>BKCH01000131.1:0-736721 GCA_008635985.1 Ficus erecta | reverse complement strand
TTGCAATTGATTCATTATTTCCTTTCGTTAATTCATTTTGCTCTCTTTGCTTTTAACCATTGTGGAAGAGTTGTTTTCATTGTATATATATTACCATGTACAACAATCTCTGTGATGCATTTGGGTTATTAGGCCTAAAACTTAAATGATACGACTATTATATAATATATTATATATATATATTAGGCTTCTTAAATTATTAATCTAAACTTAGCTAGTATGAGTTCTCTTACAGGCAGCATTATACTCAATTCAACAAGCCATATCCCAAATATTATTCCCATTTTTGTAGCCTAACATCTATCTCCATTCCGATAAATTTTCTTTTTAAATGATTTTCTGCATGAATGAATTTCCAATTGTTTTTTTTTTTTTTGGTTAAATTCAAATTTAAGATTTTAATGGTATTAAAAATGAAAGTTAGAGCGGAATCCAACAATAATTTTCCAGGATGAACAAATTAGCTACCGCCCAGACACCATGGACATGGTGGCATACGAGTACGTAGAAGACGTCGTGGCGACGGGATTCTCGCCTTGATGAGTAGAAAAAGCAGCAAGCTGGGCCTGCGATGATCACATCCCCCTTCTGCTGCAGGATCATCAATTGACAGCACGTCAACAACGACCATCTGCGTATCGGGCGGTTCCTCCACCGGCACGCGTCCCTCTAACATCTCCACCACTTGCGCCATGCTCGGCCTAATCCTGGTCTTCTCTTGAATACACCACAAAGCCACATAAGCCAATCTCTTGACCTCTTTCTCCTCCACACCCCCACTCTCAACTATCCTCCTATCCACCACTTCCATTATTTCCCTTCTCTCATCTTCTCATTCACAATCTTGGGAAAGTACTGCCACTTCCGTCGCGACTTGTCGTTGCCGTTTTCTATAAAGCTAACATTTCTACGGCCTCCAATCATCTCCAAGAGTACCATTCCGTAGCTGTATATGTCGGATTTCTCCGAAATTCCATGCTCCAGAAGCCACTCCGGAGCGAGGTAACCTCGAGTGCCTCGGATGGTTGTAAGACTCTACTCTCGTCCTTTCCCATTAGTTTTGAGAGGCCAAAATCCGCCACAATTGCCCGGTAGTTCTCGTTGAGAAGGATATTTCCGGCTTTACGTCGAGGTGTAAAATTCTTGACCGGCAGTCATGATGAAGGTAAGCAAGTGCCTTGGCCACGTCTAGAGCAACTCCGTACCTGTTATCGAAACAAATGGATTATTCATCTTCCAATTTTGATTTAGTAGTATTATATCCAACAAATTTTAAATTGCTTAAAGGATGAAAATTACTACTATTTATTTTAGTTGGGAGTTATTTGGTGAGTTTCCCAACCTTTTCCACAGCAAAATATTGCATACATAAGTTGAATCAATCATTTCATAACTTCCTTTATTTCGAAATGTTTTCATGGATATAACCTTTTTATTTTTTTCTTTTGTAAACTCGGCCTTCCTTTCAGTGATAAAAGTAGGATAATAATCAGATTTAGTCATTCCAAACTGCACGACTATACGCACCAGGAACACACATAAATCCAAAAAATAAACTAGTATCGGTTTATTTAAAGGGGCGTAAAAAAACTGTTGTTATAGGCTTCAATATATCTTCACTAGCACTAACAATTACGCCTTTTTCTCCTCAAGAACCAATTGAAGCTTCAAAACAGGGGAAGAAGAAGCCCTGCACCCACCCCTTTGTACTTAATACCGCTACTCTCGAACGGCTTTCGGTGCTATCTTCTTCAAAAGAAGATGACAACTTACCGTCACATTAATTGACACAAGGTTATTGTTGATTGTGTTCTCGCGCACTTCCTGAGGGTGGTCGGCGCACTCTTCGAAAGTAGTCAGCACACTCCGTAAGGGTGATTAGTGTGCCCTGCCTACCAAGTACCTAAACGTGACCGACCACTAGAAGCCAAGAGAGACGACCGGCTTGGGAGTGGAGTCAAAACGGTCAGGCTGAATAGCGCTTATCGGACCAGCCGACCAGGATCCTACCCGGAGACGCTGCCCAAGGGACTGCCACACTTGACTTTCCCCATTCCCGACCTGCACTCGAATTGACCAATACATATTTGCTTGGCTATTGGGATACCCAATCTCAACTAAGTCCATGAAATAAGTGGACATTTGTTTTTGACAAAAACTCTCTACAAGTAAGGGATTTGATTTAAAAATAATATTGAAAAAAAACAGAGCTAAATTAAAATTGTATCTATTTGTATTGTTTAAAAGAAAAAAAAAAAAAAAAAAAAAAAAAAAAAAGGACGACAGTCTGAAAATGATAAAGGATGTGTTTGTAATTTATCCTATTTTCACCAATCTAATTTAAATCAAACAATTCAAAAAATGATATGCCCTCAACGACTACTAGATCAATCCATATCGAATAAGGTAGAACAGGGATTGGGTTTATAAGGTCACAGATCATTCGTTATTGTATTTTTGTTTTGTTTTTGTTTTTGTGTTTTTTTTTTTTTTTAAAGAAAGAACACAAAAATTTGTAAGGGTTTTTCCCCTCTTCTCGTTTAGCCTAGCTACCCTGTAATTCCACCTTCAATAATCACATATTTCAGGCAGAATATCATTTCATCAACAAAATTTAGCAGTGGTTAACTCCATCATAAGGTGCAGTGCAGAGTATGAAACCCCGACACAAGTTAAAAATAATAATAATAATAATAATAGCATACCTTAAGTCCCAAGACAAGCACCCACCCGGACGCAGGCGACCATGGCGGTTCCGAGGTTCCTTTTTAGGGAAAATCCAACAGTCCAACGATCCATTCAAGACGTATTCATAAACCAGAAACCTAGGTCCATTTGGAACAGAACAGTACCCTAAAAGGTGAACAAGGTTAACGTGCTGAACGCTGGCGATTGCTGCGACCTCGGATCGGAACTCCTTCTCTCCATGCTCCTCCCCACTGATGCGCTTCACTGCGACCGAAGTGCCGTCGCTGAGGATTCCTTTGAACACAGAAGCGGAGGCTCCTTGACCTAACAGTGCTTGGAAATTGTCTGTTGCTTCTTCTATCTCCTTGTACCGGAACTTTGTAGGAACCCCCGCGACTTTTCGGAGGAAACTATACTCGATTCGGAGTTCTCGGCCTTCGGATACAAGTTTTGATTCCAGGAGCTTTCGGCGGCGGTCGTAATGGGATCGGATTATTAGCCAGGCGAAGACGGCGAGGATCACCGCGACGCCTGCGCCGCAGATGAGGAAGAAGGCCTTGGAGAGTCGGAGAACGATGCGAGCGACGACGATCAAGATGACAAGAGTAATGACTGTGGAACCAGCTATAATGCTTGCTTTCCTGTTCTCCATTGAAAAAAGTCACTCTTGTTTCAAGTTGGAGAGAGTTAGAAGATTGAACATCTCTGCTTTATGGAGTCTTTTCCTTTTTTCTTTTTCTTTTTTTTTCCCCCCTCCTCAAGTGAAGACTAATTAAACTTATATTTTCAATATTTGTATCTATTATTGAAATTTTCTCAGAACGCGTGGAAAGTCATATGCCGCAAAACAATTTGACTTTTGAAGCAAAATTGAGAATATTCAATCATCCCAGATCCAGCCAAGAGTGGAAAAATATTCAACAGTGTTTGATAATTACTTATATATACCACCAAAAGGAAACGTCCGTATTATGAAAATGTAAAAAAGAAATTCCGAAAACTGACCGACTTTATGCGGTCAACTTTTCCTTTTGTTATTTTATCTATTTTTAAAATCTCATTTTAAAATATATCTAATTTTTGATAATATTACATAAATATTTATTTTCAAAGAAATAACTACTTGCATTATTTACTTTATCTTTTATCATATTTAATATCATTTTTTCTCATTAAATTCATTATTTTTTCCTTATTTATTTATTTTTTATCTTTATCTTAATGATTAGTTATTATGGTAATTACTTATTATATGGATTTAGGTTTTTTTTTTATAAGTATATTTCTTAAGTATGATTTAGGTTTCTTAGAATAATTTTTTAATATAATTTAGGTTTTTTATGATAATTATTAAGTAATTATGATAATTTATTTTTTATATTATTATTGATGTTGTTTTAATATATAGTTTCTAAATTTTTTTATTTGATCATGAGATATGTTGATGTCGTGATCTGCTCCGACCATCAAGTACCACTTCCTACTGCTCCGGCAATGTGAAAGCAATTCTCGTCTGCTAGGATCGTGGTCGAGTGACACGACTGCAACCGACCAGAGGGTAGCCAACCAATCTTACGTCTCACCAAGGCGAAACCACGTACTCGAGCAAGATTGTGCTCCGAGCACCCTATCTCGGGGAGTGAACCCTGGACTGACAGAAGTCCCCCAGACCCACACTCTACCTACACCTTACGGCTGACACAAGCCCTGTCCCTGTACCCATCAGCTACAGGCGCCGCCCACCCACCTGCTGCAGCACATCCACATCGCCACCAGCCGCCACACTACTCTGGCAAGGCCCTACCCCTGCAGGCGCCGACGACAACCACCCTCTGTACCCTGCGACGGGTCAGGCCCACGCGGTGCCAATCCATTAAAACCGGTAGCCCCCTGCTAGCCTAAGCCCTAGTCACCCATCGGGTGTCCTAGGTAGCCGACTCGACCGGGTTGCCCCGAGCACCCGGATCCGGGGAATGCGCCTATAAATAAAGAAAAAACTCACAAATTCAGGTATGGATCATTTTTTTGCCAAAGCTCTGCATCTCCCTTCGTTCATCAGTTCCCCGACTGACTCTAAGCATCGGAGTGCCCGCGACAGACACCACACCGGCTTGTCCCCATCATTCCGAGGTACTTTCCTTTTGCAGGTGACCGACAGCGGAGTGACTGGCCAGTCCCGATCGGATTGCCCGACCATCTTGGGTGTTGCTGCCGGAGGCGTATTCGGCATCAACATTTTGGCACTAGAAAGAAGGCCCCGCGCCTTTACAGCAACCACAACCTCACCACCCGCCGCTCCCCGAACAGCCAACCACTTTAGCCATGAACGAGCAAGACAACCAGGATCTCCAGGACATTGATAACCCGGCTCCCACCGGTTCACGGAGCACCCGGAGGCCTCAGCGCGGAACCACAATCTCACCGTAGACGGAAATCCTCACCGAGAACGTCAGGAACCTGATCGAAATAGTCAGGGCACTGGTGGATACGCGTAGGGAAACAAACAACGTCAGCTCCCTGAGGAACAACCCGAAGCGGCCGAGTCCACGCAGAGCAGACCGCCCAGGTCGGCGAGCCGACCACGTAACCCTTCGCCCACAGGCGACCGGAGGAGCGATCGGCAGCAGGTAGGAGCGAGAAGAACCGAGTAGGGTCGCGGTCGAGGAGCCGTAATTCCCAGGCTACTCGCTCAGGAGCAGTTGAGCCGCTGGTGATAGCCGGGAGGTTACCTGATAATCGCAAAAGGGATACCGTGAACATCCGAGAGAGCACAACTTCCGTTTTCGATCGCTTGGGAAGACCAGGGATCCATCGACGCATAGGCGGAGAACGTTATGTGGACCAGCTGGCGAAGGAGGAGAACCCCAACCAGGATAGGTTGGACCAAACTCTAGCGGCAGCTCGACCAGCTCGTGGGCCAGCAGTACAGGATGGAGCAAGTCGGGGCGGTAGACCTGCCCTTTACCCCGGCCATCATGGCGTCGCCTTACCCCGGTCAGGTTCAAAATGCCCTCCGTGCCGTCTTACGACGGTTCCACAGACGCAGATGAGCACCTCAAGAATACCAAGCGCACATGCTGATTCAGAATGCCAACCCTATGCAAGTCATTCTGCCTGACCCTAACCGGAGCTGTCCGGCAGTAGGCCGAGAACGACGCATAGGCCAGGGATCCATTGACGCATAGGCCGAGAACGTTATGTGGACCAGCTGGCGAAGGAGGAGAACCCCAACCAGGATAGGCTGGACCAACTCTAGCGGCAGCTCGACCAGCTCGTGGGCCAGCAGTACAGGATGGAGCAAGTCGGGGGGTGGTAGACCTGCCCTTTACCCGGCCATCATGGCGTCGCCTTATCCGGTCAGGTTCAAAATGCCCTCCGTGCCGTCTTACGACGGTTCCACAGACGCAGATGAGCACCTCAAGAACTACAAGCGCACATGCTGATTCAGAATGCCAACGAGGCTGCCCTATGCAAGTCATTCTGCCTGACCCTAACCGGAGCTGTCCGGCAGTAGTATCGAAGGCTGGTTCATGGTCGATCAGCTGCTTCAAACAACTGGCGGACTCCTTTGCAGCTGCATTCCTGAGTTCAAAGACCAGGAAGCTAGGAGCGTCCCACTTATTCGGCATAAAGTAAGGCGAGTCCGAAACGCTGAAAAAGTATCTGGAACGCTTCGACAAGAGCCGTCGTGCAGGTCGAGAGCTGCACGAACGACACCCAAATGCAGGCCTTCCGGGAAGGCATCAAGGATACCGCCTCGTCTGGACGGTCACCTATGACAAGCCACGCACCTTTGCGCATATGAGGGGGATCGCCTGGAGGCATGCCGAGGCCGACGAATACGTCAGAGGACGAGGGCTTTTTTGCCCGAGAACAATCCCGGCTTCCCGGAAGGAAGTCAGATAGAAACCAATCCGACCATAACCGACCAGATAAGGGGAAGGCCGTGGTTGTAGACAATAGGACCGAGGTCAACCCCGGCCCGAGGACACTAGCGGGAATGTTCCGCCAGTATACCCCACTGGTCACAACAATTGAGCACGTCTTGAACCAGGTGTCTGGTAGGGTGTTGTTCCGAGACCCACCACCGATCCGAGCAGACCGTGCTCGGAGAAACCAAACAAGTACTGCAACTTCCACAAGGACGTGGGCCACGACCACAAAGGACTACATACAGCTTTGAGACCAAATCGAGCTGTTGATCCGGGATGGCCACTTGCGGGAGTTCGTGGAAAGGATAATCACCCGGCTGGAACGAGCAACCGGGCTGTGCCGACCGCTCGATAGAATCCTGGATCGAGCAATCGGATGGACGAGCCGGAGCAGGAGCATATCGTCCACACCATCTTTGGTGGAACGGCTACCTGGTGATACCGTGAGTAGCCGAAGAAGTTACGCCCGCGAGACTAGGCGGTTCGCTCGCGGGGGAATATATCAATATGGAGGAGCATATTTTCAAGATATGTCGTCAAAACAGTATCCCGTTCACCTTCAAGGATGATGAGGCAGACCGGCTACTCCACCCGCACAACGATGCACTGATCGGCGAGATCCAAGTAGCCGACAACATCATCCGCCGTGTCCTGATTGACAACGGGAGCTCAGCGGACATTATGTTCATGAACGCGTTCTCGAGACCGAGGATCAAGGGAGCTGTGCTAACACCCGCCCAGACCCCTCTGTACGGATTCACTGAGGAGTGCGTCCGCGCAGCCGGCACTGTTCGCCTCCCGATTACGATCAGAGATGGTCCCGAGAAAGTGACCCGGACGGTAGAGTTCATCGTTATAGACCGACCATCCATCTACAAACGTCATCCTTGGAAGGCCAACCCTCAAAGCGTTAAAGGCGGTAGTCTCCACCTACCACCTGGCGATGAAGTTCCCCATCGAGGGTGGAGTCGGCGTATTCTGGGGAAACCAAGAGGGGGCAAAAAAATGTTACATGGAGGCGGTCAACAAAGTGTACCGAAGGCCGCTGCCCCGATCATTGTGGCAAGCCATCTTCACGGTGGATGAGATGGAAGCCCCCGGCGGAGAAGTCACGCGCCTGAGCGACTTGGACCCCCGGATACCCGAAGAAGAGATCCGAGCACACCCGGTCAAGGACTTGGTCCCCTACTAGTTGGACCTCGAGCATCCGGAGAGGACGGTCATGCTTGGCTCGAGATTCAACCCGAGTACCAGAGCAGCACTCGAAGGGTCCTCCGAGAGCACAAGGACGTATTTGCCTGGTCCCACGAGGATATGCCCGGAATTGACCTGGCGGTGATGTGCCACCAGCTGAACGTCAATCTAAGACACAAGCTCGAGATCCAGAAGATGAGAGCCTTCAACCCAGAGAGGTATGAAGCCATCAACGAGGAAGTGAAGAAGCTGCTTGCAGCAGGTTTCATTTGGGAGGTACCTACCCGGAGTGGCTGGCCAATGTGGTCCTGGTCAAGAAGGCTACCGGGAAGTGGCGAATTTGCATAGACTGCACGGACCTCAACAAGGAATGCCCAAAAGACTGCTTCCCGTTTCTCAAAATAGACCAACTTGAGAACGCGACGGCAGGGCACAAGCTGCTCAGTTTCATGGACGCATACTCGGGGTACAACCAGAAACCCCTGAGCAGATCCGATCAGGTTAAGACAGCGTTTACAACCAATCAGGATTTGTACTGTTATCAGGTCATGCAGTTCGGCCTCAAAAATGCCGGGGCGACCTACCAGCGGCTGATGAACAAGATGTTCGCCCCGCTCATTGGAAGGTCCATGGAGCTGTACGTGGATGAAGCTCAACCCCGCCAAATGCGCGTTCGGGGTGGAATCGGGAAAATTCCTCGGGTTCATGGTGAACCACCGGGAGATCGAGATCAACCCCGCCAAGGCCCAGGCCGTCGTGGACTTACAACCCCCACGAACGACCAAAGAAGTACAAAGACTGACCGAGATGATCGCGGGCCCTTTCCCGATTCGTGTCCCGGTCCACCGACAAGTGCTTCTCATTTTTCCAAGCGCTCAAGGGCAAAGGCAAGATCAACTGAGATGACAAATGTGGGGAATCCTTCGAAGGCCTGAAGGAGTACCTGGCGAGCCTACCGCTGCTGTCAAAACCACTCCCTGGGGAGTTACTGTACATTCCAACCAGTTACCCGCTTCGCCAGGTTCTTTAAAAACCCTGAGTTGTCGGGACGAATTGCGAAGTGGGCTATTGAGCTCGAAAAATTCGACATCGACTATATCCCTCGCACAGCGGTCAAAGCACAAGCGCTCGTTGATTTCATGGTCGAATTCACGATGGCTCCCGGACCGACTCCAGAGTGCTCAGAGAAGGCGGTTGATGCGCCCGTGGAAGACGGCCCGGCAGCTAGTGACCCGAGCAGCGAGAGGTGGAGGCTATTTGTTGATGGCTCCTCTAACTCGGGGGGCTCCGGGGTAGGTCTTGTCCTAGTCAGCTCATACCAGTACAAGACTAGCCAGGCACTTCGCTTCAACTTCAAGGCATCAAATAATGAAGCGGAATACGAAACTGCTATAGTCGGGCTCAGTTTAGCTCGGGAACTCGGGGTACAGGACATCGAGGTGTTTAGTGACTCGATGCTCATTACTAATCAAGTAACCAGGGAATTCCAGGCGAAGGAGGAGAGAATGGCGAAGTATCTGGAGAAGGTGAAAATCCTTCTCGGACAATTCAAGAGTCAGGTTGTAACCCGCATTCGGAGAACATCGAGGCAGATGCCCTCGCTCGGCTCGCCTCGGGGAACGACATAGACGGTCTTGTCTCGTTCCCCATTGAATGGCTCGACCAGCCGAGCATCGAGCGAGAAGAGCATGTCCTCTATTCCTAGAACGTCACGACTTTGATGGACCCGATTGTTCACTACCTCGCCGAAGTCCCAGCTGCCCGAGAACCGAGAAGAAGCCCAGAGGGTCAAGAACACCTCGGCAAGGTACACACTTATTAATGGAAAGCTGTACCGCCGAGGACATTCTGCTTCGTATCAACGATGCGTCAATCCGGCTGAAGCCGAGTACCTGATGAAGGAGATACACAGTAAGGTGTGCGGGAACCATTCCAGGGGGAAAGCCCTATCCTTCAAGTACCGCCGGCAAGGATACTACTGATCGACCATGGGCAAGGATGCGATGGAGTTCACTCAGAAATGCCTCAAGTGCCAACAGTTTGCCAAGGCAATTAGGTCTCATCCTGAGAAGCTCACCTTGGTGGTATACGCATGACCGTTCGCCAAATGGGCCCTCGACTTGATCGGAACACTACCAATGGCCAGGTCACAACTTTGCTATTGCCTCGTGGCGATAGACTATCTTACGAAGTGGATCAAAGTAGAGCCCTTGGCTCAGCAAACAGAGGCAAAGTGCACGGGTTTTTTGTGGAAGAACATAATTTGCCGATTTGGGCTCCCCCACACCGTAGTCACCAATAATGGAAAACAGTTTGACAATCCGAAATTCACTGCTCTCTGTGAGCAGTTTGAGATTAAGAAAGTGTTCTCGTCCCCCGGACATCCCCAGAGCAATAGGCAGGTGGAGGCAGCCAACAAAATAATCAAGGAAAACTTAAAAAGAAACCTTGAGAGGCATAAGGGGGCCTGGATCGATGAACTACCCCGAGTATTATGTGCCTACAGGACAACCAAGCGCACTGCAACCGGGGGAGACCCCTTTCGCGATGACATTCGGGGTAGAGGCTGTTATTCCGGTTGAGGTGGGGTTGCCGAGTCTCCGAGTAGAGAACTACGATGAAGAACACAACGCTGAGCAGATGTTGCCTGAGCTCGACCTTGTCGAGAAACGGTGCGAGCAAGCACTGATTCGAACGGCCGCGCGAAACCAGGTCGTAGATAGGTACTATGACGAGAAATTCCGGCCCCAAGTCTTCTGAGTAGGGGATTTAGTGTTAAAAAATGTATTGGTCCAAGAACCCGGGCTCGGCTCATTCGGTCCAAAATGGGACGGACCATACAAGATCACCGAGATAGTGCGGCCGGGGACGTACCGGCTAGCCGACCAGGACGGCAGACTTCTCGGACATCCATGGAACGCCAACCACTTGAAGTGTTTTTATCAGTAATTTTTTGTAGAGTCGATGTAAATGCTAGATTGACATAGACAATGGCTTTTCCTAGGAATTCAGTGTGTAATTTTTGTCAGTAATTCTTTGGTACAAGATCTACCCTTGCAGACCTCAACTCCTGTGGTTCCTAGACCACAGAGTAAGGTCCCATGACTGGGCACTGACCGAACGGAAGTGCCTGAGCAAAACCCAACATCTGCCCTTGTAGACCCCAACTCCTGTGGTTCTCGGACCACGGAGAAAGGTCCCATGACTGGGTACTGACCGGAAGGAAGTGCCCGAGCAGGACCCAACATCTGCTTTTGCAGACCCCAACTCTTGTGGTTCCCAGACCACGGAGTAAGGTCCCATGACCGGGCACTGACCGAAAGGAAGTGCCCGGGCAGGACCCAACATCTGCCATTGCAGACCCCAACTCCTGTGATTCCCGGACCACGGAGTAAGGTCCCATGACCGGGCACTAACCGAAAAGAAGTACCTGAGCAGGACCAAGCATTCAAACTCGACTACACTCACCTGACCAGGGTTGGAGTTGGGTCAATTTCAGATTCACCCAAACCAACCAGGGGGAGTAGGGAGTACTTGGGACAATCTTACACAGGCGAAAGATAACAAAAAATACGAGAAATAGTAAATAAAATATTCATTAAAAAATTTCAAGGAGGGGGGTATAAGTTGGGCACCCCCGAACCAAAAAAAAAAAAAACAACACAAATAACAAAAACAAAAACATGTGTTCCCATCAGTCCAGCTGGTCGAGAAGTATAGAGTCAGCAACGGGGACGTCCGACGCAAAGTGGGTCGGCTGCAGGCAGTTCTGGGTCGTCGAGAATGACCAAGTCTTCAATCGACCCGATCACTTCCCTTCTTCAGCAACTTGAGCTCATTCTTCTTCGACGGCAGTCTCCCCGGAGGCCTCGGGAACAAATGACCAGTCTACTCCAACCACCGACGAGTTGGTTAAGGTGAAGCCGGCCTTTATGTCCCATATGCCTTCCTTGTAGTGGGCGACCAGATGGGAGTTGAAGTAGTCGGACTGTATGAAATCCTCCACCGCCTGTTGCCGGGCATCTTTGAGGGCAGCGGGCAGGACAACCTCAAGGTATCTGGCGTGTTTTGAGCGGGCGGAGGCGAGGTCGGCCTCCACCCTACCCCGAGCAGCCTCAGCCTCGGAGGCTCTTTTCTCAGCCTCCTTGGCCCTTTCTGCTGCAGCTTTAGCCCTACCTCGGCTACCTTAACTCTCTCCGCCGCGGCCTTAGCCTTCTCGTCGGCCACCTTCTCCGCGTCCTTCGCACGGGTGACCTTAGCCTCTGCCTCCAAAGTGCGATTAGCCTCGTTCCGAGCAGCCGCGCTCCCCGAGAAAACGAGGCACAAGACCTAAAAAAAATAAATACTAATATGACGAGGTTAGATAAGGGATTGGGTGAGTGCTCGGAGAGTCACGACACAACCAAGACTTACCTCAATAAACTTGCTTGCTCAATCCCGAAAGGCGTCCACGGGGTCAGAACGCCCAGATAACTCGGCCATCTCGGAGGTCAGTTTGTCGTCGAACTTCGCGACGATCGCCCTTTGGACCGAGGACTTCCGCCAAGTAGGTTCGACCACAGGAGCAGGAGCCACGTCCCGGGGCCTCAGGTCGTCTCGGTGACTCCGAGAAGGAACGACCACCCTGCTCTGGACATCCCTCTGACGACTTGCCCTCGTCTTGGGACAGTCGGCTAGTCGAGAAACCGGGGCAGCTTGAGGTGCTGCCTCTCTGCTTAGGGGGGCAGCGGCCGAGGTCCCTATCTTCTGTTTGCCCTGGTCGCTAGTCTTGGCCATCTTCTGGAGCCACGCCATTCTATCATGGTCGCTCTGGCGCTTGGTCCCAAGCTGCTCTCGGTCGGCCATCGGTTCTGCAAACAAAAATAATTGGTCAACACTAGTCTAACTGATCAGAAGGAGACTTGAAAAATAATTAATTAACGACCTTTGATCTGAAGACCCCGCGCCGGGAAGAGTTGCGGGACCACCAAATCCATGTTATCGTCCGCGACCCTCGGACCCCAATCCTCGGGAGAGGAATTGTTGGACGATAGATCATGTGGTGAAGTTACCGGCAACCCCTGCGGAATCTTGGACAGACCAGAGGTGGTCGCGACGACTATCCGTGCTCAGTACCGCGTGACCAGGTCGAGCACTCGAGAAGCAACTGTTACGTCCCCGGGGACCACAACTCTTGGTCGGTCTGGTAAGTCCTCATCGGACGAGGCTAGGCCAACCCATTTGTACTTCTCTAGGCTCTTGTGGGACAACAGCCTATTCTGATTACGCTTAGGATCTGTGGTCTCTTTCAACGTCTCAATCCCGGCTAAGTTGTTGGCTCCAGTGTGCAGCCTCCGGGTGCACACATACCCGTTCCTGAACGAGACGGGAACTTGTTCTCCGGGTGGGACCTCATCGTACGGCAAGTCTCGTCATAGCCACCGACTGCCCGCATAAAACCATAGATATTTGAATTGCTTGTCCGAGTCCAGGCACCCCGTAATGAATGTCCCTTTGTAGCCCTGGAAGTAGTAGAATCCCGTGAACGTTGGGGCAGACTTCATCCGGTATAAGTTTTGAAACGCTTGGAAAGGTAGCTCAAAGCTGAACGTCTTCTTCCAGAGAATGAAACAGCTTATCAGAATACGATAAACGTTGGCATTCAATTGTATGGGGGCCACGTTCAGCCGAACGAGTGCTCGGCTCAGGAAGGGATGGTACGGCAGGTGCAATCTTGCTCAAAAAAAACTCGGTTGACAAGTAACATAACCCAGAGGAGGCCTGGAGGGGAGATCGGTTGGACCCGGCACGAGAAGCTCTACATCGTTCGGGATCTCGAATTCTTCTCGCAACGCAGTCAGGTACGAGTGCGCAACCGCCGTGACGAAGAAATCCACCGTGTAGTCGGGAAGATCGCCTGCTCGATCTAGCATCTCCCAATCCGCCATCCGGTAGACGATCTGCCCGTTCACGCGCAGTGTTCGGCCATGAGCGCGTTCTCGGGATTGAAAGGCCTCCCCCTCCGGATCTGTGCTCCTGGATAGCACAGACTCCTTTCGGCTCGAGGTGTCGACCTGACCTGCAGTCCTCTCTGCCGTGATTGTCGCGTCAACCGTCTAGTCGGCTGCCCGGACAGGCTATGTTGGGAAGGCACCCTGAACCTTGGAGATAAATCTCTGGTCTGGTCGTGTACTCGGGCCCGCCTGTGAGATCTCGACTAGCCGGGCGGTGCCTTCTTGCACTCGGCCGGCCAAAGTCTCTTCGGGGGAAGGGATGTCGGACATCCCTGATAATTTGTCGGGTGTCTGGGACCCCTACCCCATCACCTCCCCATTCGATTCTGACTCCGCGCTCGTGCGCGCGCTCGCGCTCATACTGAGCGTAATTTCGACGTCCTCGGACATACCGTTGTTCTCGAAATTAGAAATATCACTCATAATGGAAACTAGAGAGAAATTTACCTTCTCGGATGTTCTCGCGTGAATCGATGAAGCAGGTTCGGCTAAAAGTCCTCGGCAGCTCTCGGCAGATCACAACAATTCTTCGCAAGACGTGGGAGAAATGGGGGCACCCCACCCCCTATTTATAGGTGAAAGTTGGGCGGGAAATCCGAGTGTGAATCTCGGGGCGACGTTTCGGCACCCAACCATTCCCGCCTTTTTCAAATTTCAAAATTTGGAGGGTCGATCTAACTTCCCACCAGCGGCAACGCGACACGTGTCAGTATTCGACACGTGGCCCCATGGTGAACGGACTAACCCGATCACCCAACCAGTTCCGAGCATTCCGACTACCCTCTGAATTTGGGAACAGTTGCCAAGCACCGACCGATTTGACGAAGAGCTTGATCACTTGCATCGCTATTACAGAGCATCCCTGGCCAGGTCAGCCCAGAGATGCTGGGGGGCTAATATTGATGCCGTGATCTGCTCCGACCACCAAGTACAACTTCCTATTACTCTCGGCAATGTGAAAGCAATTCCCGTATGCTCGAATCCAGGTCGAGTGACCTGACTGCAATCGACCAGGAGGGTTAGCCAACCAAATCTTACCGTCTCACCAGGGCGAACCACGTACTCGGGCAAGATTGTGCTCCGAGCACCCTATCTCAAGGAGTGGACGCCAGACTGACAGAAGTCTCTCGGACCCACACTCCACCTACCACCTTACGGCTGACACAAGCCATGTCCCTGTACCCATCAGCAGGCGCCGCCCACCTACTGCTGCAGCACATCACATCGCCACCCGCTGCCACCTACTCAGGCAAGGCCTGCCCCTGCAGGCGCCGGCGACAACCACCCTTCTGTACCCTGTGCCGGGTCAGGCCCCACGTGGCGCCAATCCATTGGGCCGGTAGCTCCTGCTAGCCTAAACCCTAATCACCCATCAGGTGTCCTAGGTAGCCGACCCGACCGGGTTACCTTGAGCACTCGGACCTGAGGAGGGCGCCTATAAATAGAAAAAAAAAATCACAAATTCAGGTATGGTCATTTTTCTTTGCCAAAGCTCTGCATCTCCCTTCGCTCATTAGTTTCCCGACTGACTTAAGCATCGGAGTACCCGCGGCAGACACCACACCGGTGTCCCTATCATTCCGAGATGCTTTCCTTTTGCAGGTGACCGACGGCGGAGCGACTGGCCAGTCCCGACCGGACTGCCCGTCCATCTTGGGTGTTGCTGCCGGAGGCGTATTCAGCATCAACAAGATAGTTTGTACCATTCCGCCCCAACCTTACGATCACATTTAAACTTATTCTAGCGGAAAAACGAACAAAAGAACTTATTCAAGCTTCTACTTTTTTTAAATCACCAACTTCTAGTCATTGGAGCCGAGCAGTTTTATTATTTCTCCGGATAAAATATTTTACTCTAACAGGTATTTACAATTTATCTCTAACCAAAAACAGTAAGCTTCACAGTGCACCCTACTATCTTTGTACGTTTCAACATTTCTAACATTTATCATGTCTCTTGTACCTAAGGACTTCCCGCCGCCGCCGCCACCCCCCCCCCCCCCCCGCGTACCTATGGACTTTATTTAGTCAATGATTTTGATGAAACACTTCATCTAAATTTACCTTTCAATAATATTGCTTTTATCACAGTTTTTTTTTAATAGGATATCCCTATTGATAATATTTTTTTTTTCTAATATTACGTCTAACTAAAAGTATATCAAGGCCAAAAAAAAAAAAAAAAAAAAAAAAAAAAAACCCTCACAAAAGTGACAAACTTTTAAATAGGATGTCCCTTTTTTAAGGTTGATTACGGATTTCAGCTATCATATGCTATATTTTACATATATGTGTCGTAGATATAGCTTAACGATAGTACCACATCTGACCACACTTAAATTATAAAATTTGAATCTCTACACTCGAAGTTCAAAAAAACATATATATACATACACAATGCCAATAATTTTTTTTCACATTTTGTATTTCAACAATTGTTTCTGCTTCATGAAATTGATAAAAGTTAAAATTATAGCTCCTACATGAGAAGTTATTCAGTAGATACTTTTGCCGCAATAATTTGTGCTATTTGTTTATCCTTCTAGCAGTTTTTTTGGTAAATATATCCTTCTAGCAGTTGCATCAATATCATATACATATATTTTTTAAATATAAAATATCAAATCCAATTTATAATTCAAACGAAACTTACCATACAGTCATTTACTATAAACAATGACAGGCCACCAACCGAATTCAAGTATCGACATGATGGACTCGCTCCCTCTGGCATGCATTAAATAATAGGTCAGAAGAGACTATCAATTTGTTCATATCTTTGGAGAAAATTAATCCAGCGTTTGGCCGTATATCAACACACTAACCATTTCTTTATTGAAAATTTTACATTTTTATTTAATGCTGACTGAACTATATTATATAGCGATGCGCGTTTACTTGATCAATTGAAGATCGATAATATCTAGGGGGGGGGGGGGGGGGGGGGGGGGGTTTATTTCTTCTTATTTCTTTTAGGAAACGAATGAGAAAGACCCGGTCATTCAGCGTAACTTTACAGCATTGAACTAAAAATTCACCAAAAGACTGAGGTTTCATTTGACGTTTTAATTTAACTCCAATTAAAATGTATTTTTTAATATTAATTTTTATCTTTTTTTGAAAAGTCAACGGATGTTATTGTTGTTGTGCGAGATCGTGACAGTGATCGTGATCGTGAGCACACCTCCAAATGGAGCTCCGTTGACGGAGCTCAGTACTGCTGTCAGCTTGCAATGGTGACTGCAGGACGTCCAGGGCAACTGCGACCGCTAAACTTCCATTGTGATGGCCACTGTGGCAACGACGGGTCCATGCTCGACATCCATGGTGATAGTACAGTGCCCTATGGAAGATTATGTTTTATTGCAAGTGTGTTTCTGAAATTTAGTATCTTTTTAGTTGGAATATGCTATTAATTTTTGTACATTTATAGCCCAAATTAGGGTCATTGTTTTAAACAAAACTATGACGCTTGTACATAATTTTAGTGAGAAAAAAAAAAAAGTTTATATTCCCTCCTAAAAATTAGTCATTAAAATCCCGAATTCAAAAAAGAGACAACTCACTCCCTTTATTTGTGTGTTTGAAATCAGAAAGGAAAAAAAAACAAATCAAAAAACTCAAAATGAAAAAATGATTTTTGTCCGCTCTTCTTCTCTCTGACGTGATTTCTCCCCATTTTCTCCGCTCCGACGCAACTGCAACCACCACCATTGGAAGACGTCGTCCATGATTTCGATGATGGTGCTAAAAAAGCCAGCAAATAGAACATCTGAAGAACCCCAAACTCAGTTGAAGGGGCGTCAGCTTCTCCTTAATTTTAAATTTTGGTATTTACTTGTGAACACTACTCTTTTCATTCTTCTTTTTCTTTTGTAATTTAATTATAGAATCATTTTCAATGATTCGGTCAATATAGTTTATTGTTTGTTAAGGGTTTAATTAATGTTAGACGATTCTATTTGTTTTTGTGAATTCTTTGTTAATATTTGGTTTTTGTGAATCCATTAATCTTTTGATGATTTTGGGAATATGTTAAGAGAGTTGATTTGTTGTCTTGGTTAATTAAGTTTATACTCTATTAATGACTAGGTCAGTAAGATATGGATCATTTTGCTCCAAATTTCTAAATGTTGTTTAATATTCGTTATTTTTAGTATTGTGTAGTATGATATAGGGTATTTTTTAATATATCTCGTTAGTTAATAACTAGGTCAATATAGTGTATTAGGTATACAAATTTGGTCATTATCATATTGATTTTTTGTTTTAGACCATAACAGATTTACTCTTAATATGGATTAGGTCATTTTGACAGATTTGATTTTGACATATTGGTTTTGCAATATATTAATTAGGAAGTAGATAGGTATGCATTTTTAAATTTTAACAAACATTGATTTTGAGAAGAAGTGAAAGAAATTATAAAAGGCTAAGGTGCTTTTTTCTTTTTTCAAAATATGGAATGGGCCAATATGGTATATTTGTTTGGGTTAATCAAGATTGGATTTTTGGATCTTTTAAATTGGTGTTTTTGATTCAAATATGGAGTTAGTCATTATGCTATTTTATTTTTTTTTCACCAAGTGTGTAAAAAAGGAAACTAGTAAAAATTATAGATGTCACAACAATTATTTGCCGTCCTCAAAAGATGCCATGACGATTGGTAAACCGTCGTTTAATCCACCATCACATAAAGTTTGGGGATTAACCGTTATGGTAGTTAACAATCCACGACGGTCCTAACCGTTGTGGAATGATTTAAAATGGTGCCAAAAAGGTAGCACTGCAGCAGATTATTCCAACGATTTCAAGGTATCACGACCCGAAATCGGGTATAGTGACGTGGAGGGGTCTAATTAGAATTATCTTAGGATTAGTCATAAATCACGACATTATTCAGGTGAAATAAATAAAAGGCATAATATTGCGAAATTTGCCCACAATTTCGAAAATTGCTAATTTCGCCACTTTTAATAAAATATGTCATTTTGAAATTTTGTATCAAATTTTACATAAGTCAATTCCATTTTAACTTATGAAAATTTCCAAGTAGCTTTTTAATTTAATTCAATGGGAAACCTCAAAAATATCAAGTTTAGTTGAAAAGGAGTTTTAGAAAATCATCCACGGGTATCATTGGGGTTTACTAAGACCACGAACATACAAAATAAAAAGAAAATAGAAAAATAAAGCTACAGACACCAAACCCAATCCAAAGAGTTTAGTTATCCATGCTTTAAAAAAATAAATAAATCAGTACAGATATATCACTACTGAACTGTAGTGGTCTTGAAGCAATCCTTCTATTTGGCATTACTCCTAGCACCTCCTTGGAGGGGTTGAAAATAATAAAACATGAGCTACAACTCAGTACGATATAACAACTCATTTAAAATAAGTTACTCAAATAGGGGAAATTCAGGGGTAACACAATATAAATTAAATAACGTAATATGAAATGATTCAATGTAAAAGAAATAAAAGAATGTACACTCACAATACTAAAGCCAAATTAATATCACCACCGAAGTGGCCTGATCGGATTTCGAGATTGTACAATCACCCATCATTTTGGGACACAACGTCTTCGTTAGCCACACTTCTGGTTTGGTATGGGCTCTACTACCATTTGAAATGACACATGTCTTCCTTTGGTATGATATTTTCCGCTTTGGCCTCGTGCCCGTAATTTTGCTCTTGGTCTTAATCCCAAAGGTCCTCATATTACTTATGAATCATCACACGTATCACTTCTCAAGCGATGCAGGATTGCACAACTTACCTTTTGAGCTCCATGGCTATTTTTCTCTAGTCATTACACGGATCTAAGTATCCCATAAAAATTTTCGTTTGGGAAGTGGCACCTTCTCTGATGTTGTTAGGATATTGGGTTTTGGAGTTTTGTAGTTTAAAGATTTTACATGAGTTTTATAGTTTGAACAACAGTTGATGAATACTCTATAGATTTATGGAAAAGAGCAAAAATTTCAATCCAAAAAAAAATATATATATATATATATATATTGTGAAACCTCTCATTCTGTAAGATCTCATAAATTTTTTTTTTTTTAATTTTCTCGTTCAACTGGTGTAAAAAGGGGCTCATTTTGGATCTCCAAATCTAGACTCAGATCCATCTCTCCTAAGAAAATTTCACGGCTTTTTTTTTCGATCACCGTATGTGCTCCTTCTCCTACTCTTTTTCACCATCTCCGCTCAGGATTTTGTGGGCGAAACTAAGAAATGCGGCTGTGTCAAGGGCGCCTCACTGACCTCACGGTGCATGAGGAGAAAGGAGTCTTGCCTCCTTGCGGTGGTGGGTAAGTCGCTGGTGATCCTTGCATCTGCACTATGTTTCCTTTTCAGATTTTTTTACTTGTGAGAAAACAATAGCTTTATGACGCTGATGTAAATAATGCATTTTGTGTTTATTCTGTTACGTTGTGGTCATAGACTATTTTATATTTTTGCTAGTTGAATTTACCATCTCACCTTTTACTTTTTGGATAAAGAAATTTTAATTACCTAATCTACTGTTCAGTACACATATTTAAATTAACTATCCCACCTCAATCAACAATTATATTAACACAACCGGTTAATCCATACATCTATAAAAGGCACAATTTAACTAGAAATTTTTTTTTACCCCTTTCTCTGATTGACATGTGTCGTCACTTTAGAAAAAAGTTAGTTAGTTTTTAACTATTTCTTACTTAGTTAATTTTACCTACTTTTTTTTTTCCTTAAAAGAAAGAGGAAAAAAATTGCCACATGTTGATGAGAAGAAGCAGGTTCTTTTGTGTTTTTTTTTTTAATCATATCTCATGTAATATTTAAATATCAGAAGATTAGTTGTGATTGTTATTATTATTATTATTTTGGTCTTTCATGTGATGCGGCTTGTGGAATTTGAGGTAAATTGAATGCTAGCTCTATTTTTTCTTAATAAGTTGCCATTCATATTTTTTCTTTTCTTTTTAAACCACAATATTGGATTTTTGTTTTTGTTTTTTTAACCACAATGTCGGTTTTAATATTTGCTTGGCTCAAGATGCCTTAATATTCAATTCTTTCAAAATCAACAGGTATATTTTATAATATAGATTAAAAAAAATTATAATTTTATTATATTCGGTTCACAATTACAATTATTTTCATAATCTATAATTTATCTATACTTATTCTAAGATATATAAAAGAGGCAAAAGAAGTTAAGATTTAGCTCTCTTGGAGACCACATGTCATACCAATGTTATTATTATTATTATTTTTTAATTTTCCTTATTTTCACTGCTTGATGGGATGCTTTAAATGATTTTTTTAGGGTAGGAAGGGTCTCTACCGGTAAAGTCATTTTTTAAGCCGTTGAAATTTAATCGAACGGTTGAAATATTATTGTGTATACCATACTTATCATACAACCTTATCTCATATTATCCTTACTCACCCCAAGGTCTTTCTCCGTCCGCTGGCGACCGACCCTGGTGACCCACCCCCTGCCGCCGGCGACCCCACCCGCCCCCCCCACCACCGGCCCCACCAGACCCCAGCCGCCCCCCATCCAGCCCCGGCCCCCCACTCCCCGACCCCCGGACCCCCCCAGATGCCCCCCACCCAGCACCCGGCCCCTGGCACCCCCCCCACAGCCCTCCTATGCCGGGCCCCCCGGCCCCAGCCCCCTCGGCGACCCCCCACCCCAGGTCCCCCCTCCCTCGGACACCCACCCCAGGCCCCACCCAAACCCACCCTCCGCCCCACCCCCCCCCCCCCCCCCAGCAGGGACCCCCACCCTTCTCTCTCTTCTATCTCTTCTCCCCTCTCTCCCAGCCCCCCACCCCCCCACCCCCACCCCTGACGGGGACCCCCCATCCCCCTCTCCCTCTCTTCTAGTGTCGGGGTTGTGCCGGGGGGGGGGGGGGGCACGGGTCGGGAAGAGAGAGAGGAGAATAGAGAGAGGGGTGGGGGGTCCCCGTTGGGGGGGCACCGGGGGGGAGAGGGGGTGGATGGGGGGAGGTCGGGGGAGGGGGGCCTAGGATGGTGGTGCCGGGGGAGGGTGATGGGGGCTGGGGAGTAGGGGGCCGGGGTTGGGTGGGGGGCAACCGGGGCTGGGGCCGATGTTGGGGGGGCCGGGGGTGGGTCGCGGGTGTCGGGGTGGTCGCCGGAATTGGTCGCCGGCGGCGGGAAGGTCACCGACGACAGAGAAGGCTTGGGGTGAGAATGATAATATGAGATAAGGTGTATGATAAGTATGGTACATCAACAATATTTCAACCGTTCGATTAAATTTCAACATCTTAAAAAAGTGCTTTACCGGTAGAGACCTACCACAGTCCTACTCTTTTTTTAATCCCTTCATTTTCTTTCCTCTTTTTCTTTTTCCTTTTTCTTATTTTCATGTTTGATGGGATTCTTTAAGTGATTCTTTTTTTTCTTTTTCTTTTTTTCAATTTTGTTTCTTCTGCAATTTGCCTTTGCCATATTATTACTTTTATCTTCATTTGTAAAATTTTTAGATAGACATCATTAATGAGATAATACTTTTTTCTGCTTAAATTACCATTCTTTGTTACTTCCATTTTATTTTTATTTTTTATATTTTGCTTTCTTTGATTTTTTTTTTTTTTTTACTTTTAACCCTATATAAATTATTTATAATGTATCCACATTCATATATTGTTATACCTTACAACCCTCTTAATTATCATATTTTTCAGTTTCTTCTAATTAACTTATTAATTAATAATAGTTTTTTTTTTTCTTTCTAAAATGTATGCCGATTTAATTTTTTCATGGCGATCCTCTTGATTGTTATTTTTCTATCTCCCAGTTAATTTTCTATTCAATTTCACAACTTCTATAAAAAAAAAAATTTAAATTTATTTTTTATGTTTTGTTTTAAATTATTGTTATATAATCTACACATAATATAATTTGATGCAGGATTTCACATGCGCTTCGCGCGTGATCAAACTAGTATACTTCTTACAAAACAAAAGATTCACAACTTTTTCAACAAATTTATTAACACGTTTGAGTAAATTTTGCAAACATATCCACAAAAGAAATGATAAATAAATAACGAGATGATAAATATTCTTTTTAAATAATTATTTTTATCATCCAAACCTATATTTAAATCTTTTTTAAAGTATTTATATCCCAAATGTTAAAGTTGAAATGGCTGTACCAAATGGAGCCTCACTTACCTCTCTTTCCCACGAGTCAATTAGTAAAATGATTAAACGTTTATTTTTTTTTTTCTTTTGGGTAAATTATTCAATTGGTCTCTGAACTCTTAAGTTAGTGATAGTTTAGTCTTTGATTTTTTATTTTTGGTCAAAATATCCCTAAACTCCTAAAAATAGTATATTTTAGTCATTAATGTTAACTACCGTTAAATTTGTGAGCAAATAAATCTCATATACAGGGTAATTTAGTAAAACAACAAATTATTTATATCTAAACTAAAAAACAGATAAAATATATTCTGAAAAAGAAGTATACAAATCTACAAAAACTCAATGGAAAAGGCTCGCACAGGAACAGAAGGCAGATAGAGGTCGGGACAGCGGTTGAGTATTGCACTTGTGGTGGAATGGTGACAATGCCTCTCTCTTCTCTTCCTTCGATGATGCCATTGTGGTTTTGGTCGCGGCAGCGAGGGGCCAGGTTGAGTTCGCAACGAAAATCAATAGCGGTGGTTGTTGAGCACGGATAAAGCTGTAAACGCACGAAGGAGAGGTTGCCTTGGCTCAGATCTGGAATTGTGGGGTTGCGAAAATGGCAAGCCAACAACAACGTCAAAGAGGGTTCTCTACAAATTTTCAAGGGCTATATTAATAATTCCACTTATCATCAAATCCTCTTCGCAATTGGTCGATTTCAACAATGGTCTTTCACACAAATATGAACAAGTGATTATAGGATTCATCTTTTGGCCTTGCTATGTTACACACAACAACCACAAGAAAACATAAAATGGCTCGATAGTCAGTATAACTTCTTGAATCTTTGCTTGTATATTGATTTATAAGCCAAAGAATTATGTCTGCATATCAATTCCCTAAGCCAACAAAGTATTTGGGTTTTAGTTGCATATGGCTAAATTATTGGGCCTAGGACCTCGATTTTGATTCTGCAAGGGATAGAGGGGAGGAAGAAGACTTTTTTTTTTTTTCCCCCCTTCACTTCCAAGTAGTTGACTTTTTGGGTTTTTTTTTTTTTTTTTTTTTTCCTTTTCTTTCTCTTCTATTTCAAGTTGTTGACTTTTTGGGATTTTTTTTTTACTGTGAGGTTTAGTATAGTAATTTTACTTAGGCTCCGTTTGGTTCGCAGGTTTGGTTCCAACTTTTCAATTCAAATTTTGTCTTTTTCCTCAAAAGTCTTTGTCTTTTTCCCAAAAAGTTTTTTGTCTTTTCTGAAAAGTCAACAAAATTTACTATTTCAATTTCAAAATATCAACTCAAACCTGCGAATCAAAGGACCCTTAGAAAGTGACGTCAAGTTAGTTTTTCGATCAAAAAATTAACAGAAGGATTAAAATACATATTTTTTAAGAGTTTAGGAGTAATTTGATGAAGAAAAAAAAGATTAAGAATTAAATCATCACTAATTTAAGAATTTAGAAATCAATTAAACAATTTACATTTTTTTTTTTTTGTTAATTAGTCTTTCAAAAAATTTTATTAATAAAATAACTTCGAACGATCGCGGACGATAAAAAATAACCGGTTTTTAAAACTGTAATTCCAATATTAAAACGAAAGAAAGTTGAGGTTGAGATTTGGGTTCGCTGAAGAACCAAAACAGCTCACACGGACATTTCACAAAACCCTGTCGGAGATTAACACGGACAGAAAGCAAGCACAACCATGTCTATGTGTTCGTCGTCCGGATCTTGGAGTGGAACTACCAAGGCGTGGCTTATCCACGGCATCGTCGCCGGAGCAGCCGTTGCAGCGGCAATCGGAGCCCGATTCTATCTGGGTCAGACCAGAACCTTCCGAAGCCGAGTCGTTGGGATAATTCCCGCTAGATTTGCTTCGTCCCGGTTTGAGGGCAAGCCCTTGGTTCAGATCCTCGGCAAGCCTATGATCCAGGTCCCAATTCGCTTCCATTTCGCGAATTTAACTTGTTTTCGCTCTTATTTTTACTCTTTTCATCTTTTTCAAGTATTTAATAATTTTTTGGTGTCAATAACAACTATATATATATATATATATATATATATATATATGTATATATTAGAATGATGAATTGAGAAGAATGCGAGGATTTTTCATGTGGAATTATGACTTGTTCGTTCCTATATAAGAGTCCATTTCGGAATTTGCGTTCAGTAGTACGGATCTCAGAAGTAGTCTTTGTTAAGCTCTCATGTTCAAACAGTGGCCGGCCATTTCTGTCGTGTCATTTTAAAGTTTGAGGAACATATTTTCTTGTCCTTAGAAGTTAGATCGTGTAGTATTGTTCTTTGACTTCTTGGAAAGTTTTGATATGTTTAATAGTTTGTTCCTGCAGAGAACATGGGAAAGAGCAAAGCTCGCTACTACGTTGGATCATGTCGGTATGTCATATCACTTGGCTTCTTGCATTTTTGTGAGGAGATTATTGTTTATATTTTGGATAAAATATCGAAATCGGTTAAAAATACAGTTTTTGGTTGGTAATATTTAGTTGTCTTGGAGTGTGTCTAAATGCTAATATGGAAACCTGGCCTTCAAGGTTTATGATCTTTAATATAAGGTGTTGACACAGTTTGTTTTGATTCAAGGGTTACTGTTGGAGATGTTAATGCTTAGATGATGTTCTTTGGATGACCTTTTTAAGTTTTGCTTTTCACTCACTATAGTAGAATGAACACTTTTATTAATCGGTTCTGCTTTCTACCAAAAAAAAAAAAAGGGCTCTTCTCTATGTGATTGATGTCTTCTGTGAATTTTCATAAGGTTGTAAGTACTTCTGTTGCCTGATTGAGACCAAAAAAAAAAAAAAAAAAAAAAGAACAGCAAAGAAATGTTTCCGTGTTGGCAACAAACGATGTTTTGACGTATTTCTTCTTTACATTACCTTTCATCTCCCTCACTCATATTCACCCTGTGTGTCTGAGTATCACCTTCATCTCGATATTCTTTCTTTGTGCAGTTGTGGCTACAGATGACGAAAATATTGCAGAATGCTGTCGTGGCTTTGGTGCTGATGTAATTATGACCTCAGTATCTTGCCGAAACGGTAGGTTGTTGTTTTTATACATGTAGTATTTAATTGGATGTTGTTCACGGTTTATAATGTTCACTTCTACCAACGTATAGGTACTGAACGTTGCAATGAAGCGCTTCAGAAGCTAGAAAAGAAGTATGATATAGTTGTCAACATACAAGGGGATGAGCCTCTTCTTGAACCTGATATAATAGATGGCATTGTAAAAGCTTTGCAGGTGAAATAGATTTTCTTTTCTTTTGCAGCATTGTGCTTCTTGATATGTGAGTGCCGTGTCATCGTTAAGATTTCAGTTCCATGTTTAAGTTGAGTTTTCCAGCATTAGTCTCGATGCACAAGTTACTATTATGATTGGAATCTATGAATACGGTGCGGCATGCTAGTTGCATATTGTTGAAGTTATTTCCATTTATTTTCCTGTAAATTGCATTGTTTAAAATTGCACTATTAATTGCCTGCTTTGAGGCCCGCCTCACTGTCTGAAAGGCTATAAAAGATGGCCTCGAGGCCTACGCCTCACGGGGGAAAAAAATTGCTTACGCCTCTCCCACTTGAGGAATAGGAATTTGCGTGCAATATTGCACCATAGCTGAGGCTATTTTCTGAAGGCCTAAGGCCGAAGCTTAAGGTTTCAGAAAAACAAAAAAACCAGGCCCGGTTTTGTCCTTTTAAGTTCATGGGCCCATCTATGCTGCTTAAAAAGCTTGAAACAAAGACATTTTTCATGGCTGCTCAAGCAATATATACGAGGATGGGGTTGACTTTTGAATTAGGAGTTACAACAAGTTAATTTTAGGGTGTGTTTCTTTCAGACTTCTTGTTGGACGACTGATTTCTTTTAGGCTTATTACTTATGAAATTTGTTTATTTTAGACTATTTATGATGTTAGGTATTGATTTACAACTACTACTAAATTTTTTATATTTTTTGAATTATTTTATGGTGTAGTGTTGAGGCTTACGCCTCAACTCACAAAAGGAAAACGCCTTAATGCCCGATTGTGCAATTTTAAACATTGGTTAATTGTACTGTGGCCTCTATCTTCAGTTAATTACCTCATTCATGTTGGGACTACTTTTTACCAGGAAGCACCAGATGCAGTGTTCAGTACTGCAGTTACGTCTTTGAAACCAGAAGATGCGTTTGATCCAAATCGAGTGAAATGTGTGGTGGACAACCGTGGTTATGCAATCTACTTTTCGAGGGGGCTGATTCCATTTAACAAGTGAGATTATGCTTTCGAGAACTTTTGATTTCTAATGTTTATTATTAATTCACTAAGTTGCTTCTGGAAATTATAGTATGTGGTTGAACTAAACTGTTGCTAAATTTTTGCGGCTTCAAAACAGGTCAGGGAAGGTCAATCCACAGTTTCCCTATTTGCTTCATCTTGGAATTCAGGTACCAAATAATTTTTCCTGTCATAGTTAGACATAATTATTTGTAAGGCATCTGGTAGGACAATATCTACAGTGATTATATGCTTTTCTCCGTATGTCTATCAGAGTTACGATTCAAAGTTTCTCAAGATATATCCAGAGCTCGAACCTACTCCATTGCAACTCGAAGAGGATCTGGAGCAGCTTAAAGTCCTTGAAAATGGGTACAAGATGAAGGTAAAGTGAAGACTTTCTCCAATTTAATTGCTCAAAATCCTGTTTCTTATGAAGTTCTTGTTTTCTTAATTAACATCGGAGTTCGCTAGAAACTTGGAACATATGAAGTTTAGTTAGGTGCGATATGTGTTGAACTGAGTTAGAATTAAGAACCAGCATGTTAATTTGAAAAATATTCAAATCACATGCTAATGCGGACATACATTCACGTGATGTCAAAACGTTCCATACTCAAAAAAAATTTTGAAAAAAAAAAAAAAATCATAGGCATGATCATTTGTTGATGATTTTTCATCATTTCAATTAGGATTTGTGAATACTAGCATAACCTGACGATATTGGATGTAAAAGAACGAAGAATGAGATTTATTAGTTCTTATTTCAGGTTATTAAGGTTGACCACGAGGCTCATGGTGTCGACATTCCGGAAGATGTTGAGAAGATTGAATCTCTCATGCGCGAGAAGAACTTGTCTTAGTTCGTAAACTGCAAACTAAGTTCATGACAACAATAGAATTCCAACTCGTGTAAATTTATCTGGTTCGTTGGGCAAGGGAAGTCGTTATATTTTTAATTATTACCTTTTTTATTTTAATTTTCTACTTGTAATTTATTCTTTGTAGATGACATGTATACACAACTGCTGACTGCCTATATGTTTATTCATGGTCTTGGAGTCTGTATCCTACATGAGATTCTTTTTCGTAGTAATCTTCTTTCTAGGCTTTATAGAAATATCGATTACGTGACGAATTATTTCTCTAATAAGTTTCGAAAAAGGGGATTGTTAAGTCTTTTAAATTGTATGCCACAACTTTCGATTCCAGCTATTTATATATCAAGTTTTATACAACGTTTTCAGTTTTTAATTTGAACATTAGAGCTATTGTTATCGATGCAAAAAAAAAAAAAAAAAAAAAAAAGACTTTGCATCTTAAGCATGTATTTGGTTGACATCTTTTAGTTGAGTTTTTGAGTTGAATTATTATGCGTTTGGTGCAGGAGTTTAAATGACTAGAGTTAAAAAGTGTAAAAATTTAAAATATGTTCAGAAAAAAATTCATTATGAAGTTTGTTTTATTTGTCTCGAAATTATATACAATTAAAAAAATATATATCATCTCATTTGAATTAATATATAAAAATATTGACTTTTTGACGTAGAAGTCTGTTGGAGATAACCTGTAAGGGTGAAATCCGAGAGATATGGAATGGGTTTTGCCCAATTCCAGAAAGAAGAACGAAAGAAATTCGAAGAAGATAAAGTCTCAAAACTGAGTTTCTTAATATTCTGTAAAAACTGCCCTCGAAAACAAACAACCAAAGGCTATATAAGCCACCAAACGACTACCAAACAGTAGCTAAACAAAGGAAACGGCAAATAACTAAAACGACAGCCAAATACAAGAAACGATAACAACCAACATAAAGAAATCAACAAACGACAGAGAGACAAAGAAATCAACAGCCAAATACAGGAAACATAGGCAACCAAAGATCAAACTGCCCCTGCACCAGAGTCCCCCGCTAAAGAAAGATTCGACCCCGAATCTTCAAGAACAACTGGAGCACCATCCGAAGGAAAGAACTCGAACAGATCACGCACATTGAAAGTAGAGGAAAGAGCCAAGTCAGGCGGGAGCTCCACTTTGTATGCATTGTGATTGATTTTGACAGAGATACGAAAAGGCCCATACTTGCGGTCACAAAGCTTGGGATGGCAACCTGCCGGAAGGCGATCCTTACTGAGGTGGACCATAACCAAGTCACCAACGGAAAAGGATTTGGGCCGACGGTGTTTATCGGTAGTGAGCTTGTAACGAGCATTAGCTTCTTCTAGATTACGAGTAACCTCCTGATGAGTTTGGACCACTTGATCTGCAAAATCAGCCACTGTTTTGTTCCGGAAATGGGGCAAATAAACAAGGTCCACAGTGAAATTCGGCGGTTTCGAGTACACAATGTCAAATGGCGCTCGACTGATGGAGCGGTTGACCATGGCATTGTAGGCGAATTCTGCTTGAGCTAAAACAGTATCCCATTGTTTAGGATGATCACCCACGAGACATCGGATCATGTTTCCCAACGTACGATTGACCACCTCTGTTTGGCCATCCGTTTAAGGATGATAGGCACTGTTGTAATTAAGTGTAGTGTCGAGGCGCCGCCACAGCTCACGTCAAAAATGGCTAAGGAATTTCACGTCTCTATCCGAATTGATGGAGCGAGGGACCCCATGAAGTCGCACAATATCCCGGAAGAATAACCCAGCCACATGCTTAGCATCACTAGTTTTCAGGCAAGGAATAAAGAGTGCCATTTTAGAGAATCGGTCAACAACCACCATGACAGAATCCACATGCCGAGTTGTCTTCGGAAGGCCCAAAACGAAATCCATACTAACGTCTTCCCAAATATGAGTCGGAATAGGAAGTGGTGTATAGAGTCCCGTGTTTTGAGCATGTCCTTTGGCGCGCTGACAAATGGCACAACGTTGGACGAAACGGGTGATGTCGCAGCGCATGTGAGGCCAATAAAACTGAGTTTCCAAGAGAGCAATGGTCTTATCACGCACAGTGTGAGCAGCAAGACCACCGGTGTGAAGCTCGCGGATAAGAAACTCCCGAAGAGAGGACTTTGGGATGCATAATTGGTTGCCCCGAAAGAGAAAACCGTCCAAGAGGAAAAATTCACCATGTCCAACCCGATTAGAACAAGCGGACCAAATAGTGGAGAAGTCTTCGTCATTGGCATATTGGTCACGGAGGTTATCGAAGCTTGTGATGGTGGAGTGAAAGGTGGAAAGGAGACAACGGCGGCGGCTAAGAGCGTCGGCGACCTTGTTTTGTGTACCCGAGCGATGCTTAAACACAAAAGAGAACTTTTCAAGGAACAAAATCCAACGGGCGTGCATTCGACTAATAGTCTTTTGGGATTGGAGGAACTTAAGAGCATGGTGATCGCTGTGTAAAATGAACTCTTGCTGAAGTAGAAAGTGCTCCCATTTCTTGAAAGTGCGAACGATGGCAAAAAGATCCTGCTCATATGTGGACCATTTTTGTTGCGCTTCATTGATTTTTTCACTAAAAAACTCAACCGGGCGTCCTTCTTGAAGCAACACAACCCCTATGTCCATCATTGAAGCATCGGTTTCGACTTCAAAAGGTTTATCAAAGTCGGGCAATGCTAAGACCGGAGCATCATTGAGCTTCTCTTTGAGTAATTGGAAGCTTTCTTCTTGTTGGGGACCCCAAGTAAAGCGCCCTTGTTTCATGCAATCTGTGAGTGGCGCAGCAAGAGTACTAAATCCCTTGATGAAGCGGCGATAGAAGGTGGCAAGGCCATGAAAACTCCGGACATCATGGACGGTAAGTGGCGATGGCCATTCCCGAATGGCTTGGACCTTAGCTTTGTCCACGGCTATTCCATTGGAACCAATAATGAATCCGAGGAGAGGCAATTCATTCGCACCAAAGATACATTTGCCAATGCTAAGGTAGAGTTTATGCTCGCGAAGAGTGGTCAACACCGCGCGTAAGTGAAGAAGGTGGGAATCGAGGTCGAAGCTATAAATGAGGATGTCATCGAGGTAGACGACTAAAATTTTTCCAATAAAGGGCTTGAGAACCTCGTTCATCAATCGCATGAAAGTACTAGGGGCGTTGCACAAACCGAATGGCATGACTTGCGTAGAGGCCCTCTCGTGTCTTGAAGGCCGTTTTCCATTCGTCACCCGGTCTGATCCGAATTTGGTGATAGCCACTCTTGAGGTCCAATTTAGAGAAGATTCAAGCCCCAGCTAGCTTGTCCAACATGTCATCAAGGCGGGGAATGGGAAAACGATACTTCACGGTGATCTTGTTAATAGCGCGGCTATCGACGCACATGCGTCAATAACCATCCTTCTTCGGAACTAATAGGGCGGGAACCGCACACGGGCTCATGTTAGGGCGAATCAATTGCTTCATGAGGAGGTCATCAACCATTTCTTGAAGGATCTCGTGCTCACAAGGACTCATCCGGTAGTGAGGCAAATTGGGGTGACTAGCACCTGGCACAAGGTCGATATGATGTTGGATCAAACGCATTAGGGGTAAATGTTGGGCAACTCAGCTGGGGTAAGATCGGCAAACTCATCAAGGAGTTGGTTGAAGGCAGCGGGCAATGGGGTGGTGAACGCGGTAGATTCCTTGACCACCAAAGCTAAAGCAAACGGATCCTCTCTCATGCTTTAGTTGAAGGCAGCTCCGGAGATGGCCAAAAGGGTGGCCGGTGGTGGGGTGGGTTGACGAACCAAAGGAGTTGTCGGAAGGAGGGCTATCTTGCGACCTTTCCACTCGAAGTAGTAACTATTCTCTTTGCCCCGATGGGTGGCGTTCACATCGAATTGCCACGGACGTCCCAAAAGCAAGTGACAAGCATCCATATCCATAACATCACACTTGACTTCGTCCGCATAGGACTTCCTGATGGAGAAAGGCACTCTGCAAATTTCTTGGACTTTGGTGGTGACACCCTTTTTTATCCAACCAATCTTATAAGGGCAGGGGTGTTTCTCGATTTCCAATCCTAATGCCTGCACCATAGCTTTAGAGACCACATTCTTCGAGCTTTCGCTATCAATGATGACATTGCACACCTTGGAGGTGATGGTGCAACGGGTGCGGAAGATGGCATTCCGTTGAGTTAGTTGGGCCTGTTTTGGAGCAAAAAGAAGCTTCTGTAAAATGCACACAACCATCTCTCCCTCATCTTCGGTGATGAACTCGGCCCCGGTGAATTCATCATCATACTCGTCAAGTTCCTCTTTGCTACAATTGCCCTCACCAAGGAGGCCGAGGGCACGGCGTTGAGAACATTCGTTAGAGCGGTGACCCGGAATGCCACAACGGAAGCATTTTGGCGGCAGTGGCTTGGTGTAGGGATTCGGTGGTGGGGAAGGAGCTACCACGACATTGCCCCTATCATGAGGAGGCGGTGGTGGAGTAGGGGAGGGCGGGGAGGTGTTGGCAGTTGTATTGAGGGCCGGTGATGACTTGCTCTTCTCCAAAGAGTATTGGGTTGAATGTCGACGTGAAAATGGTTGCCTACAAGAGGTCCGCAACAACTGTTCTTCAGCGCGATTAGCTAAACTGACTGCTTCAAACAATTTCCACACTGGATGAAGAGAAAATTGATCTTGAATGGGATCTCGAAGCCCGCCAATGAACCGAGCGACTTGCTAATCTTCGATCTCATAGATATTGGTCCGAGCATTGAGTCTGTAAAATTCCTCAGCGTAGTCACGCACGGACCGATCCTGCTGGCGGCAAAGCTGATATTGGTGGTACAGTTGCTATTGGTAATCACTGGGCAGAAACCGAGACTTCAACAGCTTCCTCATTCGAGCCCACGACCTAATTGGACCCTTTCCTTCCCGACGCCGGTTAACGAGTACTTGATCCCACCAAGCGGAGGCACCACCTTTGAGCTTGTAGGCCACAAGCTTGACTTGTTTCTCAGCCGGTACATCCATATAATCAAAAAAAGATTCAACAGTTTTCAACCAATCCAAAAAGTCCTCAATATGCAAATGACCATCAAATGAAGGAATATCAAGTTTCAAACGATAGTCAGATTGCTCACGAAAGCGAGGAGGGCAGAGAAAATTACCCATGTGCCTGGCCGGTTGTAGCGCCCAGGCGTCCACTTCGTCATCAGTAGAGGAATACGTGGAATCGGCTCGAGGGGTGCGAGGAAAATCGCGATGAGGCTCGAATCTCGGAGGAAATTCCACGGGCCGAACAGGATCCCAAAGTGGGCGGCAAATGGTGCGAAACGGTGGAGGGGGGGCAACACCAAATCTGTTTGGAGGTGAAAATTGGTGGTGGGTTGCAGGGAACGGTGGTGGGTCGGTGATGTCACTAGTTCTGAGATGAAATGGGTGGTGGGGTGAGATGAGCGGAGGTGGAATGGCGGCGTCTCCAGCTCGGAAGTGAGGTGGGGGTTGGTGGGGAGCGGCAGCCACGGTCAGATGCTCCAATTGGGTAAGGATTAGCCGAACGTCGGTGGCGATGGTTGCGTTTTGAGCTTCAAACTTCTCCTCCAAAGCTCGAATCGCAACCTATAAAGTGGAGACATCTTGGGTGGGACCGGAGTTAAGGTGTGAACTGTCGGAGCCGTCGGCCATTGTGAACCCAGCGGTGGATCTGAGGCTCTGATACTAATCTGACGTAGAAGTTCGTCGGAGATAACCTGCAAGGGTGAAATCCGAGAGAAATGGAATGGGTTTTGCCCAATTCCAGAAAGAAGAACGAAAGAAATTCGAAGAAGAAGAAGTCTCAAAACTGAGTTTCTTAATATACTGTAAAAAACTGCCCTCGAAAACAAACAACCAAAGGCTATATAAGCCACCAAACGACTACCAAACAGTAGCTAAACAAAGGAAACGGCAAATAACTAAAACGAAAGCCAAATACAAGAAAGGATAACAACCAACATAAAGAAATCAACAAACGACATAATATCAGGAAACATAGGCAACCAAAGATCAAACTGCCCCTGCACCACTTTTAAAGTTAAAATTATAAAGTTGTAATAACAAATTATGAATAGTTGAAACTAAAAAAGAAAAAAATTATATTTGAATGTAACTAGTATACCAACTAATCTAAATATTTTTTATTTTGTATGTTCACTTTTCTTCTTTGTTTTATGGGGCCCTTCGGTAGTCCCTCAGATGAATTATGGGGACTGGTCCCCAAGTAATCCTGGCCGTCAAAAGAGATATGAAAGGACATCCAACAACTAGCTTCCCTTGAGGGCAAGAAGGGCATGAGAACGGCACAAAATATTTAGTAGGGGCTACTGGTTCAACCATCTAAGGGAGTTTATTAGAATCAAGATCTGCTGTTACGAATTTTTTGTTTTATTGGTTATCCCTCTAATAGTATTGTGTTATATCATTTGAATTTAAAAATTTAATCACATAAAAAAAAACTACATATTAAATTTTTTTGAAGAAATTAATAAGTTATCAAAATACTATTAAGAGAACAATTATTAAGGCAGGAAACATCATAAATAGATTCAACTTATTGTGGGCTATAGTGGATCCCAACAAGGTGAATAAATGTGGTTTAATTTCGTTATTATTATTATATTTTTTTGGATAAAATGATAGACGGAAGTCCCTTGTTTTTTTGCCCCCTTTTTTTTCTAACAGATAAAGACATGTTTTTTTTTTTTTTTTTTTTCTCGGGTGATAATCAAAAGTAAGATTGTTTGTAATAAAGAATACATAGATACCAATCTAATGTCCATGTTTATGCTGATGTAAATTAGTGTATACTACGAAAATCAATCTTTAAAGTGAATTTTTAAATCAAACTTTTAAAAACCCTAAAATAACTAGCAGGACACAAATTAGAAGAAATTATCAATTACATTATTAATTATATGATAAATATGCATGATAAGAAGTTATTATAACATAATAAATTATAATCCTAAATTTAAAAATCGAGTAAAACAATGAAAAAATAATTATACCATAATTACAAAAGAGCCTGATGTAAAAAGATGTACGTTGGTGTAGTTGTAGGTATAGTTTAACGATATTTTCACACATAACTTCCACGCACTTAAATTTAAAAATAAAAAAGTTCATGTCAGATGTTTGAAGCATTTCAAATCAACGTTGATACTAATTTGGTCCATTAAATCTAATATAGATACCTTACATATACGATTGCAAGAAAAGAAAAAAAATCTATACCCAAAGGAGCTTTCTGGAGGTGAAGAATAACAAATTTGTCTTTCTATATCACACGAAAACATATAAATTTGTACGTAAAGCAAAACAAAAGGGATTTCATGACACTTAAAATAAAATATCAAAAAATAGAGTACACCGAAATTTCAAAAATAAAAATTAACAAGACTAAATTAATTCCTAATACATTTTCTAATATGGTGTCAAATAGTAATTTAATTATACTCGTAAACGCACAAATTCATTGAAATATAAATTATTGAGTAATGAGTAAGAAATAGGAGATTCCAATAAGAAATTCTTGACCTTGTCCACGTCCTGCCTTAAGTGGGGATAGGGGTAGGGATGAGAATGGTTTTGAGGGGCGGGATAGGGATAGGAAAACATACATGTCCCATCTTATCCTGTTATCATCCCTAATTTCATTTTTAGTTACACTTTGTTTATTGTTTTGTCTATTTTAATAGATTTTTAAGAGTGAATCTATTAGCATATGAGTTATTTTATTATTACTAATCGTCTATAAATAAAATATTTAAGGACAAGAGAATTGATAATAGTGCCTCATTATGAGGAGTGGAAAGTAGCCTGCCCTAGGAAACGAGAAAGGGAGAAAAGTAGAGAGTGTGTCAGTCGGGGTTCCGAAAGCGTCGTTGGACCTTCGGCCTTAAAAATTGATCATGGGGCTTGTATCGTTGTGAGTTTTTTTATGGTGGTGATTGTGTTTGACGGTGTGGCTTTATTGGAGCGAATCTGATATTGTTTAGATGATGGTTTTCAAACGGCTTAGAGGCATTTTGTGACGCTTTTCTCGTCTGGTGGTTGTACTCTTTTGGGGTTTTGCTTCAAACGGTGATGAGCTTCTTGTGGAGGTGGTAGTTCTGGCTCCAGATGCTAATGGTGGTAGCGCGTGTATTTCACGTTCTGATGTTTGAAGGCATCTCATCAGCTTCGTCACTTGTTTCCCAAAGCATTCCTCCTACTTTGATAGTCCTCTTGTTGGCTATACTTTTATTGAAGACCTTGCAACGATCGTGTTTTAGTCTTTAGTTTATTATGTTTTAGCTAATAAAGATGTTGATATTTCCGCTATATAGTTTTAGTAATTTCATTGTAATAATGGAGGTGGTTCTCCTACCATTTGAGTTTGTTTTTGGTCTACCAAATTTAGGTCTTGGCGTGTTTGAAAGTTCCACTAGTTATGAGTCTTAGTAGAGATTTTTGTGGCCTTGGTGCTACATGTTACATGCTCTTGATAGATCAAAAGCTTCCATCGATTGTAGTGATTTCAAAAGAGCCTTTTGCGTGCTCAAATTGATGTGTCGAGAAATTAGTCTGATATCAGGTCTCGTCTTGCATCGTTTTCCTTGTGCTTAATCAGATTTTTATCGAGTGCCTTGAATCATGTACCACATAATTTCATTGCATAAAAAATACTGTAAGAAAACACCTGTATGGTTATTGTCTATATTTTTTTGGTTATTCCATGATTATCCTTCCATGAAATCAATTGAATAACTCATCAACTTGGATTTACTTTTATCTAATTAGTTTTAATTACATATTTTCATACTAATTAGCTTTTATTTTTAAGGTATCACAATAACTGCTATGTCTTTTTCATGATTAACATGTATTATTTTGTTTTATTTTTGGTTCGAAGTTATTTAGTTGGTGATGCAATTAGGTTTGTTTTAACTGTTCATGATATAGCTCAATTTTTAAAAAAAATAAAAATAGACATTTTGTAAATGAAATTATTTTTCCACTATTGGTTGAATTTTTAGATACTTTCATGTCTCTGGGAAAAAAAAAAAAAAAAAAAGAATAAAACCGACCAAATATTCCTAAACAGCTCAGTACTTGGCTTCACATTCTAAAACTGATAGAGTCGGTTTGAAATTGAAATCAACGATTTTTTAATTGATAAATCAACCCTTACAAACCAACACGTGGTTCAAGATTTATAGGTTCTATTTGTTCTGTGCTTGAGATATTTTATATCGCTGATTTGAATTGGTTAGAATCCAAATTGCACACAAATGGAACAAATTGACACAGTCCATAGCATTTTGTGGACATCATTGTATAAAATATTTTCTATAAAAATTAAAAAAAAAAATTCTTGAAAGGGAACGACCACACGAGTGAAGGAGAAGAAACCAAACGTCAACTAATCATATGGAAGAAGCCAAGAAGGTAAAAAAAAAAAAAAAAATCATAAAGGGAAGTCGGTTATTTATCAATTATTGGTCCGTTTGGTTCGCAAGTTTGAGTTGATATTTTGAAGTTGAAATAGTAAATTTTGTTGACTTTTCAGAAAAGACAAAAAACTTTTTGGGAAAAAAACAAAGACTTTTGAAGAAAAAGACAAAATTTGAGTTGAAAAGTTGAGATTGAACTAGTGAACCAAACGGACCCTATATTTATATATCTGTATCAATACTACTAGTTTTAGTCAATAAGCAACGATGGTGTCCTCCTAGTTCCAAATTTTTATTTCACGAAATTAATATGAATTTTTTTTTTTTGAAAAATTTAAAATGGATTACCTTTTATACTTGTGGTTCGTTTAGCTCTAAACACAGGCCTAACTTTTTGATTGGATGGTATATTCAATTTTAGAAATTGAAATTTTTTTTGTAAAAGAATGTTTTTCTCAAATTTTTCTATCATTATCTCATTTTGAAAAAGAAAATTATATCATTTTCAAACTTATTTGAACAATATCTTTTTGGAGAAAAAAATGAATCTTTCTAATATTTTCTTACAATACACAATTCCCAATATTTTTTTTTTCATTCCAAATAACTTTTTTTTAAGAGAAAATTTTTTACACATCCAAATATCATCTTAATTTCAAAATGAAAAAACTTTATTATTTAAAATAAGAAGAATTTCCTTTCTAAAAATAGATATACAATTCAAACAGAGTTAAGATTTTCATTTTATTTTTTATTTTTTTTTTTAAATTTAACAAAAAAAATCTTACTAATTTTTAAAAAATTAAGGGTGAGTTTGGTGTTCAAGTCCAAACTCAGATTTTCAAACTTTTTTTTGTCTTTTTCCCAAAAAGTTTTTGTCTTTTTCCCAAAAAGTTTTTTGTCTTTTCTGAAAATTCAAAAAAATTTACTATTTAAACTTAAAAATCTCATCTTGAACTTGTGCACCAAACAGGCCCTAATTAATTTCAATCTAAAAATTTCATTACAAAACCCTAACACTAAACGCAAGCAGGGAGGGGGGAGAGATTTTTTTTCCTTATTGCTGACGAGGTTCTCATTCATAGGTAACTGGACAAACTGTACAAAATTGACAGGAGAGAGATAGGGAACTCCCTCTCGACTCACCCGTGCCACAGCTCCTCAGGTCATCATCCAAAACAAACTTCCCACCATTCATATCTGTCTCTCTCCTTCTCTCTCTCTTGGAAGTTCTGTTCTCAGTTCGGCCTCTTCGGAGCTCGGATACTCTGCGGCAATGGCGACCGTGCTTGAGACTTTCACTCTCCCTCGCTGCTCGGCTCTGCCTTCCCGTGCCCTTTCTCCGATGGCCACCTCTTCGGCTTCTTCGCCCGCCGCCCCGCCTGGGATTGCCACAGTTCAGAGGCCTCAAGGTCGCGCCGACTCGGTCAGTGGGATCGGTGAGTTCCGGTCCGAGTTCGAGAGTCGCTCGTCGTGGTGGAGCTATCGTGTGTGAGGCTCAGGAAACCGCCGTTGTAGGTCAGTATCGGAACTTCTATATTTCACGACTTTTAGTTCACCGTCGAGTTTTTTAATTTTTAATTTTATTTTCGATGTTTGGTTGCTTGGGAAGTTTAAACAGGAAAAAAAAAAAAAAAAAAGAAAGAAATGAGATGAAATAATAGTGATTTTTTTTGTTGGGGGTGGGGGGGGGGGGATCTATTGGAACTTGAGTAAGATAGCGGAAGCAATAAAGCTGATAATCGTTTCTTTATTATTCAATTTGATTGACGCTGAAGAAGTAGGATGAAAGCAAACAAAGAAAATAAAATCTAGCTCCTTTTGCAGTGTGTTTGGTAGGAGAGAAAAGTGGAGTGACGGAGAGGGGGTGGAGGAATTAGTAAAAGGATTTTGACATTTATGGTCATTTGGTAAGAGAGAGAGATGAGGAGGAGGGAAGGGATTAGTGGAGGGATTCCAAATCCTTTTAAGCACCTCAATTTTGATCTCTCTAAGTTGGAAAGATTTTTGAAGGGATTTCATATCAAACATTGAGAGAAATTATCTCTCCTTCCTTCCCTATTTCTCTCACCTAGGTGATCTACCATTCCCTCCTTCCTACTAGGCATACCCTTAATGTCCTTTTGCTGCTACCAAAGGGATTATTGTTGAACATGATAGTTTAAAGAAATATAGAGAATGGGTGAGGGAATAAAAGAAGAATTGAGGGAAGAAGAAGAGAGAGAAAAATAAAAGAAAACAGTATCTTCATGAATAATCATCAGCCAAAGTGGATTAAAAAAAATATACAATCACCATGGCCGTGTTTGGCAGAGCTTTCTAGATGCTGTTTTTGGCTTCTCAGATCCAATAGTAGCTTCTGGAAGTATTTAGATGACCTGTAAGAAGAGCTTTCAGTCTCCAGAAATGTTTTCCGTCAAAGTCAAAAAATGTAGCTTCCTGTAAAAGCTCTTATGAGTAAGACTTTAAAGCTCTTGTAATTTAAGTTAGAAATTATAAATTTCATTTTTAATACTTTTATTACTTATTAGAACAATAAAGATCAAAACCACCACCACATCTGACCTTTCTTATACGGGTTAAGCAGGATGCCTCCTACTAACCAGAATTCAAAGTCTGGTAGACAATCGCAATGGGGAGAGTAAAAGTACTCTCAGCCTCTAGATTGCAGTTTGTTTGAGGCTAATCTACCAAGAAGTCTATACCTGGCTCCAAATAAATGGAAGAGTACAGCTAGAAATGGCTTGTACTTCAATTGAATAGCTCGGAGTCCGTTAGATATTTACAGTTCATTAAGGGTATAGGGTGATCTCATAAGTTCTTTGGTCCTAAATACTTACTGAGAAGTCTTAGCTTTTGCTTATCTTCTTCTACTAGCTAAAAGCAAAAGCAAAAACTCTGCCAAACGTGTCCTATGTCTATTTATAGCTACTAAACCCTAGTAATAAGTTAAACATAACACCATAAAAAAAGGTTAAACATAATGTAATAAGTAATATTTAAACAGAACATAATAATCAAATAGCTTAAATAAATCCTAAATAATCCTATTAGATTAACACACATTTTAAATTCCTAATTATACAAATGTTGTTGCTCATCACCTAGCGCTGACTTGCAGTGTAAAACTATTGAGATAGGTTATTTACAAGGGGTTTTTAACAACTTAAGGTGAAAATTTGTAATTATTCGTGAAGGCAATGCCTGAAATTGGCACCTACCAATAGAAAGTAGAGTCGTTATAATGATGTGGTATATGCACTGAAATCCAATGTCCATTGTCATGTAGATTCATTAACATTCAAATTTTCTCGACTTTTGTTGTAAGTAATAATGTTTTATTCCTTGATGGTCTAAGAAACATATCTAAGTGATTTAGCTTTGTACATTGAAAATCTCAGTGGCTGCTGTTACCGAGGCGACATGGAAGTCATTTGTCCTTGATTCTGAATTACCGGTTGTTGTGGAATTCTGGGCACCGTGGTGCGGTCCCTGCCGTATGATTCACCCGATAGTTGATGATTTGGCGAAGCAATATGTTGGAAAGGTCAAATTCTGCAAAGTGAATACAGATGATAGCCCCGCGATTGCTACCCAATATGGTATTCGGAGCATCCCAACTGTGATAATGTTTAAGGGTGGTGAGAAGAAAGATGCAATTATTGGTGCTGTTCCGAAGTCCACTTTAACCACAAGCATAGAGAAATTCTTGTAGAGGTGGTAAGAATGCCTTTTGTTAAATTAAGCTGTACTTGTATTATCTTTTTAAATCCTTTTTTTTTTTTTTTTTTAATCTCGGATTCAACTTTAGCTACTTTGCTTCCTTAATAAACCCATATCTGCTCCTGTACAGTGATTTAATCCAGTTGTATTTTCTGTTCTCTTAAAATGCTAGTTTCCTATATAATTTGTCGACCAAAAATCTTGCTTTCAAAGGTTATTGTGTTAATGAATTACGTTGGTGACTGCTTCTGGTACTCTATATGCTCATTGATTGTCATACTAGTTACTCAGAATTCATGGATCTTGTGAATGTAGAATTACTTCGACAACATTTTAGGTTGTTATATATAAACTCAATTCTGGAAATCCTTTTATAAATTATAAGGGAACTTGCATTCTGAGAGTTCTTCTCAGGTTCAAATTCTCCCGATGTTTCCATTACTGGCGAGTGCGGAGTGACTCTTTTCTGGGATTTAAAGTCAATGATCCTAGTAAGATAGCAGCATTTATATGTTTTAATTAGAGTCACGGAAAGACAGATGGGAAATCCGTAGGATGATAAAAGCTCTCGGCAGTATTTATAGAGAATTATATAGTTGTTTTGTGAAGCGCTGATTGAGAAGGTTATTCGGATCATTATATACAGCTGTTAATGTGAAGATATTGTTGAAAAGAAACTAAAAAGCTCTCTGCGGGGTGCAGAGTTATAGAGCGAGCGGGAGAAAAATAGCCTCAACAAAGTCTAATTTTGGCTGAACAACGATGAATATAAAGACTGGGGCTTTCCTTCTTCGAAAAGGATTAGGGCGTCGATTTGGAATTTGCTTAGAAAATGAAAAGTTTCCTAACATTGGTAACAAATTTGTTCAGAAACATTCTGTAAATGCAGTTTATTTTCTGATTCCAGTTCTTCTGGGTGTATATAAGCATTTAAGTACATATTCTTTGTAAATCTTGTTAAAGTGAACTTCACAACTTTAGACTTCCCTCCATGGACGTTGCATTTTAGCTTTTAGATATAACCCTGGATGAAAGGATTCAGTTACACTAGTTAGCTCTTCCAGATTTCCAACCTTGGTTTTAACCTTGCAGAATATTCCCTTAGAGCTTGTTTGGCAGGACGGAAAAGCGGAAGGAGGGAGAGGGGTGAGGGGATTAGTAGAAGGATTTTTGAACCTGGAGTTGTTTGGTAGGAGAGAAGAGAAAGGGGGAATGGGTAGGGTAATGGATTTCAAATCCTTCAAAGAACTGCAATTTTAAGGGAATTTTGTAGAACTTTTTTGACAAGTAATCTCGTAATTGTAGTTGTTTATGTGGTATTACAATCAAGAAACTTTTACAAGGCACTAGCAGATGTTCGAGAGATTCGCCAACTCTCCCTAGAGCATAAGCTCAACAATTTTCCCCAAAACCTCCTTAATTCCCTTCTTTCATAACAATCCCTTCTTAGTTACAATTCTCAACAGAAATGACACTAACTAACTAACAGAATTGCTAACTATCTAACTAACTCACACTTACTAACTGCTTATATCCTAATCTCCCACTCAACTATCACACTCCTCGTAATTCTCTCCAACTCTCCACACTAGAACTAATGTGCGCCTTCTTAAGTCAACTTGGAGCATTGAGGCCTTCTTGTTTCTTTTCCCCTTTCCTCACATAAGTCACCCGAATTGGAGGCTTATCATTGGCGTACGCTAGATCAGCCCTAGATGTTTTCCGACTAACTTCTAGTGACCAGTTGAACACTAACATGTCGGTCATCGTGAAAACTTATTTTCCTCTTGTAAAAATAGATTGACTAGTGCAAATCAAGTTTTGAAATAATTATTGTACAAATTTAGTGAAAAAAAAATTCCACAAATGGTTGGTGTAAAATGTAGTTATTTCAATAATATTTTTTACGAGAGGAATTAGCACGAATGCTAGTTTTCCAAATGCAGTTTCTCAATGAACATCAATCTCGACCTGATCAGTTGGAATTGGCATTACTCACATTACAGAACATGGAACATAGTGGGAAGCATCTTGGCTCTGATGTTTGTTTGTGTATGGGGTTTCTGATTTGTTATTTTTTGGGTCAGTGTTTCCATTTCATGTCTGGCTCTAAAGCCTGTGGACTTGGATACTACAATGTTCAGGTAGATCTTTTGGGTGAATATTCCAGTTTTCGTTTTCATTTACTCGAGCATGTATGGGAACGGGGCATTTTCATCCGTTTATCCTCGTGCGAGTTTTCTTTAGGCATTAAGAAAGTAGATTGTCGTCATTGGCAGTATCATTGTTGTCTTCCATATCACTTTGCTTGGTGTTTGTGTACACTGCACTAACTAGTTATGCACTCTTCTGTTAAAGCAGGTCGTTTCGAATCATACAATCATTATGATAGCAAGCTTTTATGCATACTTGTTCATTCGCCAATCCTGAGTCTTTTGGAAGAATCCTTGTGATACAAGTAATTTGTACTTGCAAAATAACATACGTATCAATTAGGAGGAACATAATGGTCGAATCCCACTTAAAGGAATGGTTTCCTTAATTTAGGTTCCAGTTTGTCCATCTAGGTTATCCAAAAGGTCATTTTAGCTGATTGCTTTCTCCACTTTGTTTCTTTTCCAACAGAAAAATGTTGTTCAACTCTGTTAGGTTGATCAGGTTCGCCCATCAGGAGGGGTCCATTTATTGTGAGAAAGCTCCATTCAACCCGACCAAATTTAAAAGTAGATGCTCTTTCAAGTATTTTGATTTGAAGGTACTAGTTTGCCTATTGTTCGCTAAGCCCTTCGGATAGCAGCGTCTGTCTTGCTTAGGTCTTGAAAGCCCACAAGTTCTTTCTGGTATGCTTAGCTGTTCTCATAAGTTGATTTAAACATGAAAGACTTTACAAGTGCATTCATTTGCGTGCACGAAAGTGCAACGCATAAGCTATCTCGAATATTTACCCAAAAAAAAAAGCTATCTCGAATAACATTTCAAGCAGGAAAAGAAAAAGAAAAAGAAAAAGACAGAGAAGTTGAATTAAATTGGCTAGGGGGTGGCCATCTTCGTACTTGTCAATCTCATCATTTTGCATTTGTTATAATCATTTATCAAGGCCTTCGGTTTGTAAATCAGTGAAAACAGCGAATTTACATTTTGGGGAGCGGGAGCTAAATTATTATTATTATTATTTTTTAATACTCTTTTAAAAACAATAAACTTATTATCGACATTGATAGCTTTTTTTTTTTTTTCCCCCAGTTTTTGAACTCAACTTTTATATTAGAGGTGATAATTTACTGCTATATTAAGTTTGTAACTTACTCTTTACAGCTCAGAAAAACATGCATGGTTATCTTGTATTGGGAAAAAAATCGATCTGAAATAGATTTGTTGTCAACTTATTTTACTAAAATCTATGTAAACTATTTATTTTTAGTTCTTTCTCTAAAAGCATATTTAAAAGAAAATGCTTACATACAAAATAAACGACATGTTAAAATTTATGCCATTTTGTAAATAATAAAATAAAGATTAGAAGTAAGATCAAGCTCACAATCACCCTGAATCATCAGTTTGGTCGATTTGGCGGTTTGAAATTGCTAAAAACCATCAATAGAAAATTGATAAAAATAAATAAATAAATTAATAAACTGATAGAATTGAATCATTTAAAAATAAAAAACAACCTATTTAATTCCGATAGATGACTTTCACAATTTATAGACTCATTTTGAATGCCGCTAACTACACACAACCAAAAGTTTAGTTCATAATCACATCGGTGAATGTAGCTAGTCATAGTTCAATGATTAGATTCATCAATTAATAAGGCTAATATTCTGCCGCGTATTCAATGTTTTGGACTTCTTGTTAAAATCTCTTCTTGTCTCTCCGTTTTACTCTGTAATACGGTCTGGTCAGAATTGACGAACAAGAAACATATTATCTACGTTATCATCATGGAGTCGCTATAAAACATGACGGTCCTTTTTCCTTTTGGATGGTCAAATTCTTGGATTTTACCCTCAAGTCGTTGACGTAAAATGAAAATCGAGTGACAAGTTCTATCTTCTAGAGCTTCCATAACGTCTTTTTAACGTTACCCCATTAGAAAACATGGAGGAGAAAACAACAGATTGGCAGAAAGCAATATCACCTGAATCAATAGAATATTCAAGGATTTTTTTTTTTTTTTTTTTTTTTAAGGTGTTCTATGATTTCTTGATTAGTCTTATGTAGTTTTACGTTTAGCAAATTAGATGAGTTGCCATAATGAACTAATCGGTAAGGTTTAGCTATTAAGATTAAGCACGGATGACCGTTATCATTTATATATATATATATATATATATATTTTCCCCTTCTAAAAATGCAGAATTCAACAATTCATTTTCTATATCTTTAATCTTTAATCTTTAACTACATAAAAAGAGTGAATAAACTGGCAGCTGTACTTCCTCCTACTTGTTTTTTATTTTTATTTTTAAAGTCTTCTGTCTCAAGGTGTGCCAAGTGACAGGTGTTTCTACACGAATTGAAATTTTTTTAACGAAAGTTATTTCATGTTTTGCTATACGTGTTCCGAAATCATCGTGCATAATTTGGTTTTATTTTGTTATTATTATTATATGTGTTGCCTTGTCCATTGCATTTTTATCTTATCTTATTGCTTTATATACACGTCACAGGGTCCAACTTTTTTCCTCGGTTTTGCCCTATGATGGCCTAAGTCACGCACTTAGTTAGCCACTCACACACGCTCGCACACTCTCGCAAGCAAGCCGAACACACAAACACCCGGGCACACACAAAACTTGTTTACGGGAAACCCCCCTTCCCAACACAATATCTATATTTTATCAGTATTTCACTAATATGCCTATTCCATATTTCTTTTGGTGTATGTTTTTTTTTCACTGTTTTATTGATGTAGATTGTTACCCTCAAGTTACATCAATGGACACAAGTCCTTTTGTATCTTTTAAAAGTAGAAAAACCACCTATATGATATAAGCTTAAAGAACATTGCACTAATATGATATAAAAATTTGATATTCGATCAATATAATACAAATTAGACACCAATAAACTAAAATTTGTATCATACTGATTAATAAGGATGAATTTGTACTATGTTGGTCAATTAAAAAAACGAAGATAGTTATTTTGGAAATTTTCTCTTTAAAATTTGATAAGTACTTTAGAGATAAGAACGTCGATGAGGCTTCTAAATATCACGCCATCCACATATCTCTTTTTAAAATTCTTATTATATTGTTTCATTAGTTTATTGAATACCTCTATTTCATTAAAACAAAAAAGCGTATTTAAATAACAATTATATAATGTGATTTTTCTTCAAATAAAAAGTTACCCATTTTGGTTTGTTGAATTAACAATACTGTGTGTTTACTAATTAGGAGCTGAAAGAAGAGGAAATAAATTTTCTAAAACGAGAATTAAATTACCAGAGAGATTAGTCAAAATAGCATAATAGAATATAAGGTTTTAAAATAATACCATAAACTAAACTATTATTATTAAATAGCATAATTAAATTAAATAATAAGACAAAAAACCAAAATGCCCCGAATTATTCTCTCTCCTCTCTCCCATTTGATTCTCTCTCCTCGCATCATCGCCGATTCGAGTCTAGATTTCGACGACCTCCGTAAGTCGTGTTCTCCGACTGCGTCGCATCATCTCCGATTGCGGCGACATCTCCAGCAGGATAGTGATGTTATTTAGGGGTTTTATGATTTAATAAATTTAAGGGTTATTTCTGCAATTTAAAGTAAAATGTATTAGTAAAATTAAATGGAGTTAATATTGATATTTACAAATAAATAATGATATTTACATGATCTGGAAAATAAAAGAAAATAGTTTTAATATTATAATAATATACTACATTTTTCTGCAAAAAAATAAAATAAAAAGCTATATTTATTGATATAAGTACATTGTAATATTTACAAGATTTGAAAAATAGGAAAGAAATTAAAAAATATAGAAATAAATAAATAGATTTACTTGATAATACATTTAATTTTACTCGGTAAATCTAAATATTTACAGGTAAATAATTCAATTTAATTAGTAAAATAAATGGATTTACAAAGTGAAATAGATAAAAGCCAGTAAATCAGTAAATCTTAATATTTTCTTGTAAATCTTTTATACACTGGCAATTTTTTATTTCTTTTAGTTTCTTTGCAAAGTTTTATACTTACAAGGTAAAATTATTAACACAGTAAATATGATTATTTACATGTATTTACAAGGTTTGTGTTATGAAGCCTTGGAGCTTACGTTAGAAGAGCAAAAGGCCCAGGGAAAGGGTGAGCTGCCGGGGGGGAGGGGGGACAGCGATGGATTTACTAAGTAATATGTATATTAACTAAGTGTAAATAAATGTATTTACAAGTAAATAAAAAACAAAACATTTTATATTTTAAAAAATTCATACAATTAATTGTTATTGCAAAGTAACCAAAATCCCAAAACAGTCCAAATCAGCCCCAAATTTCCAAACCCTAACCTAAATACCTAAGCCAATTCCTACAACAGACAGCATTGCCGTCGCCACTCCATGTAGATGCTGGGGATCTACAGTCAAATTTTTAACCAGAGTTAGTAAGATAAATGAAATGAATAATAAATAAGGTCCTTGGATATCGTTTATGAAATTCATAGAACATTACAATCACAAAATAATCAAGCCAAAAAGAAATGAAAGAAATTAAAACAACAACACCGAAATTTAGAGAGGTTCGCCAAAAATGTGCTACGTCCTCTGTGCGTGTGGCTTCTTCACTAAATATGAATATTTTTGAATATAGTGAGTTACAATTTCTGAGTGTATTCAATAGCGTCAGAGTAGGCCAGGATCAGAAAAAGAAAAGTCCCCTATATGAAGGGGGTCTTTCTTTTATTTATAGAGGAAGAGTAATGGTTCTGAACCCGCAGTTCACAGTGAGCGGTTTTCGCTAGATGTCTATTGGAACACGTGTAGAACGCAAACTATGACGTGGACTTGGCGGTTACTAGAGTGGATTTGATCATCGATCGTGGGTTTGGCAAGTTATCAGAGTAGATCTGATATGACGTCATCGTCAATCGGGGGCTTGGCAGTTATCAAAGTATATCTGATATGACGTCATCATCGATCGTGAGCTTGACGGTTATGGGGATTAGCCCTTGTAATATTCATCAAGAACGAGCAACGAATGATTGAAACGAATAGTCAAAAAGACCAGGGGTATATCTGCCGTTCGTGGCTTCACTAGACTCAAACGTTTACATAATCCATGTTTGAACCAACTAGTCTGTCGTTTGAGTGCGAACGATCATTATTCATGATGGAACGAACTAAGATCATAAGTTGGGTCCGGCCCAAATACACAAAAAATGTCAAATAGATTGGGATCAGAAGTTCGTTGTTCGTTCGATGAGCAGCCGAAGGCTAACGGTGTTATGGAAGACAAAGTCTAACCCCAACACTCCACGTCACCGGATAGGGAGACCAGTCTCCCTAAAGTCATCGTCAAATAAGAAAAATGATAGAAGTAGCAATCTCTTCGAATTGTTTGCGATATCCTCCGGCCAACAAAGGAGGGGGGGCCTGCACACACACACACACAAAACCAACACAATCCAGATAACATCAGTGATAGAACTTTAATTTTGTTCTTTAGTTATTGTTTGTGTTTAATAGCGACAATGTTATCAGCTAATAGATTCTAAATTTTATTGTGGTGTTTGACCCTTAGATCTCTAAATCAAAGGTGACTTATCAACCTTCCGAGTTTGTTTGTGGTTAGCCAAATCCTATATTTTAACACAGTTTTAGTTCCTCTAGCTTGTGACTATGTGGAATAGGTGGTGGTGCTACAAGACATTACCTCTTGATCAATCAGAAGATTCCATCCATAGTAGAGGATTTAAAAAAAAAAAAAAAGCATTATTGGTGTGCCGATTGTACTTTCTCATTGTTGGATCTTGGTGTATGTCATTCTCCCTAGCTTATTTGTTGTGTGTCGCATGTCTTGTTCAGATGGCAACCCTTTACACAGTTACACTCCCAAAACGACATCTACTTTTCATTACTTTAGGCTTCGATAGCGTTTCTCTGCCCCAGCTTCGCATTACTTTTACACCAAATTATTAGATAAATATATTGGATTTCTAAATATGTTCGTTCCATTAGAAAAAACTGTAACTGTTGTAAGTTTATTGTATCCGGTTTCCTTATCCACTCATATTTGCCAACCTGATCCAAAACATTGTGGAACCGGAATAGTGGGGGACCGGAGAAATTGCCTTTTTTAAAAGATTTTTTATTTTTTTATTTTTTATTTTTAATGAAAAGGATTTGTTTTGTTTGAATTTGAATATTGTTCTTTTCAAAAATAAATAAATAAATAAATAATGTTTTTTGGATAAATATTCAGCGTTGTTGTTTCTCACGGACAATCAATTACTTTTGTGATGTTTCCTTCAAAAAAAAAAAAAAAAACTTTTGTGATAATTATGTTATCTGGATAGATTTTTTTTTTTTTTTTTCCATATTCATATTAAATAGCATATTCTAAAAACTTACTGACTATTCTTGTTAAATTATAGGGTTAATTTTCAAAATAATACCTGTGGCAAAAGTATTATTAAAACTGACATCACTTTTGTTTTCTTTCATTCCTAGTACTGTCACGTTATCACCATCAATTAAGGTGGATGTAAAAAGTCAAAAATACCCTCAGGCAAGCCTAAACCTTATTTTTTCTCACTTCTCCCGCCTAGTCCCCCCACCCATTTTGAAACCCAACTCTTCATCTAATACCCTAACTTGATTTAAAACTATTTTCACTATTTTAGAGAGAGAAACTCACACTGTCGGAAACCACTCCAAAAACCGCTCGAAACTGTCAGAAACCCACCATCAACACCGGATATAAAGCTTTTTCGAACTCTGTACTAGCTGGAGAATATTCTAAAACCACCCAAAACCAGTTGAAATTTTCTTGAGTCTCCCATATTCAAACCCAAGAAGTTGGCGGAGAAAAATACTACTCCCGAAAAGAGGAATGTTCGGCTAATGGTGACGAAGCTCACGACAGCAATAGCGACGGGCTGTGAAATTCGTGACATATCGTTGGTGCTGGCTGGCCCTGGTTTCCAATCGCCTTATTTGCTAAAGCTCCCTAGGTTTTCCAGTGGTGATGTGTGACCGAGCTTCGGCCAGCGATGGGCTGATTTCACAATTGTTCCCATTTAGGGCATTTTTTATTTTTGTATTATTATTTTAACCTAATTATGCTATTTTGTTATATTAGTTTCAAACCTGCTATTATTCTAAAATATTACATTCAAATATGCTACATCACCCATTCTCTCTCCTCTCTCTCTCTCTCTCTCTCTCTTCTTATAGATATAAATTTGTACAATGTGTCTTAAAATATTATCGTTTGACTTATGTTTTTTTAATTGATATATATTTTTTTAAAGAAAATTAGGTTGGATGGCATTTTTTAGTTTACCTAATCTAATAGATGGCCCAACTTTTTTTATTTAGGAAAATGGTCGTTTGTCATTTTCAGATTTGGTCAATCAGTGATTGATTATGAAATTTGATGATGATCAATGGTCAATCAATGATTGACTATGAAATGATGATTTACGGTTATGGTTAATCAGTGAGTCAATTACTAGTTGATTATTATTGCGGTCAATCATTTATTGATCATTTAAGATAATTAATAACTATTTAGAAAAAAAATGATATTTTAACTAATTTTTAAAAATTTCGGCTATTTATTAAAAAACTTCTTTTTAAATCCCTTCTTTTAATTCTTATGTGGTTTTGACTAAATGTAATAGTTAAAATGGTACACAAATAGATAAAGACTCTATTGAAAATGATTTTGGGTATGTTCTACCTGGTTTGACAAGAAAATTTTTAAAAGATTTCAATTTATACTGAGAATTTTTTTAGACTGATGTTTAAAAGAGAAAAAATATACTGTTGTACATTTCCTTTTAAAAGTGTGAAAGTTTAAGTTAAATTATAATTTTTTTGAATTTTTCATTTTAAACCTATATGCACAAACATATGTTTTATAAAGTCGAGATTTCTGTCTTGAATTTAGTGTCCTATTAATTGTTCCTCATTAATGTTATATTATATCATTTGAAGTTTGTCACATAAAAAAATATATTAATACTAAAAATACTTAAACAAAAATTAGTTGTCAAAATAATATTAAAAGACAACCATTGAGTCGAAAATTAGACAACATAAAACAAACTTTGCTATGTATATAATTTTTGGAAAAAATTGACTTGTTTGAATCATGAATTGCATTGAATGTTCATTCAAATTGAATCTCATATTTAAATATAAAATTTGAATTGTATAGTCAAATAAAAGGCTGTGTTTGGATACTTTTTGTTAAATGTTACGTATAGGTTTGGCACTATGGTTCAAAGCTTAAAATATAATATAATTTTTATCTTTTTCCTTCAGTTTTACTATTCATACAGTTTTATAACTCAAACTTTAAAAGTCTATAACTTTACTAGACAAGTCCAAATGAGATATTTTTTTTTAAATTGCATTAGAATTTCGGAGACGAGCAAAACAAACTCCATATTGATTTTTTTTTTTAACACATTTCATGTTTTTACACTTTTTAACTCTAACAATGTAAATATCTCGATAAACGTATAATCAATTCAAATTCAAATTTTAGAATACAAACCTTAGCACTAAACACATGTGTAATATTTGAATAGTATAAAGATTAGAAAAAAAATATGTGGTAAGTTTTTAAAAGTGAAAATTCAGATTTAAATTTGAGTTAAATTATTATAAAATAGTAAAATCTTCAAATAGTTTCACTCTACTAATGACCCAAACCAAACAGTTTAATTGCACTTGAGTATAATCATATTTTTTTTTTTTTTTTTTTGAGGAGAATCATAATTATTCTTTTGTTTTTATATAAAAACAATCATAATTATCCTACTAGCTCGTCCAAACGTCATTAATTACCTAAGTTTACCCTTCCGGAAATTTATTTTATTTTATTTTTTCTTCTAGAAATTAGTAAGAAAGTTCTTTTAAAAACAAAGATCTTTAAAAAAAAAAACCTAAAAAAAAAAAAAAGTAGGAAGAAGAAGAAGAAAGTTCTAAAAGAAAAAAGAAAATAAAGAAAGAGAAGTTTAATCAAAACACGGTTATTAAATCCATATATATAGGTTTTGGCACACGACAAACTTCACAAGGATTATTCAGACCGTCTTCTTCCCTTTGTTTTGCCTTTGGGCCTGTTTCTTTAACCTTTCCTCGGTGTAATCCCAACAATACCATTCCAGTTTTGTTTCTCAGGATTTTCGTTTGGTTAATCTTCGCCATTCAGTATTGATCTGCTTCGGAATTTCTTCCTTTCAAAAGGTATCTCGGTTTTTGTTTTTCTTTTCTTTTTTATACTCTTCCTGATTCTTGTTAATTCTGATTCTTTTGTTAGGTTTTAATCATTTTAATTTGAAATTTTCTTTTAGATTTGATTGGAAACTTGTAGGTTCGATTATATATTTTATTAGGTTATGAAATTTATTTCCTTCCATCTCTCTTGTAACTAAGATTTTTATTTATTTATTTTTTTGTGTGACCAAAACAATTTTCTGAATAGCAATTTTGTGTATAAGGTTGAAGGGTTATTTAATCTGTGTTGTGGATCTGTTATTCGTGTTCTATTTACTCCGTCAGTTTTTCCTTTTAGTTTTCTGGACCTTTATAATTTCAACGATCTGCCCATTTACCCAAGTCCAGAGTGTCCTGTTGCCCGTATTTTCTTTCCCTTTTCTTTTCCCCCAAACAGTTGAAAAATTAGCTTCCGAGAGTATTGAAGAGATTAATGACCTTATGGAAGTTCATACATATATATAGATATATATATATAATATATATTATGTTATGAGCAGTTTGGTTTATGCCTGGACGAAATTGTAAATTTTTCTTTTTTTGGGATCTGGATTGCAACTTTGCGTCATTCGCACTCGATTGTCTAACAACAATTTGTTTCGTTCTAGATTATACGCAATTAACAAACAATCTAGATATTGTTATGACGTAAAAGTAGATCACAAGTATTTAGCTTAAAATCTTAAGGTGGTGGTCCTCATGTATTTGTCATGGTAGCATGAGGAGATCAGCCCCCAATCTTAGTTTCCAGGATTTTTTTTTTTTTTTTTTTTTTTTTTTTTTTTTTTGTAATTTAAGATTGAGATAGAATTGAGTCCTTCTACGTAAATTTATTGTACTGACATACATAACCGTGTTTTTCATATCATGCTTGGGGTCTGAAGAGCGCTTTTTTTTTTTTTCTTCTTTCTTTTTTTGCTTTCGCTTTTGTTTATTTCAGCCAGTCTGGCTAGTGGAACCTTTCTATGTCCCTTTTTGTTTGGTTACTTTCAAATTTGAGCCACACAGTGTTGATACAGTACCTCTTGTTATAATGTGTTTGTACTTCCTAGATGCTTAATAAGTTATTGCTTTTAAGATATGATAAGTCGCATTGATTTGATGACAAAAGAAAGTTCTTTGTTTGTTGTTTGCAATAAGAATTTAATGATACTGTGTTTGGCACATTAGCCCCTTTGCTTATTTTCATGTCGATTGCTTGTCTAGAGCTCTAGTGTTAGATTTGCTGCATTGGCGGATTTGATTTAAATATATATATATATATATATGGATTTTCCTTGGACATTTTACATATCGTTGAGTGGGGTTATATGCTGCGTATCCTCTCTTTCCCCTTCATATTGTGTGTGTGTCTCTATGTGTACTGATGCCTTATTTGGTTAACAGCGTGCAAAGAGATGGACCAATACTTTTTTGAGCCTGAAGCACATTTCGAATCCAACAGGGATGTTTTTGTCAAGGAGAAGTGGAGATCTATGTCAGCTACCTCAACAGTACCTGAAAATGGAAGTGGCTGCTTTGAATGCAACATATGTTTAGACTCGGCAAATGAGCCCGTGGTCACTCTTTGTGGTCACCTTTACTGCTGGCCTTGCATTTACAAGTGGCTTCAGGTCCAGAGCAACATGAACGAACCAGAAACAAAAGTGCCCTGTCTGCAAGGCTAACATCTCTCATGCTTCGTTGGTTCCCCTCTATGGCCGTGGCACATCCCATTGGGATTCTGAAACCAAGAAACCTCAGTTGGACCTGGTCATACCACGCAGGCCGCTACCGTCTGGGTTGAATGCTATAATCACTTCTACTACCACATCTACATCGCAGCAGAATCATCATCTCTATCCAAACAATTTCCAGTCCAATTTGCAGTCACGACACCAGCAATATTCCCTTATCCTTACGGAGTCATGTTGCGGGCGGTTTCATCATCCCGTCTTGGGGCTGCGGTGATGACGAGCTTAATCACTCCAACAATTGCAATTTTCGGAGAGATGGTTTTTGCAAGAATGTTCGGGAACTTGGGTACGAGTTTGTTCCCTTACCCTCCAACGGGAAGTAGCGGTCCAAGGATGAGAAGGCATGAAATGCGGTTCGACAGATCCCTTAATCGGGTGTCCATCTTTCTTTTCTGTTGCTTATATTGTGTCTTCTCTTGTTTTGATTCCACCACACTCTTTGTTAGCTGTACCTGTGTAGTTCTCAAACCTATGATGTGCACATATAGAAGAATAATCCAAGTTAGAGATTTTTGCCGAAAGAGTCCTGTGAGATATCACTTGTCTGTAAATATGTTGTATGTTCAATGACGATTGTTCAAGACTTCTCCGTTCTAGTAAACCAAATGTTGTCGACAGTGATTTTATGTATGTCTTGTCTAGTCGATCGGCTGTGGAAAAAGTGTAAATCAATTGCATATAACATTATCCATTATTATTATTATTATTAGGGTAAATTTACTGTCGGTTTGGTACTTTTTTATGAAGTGATTTGATCCCTAATTTTTTTTTTTCCAAAATTTTTTTTTAGTAGGTCCGTAAACTTTACAAAATGGTCCTTTTTACTGAAAATAGTTAAAAATTGGATGTAATTGATCACGTGTATAAAACATATAACTTGAATTATGTAATTTTTTTTGTGCTAATTATTCTTAAAATAATAAATTAGTACGATTCACATGATTTTTTTAAGTCAAAATTTTAGTACTTACTCTTTAGTAAAAAAATCATCATACATCATTTAAAGAGTTTAGAGACTTTTAATTAAAAAAAAAAAAAAAGCAAGAGACAAATCAAAATCTCGTAAAAAAAAATTAGACTGAACGAGTAATTTACCTACATTTTATGATTTGCCCTTTCATTTTCTAAACTTCTCTATTCTTTTTTATAAGCTTTTCTGAACCAAAACTTTTTCTCCTAGTGAGGAATGTTGGACAATAATGTAGGGAATAAAGCTAGCGAACACGTGTAGATATCAACGATAAGTTTCAAGGCAACCTATGGGAACGAAGTCATTTGAATTAAGCAATCTGCCAATTGGTATAGCCTGCCGGCAATCTATCTAGTCGTCGTTTTTGAAACACAAAAAGCCTCCTAAAAGATTCTCAGTCTATAATTGCGTGTTTGAATAACACAATTCATGGTTACATAAAGGGAAAATAAGGTAAATTACTTTTTTATTAAAAAAAACTAGAAATAATAGATCTAAAATGTTTTGGATAAATAATATATGTTTATGATATCAAATAAATGATTTACCTTTTAAAATATTTTCCTAAATAAGTTTCGGGCTATTGGCATACTACTGTTGATTTTACACATCCCCTATTAATTAAGTGGTGGTTTTATTAACATACCCTTCACACCTCTCTATTAATTAAATTCTTGAAGGAATGTTAAGCTGGGTGTCATTTTTAAATCACCTAATCTAATAGACGGTCCATTTTTTTTTTTTTTTGAATTAGGAAAATAACCGTTTGTCATTTTTCAGATTTGGTTAATCAGTTATTAACATTGAAATTTAGTGATTTACGTTATGATTAATCAGTCAATCATGATTGACTATTATGCATTGATTGACCATTTAAGACAATTGATTAACTATTTTTAAAAAAATGATCTTTTAACTAATTTTTAAAAATTCAGTCATTTATTAAAAAACTTCTTAAAGAAAAGACTATTTATTATAAATCTCATTATTTAATTACAAAATAATCCTCAAACAAAATGACATAAAAGGACTACTGTAATACATTTTTTTTTTAATTACAATAATGCACTTAATTACATAAAAAAATTCTATCATAATATATATATTATATTTTTTACACACACCTATATATCAAATTCCTAAATAAAATAACTTAAATATTACTACGTTGAAACCTATAACAAAAGCCCTAATTTTCACCCTAATTTTTATTCTTCAATAAGTAGTCCAAAAAATTTTGAGGTATGTTTAATGTTGCAGTTTTTTTTTTTTTTTTTTTTTCATATTTTTTATGCTGCGGTTAATTTTGTTTTCTCTGTACGTAAATTTCTTTTTATGTATTCTTCGTTGGCTTTTTTTTTTTTTTTTTCCTTTTATCTTTTATCTTTTTTCGGTTCATATTGTTCATTGGCTTTTGCTTTTTGCTTTTTGCTTTTTTTTTTTTTTTTTTTTTTCCAGTTCATATGTGTTGTTCTTTCATAAGTATGTAAATAGATACATATATAAAAGATATATGAATTTGTTATATGTTGTTTTTTTTTCTGTTGAATTGTTTTTTTTTTAAATAAGATGTTGAATTGTTATTTTGATCTATTACATATATATATATAATATAATATATTTATGAGTCTGTCATGTTGTTTTTTTTTCTTTTTCTTTTTGTAAAATTTTTAATTTAACCTACAATAGATAATCAAAATAAACCAAAAAAAAAAAAAAGTGCGTGTGAAAAGAAATTTGAAGTGTTAGAGTAGTTTTTATTATAGTAATTAAGGGAAATTTTATAAATAAAAGTGATTGCATTAAATAGCATGTGTTTGGTGTTAAGGTTTGGATTGTAGAATTTGAGTTTGAATTAATTATGCGTTTATTGAGGTGTTTGAATTGCTGGAGTTAAAAAGTATAAAAACTTGAAATATGTTCGAAAAAAAAAAATATCAATATGGAGCTTGTTTAGTTCTTCTTGAAATTCTATACAATTAAAAAAAATCATCTCATTCGGACTTGTCTATGCAAAGTTATGGACTTTAAAGTTTGAGTTATAAAACTGTGTGAATAGTGAAGCTGAAGGAAAAAAAAAACAAAAATTAGATTATAATTATAAGATTTGGATTGTGCATCCAAACAAGACCTTAATTATTTTGAATTTAAGAGGGGGATGCGTGTTTAAAAGGGAGCGTGGTGAGTCAAAAAGAGCGTGTTAATCAAATTACCTAGAAGTTTTTCATATGTAAATATGTTGTTTACCTCGAATATTTTACAATCTTCATATTTTTAACATTTTTTCGTTAGTTGTTTATCTTAATTCCGAACAAAATAGAATATTTACGTACAGAAAAATAAACACAAAAGCTGTAAAACTCGATTCATTGTTAAAAATGGATTTGGATCACATAGTTCGGGGGAAGTTTGATTATCTATACAAAACAAATATGGATGTGGACCAAAAGCTTTGAATTAAGCAACGTAGATTTGAACAACACAAGAAAGTATCAGGGAGAAAGTTTCCAAGTACCCGCACCGTTTTCAGCTTGGTAAGGCCAGTCACAAAATACCCATAGTATCACTATTTTATTTTATTTTATTTTTTTGCATGCATACCTACTAAGCTTTTCGCATTTCGTAAATCAGTCCCTAAATCTAAAATCTTCATGAACTTACAAATTTCAAAATTCATTGTATTAGTGATCCTTTTGATCTCATCTTACATTACTGACTGTTATTGACAGGTGATTCCGGTTTTTTTTTTTTTTTTTTTTTTTGAATGGTTTCTTCCCCGTATTCATTGATCATGTGCCATCATATAAGGACGGAGTCAGGATTTTAATGGGGCACTATTAAGAACTTTTTTATTTCTCAGTTTTGTTGCATTTTTGTTTAGGTTCTATCAAATTATGATCATTACATAGTAAATTTAATATATATATATATATATTTAATTTAGTACAATACTAGTGGTATATGTTACTACATGTATTATTCTAAGCTTTAGTGATGTATGATACATATATTAATAAATATCAAAATAAAGATCATAATTAATCCCAAGAAAAAGAAGTAGAGTTCACATATAACAAATAGTACAAACGTGCTCTAGTAAAAAAAATTAGTTATTGAAGCTAACAATTCTCTAAAAGTAATCAAAGCTTTCTACAAAAATGAAATTATATAGCAATAATTAAAATATACACATAAAAATCAGCATTAGTTTTTTTTTTTTTTGAATATTATTGAAGAAAAATAACATAATAAGAACACATAAAAGAAAAAAGTATTTAACGACACATATTTAAAATATATGGTATAAGATTTGAAAGGAAAGAAATATTGATATGTTTATCTTATTAATATATTTTTAATTACAAAAAAAAGAGAGAATATCTATATATATATATATATATATATTTAAAAATGATAGATAGAAACCTACATCGAAGCCACTACCTCTGAAAAATAAAAAGAATAAAGCATTCATTCTAAGATAAAATTAAATATTTTAATAGAAATAAATTTGATTAATTTATTAATGCATGTGTAATGTTTTAAAATAAATTATAAAAGTAAAACCTATCAAGTAAAAAATAAATGATAAAGAAAAGGAAAAAAAATCATCTGAGCGTTTTTTATTTTTAATTTAAAATTTATTTATTTTATTTTTTTTTGGGAATAGATACAAAATGTAATGAAGCATCTATATAAGCAATCAATGCCTTGTCGTCTACCATCATCAGTGCACAAAAAGTGTGAAAAAATACACACACACATGACTAAACTGCTTTCAACGAAAGAAGAGAAACATAGAAACTTCACTAAGAAACTTATATGGCTCTTTTTATTATATATAATAGATAATAGATAATCGATATTAAATAGTGATGTGAAGTCCTAAGAGATAAGTAATAATTATCTCTTATTTCCAATTTTAAATAAAATTATCATCAAATTCCAATTTTAAATAAAATTATCATCAAATTCCAATTTTAAACAAATAACATGACAAAGGAGATTATGTATTTAAAATACTCAGCATTTATTCAAAAATATTTCAAAATTAATTTCCATCTTTTCAGTTAATTAACTCCACATAAAATATAACATGAAAATTATCCGCATTTGTAAGAACATTAAACAATATGCACCAATTGACTAGGCGGAAGTAGCACTACTGATCAATCAGACATGTTAGCATGCGTTTGTTTAATCCTTGAGTCACATACGCTTCCGTTATATTAAAGAGAAGTGTAGGTAGAGAGTAGAAGCTTATAAGTTCAAAACTTGAGATCAATGTTTTCATTTCTTCCATACCGTAAAAATATGTATTCACCTTTTTTTTAAGTGAAAACCAACATACAATTGGGAATTGAAGATACTATTGCCAGTTAATCCTCTAAAATTTTAGGTAGCTAGATTACTCATATTTATTCATATATGATATATAGGGTATATATATATATATTTTTTATTATTTCCCGTAATGAAAATGATATTCGGAAGGTTTATATCCGTACGACCATGATCATTAGAAACAAGAATTTACCAAATTCTAAATTTTTTAATTTTTTAATAATAATTTCATAATTTTATCATAAAACGTAAAGAGAATTTGAATCTAACCTTTAATTTTGTTATTTTTTTTTAAGTATGATGAAAATCAGCCATAAGTTTGACAAATCTATATGATGATGTGTACCCATGATTCAAGTACAGCTCCAGCACACTTGCTCTGGAGTGTTATTAATTTTTCTTAGGCCAATAATTTGCAAAAATTATTATTAAAAAAAAAGAAGAAGAAAGAAAATGTTCTAACTTCTAAAATTTTATATTATGTTTGGTAGAGTGGAAAAATGGAGATCAAAGAAGTTCGAGAGGGATTTTAGATAGAATAATAGAATCTTGATTGGAAAATGAGAAGAAAATGAAATTGTAAATCCATCCATGAGATCAATTAAAATTCAATTCTTTCTAACTTTGAAGAGAAATTAGGAGGGAAAAAATTTAACAAAAAAATTGATGTAAATTAAATAACTATTTTGACTCTAATTCTTTGTAATCTTCTTAGTTATACAAAGATAAAATTGTAAAATGGATTAAATTTATCATTCTCTTTCATATTTTTTCTCTTTCACCAAATACATGAAAGAAAATCTCTCTTTCTTTGTTATTTTCCTCACTTAAATATTTTACGCTTTCTTCCTTAATATTTTTCATCTCTCTTACAAAACATAGCATATGGACCGCTTCAGATGTTTATGCCCAATGGAATCATCAACCTGTCCAGTGCCCAAAAGCACTCTGATATACACCTGGAATCACCACTAACGAAAACAAAAATACAAAACACTGTCACGATAAAGAAATAAGTAAATAAATAAATATATGTTTTTTTTTTTTTTGAGAAAAAAAATAAATGTATATATTGATATGCAATACACTCAAAAGGTAATACTTTGGACTATACTAAATGAAAAGTAAAAAAAGAAAAAAGAGATAAAAAGAAAAAGACAAATTCCTTGGCAGTTTCATTAATTTCAATCGGCCTCACTATCCGGCCACTCACCGACAAGTGACTTTAAAGCAGATCGCGCAAGGAACCACATGGACTTGCTCTCTCACTGTCTCTCGGACAGTATCCGTCATCATCCGTACACATTCTTCGTACTCTTTATGACGTGCAATAAACGCGTTTTCTAATATTTCCGATATTTTAATTACGTATTTCCCGTGAAAAATAACATGTATGTTAACCCAAGAAAATTTAATAATTATAACAAATTGCAAAGTTACATCCTAATTTTGTTTTTTGTTTTTTTTTTTTTTTGCATAATAGATCCAAAATTTTTAATTTTGCGGAATGGTCGATATATAAAGCTGATTGTTTAGAGGACAAAAATCGCACATGAAGAATAAAACTCATCCTTTTGCAAAGTGGGTAACGTTCAAATCTCATGTGCTAAACCTTCAATTTGATAATACCGGTCAACCATCGACCTCAATTAGCATTGATTTTAAAATTTAGGGTGCAATTTATTAAAACTAAAAGTTTTGAGTATATTATGCAAAAAACAAAAGTTTAGGGGCGTCGCTATGCAATTTACTCTGTTAATAGAGTGGATGGGTTCTATTTTAGTCACCGACGTAACCGTGTTTTGAAGTCTATAAAATAGATGCATCTATTTTCTCCAAGGATTATAAGATTTAAGAGTTGCGCAAAGCATTAGAAATCAAAGGAAAAAAAAAAGTACTACGACTAAACTTTGTGCATTTCGAATCTTGAGAGAAAAAAATGGGTATTTTTGGGATTTTCTTGGCTTTCTCTGTCGTATTTTCTTCTTTGCTAGTATGATTTTCCAGGGCGTCCAAGGTCAAGGAAATCGCTGGCTTAGTGCGCATGCAACTTTCTACGGGTCCAACCAAAACCCCACCACTCTTGGTAAGCTGCTACAATATTTTGAAAACAAATTAGATTTTCAGTCACAAAAAATTAGGTAAGTACTATTAAGTTAATGAGCATCCCAGAAATGTATACACAGACTCATATATATATATATATATATATATGTGAATGTGTTGTGTGTGTGAAAGGGTAGTGAGCATCCCCTTTTCTTGCTTCTCAAGCAGATCATGATATTGATTCATGGATATTATTGTAGGAGGAGCTTGTGGATATGACAACACATTCCATGCGGGGTTCGGAGTTCACACGGCGGCTTTAAGCGGTGCACTGTTCCGAGGTGGCGAGGCATGCGGCGGTTGCTACCAGGTGATGTGTGACTACAAGATGGATCCCAAGTGGTGCCTCAGAGGTCGTCTGGTGACGGTAACCGCCACCAACTTTTGCCCTCAGAACAACAATGGAGGCTGGTGTGATCCTCCTCGTCACCATTTTGACATGTCCATGCCAGCTTTTCTTCGCATTGCAAGACAAGGCGATGAAGGCATAGTTCCCGTGATGTACAGAAGGTAGTAATCAAAATAATAATTCTGATATATATATATTATAATATATAGAATATAGTCATTTCATCTCAAATCATATTTAATAACTTAAACTTTTTAAAAAACTATAATAGCCTAATGTTGTGCTATTATAAGTAGTGAACTTTTTAAATTCAGGTATAGGTGTGTTATATATTGAGCAATAATATAAGAAGATATCGATTTATTTTTAAACTGATATTAGAAAATTGAGAAATATTAAACAAGGAATCTAGCAATAAGATTTTTTCCTTTTGTATGATTACAATTTCTGGTTAATTTCAATTTTGGTCCCTAAATTATAGGTCTAATATCGTTTTAGTCCTCAACTTTAAAATGTTCCAGAAGCAGCTATCGAAACTATTAATTATAGTCATTCTCGTCTAAAACTGTTAAAAATAATATTATAATTATCACATGAAGATCTAGTGTGTTTTACTTAAGATTAATTTTGTCATTGTAATACTAGAGCACATGTGTTCTAAGAATTTACTACGTCCAAAATTTAAATCTGGAATTTGAAAATGGTTAAATTAATCTAGACTAAGATAATTACAGTTTAGTTCTTTAGCTAGTGCTTTGGAATAGTTAGGTTTTAGTATGTTCCAATTCATCTATAATATATATGCACATATATATTATATATTATTTTAACTAGTTGTTTTTGATCAATAAACATGGTAAAGGGTAACATGCAAAGAAGAGAGGAGTGCGTTTCACGTTGAGGGGACAAGGGAATTTCAACATGGTGATGATATCGAACGTGGGAGGGAGTGGAGACGTGAAATCTGCATGGATAAAGGGCTCGAGAAATATGAGAGTTACGTGGATGCCCATGCACAGGAATTGGGGTGCCAATTGGCAAAGCAGCATTGACCTTCGATGGCAAACACTCTCCTTTAAGCTCACTTTGGTTGATGGAAAAACACTTGTATTTTTCAACGTTGTTCCTTCTAATTGGAGGTTTGGACAAACTTTCTCTTCCAGAAATCAGTTCTTCTAGAGGGGCTGCAATTAATTATATTAAACAAGAGCTAGCCACTACTGACTAATTGTCGAACAGCAAGGCAGGACTCTTTTTTATTTTTTTATTTTTATTTTTTAAATGGTTTAATTAGAAGAACATTGCTATATATGTTTAATTTCATATAATTTATAGTTGTGTTATTAATTAATGTGTCACATGATTAATGATAATAATTTCATGAAGTTACTAAGAATGATTCTTTGCACATGTATGCTTACTTCTTTTTTCATTTTGTTTTGTTTAGTTTTAGTTTTTTTAAGTTGACTAGGACCGAACTGAACTGAATTTGTACATGTATACACAGTAGACTAATGCAAGTGAGACGTCCCTACTAATTAATCTCACGTACAGTCTTTTCTAATTTTGATCTTTTAATTTATTTGAAGTCGGGGTTTTGAACATAGAACTTCAAAAATGGCGCATTTCTTAAATGGTGAGAAAAAGACAACTAATATCAAAGCCAACAACAACATCCCAACTAGATATTGGCAACTTATCTAACCAATTCTTGCTATATAAAATCCCTCACTCGAATATTTAAAAATGAAAATAAAAATAAAAGCGTTAACAAAAATTAAAAGTTAGCTGCAAAGAGCAATAAACAACCAAAAAAACTAACAACTCCTAAGAGTTTGTACATAAGAATATTTTTCCCACACGTGCTATTCTTCAAATTAACATTATTATATGATCATTATTGTATATTCTGGAACAAATTGTTTGTCTGGTTTGATTTGAAGCCTAGAGAATGATCCCAAGATCCAGATCTTCCCACGAACAAGAAATGAATCAGAGTGATATAAGAACAATCATAGACATACGTAACTCCGTTTTGTTTTGTTTTTTGTTTTTTTGTTTTTTTAATTTTTGTTCGTTTTTTTTTTTAATTCGAAATGTGTAAATTGCCCGTTATTGTTTTTTAAGCATTATACAAAAGGTTAACTACAAAGGGAACAACTAAATATTATGTGTGTGAAGGACATGATCATTACCATAATTACCTCAATATCTGTTAGTTAAAACATATTCGTCTCTTTAATCCTTTTAAAGGCATAGTCATTATTGTAATGACCTCAATGTGAAATATTATCAGCAAAAGAATGATGGAAAATTTTTTCAAGAAATTAATAGGAAAAAAAATTGCAAAACAGAAATTGTTGGATGGGTTGTGCATGAAAATCAAAATTCATGAAATAGGAAACACAAATACGTTTATAATGAAATAAGAAGAAAAAAAAATCACCGAACTTCCTTAATATTTGTAGTTTAAGACAAGAATAAAGAAAGAAAGAAGAAAAAAATCGAATTTCTTAAATTAAAATCTCACATTAACTGTCGGCATGACATATAATTAATGTTAAAAATAAAATGTCATTTACCAATAAACAAAAATTGAAAACACGATCCCATAAAATGAGGGTACAATAACTTATAACAAACATTTTTTTTTTTTTTCATAAAAGAAACTGGGAAAAAAAAATACAAAATTTTCGAACAGATAAAAGGGTAAACAATGAATAAGAATGTAAGACAAATCACATTTTATTCAAATTTATAAATAAGTTTAAAAGTATTCATCTTTTAAAAAGGGTGTTCAAAAATGATCATTTTGTGCAAAGAGTAGTGCTCGGAACACTAATTCTAATATTAACTTTTTGAGTATAAACTCATGCATCATATTTCTTTGGTAAATATAATCAATTGATGTGTCAATATTTTAAATACTTATGCTTCGTTTGCCTCACCATCTCAACTCAACTAAACAACTCAAATCTCATCATGTTTTTGTCTTTTCTGAAAAAGTTTGTCTTTCTGAAAAAAGTCAACAAAATTAACTATACAAACTTAAAAATCTCAACTCAACTCAAACTAAACCTGCGATCCAAACGAACCCTTATTAATTAAAAAAAAAAAGACAACTCATATACCATATGGGTTAGTACTTAAAAGTTGATATTAGAATTGGTATCCCAAATGTTTTCTTACTGGAAATTGTAGCAAACATCATATTTAAAGGTCTATTTGAAGTTTATAGCAAGTTTTTTTTTTTAAAGATGATAAATTATAGTATTTATTTCTGGTAAATCCTTAGATTTCCTTGGATTTTTTAAAAAATTTCGGATTTATAATCAATTTTTAACTACAAATTTATGGTGCATTGTTATGTTTGAGAGAGAAGAAAAAGGAGAAGAGGTTTTTTGGGATTATGTAATCATAAATTTGATTATGTTATTTATAACTATTTTTAAAATTTATGCTATGGTAAATATCAATTGTTTACAATTTTATACTATAATTTACTATTACTCTTTTAAAAATGTTATTTTGTTCATTCACCCTTTTTTGAATACTTCGCTTCCGTTTGAAATACAGATCTAAACTTAAGTTTTCATATCAATTTTTATTTTTTTAATAAAAAATAAAGAAAAATTATAATTAATTTTTAGAAAGTTAATCAATTTTAATAGAAAATTTTCATTTGTTAAAAACGGAAGCTTCTTTTTATTTAACCTATTTGACTGGGCCTAAGCTTAAGAATTGCCTGTGAAAAAGCCCAAGTACCCGTGGAACGACCATCCACACGGTCATGGACCGTGTTCTTAACATAGCAGAACAACAAAATTCTCTCTCTCTCTCTCTCTCTCTTCTCTCTCTCTCAATCACTGAAGCAGCAAAAATGGCCAGAGATGATCGAAACGGTGTGACGCCGGAGAAAGCCGAAAGCTATTCAGATAAAGAAGAAGAAAACGAAAGAAAACTCAGGAAATCGCGAGAAAACTCGAGTTCCGATTCCGAAGAGGATGGAAGAAAAGACGGAAAATCGAGAACGAAAGCGCGGGAAAGTTCCGATTTGGATGGCGAGAGAAGAAAGGGGAAATCGAGGAGACGATACAGCAGCGAAGAGGATTCCAGCTCAGGCTCTGAGTCCGAGTACTCGGATTCCCAGTACAGCGGCTCCGATTCGGAGTCGGAAAGTCGGGGTCGGAGGAGGAGGAGAGCGAGAGGAGAGAGGAGGAAAGGAAGGAGAAGAAGAGGAGGAGAGAGAGGAGGAGAGAGAGAAGGAAAGGAGAGGGAGAGAGAGGAGAGAAGGAGAGGAGGAGGAGAGAAGGAGAGGAAGAGGAGGAGGAGAGAGAGAGAGAGAGAGAGAGAGAGAAAGAAGAAGGAGAAGAGGAAGAAGAAGAAGGGAGAAGAGAGACAGAGGAAGACCGGAGCCGTCACGAATTTGTGGGGAAAGTACGGGATTATCAGGGAAACTGATATGTGGTAAGCTATTTTTTCATTTCACATTTGCTAAATTTTTTTTTCTTTTTAAAATTAGAATTCCTTGCTGAGAAACCGCAGGAAATGAGAAGAAAATTGCTGAGAACTATGTGTTATTTAGCTATTATTTAACTCTAAGACTACATGTGTTTGGTTGGTAGTTAAATATTCAGTTGCATTTAAATATTTTCGCTATTTCACAACAATTCAAACATTCAGGTTGAATGAACATTGAAATGCAACATATGATATAAACAGGCACTAAGCTTTTCTGGGTAATCAGATCCTGAATCATTAACGAGAGTAATTAGGAATGAGACGAGATGAAGTACGGATATTTTTAAAGTTAAGGTGCTCAGTGCAAAATCAAGGCGCGGCAAAAGTCATTTGCTGAATAAAATCTTAAAAGTCATTATGCAAATAGACATTAGGTCATTTTGTATCAAAGGTTCTTTTGTTCAAAAGCCGTTAGGACTTGGTATTGTTTTATTCTTTATTGCTACCAATTGGAATAAAATGGAGTTAGTTACGGGTGCGTGCAACCTTCGTGGTTTAAAACCGTGTGGATCGCTGTACCTTGGATGTTCAAATCCATTTGGTAGATGAATATTATTTGTAAGACCTAATTTACTTTTGAGGATGAGCAATGTTGGTTTTGCTAACTTAAAATAGCTATTTTGATCAAATTTTAAACATGAGTAAATGACTGCCCTCTTTTTCTTTTTCATTTATCTTTCTGTATGTGATCACCTGTATTTTGTAGGAACAAACGACCAGAGTTCACGGCATGGTTGGCAGAGGTAAAACAGGTAACTTGTTTCCCTGTGTTCTATGCCTTGTGAAAATTAATTAAAATTGTATTATTAAGATATTAATTCTAACTCTATTATATATGTTTCCATCTCAATTTAGGTTAACCTGGAAAGTCTGCCTAAGGGGAAGAAAAGAGTTTTAAAGAGTAAGTGTCTATGTTTCAAATTTTTTTTTTTTTTTTTTTTTCGATAGACTCATTTTGCACCCGTTCTAAATTTCTTCTGTGTTTTGTTGCCCAGATTCATGGAGGACCACAACACAGCGACCTTTACTTCCAAAAAGTAGGTTTTGTTACTCTAGCTATACACTAAAGTAAAGTTTTCTGTTCAGACTCTTCTCGCTTCTTGAATAGGTTATAGTAAAAGTTATGAACGTTTGACATCAGTGTTAATACAGTTGATTAGTGTCATTTCACTATAGAAATAAATAAAAGAAAGGGCTATTTGTTATCAGTAATTACTGCATCAGAGAGTTGAAGTTGGCATGTGTTTCGTTTGGCTGCTTATCACATGATATTGAGCCCCTTCCCCCAAATGCCTATGCCTGGCTTTTTTGTTTATTTTTATTTTTTTATTTTTTTATTTTTTTATTTTTTATTTTTTTTTTGCCCTTCCCCTAGAGGATTCTTATGGACACACACCTTCTAAGACAAGTGAATTTAACTTAGGAAAAAATCAATTTATCTTAGAACTTGTAAATGGGATATACCAACTAGCAACCATACGTGCATTGACAGGTGAAATGAAGACATGTTAACAGTTTTAAGTTCACACATATAGTTGCTTGTTCGTGTTCTAATTCGTTTGTGTTTAAACTCTTGTTGGCATTACACTGGTTTGGTTACATTGTGGCATTGCACATGTTTTGCTACACTGTAGAAAATATCAAATCATAGGAAATAATGGAACATTATGGATTGACAAGTGTCTTCTAAAATTAATTTGGTTACAGGTATTATAATCTCGATGCTTATTTCAAGCGCAAAATGGAAAAGAAATGAAAAGAGGATATAAGAAGTTCCAGGAATCAGAACGCACAGTATTCAATGATGAAGAACAGCGTCGGTAAGTTTCTAATACTATATAACATTTTTTTTTTTTGTTCTTCAAACTTACAACCCGATCAGACATCCTAGATTTTCTCTTTTGATTAATTACATTAGGGAATTAATATCTCTGTTTAGTAGCTTGATTAGAACAAGAATTTTGTCCCATTCTTCTTTAATGAAGCTGCTGCCTACTATGGTTACCAAATTCTTCGGGTGAAAGTTTACAGTGGTTCTCCTTTCCTATGTTTAACTTCTCTTGGGAGAGGGCATACTTTCACCTCCTGGGTGAGCAAAAATCATAGTGTGTGAAACACAAGGTTCCCGTGAGTCTTTAAAGTAGTGGTGCGTGGTCAGGCCCTTTTAGCTTGTTAACAGAAACTTATCTGTTCTAAATCGTATGTCCTTTTTAGCACTTTGCATTTATGCAACAGAGCAGTAGAAGAAACTTCGATTAGTTATCTCAAGCACTATGTCCGTGGGTTTGGAAGTGCCTGCCATCAGGATAGGAGGAGTTGAGAATTGGTTAAGTGGGCATATAAAGGTTAACGGGTTGTGAAAGATAATACTTGATTGGAGGAATATGAATCCAATCCCTTGATGCAATAATTATTTCACCTAGTCAAAATACAGGGGACTTTTTGTAAGCATTTCTATGAAAAAGGATTAAAGCTTTGCGTTGTATTTTCCTAGGCTGAAGTTCTTTTCATGGGAATTATCATCTTCCCAGTCATTTTTCATTTTGTTTTTACCTCTGTGATCTAATAATTCTAAATAGGTACCATGTAGTGAAAAAAAAAATATTTTGAGTACTGTAGAGCTGACTTTGAGGTGGGAGATGTGCTTTCTGGCCTAAAAACCTTTCAAAGAGAAAAACATAAAATTCTGAAAACAAAGATGAAATCAAATTTAAAATAGCAGTACCAAAAAAAGATAAAGTACAGCTGTGATCCTTGCTTCTATCTCTTCTGGATGTTTGTTTGATGAAATGGGACAGGACGTCATTCTTCAAGGCGCAAGATTCATTCTTCAAGGCACAAGATGTCTTTGTTCGTTGTCTTCTTTTCTGGTTTTCAATTACTTGGAGGCTTCTTCTTCTTCACTCTTGGTCTCCTCCCCATGCTGTCCTCTTCGAAAAGCGTCCAGCCCCGTGCTGTCCCGTCATGCAAAATCGCAAGTGTCATGCCACCAAGACTCGGATCTATCCATGGAGACCCAATCTATCCTTGCTAAATAGGGGTCATAGATCTATTATCGAGGATGTAATCTCAAGACGCTTCACACTTTCTTTGTTTCTTCTCTTCCCCCTCATCCTGCTCGATCATTAGTGGTTGCATGTGTCAATCTCAAATCAGAAGTCATGGCTGAATCCCATCTTACCTATTGACGCGATCCGTTTTTGGGATGGAATTCCCACAATACTGGTGATCATTTGGTACTAATGCATGAACAGCTTCATCGAGTCCATTCCTGCTCTAGCACGTTTGACAGGGTCATGATCAGTCCTTGCTATTCGGTTTTGGTTCTCAGATTTGGTATTTTGCCTTTTGTTTTAGAATTTGTGTTTTTTCCCTTTAAAATTTAGAGACTAAGGACATTAAGGACATTTTTCTCTCAAAAAGCCCTCAAGGGTACTTATAGTATTTAGGATTATCAGATTCAAAACGTGGAGATATTGATTTAATAAAGTGAACGAATAACTACAAGGTATTTGGATGATAATTTTCTTACTTTTTTATGTATGCTTGGATCCCTTTTCTATCCGATATGACTCTTCAGTCTTTCTATATTCCGAAACAAAGGAGATACAAAATTTAAAACAGGTAGTCAGGTAGTCGTTGCTATACTCCTACTCTAATACTCACTGCTTTTGTTATGGGAAACATGCTCAATATCATTTGCTTGAATGATTCTAAACTTCTGATGGTCAAATTAAAATGAAGCTTTATTCAGCAAGATGAATCTCTAGAATTTTGTTTTAAGATGCCTTTGATGTCCCAAGAGGTTTCAGCTATGACACTCGACGAGTAACCCTTTTTTTTTTTTTTGGTGCAGCCAAGAACTGCTGAGAGAACGTGAAAAGCAGAAGGAAGCAGAGGTGGAATCTTTGAAGCGCTCTATGCAGGGAGGAATGGTTGGTTTTGCATTTCTGACCTTTGATTTCTGCTGCAATTCTTTAATTCTACCTTCGATTTTGCATTTCCGACCCACCAAAATCATCATTTTCATGGGTTCTTGCTTTCCAAATATGTTTGATTGCCAGGCGCAAGCGATGAAGGAGCAGGCTCAACTCAGGGAGGAGATGGCTTATCAGTACAAGCTTGGAAATTTTGAGGTAACAATGACGGACTCTTGAATTGTCTCCCTGGTGTTAACTAAGTTTCAATTATTTTCTTGTTTTGAATTGATGCGTCACATCTTCATTACTTGTTGTAGGCCGCAGCTGCTATTCAGCGGAGACTGGATCCCGATGTTGCAATGTGAAGATGGTTAGTTGTATGACTCATGTGGAATTGAATCGCATGTCATCTTATTAGCGTTGTTTCTGGTGCCTATGGAACTCATACTGATACAACTGAACTTCTAGAGGGCCTTTTGGCTTTGTAGTCGCTGCATTTTAGCTATCCAGTCCTTGGTACTAGATCATATTTGGTTGTATTTTCCTCTCAAATCACTTTGCAGATATTTTAGGATCGCCCTCATTGCCTTTGCACGAGCTATTATCTGTTTTACTGACCCCTTAATGTTGAGCTTCACAACACACGACCGCAAAGACCATTTTGTCCACTTTGTCTGGGTCTATAGCAGAAGGCTCCTGGTATTTAAGCTGTATTTTCTGCCTTGTGACTGGAAGATAACATCGCTATAGGCATCTCATTTCAATGAATTTTCATGAAGTCTAAAGTGAGCCTGTATTTTGATTAGGATGTAGAACGTTTTTAGGATTATGTTTTATGCCTAAAACGGATCTCATGCTCGTCGTCTTGGTTTGAGCCATCCAATCTGAAATCCTTAATGCCGGAGATTTGATCCTAGGTCACTGAATTCTTAACGTACAACCTAATGATCCCAAACTCAAATAAATATCTTGTCTTCAGCCGGAAAAGAAAAAAATAAATAAATAAAATATATATATATATATATATATATTTTTATTATTATAATATATATATATATATTAAATCATCCTTTCTAAGATGCTATAAACTTACATGTGCTTGTATTTCCGCGACTCTATGCTGACTAATTCTGTTTCTAGTGTTTGGCCAAATAAAGGTTACCTTTTCATCTACGGACTGGCAATTACTGGCAAGACTGAACTCGTTGATGGTGTGTGCTTGTGGTAATTTTTAAGGTATGTTTTATTGCGTCAGGCTAACATAAATAATCATAAAATATGTTATGACAGTAGAACTGCCCTATTTGGTTCTTCAGTTTGGATCATAATTTACAATTTAATTTCTATCTTTTCTAAAAATTAATGTTAGTTTTACTATTTATACGTTTTGTAATTCAAACTTTAAAGTTTATAATTTTGCATATAAAGTCCAAATAAGATGATTTTTTTATTATTATTTAGAATTCAATACGGATGAAATAAGTTCTATATTGATTGTACTTTTCTGAATACATTTTAAGTTTTTTCACTTTTTAACCCTAGCAATTCAAGCGCCTCATCAAACGCACAATTCAATTCAAACCCAAATATTATAATTCAATATTAGCACCAAACGCATGCTAAATGCATAAAAATAAAGTAACGGGATTAGAAGGTAAATAAACAGATCAGCCAATTAGAAATTAGAAAATAAATAATGAAACCAGCTAATTAAATAAATTAATTGAACTGAAACTAAATAGCCAAAATTAAATTATGGGACCAATTAATTGGAGATAACAGAAAAATAAATACCAGGAAATATGAAGTAATAAAAGGAAATAAATAATTGAAAATTAAAATCAAGAGAATTTTATTCGGTGATTTTGTATTTTGCATATGCACCATTAACCATAATTTTCAAATTTGAGATTTGTAGCTAAACATAATTTGAAATTATGAAATTTTGGGGAATTTTGAAACTTTGAAATTCGGGGAGTTTGGGAAAATAATTTTGAAATTTGCGGAATTTTGAAATTTTGAAATTCAGGAAATTTTGATTTTTTTTTTTTTGAAATTGGGGATGAAAGGATTTGAACTCTTCACCTTCCGATGGAGGTCACGTGTGGAATTATCTTTAAGTTAGGTCTACAAGCATAAAATTTTAAATTTTGAAATTTGGGGACTTTGGAAATTGTGAAATTTGGAAATTTGGGAATTGTAGCTAAATATAATTTTGAAAATTTGAAATTAAAAATTTGGGAAATTTTGGAATTTTCAATTTCGAAAGGAGGGAGGGAGAGAGAGGTCTGGAGTGCATGAAGTGGAATTTGGAACAAGAAAGTTTGGGATACTGTTTAGATAAGAAAGGGTAGAGAAAGTGGGAGAGAAGTTACAGTGTTCGAAGTGGAATTTGGAATAAGAAAGTTTGGGTTACCGTTTAGAGAAGAAAATGAAGACAAGGGCTAAGTGGGTTATGAGAGAATGACTAGGCTGGTCTAGATGTGTGTTTTCTACCCTGAAATAGCTGACAAGGTTGGTATTTACAGAAGCTTGTTCTCTACGAGTCTCCAAAAACCAACTCATTGAAACGAGGGTGGTTTCTGAAACCAATGATGAAAATATTGATATTGAAGGATACATCTGTAGTCCAATTTTATGAAAATTTTGGAAATATTATCGATATAGGTAAACGTCAACGGTGGATTCAGTTGGACATCTTGAAAATGCATTTATTTTATGGAAGTTACGAAAATTTGGTTTAAAAATATATTTCGAACATTTTATGATACAAATGTTAAAATGATATATATATATACACAACTTTTATATAATATATGTATATATATATATATATATATAAAATCTCACATATTTTAATACAAAAAGAAAGTTCTATTAGATTCAAATATGGTTGGGATATCATCTTGATTTAAGTAATATTTGTGTCATGACATGTTATTTGAGTATAGTTAAATATAGTTGTAAACATGCTAAATGTAAGTTTGTTGATCTCTTCTTAATGTATTTTCATAAATTGGAAATTGTGCAAAGTTTTTAGAAGACTAGAAGAATATTTTTCTTTTAGTGGTTATGTACTTGGCTTCTATTTTATTTTTATCTCTTTCTTTTTTAAAGATAATGATCTATCGTCATTTATTTATTTATTTTAAATAGAAGATAATTAATAATAGCATACTTAAAAGATTGTAAATGTTAGAAAATATGAAATTTCATAAATTTTCATTGAAATTCTGAAATTTCCTTGATATTTCTCAATATTTTGTAAAAATTACATTACGTTTTATCGATATTTTCATGATATTTTGACGGAAAAAAATATTACATCTAAAAAATATTTCGATACCCCTCAAACATAGAAATTTCGGTGAAAATTTTGAAACTATCATGGATATTTACGACCATATTTGAAACTAGTGAGGGTGAAAGATGCTCTTTTGGCACTTGCTTTGATTGTTGTTTGTACATGTGGTTCAAGCATCTTTGACATCTTTTAACACTATTGTCCAGGTTGAATAATAATTTTTTACACTTATTTTTATTGTTGTTCAAGTGGCAAAAACCTCTTTGATATCTATTTTCTTAGCGTGCGTTTGGAAGATCCAAACCGGATTTTTTAGGTTCATTTTTGTCTTTTCTAAAAAGTCAACAAAAAATTATAACTAATTTTTAAAAAATCAACCAATTACGACCTCAAAATAGTAGCAAGATCTTAAAACCTTACATCTTGCTATCCAAATGATAAGAAGCCTTTGATACCTTATTTCCTTCAACATGTGTCATCTTTAATATTCTAATAATTGCTCTTTTATGTAGACAACTACCGTTTCAGTTTGAAACTAGTTATCTTTTTGCCTTTAACTAAATAACACAGAGTTATCCCAAAACAGTGTATATTATTATTAGGGCCTATTTGGGGTTACGTTTGAAGACGGTGTTTGGAGGTTAGAGATGTTTGAGTTTTGAAAATGTGCGTTTGACGAAAATAAACTGTTTGGAATGAAAATGTGCAAAAACTTGAAACGTGTTCCCCAAAAAAAAAAAAGCAATATGGATTTTTTTTCATTTTTCTCGAAATTCCATGCAATTTGAAAAAAAAAATATTTCATTTTAACTTAAAATGATAAAGTTATGGACTTTTAAAGTTTGAGTTTTCAGAAAATGTTTGAAAAAATAAATTGTAAAATTAGAAGAAAATGACAAAAAAAAAAAAAAAAAAAAAGTTTGAAAACAATGTTTCAAAGGTGAGCACAAACACCCCCTTAGTGGCGGAGCCACATTAGGCCCAGTGTAGCTGCCCCTCGGCCCAATAGGCTACTTTGCTTTTCATACACATATCAAGCTAATGTTTTCAATTAAGTCCCTAATCATTACTTTGATTTTTCTAAAAAATTCACTTTCCAAACATTTGATTTTTAAATATACATTATTTCACACTTAAAAATAAAATATACATTATTTCACACTTAAAACCCCAAATAAACAAAAAGTCAATTACATTACTATTTGAATTTGAATTTTGGGCTTTTTAAATTTGATTGTTTTAGATTATAAAGTTTATATAAAAATAAAAGAAAAATATAAAGTAGAATAATTTTTTAGTTTAAAATTGAGTTTAACTCATGTCCTTCCTAAAAAAATTTCCAACTCTGATACTGCATATTATAATTGTATTCTAACGTGCTGAATCAGGAGTATAACATGCGAAGACTAAGTATTTTTAATCCTCTATAAAAATAAAAAAAATAATAAATAGACTTGAGTGTTTTTAATTCCACTTTCTCAAGTAATCAAACTCATTTTTTTTAGCTGAATAAAGGATCTGGTGGTGGCTCCGTCATTTCCTATTTCGTTATACCATGTAGATAGGGTTTACACTCTTCTGAGTTGGCAGGGGATTCGATTCTCCGACCTCCTAATTGGTGAGATTCTTAAAGTTGCCTCTTATGCCAACTCATCTATCCTTACGTAGGTAAGTAATCGAACTTAATTTAATTGAGAATTACTTCAACTCTCCTATCATTTAACAACCATCTTCTATCATTATTTTTCAACTGTGACGGTTAGGAAAAATTACTATACCATATCTGTTATATTTAGAGAGAACGAGTTTAATACCCGTGCGTTGCACGGAGAAGAAAGAAAAAATAAATAAAAAACTGTGTATTATATAATAAAAACAGTTAGTTAAGATAAATATTATAATTATAATAAGTATAATTCTTCCCAAAAGCTCTCTTAATAGTGAAGATGTAAAATCAAAATGACAATAATAAAAACGAAAACAAAATCAAAAAATAAAAAAAATTTATGTAGTCATACTCATTTAAAGAAAAAAAATTAAAACAAAAATAAAACAAAAAATAAAAATCTTTAGATTCAAAATAAATGGAAAAAATTAACCGTAATAAAAAAATTATAACAAAATAAAATATAAATCTTATTTCCTCCTTTTTTTTTTATTGTTTAAAAAAAACCAAAAAAACAAAAAAAAAAAACAAATTTTTATCAGGTTATATACATGCAAAAACAAAAAAAAACAAAAAAAAAAAGGGATTTTTAAATATAAAACAAAACATATAAAAAGACACAAAAAAAAAATGTATGCAGAGTCCCAAAAAAAAAGGATCTTTAAAAAATAGAACAAAAGAAACAAAAAAGACAAAAAAAAAAAAAAAAATCTAGGGAAAAAAATATGAAATAAAGATAAAAAATTTAAAGTAAAAAATCGTTTAAAAATTAAAAAAAGACACACTGAGCAAAAACACAATACAGCAATATATCAGAATCTAATATTTAAAATTTAGCATCCATTAAAAAAAATGGCAAAAACAATATTAAGGAAAAAAACAAACTCTAAATAGGGATAAAACTAAATACACACTGTAGGAAAAAGAAAAACAACTAAAAAGGAGGGGTAAAACCAGAATAACACTGTAGTAAAGGAAAAAAAAGCAACTACAAACGAAGGGCAAAATCGTCCATTAATAATTTTAGAAGGACAGAGTTGTCGCAACACTGTATGAAATAGTAAAACTAACTAAAAGTCAAAGGCAAAATTGTCAATTAACCAAAAAAAAATAATGGGTAAAATCGGCATAATACTGTAGCGGAGGAAAAAATAGTTAGTGATGAAGGGTAAAAAAGTTATAATACTGTAGAAAAAGGTAAAAATATTGTTCATTTACTATTCATCATTGTAGTAACTCACTGGGCAGTAGTATAGAGGACAAAGTCGTCCATTCATTGTAGAAACAGTAACCGGCAGGTACAGGCAGAAAGGCAAAAAAGTAGTTTCACTATTGTTACTGTTTGTTACTGTACCAGCAACGAGAAAGCAAAAAACAAAAAAATACTGTTGAACACTATTCACATAACAGTAAAACACTCCTTTCCTTTAGTATATAGTGTATAATATAATATATTTATATTTACATATATAAAAAGGCTTGAAATATAAAATTTCTTTTGTGTGCACTGACCAAGTCTTACTCGTGTTTAACTTTCTTCATCTTCTCCGTTGATCTGTCATAATAAAAAAAAATTTATATGTAATAAAATGATGTTTATATTTAATATATAAATTTGAATAAATTGATTAATTTATTATGTAATTAAAAATAATAATATTACCTGGTTTCTTTTCGTTTTTTTGATGAGTCGCTTGGAGATATAATTGGCCTATGCGATGGAGAAAGTTGATGTTGAGGACTAAAATAACAATGTATAAAATTATATAATAATTAATAATATACAAATATATATTAAATTAAATAATAAAAAGTAAAAAGTAAATATAAATAATAATATACCTTAATTTTTCTTCTTCAATGATGGGTTCGGTAAAGGTCAATTGTTTTTTTTGCAGTTTTTTTTGGTTTGTAACTGAGGTGTCTCTGGATCAAGAGAGATTGATGATGGTGGAAGTTCTGCAATCGACGTTGTTGTCGGTGTAGGTAATAACATTTGTTGCATATCATCATCAAATGTTTTTACAATGACCGCATCGATGAAGGCACCTCGGAGACAAAATTGGATAACAAATATTTTTGATATGCCTTTCAGTTGATTCAGGATGGGAGGGATAACGGTTGGATCAGTATATCCCTCTTGGATCGTCAGTATGGAGCAAGGTTTATTTATTAATGATTGAACAGTTTTCCCAAACATGACGATGCTCATTCCTCTAGTGTTGTCTTCAATTCGTGCATTAATTTTGTACCTGTTGAAAAAGTTTAATATTTATTTAATTTTTATTTATTTCGAGACTATATATGTAAAAAAAAGGGAAAATTTTTGATAAAGATAAAATATATTACCAACTGATTGGCATTGTTGTCAAATGTCCATGACTATCGCACCACCATGATGTCCCTGATTGTTTCAATTGTCTATAACATCTTGGACATGCATTGTAGAACCAACCTTGTTGAATATGAAGTTCGGTAATGGTTGCTTTAACAGTAAATTTTGTTTCCTGTTTAATAAAATTATATTAGTAATGTTGACTAAAATATTTATCTTTTTATAGATAATAATTTATTATTTACCTGATGTTGAAATGGATTTAAACTTTGGAGTTCTGCGATTGTTTGTTCGGTTGGCAATCTTTTGTTCTTCTACTGATGATACTGGCTTTGTTGATCCAACAATAAAGTCGATTGCTTGAATAGAATGACTAAATCTGTGAAAATCAATATGTTAAATAAAGTTAACCTTTTTTTTTTAATCAATAAATATAAATAGTTATAATAATTTATAAACAAAAATTTATAGTACCTTTTTTGATTTTTTTGGTCTCAGCAATATCTGGATCAAGATAATATGAAGAACCACTGGTGTTTGCGACATAAAGTCCTCCTATATATGTATAATTATAATGATTAATCAGTAATAATATAAATTTTTAGATATTTGAATTTATGAGAATAGATAATTTTTTTTTATTGTTGTATATACACTTACCCATATATTGTTTGGCGGCCATTGCTGAAAATGCTACCACAACAGGTTCAGACATTGCTTGAATCGCATTTTCATCAAATTTTTCTCCAAACTCTCCCCAGAGGGTGACATTAAGCGTTTCTTCTCTATTAATTAAAATGAATAGAACTAAATAATATATCAATAATAAAAAATGAAATTTTAATAAATTATTAGTAATTACCTGATATTTTGAATAGTTACACTTCGTCTTTTCACAGATCTATCATTTATAACAGAGTCTTCGACGCTTTTGATGGAGATAATGCGACCAATGACATCTAACACAATATAATAATTAAGAGGTCGTTAGTTATTATTTTGTATAAAAATTAATTTATTAATTAATAATTATAGATTAACAAATATGAATATCAAATATAACATACCTGATAGAAGATCATTTATGTCGATTTTTTGTGTGAGTTGATCAAACTCCACAAAATTGAATTTGAGTTGAGGTATTTCTGGGACATCTTCTTCAATATTTTTGAAAACAGTCGAGCGTGCAAATTGTAACATCGCAACATGAGGAACAATCTTGTACCTTGGTTTGTTGTTTGCGATGAAGAAGTTGCTGATTTCATATATATTGCCTTCTTGTATTTTATTTGTCATAAAATCAGCATCTTTTGCACGAATAAAACCGTGTATTGCTTCATCCTGTATTAAAAAATATATATATTTGTTATATATTAGATAATAAATAAACAAATTTTTTATAAACATAATTATATTAATGAAAAATAAAATTAATTACATGTTTGTCAACTAATAAGCAATCAAGACTTATTAGTCTTCCAGTTTTGTAATATGTATTTCTCCATAGTCGACATACTCGAGCGCATATTGCTTGATGTGTCTCTCCTGGTTTGAGTACTCGTATTGGGCTGAACATTTTCTATAAATAGGAACAATATATATAAAAATATATAATTTAAAGTTTAAGAATTATAAATATTTTTATGCTGTAAAGCTCATCAAAATGAACTCAATATTATTATATTTTTTTTAATATATATTTATCATTTTTGATGAATATTGTGTAATATTTCTTTATAAACAATGTTTTTTATATAATTTGAATATTTATTAATTGATTCATGTATAAAAATATGTAATCCTTTTGGTGAAGTTACTCTAGATAAAGCAACATATAATTGGCCGTGACAAAAAATTTCATCTTCTAAATATAATCCGACTTTACTCAAAGATTGACCTTGACTTTTATTTATTGTCATTGCATAACAAATTTTTAAAGGAAATTGTCGTCTTTTTAAAGTAAATGGTCATTTTGATTCACGAACTGTCATTTCTATTCTTGGTATATAAACTTTTTCATTTGTATTATTAGAGTTAATTATACGTCCTTCAACAATTCTATTTGTTAATTGTGTAATAATCATTCTAGTTCCATTACATAGATTCATTGATTGATTAAGATTTCGCATTAACATGACAGGAATTCCAATTTTAAGTTTTAATTCATGTGGTGGTAAACCATTGAAATTAAGAGTGTGTAAAATTCAGTGGGGTATAAAAGATTTAATTCGTCGATATTTCCAGATGATGAAAGAATAGTGTCACAACTATAATAAATTTTTGTATCTGTAGATATCAAGGATAACATGTATTTATTTATTTCATCACTTGTTTTATTTTTAGGTGTAAAAATCGCACGTTGTTTTAAGTAATTAATATCTTGAAAATTATTATGAAAATTATCATATATTATTGTACACATTTTTTCAATAGAATTGGTACTGTGTTGTATTAAATATTTTTCAGGTATTTTAATCCAGGTAGTATCTTCATTTTCTGGATCTTTTATTCCATTTGCTGTTCCATCACCAATATTTAAAATCCATTCTGAAAAATTAATAATTTATATTTGTTCTTCAATAGAGTAATTATTTCTTTTTAATCGCATATTTTCTGTTAAAGTTAATATACGGAAATATGGCCAAAGATAAGAATTATTTATGGCCACATCAATAATATTTTCTTTTATCCCATTTGGGACAACATGTAATATTTGTCTAAAATCGCCACCTAAAATAACTGTCATTCCACCAAAAGGATGATTAAAATCATTTTTTAAGTCTTGCATTGTTTTATCTAAAGCTTGAAAACAATATTTATTAGTCATAGGTGCTTCATCCCATAAAATTAATGTCGTTTTTTTCTATTAATTTTGCTAATTGAGTAGATTTTTTATTTGACACGTTGAAAATTCATCGATTGAAAGAGGTATATGAAATCTTGAATGTGCGATTCGATCTTTTGGTAACAATAATGATGCTATTCCAGATGATGCTACAGCTAATACTATTGCACCACTTAATCTAATTTTACTAATAATAGTATTTCATAATTATGTTTTTCCAGTACTTCCATAACCATATATAAAAAATAAATTATTATGTTTATCTTTAATCGCTTTTAATATTTCATTATAAATAAAATATTGTTCTTCATTTAAATTTTGTACTAATTTGATGTTTTCTTCTTTTAATTTATATATATCATAATTTAGTTCTTCTCTTAAAAGATTATTATTTAAATCATCAATTAATGTTCCAGTTGGAAGTGGAAGATTATAATGTGATAAAGAGCATGAATTTAAATTTAATAATTTTTCTAATTCATATAATACATAATTATATAATTCGTTTTCTGGGATTTCAAAATTTGGATTATTAAATAATTGTCTTATTTTGTATAAAATATCTTCACACATTAATTTTCAATGTTTTTCAAGAAATTTTGTTGGATCAGAAATATTACAAAATAATAATATAATAATAAAAAGTTGTCGAAGTTGAATAGATGTTGACCAAAATGATGCTTCTTTTATTGATTCATCCCATTTTTTATCATCTCCTAATAAACCTAATGCATAGCAAGCCATTTGATTTGTAGGATAAATTATATCATTTACTGTTCTGAGTGATTCAAAACTTGTTGCTCCTTTTTTATGATTTAATAATAATTTTAAATAATACAATTCGCCTGAACTTGGATGAATATAAAATGTTCTTCCTATAGTATGACCATTTTGTCGATGAGTCCAAACTTTATTTTTATTATTCCATACCCATTTTGTTGGAAATTCTGTATAAGTAAGTTCTTGAGCATCTTTATTAGTTTTATTAATTTCCATCCATTCTGTTAATGTTGTTTTTTGAATCTGCGGTTGACGTATTATATTTTCAAGTCGTTGATTTTTATTAAATGTAATGTTTGCATATTTGGTAAATGAATAGAAAGTCGTTGAACAACTGGATTTCTATAATGAATTGAATATTCAAATATTCTCCAAATTGCTTCATAAGGTGTAATATATCGACAGTTAAGATAAGTTTTAATTTCATCAACTTCTTTATAAATTGTTGTCTCATTATTTTCAATAATAACATTATCTTCAATAACAGCTCGTATTCTATCAGGACCTTTTGTTAGATATTTAAATAAATATTTAATTAACATAGATTGAGAGCATATTTCAACATTAATGTGAGCATTATATTTTAAGCATAATGTTCGATTATATGGAACAACATATCTATTATCAAGTTTAATACCTTCTTTTATAACATTAAATTCTGTATCTCTACGACGGTAAATAACATAACCATTTTCTTCTATAGTTGTTTCATTTTTTATTTGTTTTGGGATTTTTTTTTAACATTTGGAGTTTTTCATACATGGTGCATTTGTTTTTGCATATCCACATGGTCCATGTATAATATATTCTGTTATAATTTTATAACCTAAAGGATCGTTTATTAGATCTGGTATTTCAGCTGAAATAAATTTGTTTATTTCTACAGCATTATGATATTTTGTTCAGGATGTAACCAAAACAACATGTGACAATGAGGCAAACCACGTTTTTGAAACTCCACCACATATAGATCTAGAGAAAGAGAATAAATGGGGGAAAAAGTGTTAGTTTTTTTAATTAATTATAATATAATGTAATAATAATAATTAATGCTTTGTTTTTAATTTCAAATAAATTAACTCACCTGCTATTATAGTTCCAAATATATCACCTGATTTTATTGTAGTTAATAAATGATTTAATTTCATTTTGAATATTCTACTTATAATATCTGGTCTGTCTTCAGATTTTTGTCCTGGAATTATATTTAAACTTCTTTTGATTTCTGGCCATTTGGGATTACATGTAAATGTTAAAAATATATCAGGATTTCCATAATGTCTACAGATCGCCATTGCATCTTGATAATTTTGAATCATATATCTTGGACTTCCAGTATAAGATGATGGTAAAATAATTCTTTTTCCTATAGCTTCAGCGTTTGTATCACCTCTAATTATAGCATCTTGGATACCTTTGTAAATCTCAGACCTTAAGTTATTCTGATTTTGTCTAACGTAATCTAAACGATCTTCTTCAATAGAAGCATAACTATCTACAATATACTGTTGGAAAAGCCGTCCAGCTTTAAGTATTGTATTTCCTTCATGTAATCGTTGTTGAAATTGAAAAGCATAAAAGATCTCATTGAGATTCGTTTTCTACGTGGCTGTTTACCAGTAAAATTTGGGTTCCAATTTATATCAACTCTATATCCATCATCTCCATAAGGAAATAATAAAGGATATTGTAATGCCATATAAGATGGATGAAGTTTATTAATTCTTTGTAATTCTCCAGTTTGACTATGAATAATAATATCTCTTCCATTTTCATATAACCAATATCTCCAACAATTAAACCACCTATATCTGTAGAAGTTGAAAGATCATATTGTGTACTATCTCCTTGTCTTCTTCCAATCAATCTTAATTTCATTGATGGTATTTCACTATTTTCATAAACATCTCTAACGATTCTAAAAAGTTGGACTAATTTATTTGTTTCATTTAACATCATAATTAATTTTTTAACAATAATCTCATTTAAATTATTTTGATTATTATTATTTGAAAAGCTTGTTATTCTGTTTTGAATTTAATTATCAGTATCATAAATATATAATTGAGCAAATTTTGGAGGATTATTATTAATTGGAAATAGAGATCCAATTAAATGATGAATTTGTCCACTGATCTTAAAAATATATGGTCCAGATGATTTGTTAATATCTGATTGAATATTTGCTCCGAATGAAGTGAAGGCAAACATAGAATTATAAACTCTAATATATTTTTCTAAAATTTGCACTTAAAGGTCCTCCATAATAATTTAAAAGTTCATCTAAAATTGCTGGTGCAGTTTTTCTTAAAGGTATCATAATTTTTCCATTTTGACAACATAATGAAAATTTTGGTGGATTTGTATTTTTTGTTTGTTCATTTTTCCAGAATAGTGCTCCACAATATTGACATATACAATTACAATCTCCAATATCAATATATTCATTATTTAAATCTATATAAAAAATTGGGTTTTGGGGGGGGGGGGGTAGAACAAAAAAAAGTTAGTAAAAAAGTTTGCGTAAATTTTATAATTGAGGGGGGAAAAGAGATAAATATAAGATGAAGAAATTACTTTCTTCAGTTGATGATGAGGTGTGATCCTCTGAAGATGGAATTGACGTCTGTTAGTTAATGTTAAAAGTAGAAGATAATTGAATTAATCTATTTCGAACACCAGTAATAATTTCTGTATTTAATTCTTCAAATTGATTTGTTTCAAAATGTATATTTGTTGATGTGGATGCCTCATTATCATTTGGACAATTTTGCTTTTTATAACGGGTTGAACGTTTTGAACAATTGTTATTACTATTTATTTTTCTTTTCATTTTTCTATATTTAATTTTTAATATAAATTATAAAAGCTGTAATATAAAATATTGTTAACAAATAAATATTATTAATATAAAAAAAATACACAATTTATTTAGAGGCAATAAAAAAAGGGATATAATAATATTAAAAGTAAAATTGAAGGAAAAGATTAAGCAATAGAACTTTTTTTACAACAATAAAATGAACTAATACATCGTAACTAAAACATTATAAATAATAAATTAAATTAAAAATTTGCATATTTAACAGGGGAAAATATTTTACTCACTTGAATAAATAAATTTATAAAAATAGGGAAAACTAATTAATTTATAATGAACATAAAATTTCTTTCATATTTAATAAATAATTTTAGAGTACAATACTAATATACAACATTTTTAATAATCTAGTTAACAAATAAATTTAAAATATATTGCACATTTAATGAATCTATTTTTAAAAAATATTTATATACAACATTTATAATAGTTTGTGTACACTTATTGTAAATATATTTTTTCTATAATAAAATCTTATCATAAGAAGAGGAGAAAAACAGGGAAAAATAGTTGCGAAAAAAATTTGTATCTACCCATCTTGTTTTTAAATTTATAATAACAAAATTTTATAACATACAATTTGATTTAAATTTTTAATTATTATTAAATGTTTTATATTATTTTTTGATTATATTATTTAATCTGTAAATAAATTAATTTAGTTATATTTTTTTCGTGTAAAGTTTTTTAAAATATAATATTTCATGATTTCGGGATATCATTTTGTTTTTATAAATTTTTTTTTACATAAAATTAAAAGTATAAAATATGACTCTTTTTTTTTTTATAACTTATTCATTCAGTTTTTTTTTTTTTTTTTTGATATGGATTTAATTACAATTTGATTTTTTCATATTATAATTTAATTATATTAATTTAATTTTTAAATAAAAAAATTTCGTTTCTTGTTTTTCATATAAATTTTTAAAAAATATAATATTTTATAATTTTTAGATAATATTTTATTTTTGTAATTTTATTTTATGTAAAATTAAATGAATCAAATATTACTATTTATTTTATAGTTTAATTTATTTAGTTTTTTTTTTTGGTTGGCACGCATGATATTGTTTTAAAAAAGTTTTTTTGATTTATTTGTTAAACCAAATTTGTTATTAGATTAATTATTTTTTAATTTTTTGGGCAACTAAATTTTTTTCAATTGAATATTTTGTAATTTCTATATGTTTAATATATTTTTTTTTCTGTAAACTTTTTTCAATTAAGTAAATTTTATTTTCTATATATTATTATATTTATGTGATCTTATTTTACAACTTAAAATTAAATAGAGTAAATTAATTTAACTTTTTAATATATATATATATATATGTAATTACAAACTTCTTCTTATTTGTTTTAACCGTACGATACCGTACGGATGGAAACAAAGTTGAGGTTGAAAATTTATTTACTCCTAAAACATATTAATTTATGAATACGTTATTTTGTCACCTATTTTTCCTCGAACTTACATTCATTTGGCTACATAATGAATAAATTATGCTTAGTTATGTTCTTTAACAAATTATGAAGTCATTCTGAATAAAAAATTTCATATAGATTAATGAAAAAACTTAATTAACCAAATTATCAAATAATGGTACGTTTTTTTTTCCCTGTTTCTAAAGACATTCAGTTTCTTCCAATAGTTTAATTTGTTTAATAAAAATTTACATTAACTAAATCAAATAATGAATAAATTCACCTAGGTTAATTAACCATTACACATTCTATAAGAGGGGAAAAATTTGTCTATAAAAGGGAAAAAAAACTATAGAATTACATCATAGAAAATAGTAAAAAACAGAGGAGGGAAAAACTATAAATAAAAAAAGTAAATCTGATGACAATATAATTCTCATAAGAATAAACATACTGACGTAACACATAAATGAATAGGGAAACTGAGAAAACAAACACTTAACTATATATAAAATCAAAACAACAATCAAGACCAATTAAAAGTCTTACATAAACATAGTACCTAGATAACAGAACAGAGGAGAGCTGGACAGCAGCCAATCAAGAACGAAATCAAAGCACTTAAGAGGAGAGAATCTCACAGAAGCATTAATAGATAACCAAACGGGTGAAGCAATAAATGAACAGGTTTTGTTTATAAAAAAGCCCTAAACAAATGAAGAGGATCGGTAGAAGAAAGGAGGGGAGAGTTTTTTAAGAGATAGTAGATAAGGGAAAAAAAGATGAAGCAATAAATGAAAAGATTTTGTTTATAAAAGAAAGATAAATAAATCAAAATAATCGGTGGAACAAAAGATGAGATTTTTTTCCACAGACATCAAATATGAAGGAAAGAATATAATTACGTGCATTAATAACAGGGTTGTAGCCGAAAGGAAACTCAGTCAAAGTAATGGTGAACAGTAAAATACAGATTTCTAGCAAACCACAAAATGACAACAGGGAGAGGGGAAAAAAACAGATAATCTAAAAACTTTAAAAATGAAAGACAGGGTTCAAAAACTGTAATGATAAGCAAACAACCAAACAATATAAAACTGTAAAAGATCATTCGATTCTAACTAAATCTTTATATTATATTATATACTACAATCACTAAATTTCTAACCAAACATTTAGAACAAAATAAAAATTCACGCTAACAAAACATCACAGATAACAACGTAAATATATCAAACATGCAAAGAAAAGCACCAAAATATTACCCGGGGAGAAAAAGAACAAAAAATTACAGATTTAGAAATCAAGAGGGAAAAAATCCTTAATGCTCCTTTCCACACTTGCATTTGTTAATTTTCTCACCATTATTATCACAATCTGCAAGAAACAATCAAGAAAATCAAACCAAGCCAAAATCCAGCAACAATACAGAAATAAAACAAATCCAAAAAACAAAGATCAACATACCTAATATTTCGTTTAGCTATTTTACTCTGCATTTCTTTCCAAAAATAAGAAAAACAGATCAAAAAATAGTCATAATAAAAAACGAAAATGTTTCAAGAGTAGAGACCAAAACCCAAGTCTGAAGGAGAGGAAAAAAACCAAACAAAAACAACAATGAAGTCAAAAAGAACAAACTCAAAACTAAAATCCACACTTGCACTAAAAAATGTACCGAAGAGAAACCAAAAAAAGAAAAACCCAAAAGCGGAAATTACCAGTCTGAGACAAAAAAATCCACATTCTGAACAAAAATTTACACATGCACCACAAAAGCTGGATGAAGGAGGACGGAAACCGGCAAGAAGCCAACAATAACAATTTAGGGTTTCAAGAGTGAAAACCCCCAAATCTGAGACAAAAGGGGAAAAAAAAAATGCTAACACAAACAACAATGCAGCACACAACAACAGAATAAACATTAAAATCTACACTTCCAACAAAAAAAATTTTCCAAAAAAATTGATTTTTTCCAATAATAAAAAATTATCATTCGGAAATAGCGGGAAAAAGGAGAAAAATATCAAAAGTTATTATTCCAGCAAAATGCAATGAAGAAAAAGGAGTAATGAAAATCATTCAAAACTTTCCAGAAAAGAAAAAAACATTTCCAAAAAAAAAAATTCCCAAGAACAATGGAAAAAAACCAACCTTGCAAATCTGAAGAGAACAAACACAACAAAGCCAAAAAAACCATCAAAAATAGAAACAGAAACCAAGGAAGAGAAACTCACCGGCGGAGACTGCAAAAGAACACCAAAATCTAGAGTTTGAAAGCCAAAACTCCGAAGAAGAAAAAAAACAGAAAAGGAGAAAATGGAGAAACATAATCGGCGATGAAACAAAGAAGGGAAAGGGGAAAACAGAGTATCAAACTCAAAAAAGCAAAGATTAACATAAGAGAGAGAAAGAGAGCTGTAGAGAGAGAGAGGCAGAAGCAAAAAATCACATACAACAAATGTAGGATATAATGGGCGGTGGAAGACGAAAAAACAAAGGAAAAAGCGAGTTTCAAGACCAACTACATCCATCCACTATAAGATAACCAACCGGCAGGCAAACTGAGAAGGGCAAGCGCGAGGCTTCACTGTTCAAGACTCGGCGTGACTGTAGACACAACACCGAAACAGAGGAGAAAAAGAGGAAAAAAGCAGTGTTAAGAACTGTAAGAAGAACAGTAAATATCCCATTCATTTGAGTGATTTCGGCGATGGAGGAAAGAAGAGAAAGGGGAAAATAGGGTTTCAAACTCAAAAATGCAAAGAACATAAGAGAGAGAGAGAGAGCTGCAGAGTCAGAGAGCTGCAGAGAGAGAGAAAGGGCAGAGAACAAAGAAAGGGGATAATGGGCGGTGGAAGCCGAAAAGTCAAAGAGAAAGCAAAGCTTGGAGGGCAATTACGTCCATCCACTATAAGATAACCAACAGGCAGGCAAACTGAAGAGGGCAAAATCGTAAATTTACTGTTCAAAACTGTGCATTACTGTAGACATAACGCCGAAAACAAAAAAAAAATCACTGTTAACAACTGTAGAAAGAACAGTAAAAAACTCCTTCACTTTAGTATAATAGTATAATATTCAAAGTAATGTCAAACCTCTCTGTCAAGGTCAAAGTCGGGCATTTTTGCAAGAAAACTTCTTTTTCAATCCAATGCTATCTTGGTTTCAAATTGGCAAATGCTATTCTACAAATATAGTACTAGTTAAAATTTGACATTTAATTATATTTAGAGCGGTTTTATAAACACGCATCTCTTAATTTTTCACACTATTTTTTTTAAATACATATTCCTTTTAATTACAAAATGATTAAATTTACATAGTACATACCCTTTTTATTTCTAATTTACTCCTAACATTTTCATAAATAAAACAACTTCATCACTTCAATATTTTTCACACCCCATTTTATTTTATTTACTTTAATATTAACTTTTTTTTTTCTTTTCCTTCTTATCCTGCTTTCTCTCTCTCTCTCTCTCTCCTCTCACTTTTTTTCTGCTGTTGTTACTTATTGAATAATATATTCTATTAGTTCATGTGATGAATTTGTCACTTAATATTACAATACTGTCATTTTTCAATCATTTAAAAAGTTAAAAAAAAAAAAAAATCCTTTTACAACTTCGAAAACAATATAACATTTTAGAATGCGTATGCCAATAACATATAAGCATAGAGAAATTAGGCTGGGTTTCAAATTTGAAACACCCAGTATATTAAATAGCCTAACTTTTTTTAGTTAAAAGACCTAATGGCCATTTTTAGTCAATCAAATCTCTTTCTTCAACATTCCAAAAAAACAAAAACAAAAAAAATATCTTTCTTCCCTATGAAACTTTCAATAGCCACCATCACAACGAGTAAGGCAGGGCCAGAAACTTGGTCTCCAGCACCGGAAACTTGGTTCGCTATCGTGACCTCAGATAATGGCTCATCATCGACTTCTATGGTGAAATTGTGGTCGTCGGCCCCCAAGCTCCTCATCTTCTCCGGCGATAGCCACCTCTGTGGTGGATGAGAGAGAGGCTAGGTGGGTTTAGTTCGGTGGATTTGGGTCGGTGTGTTTGGGTTTAGATGTGTCCATAGTCAATCCAAGATTACCTATGAGAATAAGTTATTTATATTACAATCAATCAGTGATTGACGACTATGATCAATAGTGATTGATTACGATCAATTTTTTATTAATTAAATTACCTATATCATGTGGTCATCAGTTATTGACCATTTGCCAAAATTAATTGATCATTTTAAGAAAAAAAGCCTTTTAATTAATTTAAATTTTTTTAACTATTTGTTTTAAAATTTATTAAAACTGACTATTTACCTTTAAATCCCTATAATAAAACTACACTAACTATGTTATTTTTACACTTTTTTACATCAAATATAAAATAGATGCAAACAAATCTTTTCTAGAGATCGTCGTAAATAATATTTTTCAACCTAAAAAAATGAATAGTTAGGTTTTACAATTTATCTGGAGAAATTGTAATAAATAACATATTTAATAGGTATTTTGAAAGTTTATAGCAGGGTTTTTAAAATATGATAAATTGTAGCATATATTTTCTAGTAATTTCTTGAATTTTTAGGAAAATCCTCTGATTTTCTTGGATTTTCTAAAGAATAACGGATTTATGGTAAATTTTTAATAGTAAATTTATGTACATAGTTTCATGTTAGAGAGAAGAGGAGTAAGAGAGAGAGAGTGTGTGGAAGAAGGAGGAGGTTGATTTTTGTTTTGTGTGGTCATAAGTTTGATTATATTATTTATTACTATATTTAAGATTTTATGATATAATTTACTATTACCCTCTTCAAAAATACTATTTTTCTCTTTTTCACATTTATTTATTAGAGTAAATAAATTTTTTACTAGTAAATAACACTCTACATTAGTAAGTATGCTATTTACAAAGCAGTTTAAAATTCTACCATTAACTTCTTTAAGTTTTCGTAAACACACCATTTTATTTTGTCTCCCAAATTTTTTATTTATAGAATATTTAGGATTAATTGCTTAGTCGGTTGTAAACTATTATATATATATATATATATTTTTTTTTTTTTTTTTTTTGTTTTCGTCCCCATTCCCCCCCCCCCCCCCCAAGTTAAAATGACCCTGATCTTTTAAAAATTGTACAAAAAGGTTTTTTTTTTTTTTTTTTTTTTTTGATGAAATCCGTTAATTGTGGTTAATAGATTGACTAAATTCTCAATTGGTCCGTTTGTGACATTTTGATTCACATTCTTTTTAGCTAAAACCTCAATTTTCATTTAATTTACTAAACTAACCTAAATAAAATAAAACAAAATAAACAAACCTTAAAAAAGAGAGACAGATCGAGAGTAGCAGAGAGAGAGGGGTTTTTTTTTTTTTTTTTTTCAAATCTCCGAATTATTTTTCCTTTTTTAAGTTTTTTTTTTAAATAATTTTGTTAAGCTTATTTACTATTTTTTTTAAAAAAAAATTAAAATTTCAACTAAAAAAAAAGAGAAAGAATGAGGACTAAAAAGTCACAAATGAAATAGTTTAGGTTTCAACTGAGTAATTAAGCATTCCATTTATAATTGTCATTAATAGATTCATTAAAAAGATTTTTTTTGTATCATTTTTAAGAGTTTAATGTTATTTCTGACTTTTTTAAATTAGGACCAAAATATCATAAATGTAACCATTTAAAGACCAACTGATCAATTAATTACCCTTTTATTAACTTCTTCTTCCTTTTTTTTTTTTCCCCCCCGCCAACAAGCTTGCTAAGCTCAAACTTTAATGCTTGCTCTTTTAGTTAAGGACGTATCTCAAAATTTTTACTCCAACTTTGGCTACGTTTTACATTCTCCCAAATTTAAAAATGTGAAATTCAAATTTCCTGACTTTTTCAAAAGATTGCAAAATTGGTCTTATCATGGACGTGTCAATAAGATGGATGAAAATGATAAGTTGACAGTAAATACTTACCAATGATCATTAGCAAAAAAAATACTTGCCAATGAGTTGGCGGTAAATACTTGCCGAAATACAGTCCAAACACCTTTTTAAACAAAACTCAAAACCCTAACTTGATGAAAATAAGAGAGTACTAAGGCAAAATTTAAATGAGCAAAGAAGCAAACTACTTTCAATTCAATGCTTGAAGAATGATATTTCGTTCATATATCCTCTTTTTATGTCATCTTTTACGTCTTTTAAATAATATTATGTCATATCAGTTAAATAAATGTTCTTTCTTTTTATAAAAGTATTTGATTTTTTAATTGATTTATTTTGATATTTTAAATAAAAGTTAAAAAACTGTTTATTTATCTAATTTTTACTCTTTTTGTAGCAGATAATATTGCTATTATTTTTTTTGGAGAGGAAGAATATTCCTAGTGTTTTTTTTTTTTTTTTTGTAGAAGAATATTCCTATTGTTTTTCTACATGTAGAATATTGCTATTTTGTATTTCAATGTGGTTTTTTTTTTTTTTTTTTTTGAATAGAAAAATAGAAATTAGTGGTCTCTTCGTATTTTTCAATCTGAGATGTCAAAAATAAACAATAGGGGCTCCCACCTTGCCACCCCCACCAGTGTTTACGTCTTTTTCATCATTTACACTATTAGAGTTAAGCTAGCCCCCTTGAATGATATTTATTTATTTATTTGTTCTATTTCCTTTTTGAAGTAAGCTACCTGGTCACTGGCTATAGTTGGCACTTTTCGATTCCTTTGCTAAAAACAATAATTTTTGAGTCTATATGAAATTAAAAATTAGTTATATACAGCCAATTCTCTCCAATTTCCTATTTCCTATTTCCTCAAAAGTCTCATAGCTTTTGCTTCACCAATAAAAGAAAATAATAATACTAATAATAATTTTTGCCTTTTAAATTAATTCTCTGACCGGAGATGGATCTGCGAACCTGGTATTCAGAATTCTCTGAGACTGTCTGAGAAGCAAACAAGTCTCCGAGATTTTCGGTTTCCTCGGAAACTCCCAACAACTTTGGAGGAATGGGGGCGGAGAGCTCCTCCGAAAGCCGTGGGGGGTTTAATAGTTCCGAGGTTGTCCTGAATGTATACGATCTCACTCCCTTTAACAATTACACCTACTGGTTCGGATTCGGAATCTTTCACTCCGGCATTGAAGGTTTCTGAAACGCTTTTTCATTTTGCCATCTCCTCTTTTTGTACCGTCCTGTTTTGCTTAATTTTGTTGTTGTTGTTTTTCTTTTTGGTGGGAGAAACTCTGCGATGAGTTCTGTGTATATTTTCCATTGTGATTTTCCTGTGTTTGGTGATGAAAATTATATATGCATATATAAATTTGGGTTACTCTGCTTTAACTTGTTTGGTAGCTTTTTCTTAAAAAGCAAATGATAGTTACTTAGATGTTTGTTTCTTTTTGTTTACTTATTTGTTAGAATGGTTTTGGATAGATTTTTTGTTGCTTACCTATTATTTAATTTGATCAGTTGATGTTGGTGAGGATACTTTTAGTATTTAATCCATAATTGTATTGTTTCCATCAAACTAAGTATATGTTAACTATAGCTTCCTTGGTGAATATTTGAATTTATTTCACTACAAGTTATAGTTACTAATTTAGGACCCATTTGGAACAATGGTTGAAGTTGGTGTTTTGTAGGTTGGAATAGAAATTTGTGTTTGGTTGAAGTGTGAATTGGAAATGAACTGTGATATTGGAATTGTAACAACCAATGCCTCCCTTTTGGTATGAAATTGTCCGCTTTGGACCTCATGTCCGCACGGTTTTGCTCTTGGGCTCACCCCAAAAGGCCTCATATCATACCAAAGGGAGGCGTGCGTCGTTATAGGAATAGTGCAAAAATTTGAAATGTGTTCGGAAAACAATATGTAATATGGATTTTGTTTTGCTCCTCGTCGTTGTGAGCATTTAGGCACAAGAATTATCTCATTTTGACTTGAAATAAGGAAGTTTTGGACTCTTGAAGTTTGAATTTCTTGAAAATTTAAGAGAGAGAAGTGAGATGTAGATTTGGGAGTTTTGGAGTTGAATAGGCAAAATTCATGTTGGAACTGATGTTCCAAGCCCTTGGTTGTGGAAGAGGTATTGCACCTGATAAACTAACGAGTTGCGGATGAATTTTTAGTGTTGTAAGGTTTAAACAGAAGAGGAAAAAGTAAATTAATTCATGTTGTAGGATTTGATTGACGTTAAAGATGATGGTTGTTAAAGATTTCGGTCAAGGAAGATTTTGATTCTTGAAAATTTAGAATAGGAAATAACTTTTTACAATTTAAACATACGCCAGACTCTATCCTTAATCAGACTCGCAAGAGGATTATTGATTACAAAACACCTTTCATCCTTTTCTCTAGAAAGTTGGTCTCTTACAGTGCGTCTTTCTCTGTGTACGAACAGTCCATGGTAAGGAGTACGGTTTTGGAGCTCACGAGTTCCCAGCTAGTGGAGTTTTTGAAGTGGAACCTAGGAGCTGCCCAGGTTTCGTTTACAGATGCTCCATCTCCCTTGGTCGGATAAATATGCCATCCAATGAAACCCGAACATTTATTGAGACTGTTGCTTCGGAGTATAATGGGGATACCTATCACCTCATTTCCAAGAATTGCAACCATTTTACAGATGACATTTTGTGGAGATTGACGGGAAAAAGGATTCCTGGGTGGGTGAATCGGCTTGCACGGCTAGGTAACAAAGAACTAGTTCGTTACTTCATATTTTCATCCGTGTCTAACTTGTTTTTTGATGGACTAAAATGCTTTACAAATGTACAGTCTTATTATGTTTCATTCTAAATCAAAACGAAACTAGGATGCATCCAGTTAGCTTATATATGGGATTCTCTCCCGAATCATGTTTAGAACACAACTTTCTCATCTTTTAATCACGGAGCATTGTCCTTGATTTCTCGTAGTTCAACTTAAATCTTCAAATTCAGCAGAAAAAGGAAGTGTACTGTTTCCTGTTTATGGTGAATTCTTGCACGCCCCAAACTTTTTGTTCAGGCGTTGTTGGTTGTATTTTCTGTTTTATGGTCTACTCTTGTACTCCTTCTCATGCATGGACTAAGAAGTAGACAATAAAATCGTATTCTCTTGGAGTAGTACTTAGTCTGCCTTTTTTTACCTCGGTCTTCCCTTTTCATGAAATCGCAGGGGCTTTATGCAGTTGTCTGCTGCCTGAAAGCCTTCAGGTAACGCCGGTTAAACAGCTGCCAGAATACCACGAAGTTTCTGGTAAGTATTTGTCATTTCTTTTCCGAGAATTAGCTATTATTTGTGGAGTTGACGTTAGAATAAGCTCTGATTTGTTATTTTCTGAAGATGGTAATGAGTCTCTATCAAGCACCCCTTCTCGCGCTTCAGCAGAAATCGATGATGAACAGCGTCTGCTGTCTCCACTTGCTGGAAGTGGGGATATGGCATTTTTTAAAGAGGGTCGCAGGTAAAAAATGCTGTTTTAAGAACCAAGAAGGAAAACTACAACGTGAAAAATTCTTGCCAAGTCTTTGTGAAGAATAGCTACATGATGAAAAGTAGCTGCCCATTTTCCAAAGAAACCCTGTAATTTGTCTTTGGAGTTTCATTTATTTGTATTTGTAAGTCGTATTTGATTTAATTTATTAATCTTTTTTAATCATTTGTCATTTATGCCATTTTTAAGGTTATGATAGAAGTAAATAGGTACGGTAATTTCCCATTTAACTTCATAATATTTGCAAATCGAATCCCCGTCCCTAAGTTCAAAAGGGAAAAAAAAGGTATTATATTATTAGAAAAATTCTTTTTTTTTTTTTGAAGGTAGAAAAATGCATTCTTAGTATCAATAACTTTAAAAATGTTTTTAAAGGTATGAAGTAAAATAAAAAAGATCTTAAAATAAAAACATTTAATGTCTTCCACACCTAATTATGGAAAATATACTTTTAGATGTTATACTATTAGCATGTGTGAATGCAATGCATTAATCAATATTGTGAGTATTATGGACATTACAATGATCCCAGTTTCAAAACCCGAGACCAATTCTAGTCTCGAAATCCAACTCAGTTCCCATTAGGGCTATGCATGGGTGGTTTTAGCGAGTGGCAAGTGGGTGGTGGGTGGGTTAGAAGATAACGATTTTTTCAAAATCCCAAACTAGTCCCGTCCGCCTTGAAGGCGGGTTGGGCGTGTTGGTGGTGGGTAGGGACGTGTGGTGTGGCGGGTGGGTAGAGAATTTTAAAAACAAGTTGTAATTTTTTTTTCTCCTTTTTTTATGATTTTTTTAATATAACCGAAACAAGCTTAGAACTTCAATTCAATTGTCGAACCTGCTATAATGTTAAGCTTGGAGAGATGGAAAAAAAAAAAGAGTAAGATTGATTCTAATTGCAAACACAATATCTAAATAACGACGACAACAACAATAATAAAAATAATAATAAAATCCAAAAAACAATTAAACTACTAATAACTTCGTCAAAGAATCTTATACTCTTTTTAAAGGAAAATATATTTATTATTATTAAAAAAAATAGCGGGTGGGCAGGTTGAACCTGCAGGATAAAAAGTAAAACTCGCACTCCTGTCCATAAGTGATGGTGGGTGGGAAGAAAACCCGCCCAAAACAAAGGGGTGATGTGAACCCGTTCAAACGGGCAGGGCTGGGCCGGATGGTTTGGGCAGGTTTGCAGATTTCGTGCATAGCCCTAGTTCCCATAACCAAGTAAACAAAGCGACCATCTCATCTGGCCGATCTCATGTTGGATGAGAAGGTAAAGCAACCCTCCGAAGAAGGAAACCATGACTAATTAGACTGCGAGTGACCCTATGACAACGTCAACAGAGAAAAGGAAGGCGAGATGAGCGGACGGAAGCACGGTGGTGCTAACTCTGCATCCGCGGCTCAGTCAGGAGAGTATCAAATCAAGCACTTTGATTTGCTTTGAGACTGACCCTCTTTCTTCCAGGCAAAGAGAAGAGAAGGAGCTTTCCAATCGATCACATGCCCGGCACAAATAGAAGGGCAAGAGAATAGGCGTTGGCATCTTGACTGTTTGAAACTTTGAAACTATCTAAAAGAAATGGGGAGGGAATGACAAGAGAGCCTATCGGCAGGCTTGAAGGATTTGCTGCTTCATCAGAAAAGAAGTTACCTAGCTAGTGGATCAAGAAAAAAGATACTTCGAGAAATGACGAGCACCACTAAAGAGGTTATACATACAAATATATTTACAGAGATTGGAACTGGAAGTTCCAGAACATACGGACCTTTCCTTCTTTTTATTTTTTATTTTCTATTTTTATCTCGATATGATTTATGTTGGCTATCATACTCTCAAACTCTGAATCTGATATCAATTTTTTATTAGATATATATATATATATATATTGACATTATATGTTTATCAATATTTTCCTTTTGGTTAAACTATATAATACGATTTAATAGAGATTTTTTTATCGCATTACCTATCACAATTCATGTCGTATTAATTTTTAATTTCCTATTGCGTTATAGTATGTCTAAATATTGTCAAGACTTTATATAATTTTAAACAACATAATTTGTGGATACGGCATACTATAAATGCCTTAAAAGACATTAAGCTTGCATTTGGTGTATGTGTTTGGAACGGAATTTTTTGGTTAGAATTAATTGACTTTTCAAAATTAGTTATAATTTCTATTGACTTTTCAGAGGAGGAAAAAAAAAAGTGAAATAAGAATTTTAGGTTTGAAATGGAGTCAATCGGAAGCTAAGATTGATCTTTATGTTACACTCTGAACTTGCCAGGTCAAAACTGGTGAAGAAATACTCTGCAGAATACGTTACAAAATTTCAGTAGTGCTCGAACTTTACCTCCAGTTCTAAAGTTCCATCGGGTCAGGCACATGTGGAACTTGACCACATTACTGAGAAGCAGTTCAGGTAGAGTGATAAACGACACTAAATCCCGTCTGCCTTCGTGCAGCCCCGTTGATCATGGTGGCAATGCCTGTGGGGCAGCCAAAAATCAAGAGCATATAAATGATTTTCTAGTGACTCCATGGAGACACGTAACGACCAAAACCATTAGTATCGCCTTGGCTTTGGCTCGAACGTTTTTTCTTCACGGACTTCTCTTTTCTAGAGCCATTTTCTTGGTGCCTTGAGCTGCCCACATCACCACCGTCTTTTATCTTTTCTTACCAGTCTTCTCTTTTGCAGAAGCTTTCTTCCTCTTCTTTCCAGAGGAATGTTCACTAGCATCTCCAACAATACCACCTCCTCGTGGCAGGGGCTCTTCGTCATCCAACTGCCAGTTGCACAGCATCTCTTGCTGACCATACTGGGTATGCAATGGCTCCCCTGCTCCAGGAAGCAAGCTATTAAAAGTCACTTGCCCGTTAGACCCTCCCTTGCGTTCGAGCAACACCGCATCCGGTCTAATTATGGTACCCAGAATGCTTCTGTTTGGGCCTAGGTCCATGATGGTCGTAGGATTTGTCAAGGTTGTGAAGGCCATTGAAAAAGCTGATCTAATCTGCAACAGAAACAGGAAATGAGATAAATCTAAATAAGACATCCTTTCACTTCTTAATACAAGGTGGGAAAAGACGGAAGAACTCATACTAAATTATTAGTCTTGAATTTTGCCTAAACTATTAGTCTGGATGCCTAACGGGAATTAAATAACGTTGCCATTCACAAAAAAGTTCCAAGTGTTGAATGGTCGAAATTGGGACAAATCAAACGACTACAAAGCTCGATTGCTAAATGGAACAGGTGTTGACGATGGTTCTTAACTAGTTTAATTCAACAAATATTTGGCATTCTGATTGTAGTGACAATCATTCTTAATCCCGTCCCTATCCGGCTTTCCAACAAAAGATAAACATTAAATGAACAAAAGAACCTAAATCGTAACTGCACAGGTAAAAACGGATAGCAGTATTGATCGTACTGCAATCTCAATCTCTGATGACAGACAAGCCATCAAAAACAAACACCCAAGTGAAGAGATAAAGCAAAAGTAGTAAATTTCCTAATTATAAAAGACGGTAAATAATGCAGGGGACACACAAACCTTTGTATGGAGTATGGACAAAGTCAAATGCAGTAATAGACCTATTTCACCTATATATTGATTCCTACCCTTTCTGGTAGTCGTATAGGGAAAAGGTAAGCAAAGAAACAACAAACCTGAAAATAGTTAAAGGAGTTCTTCCCAATGTCATTCTCTGGTGCCTAAGTCATCATGAAAAAATAAAACGTTAATGATTACATCAACGAACTGGAAATGAAAAGAAAAAAATATTCACACCGAATTTTTCATAACATACAATAACACAAAATAGTCAACAAACCTGTGGGTCCTGAATGGAGATGAGAAACGGACGTCCTTTGTTTATGAAACTACATAAAAAAGACAACCAAATAACTTCAGTAAAATATAACTTCATTAAAAGAAATATTAAGAACGGGAGGAGACAAACGTCACATGACAGCATTTGTTGGCCAATTATTACTAAAACTAAAGTGTATAACGAGCAACAGAGTGCAGGAACAAAAAAGCTTTCTTCACATACCCTTTGCTACTCTTCGAGAAAAAGATACCTTCCCCATTGCAAGATACACCAACATCAGAGGTGTTCAATTTGCGCCCATAAAAATCAAAGAAGTTTACCTGTTTTCCGAAAGCAAGATATAAACAAAAAGAGAGAAGACCATGAGCCCATGAACATTTTCAATGCAATTATGGCAAAAGTTATTTCACGATGTGGGCTTAACTTGGGTTTGATTTGATGGTGGAAAACTTGGATGGTTTCGGATCTAATATAAAAGCGAAAGTCTTATGGAGATGCATGGTGCTTTCATTATTATGGACTTTGTGGATGGAAAGGAATTCCAGAGTTTTTGAAAGTAAAGAGATGGGTACTCTAGATATTTTTGAAAAGGCTAAACCCTCGTTTGGCGTTCGAGTTTAAACTCAAAATTTTCATATCAGTTTTTGTCTTTTTTTAAAAGTTTTTATCTTTTTCTAAAAAAGTTTGTCTTTTTCTGAAAAAGTTTTTGTTTTTTCTGAAAAATCAACAAAATTTTCAACTCAAACTCATTCACCAAACGGACCCTTAGATTCTCGGCATCATTATGGGCTTCAACGAATAAGATGTTTAAGGGATTTTCCTTCTCCTTAATCATTCTGAACTGGAGGGATGTTACTGGGAAATTAAAACTTACAGAGTCTAGTGTTACTAATGGTTTTTTATTTTGATCGTTTGAGAAGATTTATGTATTGCTTTTTAGTTGATTTTCCCGATTTGTAGTTTTCATTTTAAAAGGATGTCTTGTCCTATTTTTCTTGTAATTGATTCTCAATCAATGAAAGGTTTTTTTCTGATTTAAAAAAAAAATCTCTTGCCTGGTAATTATTATTATACATAGGCCACGTAAGCATCAATATTTAATATATTGCATACACTTTTCATTTCGCAATAGCTCATGCCTGGTAGTTGGGATAAAATCTAAACCAACTTGGTCTCGAGAACAATGAATGATGGAATAGAACTTTACTTCAGAAACGCTTACCAGAAGAACTCCCAAGTTGTCTTCTGGTTCCCTTAGGCTCTGTGGTATAAAAATTAAAATGTAAGCAAAAACTAGCCTTCATCAAAACTCAATTGTATATAGGCCACCTACACACATATATACACATGCAACAACTTAAAAAACCGCATTGAATAAATTCACTTGCCTGCAACATTGCCATGAGCATAGTCAGGAGGGCATAAGAGCCTAATCCGCCAGAGTATACCTTAATATTTAAATCAAATATTCAATTAGGAAGACTGGAATGGAAGATTTTTCAAACTAAAATAATTGAAGTTTTGATATACTAAGTTTTATACAAAATGAACATACCTCATTCAGTTCCCTCTGCTGTAAAAAAACTTTTAAAATCAAACATAGAGGCCGTAACGGAGGCATTTGGTAAACCACATCCTGAAAAGGGGAGCAAATAACGACCAAACAGGATAAATTATCCTACATACACTAGATGGAAAAACTAATGGATTTCAGATCTTATATATATAGAGCAATGCCACCTCATCACTCGAACCAATCAAATAAGATAATCTCAAATACCATAAACCAAAGTCCTGAAATTGCAGATTTAAAGCTTAAGATAATTATCAAGTAAGAGATGGTGCAGCAAACCTTTATGAACTCAGCAGCCATTGGTCCATTTTGCACATCAAAACTGAGGGGCAAAAAAAAAAAAAAAAAAAAAGGGAGAGAAAACATCTATTACAAAAAGGGGAATTGCACTAAAAAAAATAGAGAATGCATAACCTCAAGCAGCATATCAGTAACCAATACAAGGATGAACCGGCATGAAGTTATCAATAATTCCAAGTCAAACTTTGAATATCTCAGACCACTGCAGAGAAGATAGATAGGCAAACCTTATATCAAATGCAACACCACTTCTCTTTTCTACGAATTTAATAATTGGCACACGAGCCTTTGCAATGACCTGAAGAATTGGCAGCCAGAAGTGAGAAAACAAGTTTTATTACTAACAGTATATCATAATAAACAGAGATGCACCTGCATCTTTTTCGCCATGCTTCTCTGTGACAATGCCCGAGAAAGAGCCTGTAAACCTTGCCGCGGGTTTTGGATCCCTGCTCCCAAAATCACAACCTACAATCAATATTAATCAGCCAAGTGCCTAATTTGTGGGGTGGGGGGGCCGCCGGGCGCGGGGGATTCAACACAAATAATGCTTAACTTTCATATTTAAAAAAAAAAAAAAAAAAAAAAAACCCTCTCTTTTTAGAACACAGTTTCTAACTGTTAAATCTTTATCAACTTCAGTTAAATTGTTAAACTCTTTCTTAGTCTAATAAGATACCGTGCCCCACCCTACTACAGATTTAAAATTTCCATAACATTTTAGGGCATATTTAAGAGAAACCATAATAACTTCACAGAATGAAGAATAATCCTGGGAATATTTGTATTGTTGCATTCATTAAACATAGAAAAGGTTTACACTTTGACGAATTGAGTAAAAACCAAAGAGTACATATTCATAATTTGTAAGAGAAAAGGATCAACATACTCACATCAATATCACTACTCGGAAGATAAAGCCCTGTCTTGAATGATCCGAAAACTTCTACCTACAAAATCATTATAGGAATTGAAACTCCGCAGCAAGAAAACACACACAGATTATATATACATATATATACATATATATATATATATATAGAGAGAGAGAGAGAGCAACAGGAACTAATTATACCTTGCAATTGGGCCATATATATTTAACAACAGCAAAAACACGTTCAATAGCTGCATTACGCGCATCTTGCTCTTCCGGAGTCGGAGAGAGAAACTCGCAAAAATCAACAATCTCTGCAACACACTCAATTTCCATGAACAACTCTAAACCTAATCAAATTGCTTCAAAAATTGAACCACATTAAATCCCTACCTTTGTGAAGCTGAAGCATAGGGCTCTTGAACTTGCTGTTGCCGCGGAACCAGCCGCTCTCGAGCCTCGGCTCGGCTTCCCGAGCCGGCGTCGGCGTCTCGGCCTCGCGTGGCGGAGCCGGAGACGGAGACGCCGTTACGGGGTCCGAGCCGTCGGCGCCGACGTCGAGGGAGAAAAAGTCCTGTGCTGCGGTGGCCGGCGACGCGGAGGGGAGAGTGGAGAGGGAAATCTCGCTGCGGAAGACGGAGTAGGGCTCGAGGTCATCGGACGGTGGAGATTGCTTGGCGGCGGAGAAAGCGAGTGGACTTAGGGTTTCGTAGAGGAAGCCTTCGGAGGTCTCCATTGGAGAACCACAAGAGAAACGGTAAAGTGTGGTTAGATTTTATTATTATTATTATTATTATTTTAAAGTGTAGTTTAGTTTAGAGGTTGAAGAGGATAATGTTACTCAGGTTTATGTTAATTTCCGTTAAAAATAAATAAATAAATAAAAAGGGGCAAGATAACTATAAGTTTCATTCAAAGCAATCATACATGGTTTCATTTTTCTGGCGCCAAGAATTAGCTAGAACAAAACTAGTATTTTCCGAAGGTAAGTTTAAAAAAAAAAAAAAAACACGTTTCACATAATTGTTAATGATAAATTGACGATACTTTAAAAAATTGATAAACTTCCCAAAAAAAAATGATAACTGACAATAAGAATAATTTTATTTTAAATTAAAAACAAAAGAATAATTTTATTTTCAAAGTATATAATTTGAACAAATAAAAATAAAGGGAAAATACCCAAAACATTTATGTGTTTAGTTTGAATACCATTTTACCCTCTTATTATTCATAATATATCCAAAATATCCTTATGTTTGTAAAATTTGTCCCAAAATATGCCCTGAAGGAATGAAATTTCAATAATGTCCAGATTATATTTAACAATCTATCTTAGATATTATTTTAGATATGACTTTACTAAAACAATAGATATAAAGTTAAAATAGATCAGACAAATGTTTCAATTATTTTGAGAATTTTTTAAGTTTTAAGATTGATTTTAATTAATCGTTTAGAAGAATAATGTTTTAAATTGTATTTATTATAGGTTGGGAAGGGTAATGTACTTTAAAAAAAAATTAATTGCTTTAAGAGGTATTTTGTGATTGATTTTACAAATACAAGGGGTCTTTGGACATTTAGATGATGAAAGTAACAAAAGTGATATTTCAGCTAAACACATGGGGTGTTTTGGATATTTAGATAATAGATTGATGGTAGTGTTTCCGAAGATATCTCTAAACAAAGTGCTTTTGTTCCAGGTCGGTTTTATCACAAATAATGTAGATGTTACTTTTGAGGTTCTCCATTTACTTAATCAAAGAAGTCCTAATGGGGCTCAAATTTTGGATATGAGCAATGCTTAGGATGGGGTAGAATCGTCTTTCTTGAAAAATATGATGATGTGGTTGGGTTTTAGTTTTAAATGGATCCGTTTGATTATGGATCGCTTCACCATCTCGAGGTTCTCATTCATTACTAATGGGGGAGCTAAAGGAGACATGAAACCGAGTAGAGGACTTAGATAAAGCTATCCCGTTTCACTTTATTTATTCTTTTTTTGCGTTGAGGGCCTTTTCCACGGTCTTTCAGTGTGATATAATAATATATGCTTCTTTTTATGCTTTGAGGGCCTTTCCATGGCGTTTCGGTGTGAAATAATAATATAATACAGAATTATAATGATATGTATACAATCGTAATGATAGAATTATCATTATATAATGATATATTAGAAAGACAATGTCATGAATATAACGAGGAAATCCATAATGACAAGTTTAATATTGTACAATGCTATCATATATATATATATATAGTGCATGTACATATATATAATTCAGGTCTAGCAGCATCATATAGTGTACTGTTATGTATAAACCGACATGATAGGACTAACATTATGTCAATAGAACTAACATTATGTCATTATGAATTTGGTGGTATAAATTAAAATAGGTATTTGTGGGTAAATGTCCTTTTTTTTAATAAGCTTTAATAAATGGTTTAAGTTTTGTAAAATTAGGAAAATAATTGTGTATAAAAAATGTCAGTTAGTGATTGATTAATTGTATGGTTAATTAGTTATTAATCATGATTAATCAGTAATTAGTCAGTGTTAATAGCTATTTTTCATTGATTGACTATGATCAATTAATGATTGATTGATTAACTATGATCAATTACTGATTAACGGTTAATTTTTCTATAAAAAAAATTTCAATTGTTTGTATAAGTATTTAAAACTGTAATTAACTTAATTTTTCCATTAAAATATAAAATAATTATGAAATATAAGGATAATAATGTTATTATAAGTTAGGATTTTGCATTATCAAAAGATTCTTATTATTTTGATATATTTCATCTCTAATAATTATATTTTATCATTTGTCTAATACCCCAAAAATAAAAGAAGGAATTAAAAAAAAAAAAAAAAAAAAAAAAAAAAAAAAAAAAGCACACTTTTGTTGGGTCTGTCAACGTTTGTCTAAATTTGAAGATGAGGATGACACCAAATGCAGACGGGGACCAATTGATCTTAAAAAGAAAAAAAGGAAGAAAGAAAAAGATTGCTTAATTAGAACGATTAATAATCCTGTGGAAACTTCCAACAAAATCTGCCAGCGCCAGGCAAATCATCTTTCACAAAGTGTAGGCTGTTCTCTTCAAGTCCAAGTTTCTTTAATTCCTATCTCTTTTACAATTCACTTAAATCTTACCATAAATCTAAACATTAGATCTTATCCCCAATTATATCACAATATGCTCATAAATATGGGCGACATTTTGTTCAAACTTTATCTATCATCTCCTCTAAACAACATCATGAACTCTGAAACCTCTCTTTCCTCTTTCCCTTCTTTCCAATACACCATAACTCTCGACCTCCGCGCAACGCTAATCCTCTGCGTCACGATCGGCTGCTGCTTCGTCCTCATGTACTACATTCTCTTTAGCCTCTTTTCATGGCTTCGAGACATGAGGCCAAACCACGATATTCTTGAACAATCACAGAGCATTTTGTACAACACGTCAACAAGGATCAATAATGACTCTAACATGTTTCATCAAGTTCACTTATACTGGTCTCTTGTTCGATACAACGTGCAGGTGATCGACATGTTGGAGAGATTCGCGCACGACATTGACGGGAGAAGAGGCCGGAGGCTAAGGGAATTGAATAAGCTGCCGCCATTAATCAGTTATGGCAGCCATGAAAGGAGGAATAGTTATGGGGGTGGTGATGAGTGTGTCATTTGCTTAGAGGATTTCGAAGATGGCGAATCGTGCCAAGTTTTGCCTCATTGCAAACACATTTTCCATACAAATTGTATTGACCATTGGTTGAGGAACAAGCCAACTTGCCCTATTTGTCGTAATTGTCTCTTAGATGTTTGAGCGTATAATTGTAACTATACATGTTAGAATCTGTCATATAACTGTAATTATCAAGCATTTTATTACTATAAAGATATTCCCGGGAACTTTCTAGAGTTGTGCAGTTTTGCTTTATCTCCGACACAACATGCATACACAACAGTTTATTTGTTTAAAACAAATTAAACTCCTTGAAGTTTTTAAACAACCAACTTCACAGACAAATAACACAACACAATTAGCCAAACATCAGACGAAGCAAAAAACGACACATTTTCTCTAATGAAAACTATGGTTCTCAAATTCTTTGTTGTTTCCCCAACACTTTCTTCAGCCATTTTCTATTTCCTCGCCAGATTTTGCATTCTTCTTGTCATCCTCCTCCTCATCATCGCCTTCTCGGTCATGGTCCCCCTCGTCATCGTTTCTCTAGTCCACATCTTCTGCGAAACTTTCCACCGCCTGTTCCACGAGATCCACCGAAACGATCTCGAAATAGGAGATGCCTTTCCTCCTCTCAGTGAGGACATTCGACATAATCGTCACGACAATGATGCACTTCCTGCTTCCTCAGCACAGAACAATCTGCATATTCTGGAGATGCTGGACAAGATCATTCGAGACCGTGGCGAAGGAAGAGGGTCAAGGCGAAATGAGATGATGCAGAAAGTGTTGGAGAGGTTGCCACCACGGGGTTTGCTATGGAACAGATGTATTGAAAACGAGTTCTAGTCATGAATGTGTCATTTGCTTGGAGGGTTTCAAGATTGGGGATTCATGTCAGGTTTTTCCAGTTTGTGATCACATTTTTCATTCGTTTTGCATTGCAAATTGGTTGATAAAAAATCTGACTTGCTCGCTTTGTCCAACTCATATAGTGGAATTCGAATGAGGTTTAAGATTACAGATCTTTGCTCATACGAATTTAGCTAGGAATTAGGATCGGATTCTCAGACACATTTATATTAGCCAAATGTAGTATAAATACAAAAACAATGTTTATTCTTTAATATTGATATTTGAAGAGTGAAAAATTGCAATGAAAAAACCTTGAGAGCAGGGTTACTCTCCTAGAACTAAGCTAATGGGTCTTATCTTCTAAAATTCTGCAGAGGCTAACAGACAAATCTATACACCTATACATATACTCAATAGAAATACTCTTGTACTATGTTCTGCACACCCTACAGCAGAATTCTCAGGATTAATATGATTTGTTTTTCCCCTCAGAAATTTCTCTTCTCGTTTGGTTTGCGTTTCCAATGCCCTCTTTGTTACCAAATTTCATTGATTATCCCTCAGTAATGTTGTATGTCATATGAAATTGTCTGAATTTAATGAATCTATCCACCAAGAAAATACTGAATACTAAAACAATATTAGGTGGACAGTAAAAACAGATCTGAACTCGTGTAAACTACAGAGTCTACACATCCAAGTTGTTCTATTTTGAGACTCCGCAGTTTCTCATAGCTGTATTCTAGCGTTTCACAAGGAATATCATTAGATTCAGACAGTTGATTTCGAAAAACATGTTAAGAAATAAACCAGATTCAATTAGCATTTCACATCAGAATAGAAAACCTCTCTAAAATGATTTCAAATTACCATTTGGAAACAGACAAAAAACCCTTCCTAAAAGAGTTTTATTCTCGTTCATATATTCTTCCATTTCGGATTGCAAAGAAAAGAAAGGATCCAATCTAAAAATGCACAGATTAAGAACCAAATTAAAATTATAAAAAAAAAAAACACTAATAATTCTTTGACTGCAATCAAGAACAAAGAGTAGACAAGACATTCCAAACTTCGAATACCGATTTCTTAAGACTAAACGACATTTCCCATATTCTATCTACTTTCTGCTATACCCTTTCTAGTCGTCGTCGTCGTCACGGAGATCAAAGTTGTCGTTATCGTAATCACCATCGCTGTCGTCGGAATCATCCTTGCCATATAAGTCATCGTCCCGGGACTTACCGAACTCCCCGGCGGCCCAAATTGGTCCGACGCCGGCGACTCGCCAAGATTTCAGAGAACAGTAGGCGAAGAGGTGTCGGCTGAGAAGCGTGGCTTCGGAGTCGGAGATCGTTTTCGGAGTCGCGATCCGAAGAGCGGCGTGAACGAATACGCCATTGGAGGGAGCGGATCTTGGGTGCACGGAGGAGAGGACTGAACTCCGGAGAAGGTGGAGCGGGGCTTTGGCGTCCTTGAGAATCATTTTGGCTGCCATTTTTTGAGTTGAAAGCTCTGAGAGGCGGTTGGAGAATGGGGGGTGTGCGAGGGTTTTGTTGGCTCAAATAGGGGAGGGTTTTGGGTTTTAGTAGAGGGTTTTGGGCTGCAAGGAAGGGACACGTGTCCTTTCAGGGGACAGAAGATGGTTCTAGAGAGTTCATAGGATGATGCCACGTGGTCCCGTGATCATATTCTTCATATATATAGTTTGATAAATGCTAGGTTAGTCACTAATTTTTAATTGGGTGGAATTACATTTTAATAGTTTATGAATATTTTAATTATAAAATAAAGTCCTTAAATTATTAAAAATATTATTATAGTAATTTTTTTTATTAATTTTTAGATAAAATCTATTAATAAGTATTACTTTGAACAAAATTACTAACGAATTCTATTCGAAAATTAACGAAAAGTACTATCTATAACAATACTCTAATTGTTTAGGACCATTCTAACTAAAAAAAAAAAAATACCCCAGGTCAAAGTTGCACAAAATTTTACACATAACATTATCTTAAAACTTTTCGCTGTTACACGAGTGGCGTCTATATTGCTACTACCTCAAAAAATTGAATTAAAATTAAACTCCTTCAGATTACATAAACTTAGTTAATGCTAAAATGATAATTAAAGTTTTTGAAAGTTAAACTGTAATTCTAAAATATCTTTTACGACGTTATATATCTTTAACAAAAATATAGTTTGTTTCCTAAATATGTTCAATGGAGACCCAATTTTCATACATAAAAAGGTTAAATTATGACTTTACCTATAAATGAAGTTCATGGGATCAAAACATATTCGATTCATGTCTAATTTTTACACAATATTGACATAATGATAGTTTGCATAATCATAGAAAAACTCAAGGAGCCATGTGTAAAACCAAAAGTTATGGATCAATAAATAACATAATGTATAATTTGTTGATTATTTATAAACTAAAATAACATAAAATAAAACCCTTTTTCGTTTTTTTTTTTTTTTTAATCGTCCAGGTCCGTGGGTTGCATTGTGATTGTTGGTGGTTTCTATCCTGAAACCAAGGATGCGAAGAAAATAATGTCGCTTGTCATCGTGCTCAATCAATAATAAGTTGGCTTTACCTACGGGGACCAATTCAGTCTTGTGAAGGGAGAGGACTTTGTGGGCGGAAGCTACTCTTTTGAGTTTGTAGATAGGCAGCTACTCTCTAGCTTCTAGTTTTTCTTCCTTCTCTTATGGGACATGAAGCCTCCAGGGAGGAGTGAATTCAGATAACTAATTAAGCGCATCTATATTCCAGCAAGGACAGGTAGAGTAAAAAAAAAATTACCCGATTCTTTAGCATTAATCCGTGAAGCATAATGACCCATGGATTGGTTAGTCAATGATCTCCTTTCTCCAAATCAAAGAATTAATGTACCAATTATGTTTACCCGAGAAGCTCTGTCTTGCTGGGGGAAGCCCCCGTTTTATTAATTCTAGAAGAAGCGGTAGCCTTGTGCCTGCACCGGGGGAGTATAACATAGGGAGGAAAGGGAGCCCGGACGTTGGAAGTCAGGGGAGGCTGGGTTGTTTGACGGAAATGGAAGGCTTCAAGGCTCATTCAACCTTTAGTTGCTTTCATTAAAACAAAAACAAAAACAAAAACAATGCGTAACTTTCTGTGGGAAGAACGAGAGGCGTACTAATCATTATCTGAATATGCCACTGAATAAGAAGAACCTCTTCAAGAAAAGAAGGATCATTTTTATTATGATGTTTGATAAGAAAAGAAGAAAAGACTCTGGTTTGGTTTAAAGATGCTAGGGAAAGACAAGAGAAAATATTTTGTTTGTAAATGACTATGAAAAAAAACAAAAAACATTTCTCTTGTTTGGTATAAAGATTCCAGAGCACTGAAAGAGAATTTATGTTTGTAAGATGATTACTTTTATCTCATGCCCGCCCTATCAACCTAGGATCTAAGTGTAGAATCTACGAGAGAATCATGGGGAAATAATACTCTTCTTCATCTCTTTCTCTCAAAACCAGTATCCAGGGACAACTCCAAGCTTTATATCTGCCATAACTTTGGGTTCAAGGATAGATCATACAATACATTCAGTATGAAAAATGGACGAAACTAGCAGTTATATTTCTCTTCTCAAGAGTCCCTTCCTTCCTCGTATCTTTTCCGATATATGTTTATTCTCTAAAAGACGCTTATCTCTTTTCCAGTAGATTTTTAATCTTTGAAAGATCCCCTAATAAATTGGAAGGATCGTTGTGATAAAATGGGTGGAGAAAAATGAGCAACTACCATTTGCATAGACCAATCCTTGACCTTGATCGAATCCTCCAAGCTCACTTGAAAGCCACATCAAGCAACCTGGAAAAGCACTCGGAAAGCCAAAAGGGAATGTTTGGGTATGAACATTGTCAGTGATTAAAGAGTGGTCTATCAGCAGAATATCTGGCGCCATGGATCTTTCCAACATGAGAGACTTTTGCAGGATTTGGAATCCCTTTCCTAATCCATTCGTTACTTTTTTCTCGTTGTTAAGTTGTGGAGCCCAATTAATACCTTGTGAAGAAACGCCCATCGCAGAGACAGTGCGCAGAATCGACCTTCACAGTAAGGTCACCGTGGGGTTGGAAGGAAGCCTAACAACATCTGTCTCGCAAGCAGATCTTCTCCAACGTATCACAACAAAATAGTTGATTTTAAGCATCAACTGAGTTAACTTACTTACTATGCCTCCAATGATCTATAAAAGATATGAGAGAATTTACCCAAACCAAAAAAGAAGATGATTTTTCTAGGCATTTTAACAAACATCTGAAACTCATGAAACCGAGTCCACATAAACATCTGAATCATGTAATGCCTACATCAGACACATAAACTCCCTTTAGCCAAATCAAAATTGTAAGGTTGCTTGTTTACTTGTCGGGACAGAATCAAATGTTCTCTAGAAAGCTATAAGAAAGAGCTCAAGAAAAATACTGGAAGTTTACTGGATGTTGAACTACTTAAGGAGAACAAAACTTTACAAAGCTGCTTGCACATTAAAGGGTACAAAGTATGCAAAGGTACCTGTGTATCGAACTGCAATATGCCAAAAGTAATGAAAAAATAACCCACAAAATTTTCGACCAAAGAAGTACACGTTATAGGAATCACACAAACTAAATGGGGCTATAAGACCATAGACACACAACATTTTAGTCCATCCACATATGGTTCAACAAAAAACTATTGAGTCTACAACATTACAAATCAAGCAACTTTGCTGAAATTGGTATAGAAAAAAGATAAGGGAAACCAAACATGTTGATAACTTGGAAATATAGCCAAAATGTATGAGAAGATAAACAAAATAATAAAGAGTACCAAGCTGAACTCTTCGACTCTTACTACTATCACCTTGTGTTGATCGAAATTAGCAAATTATACCATTTAAAACCTTAATGGTTACGTTCTCACGATCAAGTACAGAGGATTTACGGATTTCAATTGTTTCTACCTCCCACTTACTAAAGAGAAATGGGTTTTGAGCTTGAAAGCTCATACTCAAACCCCTCCCCTCCCACCCGCTGAGCTAATCCCAGCGGGGAAATTGTTTCATGGCATTGAATTTTGTAAGTTTAATTAAAATAGATCTCCAAATTCCAACAACTACATCCAATGTATTTTCTGTTTTCCTATTTCTCAACTTCACACTCAAATCTTTTAGCTTTTTCATTGCTGTTATCCCGTCCCGACTCCTTCGTTTCTCGAGACTCACATAGACGGGAAATGATCTGACTCAATTCTACTTATTTCGCTCCCACCACCACAGACCTAACTTCACATAGTCAATTGAGTAGGTAGGACTTTAACGTGGTTAGAAAGTATCAGAATTCAAAAATCAACGAAGTTTCTTCTTTTAACGCCTTTCTTGAACTCGATTAAACAGCAAACAAAGTCAGATTACAACCAACTCAATGGAACAAAAAAACATCACAAAAAAAAAAAAAAAAAAAAAAAAACCGGCTAAATTCTCATGAGGGATCTTTGTTACTACGAAGTCTATAAACAATACGGCCTCTGGTGGAATCGTAGCGAGTGACCTCAACTTTAACTCTATCTCCGGGCAAAATCCTGATGAAGCTCTTTCGGATTTTCCCAGAAATATAGCCGATAATCATGTCGGCGTTATCCAATCGGATTCGGAACATACCATTGGGAAGCGACTCCGTCACGAGGCCTTCCTGGCTCCACTTATGCTGCTCCATGCTGTCCTTAGAGCCAGGCGCTTTCGCCGACGCCGCGAAAGCGCTGCGGTTCCGTTTGGCTGCCGAGAAAGATAAGGTTCTGAGGGAAAGCTGAGATTCTTGGCTCGTTGGCGATGGGATTATGGGAAGACATGGTTTGGGAGTGGGTACTCTCGGCGCAAGAGGAAGATGGAGAAATGCGTGTTGGAGCGAAGTTGAGCTCCACATTTTTTTTGCCTTTTTTTTTTTTTTTGGGTTTTGCGAGGTGTAATTTTTGTTCGCGAGTGTTTGGGACGAGAGAAAGAGAGAGATTTTGGTTTGAGAGAGAAGAATGGATTTCAGTGGTTGGTTCTGTCTGTATCGATAGGAAAATGGATGGATTGCGTTTTAACCTTACCTTTCAAAAAAACGGAAATTATATTAAAATTTGTGTTTGATTTATCGGTTAAAAATATAATTTTTGATTAATTTTTTAAACATTAATTATAATTTTTATTGATTTTTTAAAAAATAAAATTGATAAAAAAAAATAATTTAATTATAATTAAATTTAAATGTTAAACTAAGCATAAATTTATTTAGATCAAAGGAATTTTAATATATTTTTAGGGTCATTTTTATAATTACAAAGGTCTTAATTTAAATTAATATTTTTATTATATTAGTGTTACATCAGTTTCAATTAAACGAAATATAAGAGATTTTGTAACGGTTGGTATAAGTTTTAGTTTTTCAATGTTAAGAAATAAATTTATCAATGTATTAAAATTTAGGGGACAAAAAGAAAGTTTTTACTAGTCTTATTTGGCCAAAATCTGAGACAAGGGATAATTTTGTCAAACGGTTTAAAGTTTGAGGAATATTGTTGCTAACTGTTTATAGTTTGAGAGATAAAAATATCAGTTTCAAAAATTCGGAGGGCAAAGTTACAAGAATATTCAAAAGTTCACCGATAAAAATAAAGTTTGTATAGCAAAAACAAAGTTTGTCCTTATTACACTTTAGTTATTGAAATGTCAGTAATTTCATTCATTTAACTGACGGAATGAATAAATATGATAATATTTCATAATTCAGAAAGCATTTCTACTAGTTTTCAAAATTCAGATAATAAAATTACAAGAGTATTAAAGTTCATGAAATGAAAATGAAATTTATCCTTAAAAAGAACATAGTAATTCCATGAAACATTTTGGAAAGAAAAATTAGACATTAAAGTAAAATAACTATTTTGACCATAAATTCACAATCATTGACTTATTTGTACAAGGGTATAATTATAAAATACACTAAATTAGATTTTTTTTAATTTTCTTTTTCTTACTAAACAAAATAAAAGGAAACCTCTCTCTTTCCTTGTTATTTTTCTTGTCTTAATATTTTACCTATCATTTCATTGTATTTCACATATCGCTTACGAAATGTTGCATAAAAGACCATCATTCTCAGCAATTCGAAGCTCGTTTCACTCTTCACTGGACATCTGATCACTTGTTATGAGCTTCTTCTTTTTTTTTTTTTTTTTTTTTGTTAAATCCTCCATTTCTTTTCTGTTTGTGGGGCTTGAGAAACTTTAGTTTAAGAGCTTGTTTGGGGTGTAAGTTTAAACTTACACCCATCAACTCAATTTTTGTCTTTTTCTGAAAAAGTTTTTTGTCTTTTCTAAAAAAGTCAACAAAAATTACTATTTAAACTTATCAATTTCAACTCAAACTTACACACCAAACACTCCCTAAGAACTCGTCCAAATGTGAGTGTTGAGAATGTGAAAAACACGTCTTTTCAAAAGTAGGAAATCAAGTAATAGCTGTAAATATTTTATGTCTTGGCAGATTTGTGACAATCACTGATATCTTTTAAACCAATTTAGGCAAGTTTCCTTTTCTTTTTAGGTAGTTTCCCTTTTTTTTTTTTTTTTTTGGTAATATTCTATGTGTATATTAGTCTGGATTGTATCACTTGAAAGTGTAAATGAGAAAATACTTTTCCCCCTTCCCTATATTCAAGTGTGAGTTCGTAGTATTAATTATTAGTCATTCCGAGCTTGATCACTCCCATCCACACGGAAATTTGGTTAGGTAAAAAATACATTGTAAAAAAGCTGGATTCAGATCCTATGTTCTGTTCTATTCAATAAAAATTTTGAGGAATAATTAACATGGTAAGACAAGCAATAAATATATTTTTCTTGCTTATCCCAAAAAAGGTACCAATTTATTCGGTTTTGAAAAATATGGTAACTCTTCTTTCTTTTTAAGGGGGAAAAATATAGTAAATTTACAACTACAATATATATATATATATATATATATATTTTCCAACTTTGATTACACTTTATCAAACAGTCAATCAAATTATTCATAATCACCTTTCCAATTTGTACATCTGAACTCGAAGAACGCATAATCACTTTCAAAACTATGCTAAAGTCTACGTGGGGAAGAGGAATTTGGGTAGGAGTTCCTAAATTCAAAACTTTGAGAGTAAAAATAAAAAAAATAAAAATCCCGAACCAGAATATATCATGAGCATGGCTGTAGAAACGTTTGATGGCAAAAACCTTGAAATGTCAAAAACAAAATATAATTCAAGTGTTAGATCGGTGCTGGCAACTCAATTGAAAGAGAGGGGTTTTTTTTTTTTCAACATTAATTTCTCAAGTGTACTTAATTTTATAACTCAGAGCCATTAAAAAACTAAAAGATATTTAATCCATACATCAAAGTTACAAAGACAACTTTGGAAATTAAGCAACAGCAGATGGTAAATTATTCCACAAGAACATAACCTTAAGTTGATATTACTAAAAAACATGAAGAGCTAGACTAATTTGGCAAATCACATCTCACCATCACCAGCATTAGGCACCTTCTCATAGACACTGGACCCTCTGAACTTCGAAGGAAGGATGCAACGACCTCCGAACCGCTGCTGCAAGTAAACGATTGCGGCGAAAAGAAGACATTCTAGAGGGATTATCACATCCCAAGCAATCGAGACCAACTTGAAACCAGAGTTTTGAGCCCGGTAAAGACCATATGCATGAGGCAACAATCGGACAAGAGTTGTTCCGACGTAGAAAAAAGAGGACAGAAGCTTCTCTCTAGAATCCCTGAACATGTTGAGAAGGATTTGGGGAAAAAGAAAGCCATCCAAGAGAAGATCGGCAAAAGATTTCAAGGCGTCCCAAAAGGCGTTCTCGTTGTAACTTGTAATGAAGGCAGAGGAAGGCATGACAAGATCATGCTTTCTCTTTCTCCAGGTGAAGAAGATACTTAAAAAGGCGCATCCTGCATACAACGGTGAAGACACCAAAACAGCCTCGTTCTCAGCAATTTGAAGCCCCCTTCGGTTTTCGTTGGATGATCTCGCTGACCATGTGGTATGTAGGAGGTAGCATTGGAACAAGAACAGGATCACTGCAGTCACCCCTTCAGTTAATCCTTTGGCTTCGAGCCATCCACCACTTTCAAGCAACGCATTTTGGATCTCGAAACTTGTCATGATCATCGATTTCAAGTCCATCAACAGAGGTATTGCGTAGCCCGAAGTAAGAGTTACCATCATGGTAAGAGAAAGAAAGGGACGCACATCAGGATGCCTTCTGAGATGAAAGAGCTGCGATACGGTAAAAACACAAGCGAGCGTGTTGGAGACCAGAGCCATGATAATCTCCACATCTGTCCTCAAAATGGACTCCTGTGCTTCAACAATGACATAAGCAGCCGAGGACAAGTCCAAAAGTTCAAAGTGAAGAGGATCGGAATTTTTCCGCTTGCTTTCTATGGTTCCCTTGATATAGCCTGGACCGTCCTCCGAATTCGTTGCAGGGAATTGAAATTTGACAAGAATCTCGCAGTCCACATTGCTATCTGTTGGTAACAGATGGTTAAAGCCAACATGTCTACAGCCCACCATGCACAAGCTTCCGGTTGCGGAATCATAGACCCCTTCAGCAGAGATATCCCAGGTCTCATTCAATCCCCATGATCCGTTGAATAGGCCTATTACATAGCTAATATTGGTTGGGTTAACATAGGTGAAGTCTTCGAAAGTATCTTCCTTTGCGGAAGTTGAGTTCGCGTAGAGGTTCTGATACCAGCGCCTTCCATAGAACTGATTTCCAACAGTGAGGGGTTCAGCGTACCCTCTTGCGACTTTTCTATTAGACCTCTCGGCAAAGATGTCAAACCTCATATCATATGAAGCTGCACTCGGGTATCTTTCTCCCTTGTTCTTAGCAGGCTGCTTTCCGGGGCACCACTTTCTTACCTTGTCGATCTTCGTGTACTTATACTTCAAGCCCCGTGCCCCTACAAAAAGGTTATCAGAATTTTCGAACCTGATCTTGTCAAAGTAAGCCGAATCCGTCTCGGTTCTGTTGCTCCAAACATGTCCCACTATGCTACTAGTGTTGCCAATTGTCCAAATTGTGGGGAATTGAAGACTTAATCGTGTTGAACAATCTCCCACACGAGCCTGAGCCCAAGAATCCGTCGCGTTCAGAAATCGGCAAGCAACAACAAACAACTGATTCTTCTTTTCATCCCAAGTCCCTTCACCAACCAATGTTGTGTTGGGATCTAAGGTTCTGTAGTACCAGATATCAGTAACACTGATCGGAAGCTTTATCAGGAGCCGCAGCCTCGATCTTGGTCCTGAACAATCAATTTTATTGAGCAAAACAACACCGGGAAGCTGGCTCAGAGACTCTCCCAATGGATTACACTTCTTTTCGGAACTAGTTCTGCAATGGCTTGCATATGTCAAACTAAAAGTCCTCGTGAATAACAGCGAACACAGTGAACTTGGCAAAGAACTTAACGAAAAACCGGGGGTCGAAACATCACCTTCAGTACTAGAGCTAGAAGTTGTATCATTCAATTCATGTGAAACCAAAGCGTACTCGTAATTGAAACGAGGAAACAACATGATAGAGACGGGATCAAAATATTTCGAATCACCTTGATCCGAACTTGACAAGCTTTCTAGAGTTCCAGTAACCAAGTCGGTGAGAGTGGAAGAGTTCTTGATGTTATTGAGCTTAAGCAAAGCAGGAAAGTTCTGTGACTCACCTCTTGGATAATTACCACGCTCCCGCCCCCCAACCATGCAGAGCTTTCCCGAAGATTGTGACCAGAACCCGTGTAGTCTAAACCTCATAGAACCTCTTCTATAAGAATTCAGATGCTCATCATACACGGGATTCGAATAGTAAGACCGACTAAGCGTGACGTTCCTCCCGTAGTAATAAGTACCGCCTCTTCGAAGTATCAAAGTTCCTTCAACACCGATCATGCCCGGGACATCGGTTTCATAGATCCCCCATAAGCGTAACACAAGAGAGTTTGAGGCATCGAATACCGACCTTGTGTATGACATGTTGGGGGAGTCAATGGCGGTGTAGTAGCCGTTGTCTGATCGCCAATAAATCAGAGAGGCTGCATCATTGGCGAATGCACTCTTGGTTGCTCCGGGAAGAAACGAAGCACAATGATCGGAATATGGAATTTCAGATGGAGTAGAAGTGGAAAAACTTGAAACAAAGTTTGGGGAAAAGAAAAGGAACACAGAGAAACTGAAAGTGAGAAGAATCCATGGATGAAAATTGATGTGGTTCTTGAAGATAGCCATCAATATGGTTTCTATGATTCTTTCTGTGATGAGAAGAAGAGAAAACTTGGAAATATAGTGCAAGAAGAAGACTTGGTCATAAATGTCAAATGTTTGTTTTAAAAGGGTGCAATATTTCCACAAACCATGTCTAGATGTCTAGTCTAGTAGTGTAAATAGTTAATTACTATGAACAAAGACATGTCTACATACGTGTCTTGCGGTGATCATCACAACTGGTGATAGGCAACAATATCCAATTTTACAGCTGGTGATAGGCACAATATCCAATTCTACACCAATTAAAATATTGTATTAATTTTAAAAACATGTTTTATCCATTAAATAATCATATCATCCCAATTAAAAGACTATTTTTACTGAAATGCCTTCGTAGTATTGGACAAGAAAAAGAGAACATATATTTTGAGTCAAATGGGTGTTGTTTTTGGCAAGTCTTTTTGCTATTTACTATATATATATATATATATATTTCTTTAGGGTCAAGAGCTTAGTAGTTTGCAGTAATATAGATACCTCTTCTTTTTGTCATAACACCGTTGGCCGGCAAAGGATTAAGCATGGGGTGCAGCCTATGTTGTAATTAAAAGAATAGTAATTGGCCTAAATAGTCCTTAAACTCTTTTAAAGGTGACGATTTATTTTTTCTTTTTTGGCTAAGATAACCTTAAATTCCTATTTTTTTGCCATTTCAGTCCTTTTCGTCTGATTCTGTTAAAAAAACTCACAAAATGATCACGTGAGAAGTGTGTTTTGTGCTTTTTGAAGGAAAATATCCATTAAAAGACAAAAATACCCTTATTAATTTAATAACATTTAAAAAAAAAGAGAGAGACCTCTCTTTCCCCTCTTCCCCTCCCTCTCTCACCCCCCCCCCCCCCACAATAGATCCGATGCCGACACCGGAGCTGGAGGCCGCCTCCCTCCCTCCCCCACCCCCCAACGGGCACCACTAGCTCTGTCTCTCTCCCTCCTTCCCCACGCAAACCCCCTCCCCCCTGCAAGATCTGGGTTTTGCGATCCCCCCCCAACCCACGAGTTCGCCAATCTGGGTCCGCACCCTCCCCTATGTCTTCGCCACTATCTACTCCCCCTCGGTGTTCGTCAATCTGCAACCCCACCCCCCCCAGCCCCCCGGAGTTCGTTGATCTGGGTCCCCTTTTCCCCTCTTAGTGTCATCGATCTTGAAGAGAGAGGAGAGAGAGAGGGGTGGGGGGGGGAGAAGGGAATTTTGTTTTTGTTTTTGTTTTTTTTTTAATTATTCTTTTAATTTTTATTAAATGGATTATTATTGAATTACTAAAATACCCTCATCAATTAAATCACATGAATTGCATATGACAGATTCCATTAGAAATTTAACGGATTTGAACGAATGACTATAATAGCCAACATTTTAAGAGTTTAAGGTCTTCTTGGCCAAAAAATAAATAAAATAGGGACCAAACCATAATCTTTTAAAGAGTTTAGGAACTATTTGAGTCAATTATTCTTAAAACAAAGCCTTTTTCTTGTTAAAAAATAAAAAATGGTGTTTTCTTTCTCTTTCTCTATCTTTTTCTTTTTCTTTTTCTTTTTTTTTTTTGGTTGTTCTCAAAATTTGTATATTTTTCTAACTCAAAGTTTATATTTTGGCAAAGAAATTTTCTTTTCATTTTAAGTATAAATGGTTGACTTGGAAAAATTGGGTTTCCTCGTCAATCCCGTCATCAACACCATGGACAAGAAAAACAAGGCAATGACACCGTATGTAATTAAGAGAAAGATGCCCTCTTATTAAGGGAAAAAAAATAAAAGATAAGATTATAGAACAACGTCAACAAAAAGACTTGGAAAAAAAAAAAAAATCTAAACGGTGAGAGAAACTTTAAGGGAAAAACTATGTTGAACTCTCTACAAAGCTGTTATTATTTTTTAAGATGTTTTTTTTTTTTGAATGTTTTCACAAACATGAAAAAACACCTGGGTCAAATCCATCACAAACATACGTATCTTACAGTGATCATCACAATTGTAATACAAAGTGTGCTTTACCAGGGATTCAGCTTTTATATCCTCTTATTTCGTTCTCAATTTGTATTCATCTATTAATATCATAATAAATCAATTAAAATATCGTACTAATTTAAAAAACATGTTTTATCCATTAAATAATCAAATGGGTGTTGTTTTTGGGCATGTCTTTTTGCTATTTACTATATATATACATACATACATATATATATATATATATATATTTTGCCTCTTTAGGCTCAAGAGCTTAGTAGTCTGCAGTAACATAGATACCTCTTCTTTAAGTCAGAACACCGTTGGCCGGCAAAGGATAAAGCATGGGGTGCAAGCCACATTGTAATTAAAACAAGAGTAATTGACCTAAATAGTCTTTAAGTTCTTTTAAAAGTGATGATTTATTTTTTCTTTTTCTAAGATAACTTTAAATTCCTATTTTTTTACCATTTCAGTTATTTTCGTCTGTCCGTTAAAAAAACTCACTGAATGATCACGTGAGAAGTATGTTTTGTGCTTTTTGAAGGAATATACTCAAAAAGGATAAAAATACCCTTATTCATATAACAACATTAAAAAAAAAAAAGGGAAAAAAAAAAAAGAGGAGAGACCTCTCTCTCTCTCCCCTCCGCTCCCTTTCTCACTCCCCCCCCCCCCCCACCACAGATCTGATGATGACGCCGGAGCTAGAGCTGGAGGCCGCCTCCTTCCTTCCTTCCCACATCCCCCCCCCCCCCCCGCCCCCCGCCATTTGGGTTTTGCCCCCTACCGGCGCCGCTAGCTCCGTCTCTCTCCCTCCTTCCCTGCGCAAACCTCCCCGCAAGAGCTGGGTTTGTGACTCCCCCCTGCGGGAGTTCACCGATCTAGGTCCCCTCTCTTTCCGTGGTGTCATCGATCTTGAAGAGAGAGGATAGAGAGTGAGGGGGTGAGAGAGAAAAGGGAATTTAATTTTTTGTTTAATGATTCTTTTAATTTTTATTAAATGAATTATTATTGAATGACTAAAATACCCTTATCAATTAAATCACATGAATTACACATGACAAATTCCATTAGAAATGTAACAAATTGGAACGGAAATTCCATTAAATGACCATAATAGCCAACATTTTAAGATTTTAGGATCTTCACAAAAAAAAAAAAAAAAAAACTGTCATCTTTTAATGAGTTCAGAGACTATTTGATGACGCCGCCACAACAGATCTGATGACGACGCCGGAGCTAGAGCTGGAGGCCGCCTCCTTCCTTCCTTCCCACATCCCCCCCCCCCCCCCCGCCCCCCGCCATTTGGGTTTTGCCCCCTACCGGCGCCGCTAGCTCCGTCTCTCTCCCTCCTTCCATGCGCAAACCTCCCCGCAAGAGCTGGGTTTGCGACTCCCCCCCGCGGGAGTTCACCAATCTAGGTCCCCTTCTCTTCCCGTGGTGTCATCGATCTTGAAGAGAGAGGATAGAGAGAGAGGGGGTGAGAGAGAAAAGGGAATTTAATTTTTTGTTTAATGATTCTTTTAATTTTTATTAAATGAATTATTATTGAATGACTAAAATACCCTTATCAAATTAAATCACATGAATTGCACATGACAAATTCCATTAGAAATGTAACAGATTGGAACGGAAATCACCATAATAGCCAATATTTTAAGATTTTAGGATCCTCACAAAAAAAAAAAAAAAAAATTGTCATCTTTTAACGAGTTCAGGGATTATTTGGGTCAATTATTCTTAAAACAAAGCCATTTTTCTTGTTAAAAAATAAAATTGGTGTTTTCTTTCATTTCTCCTCAAAATTTGTATGTTTTTCTAACTCAAAGTTTAAATTATAGCAAAGAAATTTTCTTTTCATTTAAGTATAAATGGTTGACTTGGGAAAATGGGGTTTCCTCGTCAATCCCGTCATCAACACGATGGACAAGAAAAACAAGGCAATGATACCGTTTGAAAAGTATGTAATTAAGAGAAAGATGCCTTCTTATTAGGGAAAAAAATAAAAGATAAGACAATAGAACAACGTCAACAAAAAGACTGGAAAAAAAAAATAAAATCTAAACGGGTGAGAGAAACTTTAAGGGAAAACTATGTTGAACTCTCTACAAAGCTGTTATTGTTTTTCTAAATGTTTTTTTTTTTTTTTTGAATGTTTTCGCGACCATGAAAAGACACATGGGTCAAATCCGTCACAAACATAAAGAAAAAAAGTTATCTTCCAGTGAGAAAGTTCAACAAATTTTGTGACTAAAAAATTGTCTTCAAACTTGCTTTGTTTACTCAGCAATGGCTCTCTGTCAGCCTAGATCGTCAAGATGTTACACAAACAATTATAGTTTATCATACATTAAAGGAAACATGTCAAAAATTTCTTGTGAACTTTGTCAGGTTAAGATGCCCCCTAAACTTTGAAAAGTGCATGTTGTGTCCATTAAATTTTGACAAGTGTGTCATATTGCCTATTGTAACGGATTCCATAAAAAATTTAGACGGATTAGCTGACTTTTCAAGGTAATTCTGATTTTTATGGTTAATTGAATATCCTTCCCTCATTTTTTGCCGTCATTGTCTTTCAAGAGGAGTTCTTTAAGTTTCTCAGAAGCTAGGAAAAGAAGCCTTTCAAAAAAAAAAACAAAAAAAACAAAAAACAAAAACAAAAAAACAAAAAAACAAAAGGAAGACATGGAAGGGAGAAGTAGCTTCATCTTCACATAATGTCGTTTATTGTTGTGCTTCCAGTTGGGATAAGTTCATCATGTTCGAGAAGAGAGGATCCGCAGCTTCTTCGGTCTTCCGGGATGCTTTCTATTCTTAGGCTTCATCAAAAGAGTCTTTCCAAAGGGCTATTCATCTCGTGATCTTATTGCACAAATCTTGTGCTAGTAGATTTGCATATATGTTTCTTTCTTGTACCAGTTGCTTACATAAGCCAGAGGATCCTCATCTCTACTCCAGATGCAAGAAATTGCACGTGCACATGGGCAGAGAATGATTGGTGTTGTTATTTTTTTTCCCCCCCAAATTCTGACTCAAAACCCTAAATCAATTGGGGGGGTTTTTTTTTTCTTCTTCTTTTTCTTTTGGGTAAAGAAAAGATGAATCAATTAGATTAGTTAAGAAATTGAATAGACTGTCAATTTTACCTTTTTCATGTGCATCACACGTGCAAATCCGCTCCAATTTTTTACGGAATCCATTACAAGTGGTTATATGACACATTTGTTAAAATTTATGAAGCACACTCAACACTTTTCAAAATTTAAAGAGTATCTTAACACTAATGAAGTTTAAGGAGAATTTTTAATATTTTTCCTATATTAAAATAAATTATTATTGTTATTAAAACGAGAAAAGAAAGCAAAGCAAAGCGAAGTCACTGATTGGACCAAGGACAGCAACAATGTGAGCCGGTATTGGGTCATTCCCTCTGGTATTCTTATCCACAGAGAAATTTGTTCACATAAAAAATTTCCACATAGGATGCTGAAAGAAAAGTCAATACACGAATATTTTCCGGTTTTTAAATTTCTCTCTTTTGGACATTGGAGAGTTAAAACATAATTTAAACCGTCTTATAAGTTTTAACATTTTAAGTGCCAGTAATATATCAAAGGTTCAACAGGATATAATCCTCCAATGGCAGATTAAGACTTCAGCACCTTTTAAGATCATCTCTAATGCATTGATCTATGTTAATATTATGTTTATTGTAAGAAAGTGTAAAAAACAATATTATTTTATTATTTTATATGCTTCAATGTATAATGTTATTTCCACCTTTTGTCATTATTATTGTGCTTTCAAATTTATGATAGAGAACATTTAGTATTTAAAATAAAATTAAAAATGAAAATATTGTAATATTTACATGACAAAATCAATCGATAAGAAATAAATATAAAATTTGACATTGACTATACTTTGTGGTAAATTTATCACAACATTGAACATATGGTAAATTTGACATCAAATATAGCACTCAATTATATATCATTTTTTTATTTAAATGCCAAAATTTACTATTGATGCAACCTTTTAACACTACATTGGAGATGCTCTAAGAGCATTTGTATTAGAGTATCAAACAAATATACCAATGCAAAGTTTTGGCAATTGAGTGAAAATTTACTTTAAAGTGTTATCTTGGTTGCAAATTTGACAAATGCGAAATTTAGTGACAAAATTTTTCACAAATTTTTCATCAAAGTATAGCAAATGTTAAATTTAATATTTGATTATGAATAGCAATTTCTAAATTATTTAAAAACTAAACTACAATTTTACTTTCCCTAAAAAAAAAACTTTAATTCCCTAAAAAAAAAGTTTAATTTAACAAATACTTAGTATTAATGCCCCCTAAACTTGTTACCCTATGAAAATTTGTCCCCTAGAGTTCTAATTTTGACAATTTACCGCATAAACTTTCTAAATTGTTGCAATGTACCCATTTTAGTTAATTTTATACTAAATAAAATATTTGAGATTGGAAGATTTGCATTAAGGTTAGTATTAGATTTGAAAATTTTTGGTTGGATATAGGTTTTTCCGTTTTCACATGAGGCGTATGCGGGTTTTTCAAAACTAATTGAACAGAAAATTAATTAATAAAGAGTACATTATAATAATTTAACAAGTTTAGAGGCAAATTGCTAAAATTAGAAACTTGGGGGTAAGTTACCAAAATGTGACAAACTTAAAAGGCATTAGTACTGAATACCCTAAGGGTGCAAACATTTGAATCATAAATTACAATTCAATTTTTGTCTTTTTATAAAAAGTCAACTTCAGTTTCACTTTTCATACAGTTTTGTAACTCAAACTTTAAAAATCCATAACTTGAATTATACAAATCCAAATGAAAAGATTTTTTTTTTAATTACAGAGAAACGAAACAAGTTCTACATTGATATATTTTTTTCCGAATACATTTCAAGTTTTTACACTTTTTAATTTCAACAATTCAAACGCCTTATCAAACGTAAAATTCAATTCAAAACTAAATACTATAATCCAAACCTTAGCATCAAACACATACTAAAATTTACTGACAATAACAAAAGATAGCTATGACATTGAAAATAACATCATACATTTAAACAGAGTCTCAAAAATGTCTTTTTTTTTTTTTTTTTTTTTTTTTTTTTTTTAATAACAATACAGCATTAGCATTTACACATATATTAAAGATTGTCTAAGCTTGTTACACATCAGCCAAATTACGTTTGGTAACTACATTAGCTACTTAACCGTTGTACTAGTCTGTGGTACATCTTTCATTTTAATTTTTTAATCTAAATTTTTTTCTAACCTATTTTCATTGTACAGCTATTTAACCCTAGGCTATGACGCCCTCCTTTCCAATTGGTACCTTTCAGCATTGTCATCACATCAATGTCGAGGGAACAGAGAAACTTTTTTTATCATAGTTTAAATTAAACTAGAATTAAGTAGGCAAAAAATTTTCACCTACACTTCATAACTATTTAAATATACCTCCATTACCAACAATTTCATGAGCAGACACTAAAATTTACCTCAATTCCAATTTCATGAACAGCAGGCACCTTAGACCTGTAAACCCATCCATATTTTCATTTTATGTACAATATCGGAAAATGCATGTCCGGAAACAGAGGGGTATACGCAAAATATGCTCTATAAATTACGTCTAGGTTATTTGAATTGAAGAAAGAAGCCTAAATTTTTAAAATGTTTTTAAGTCAACTAATCAACCTCGTCATGAAACTGGAAGCATTCACGGAGCAACCTGTGGTTTGCGACCCATTTTCTTGTTCACATTTGCGGTTGGAGAAAGAAATTTCTGACAGTCCTCAACTCCGATTTGAGAAAATTCCTTGACAAGCGTATTCATGTACCCGGCCAGAGAGTCTTGGAACTGCCTTGAGCAGCTCTTGTCACCCTCGTCGACATCCTGAACCCCACCTTTGACCAAACATCCAACTTGAGCACCATCCATGTACGCTTTACATGCAACTAGAATATCATGAGCATGGTTGAAGAAATGTCCCATTACGAAATCCTCGAAATGCTGAAACGAGACAGAATTCAAGTCTAAAACGTTAGATTTTAAGTAACATGAGAAACATGAATGTTTGGAAATGTAACCTGCACAGAAACTACTGTTTCGTTAGGCATGGTCACAATTTTTTTTTTTAAAAGAGCCAACAGAAAACAATTGTGAATCTTTCCATAGAAAAATGTGAAATTGAGTGACGACGGGTTACAAGTCACAAAGTCTACCTTTGGAGGTCTTTTAATCGAGTACATCATTGTCTGCAGCGACTGGATAAATGTGCTCTCATTGTACTGCAGGGACCCGCTTTTCACCAGCTACCGACCCACTCATTGATGCATATCCAGGTTCATTAAAATACGGTTTGGTATTCAAAATCAGCCCTTGTATAGAAACCAAAACTTGCAACATGGTTGATGTACCAGGGAGCCACTTCTCATTCCTATCGCCGGACCAGGTATTAAGTAGACTGAGGCATACTTTTCCACAATTATACAAATTTGGATTTAGTCGTAGGCCACCAGAGTGATAATGGACATGCTGGAGTAACCAAATTCCTGTAAGTCTTATGACGTACAGAGATAAAAAAAGAATGCCTCAATCTCAAGGACTGATACATACCGGTGGTACATTGGGATAGCTGCTGGGGAAGAAGACATCAAAGAAGAACAAACCGTCATGGTACGGAGTACCCTCTGCTCCAACTATGACAGCTCTCAAAAGATCCATTCTTGACTCATAAACCCTGACAAATATAGTATCTGCGGATACAAAAAAAGTGGACAGGAACAAACAAAAGCAAATTAATATCTTACAAAATCTGGATAGAAAAGAAGAGACATTGAAAAAAGCAGTACAGAAGAATAAGCTAAAGCTTTATGATAACCATTCTCCAGAAACTCATATATCAACTATCAATTTCCCTTATAATTAAATAGTTATTCTCAAACTGCAATACCAAATAAGAAGTATACATCATTCAACAAGAAAATCCCCTTGCACTACAAAAGACAGAAACATATGGCACAAGGACTGACCAGGCAAATCCTTCTCCAGAATTTTCCACTCCTCCTGAATTCGCTTTGCCCAATTCTTCGATGACTGACAGAAAAAGAGTAAACAAAATTGTACAAGGTTTAGATTGGCCATTTAAAAAAAAATGACAAAACCAAAATAAGACTGTGCAATGCATCATCTAAGCTTACATGCTTTGAAGAACCATTGCCAGTATAGTGATGGTCCGAATGATCCTCAACATTATCAAATTGTTTGAAAAGCTGGAATTTCCTCAGAATTTCATCTTTATCCATGTTAGGTTTTGCTTCAACATCATTTGTTGAACTACCTACTACAGCATCATTCTTTAGATTATGCTGAAAATGTCCAAACCATAGGTGCATATCTGCCGGATCTTGAGGATGATATGCCGGACCCATTGGAGGATTAAAACTTGGATGGGCAAAATGGTTAAACATAGATGACTTAAAACTAGCTTTGAAAGGTGCCTGTGCCCAAGGGAGAGATGGTCCTACTCCGGGAGGAAGTTTTGAGATGTCTACATAGCTTGAACTGTGAAAAGTATTTGTACCGACTTGTTTCTTTATGTTGTCAGGAATATGAGGTTCCCAAAAAGATGGCTCAACTCCAGAAGGGAGCTTCTTTACTCCAATCGGAGTTACAGGATCATAATTAGTTGAACTACTCAAATTATGTTGCTTCTTTTTATACTGGAAAGGTCTCCGCCACCGAGATTTAGAAGCTACCCCAAGTGGGAGATTAGGAGCAGACCCTTTATGTTGCAAAGCAGTTGCCTTCTTTTACTTTGGGAAGTTTGCGATAGAAACCAAGGTGCTGATAGATCCACTTCCATAGGATGCTTTGTAGAGTCCATTTGAATTGGCAAGTTTGAACTACCACCAGAGATTGGATCCATGATGAAATGTTCTGATCCTGATAACCAAGCAGGTGAAGATGAATTTATCCCAGGGGGATCAACAGTACTCGCTTGAATTGGAAATGGAGTTTGAACAGAAGTACTTCCAGTTCCGGAAATAGTTTCCTTCTTACTTTTCGGAGGACCGAACATAAAAGGGATTGGTGCTTCTATGCCAGAAGGAATATCCACATTATCAAAGTGAGCTTGTAACATAGCATACTGATCAATATCCATAAAATCTTCAGAATACAGATCGATGTCATCGTTGTCATCATCAAAAGATGCATCAGAACTCTGACCATCAAGGTTGATTACATTATCCGCTGCTGGGTCAAAAGTCTTAGAAGCCTCAACCCCATTAAATGATCCAAATGCTTCCACACCAGCGAGTCCAAAAGGATTGACCATAGCTTCCTTGAATGATAAAATAACATAAATTAAACATAGTGAACATAGTTTCAGCTTAAACTGGACATATATTGTTGAAATCAATTGATACAAACGGACAGATATTTTTTTAAAGTTAATCACAAACCTCAACTGGATGATCGCTGTATCCATCAGAAACAAAATCTATTGCCTTTCCCTTGAGATTTTTCTCATCTACCTCACCAAATAACATGAGATCAACATTATCTTCCTCTTCCTCTTCGTCAAGTTCAATCACATCATGCAGCATAACCTAGGAAAAATATAGAGAAATTAAGCTTACAATGGTCGACAACACGTTGAATCTTCTAACCAGATCATAAGAACTTTGAGAAGAAAATCCAGCATTAAGAAAAGATTGATAGATGCAACTTAACAGCACGAGTGATACAAGAGATGGAATAATGATAAAATCATGAGCTCTTTTTCCAGTAATACCTATTTTGGAGCTATAATTATCATAATGCATCTTCTAATGACGTTTCTCCTAACATTCTTAATTTTCTTAGTGTATTGCTTATAGAATGGAATCAATATAGCCTATCAGGTTATCACTAGCTAAGCACTCGCACATTCCCCCGATGAAAAAGAGATGCTCTAGCAGATACAACCCACTTGACCAGCTGGAGATTTCGAAGAAAAGAATATGTTGTTGTAGATGACAGTAAATTAGTAGAAAAGCACTAGTGGTCACACGATTTTATGTTTCCTAAAGAAAAAGAAACCAATCCGATGTGTATGAAAACAAAGTCACATGATCTCATCCCATTGAAACGCAATGCTCGATGCTTAATTCACCAACTCCACAATATGAAAATTATGTCAACACTGATAATATGTCTAAAAGTAGCCAATTATAACCCAATATGAAAATTACATCAACGGCGACAATAAGACTAAATGGTAATAGCCAATAGTGCAAAACAGGATAGCAAGCATTCCAATTCTTTCACCCTTTATTCTACCACATTGATTGATTGGAAAATGTATCAAGCACAACATATTGTCAACAAAATTTAACTTTTTGAAAGGAAATAGAGAGAGAAATGACAACCAACTTCCATTGCAGAGGTCTAAAGTTTGAACCCCCAAATAATTAACAAAAATGAGATAGAATAACACGACATAAATATAGCCATTCACAAAAACCGTGTAACACCAAACCCAAATTCCGTAGTACAAAATGTAGAGGAAAGTCTCAAAACATTTTCTTTTACAATACTCTCTAAAATCCTTAACACTTACTTAGCACAACAGCATCCATATCACAAACACGAAACTTCCGATAAACGACATGAAATCAGAAACCTAGCAGTAGACAAAATAAAATTATAAATACCACCAGAAACGTGTGCGTTTGTAGCAAAAGTAAGCAATTCAATTTCAAGTCTCAGCTTTTGTAAACCGATCACATAACAATGTGCTAATCAGCTAACACATGGTTTACCAAAATCAGATAAATTTTTATTCATTTCCAACCTAGAAAAGACATGAATTTTAACCCAGATTTAAAAAAAAAAAAATCAATCAAAACAACAAACTTTAACCGAGTTAAAAAAATTTTTTTGATCAAAAGACGAATTTCAGTTCATTTCAGAAATCAAGCCCGATAAAAAAAAAATCGAAGAATTTCGATTGAACAAATTGATCAAGAAATTAAGAGGAAAAAAAAAAAAAGGATCGCTGAGTTAACCTCTTTGTGTTTGAGCATTCTCGGCGGCCGAGGCACTGGAGGCGGGATTTCGACAACGTCGGGATCCATAGACGAGGAATTTCCGTTTCCTGGGAACAATCGCGTCCTGTTTGGAGAGCGAGAAAGTGAGGGAAAGTCTAGACGATTCGAAAGAGAAAGAAATAGACAGAGAGCCAAAGAGTTTTTTTTTTTTTTTTTTTTTTTTTTTTTAGAGACGGAGAGTGTAGAAAGAAAGATAAAGAAAGAAATAGAGAGAGAGAGAGAGAGAGAGAGAGAGAGCAAGACTCGGAATTCTGAAGAACGCAATCGGAAATCGGCGGCGGCTCCGTCAATCAGCTTGAGTCGATCTATTCTATTCAAAGAGGAAACGAGAAATTAGCAGAGAGAATCTTGGCTCGGCTAAATGAGCGGCGGCTCGGCTTAAATGACCAAAAATGGGCGTTAGATTTTCCTTTTTAGAGAGAGAAAGAGAGAGAGAGAGAGAGAAAATTAATAATATTATATTAATACACACAAATAGAGAGAGAAAGATTAGAGAATTTTGGCTTGGTGGCTTCGCGCCTTCTGTGATGAACAGATCAACCTTGATCAAGACGACAAGTGAGAAGAGCAGTGTCTTTCTCAGAAAGTGCCCACATTTTTCAACATAATTACCGTTTTATGCCACTACCACTTGAGACCTGGGCTTCAGTTGTGGGTCCCAGTTCAGTAATCTCAGTTTTGATCAGAGAATCTGGACCGTTGGATGTCGAGCTTGTTGGTTGCTAAACTTGGTGACACTGCAGTAGAAGAGCACCGCCCAATCAATCTTAGCGACCAAGATACTAAAGAGTAGACTGACTGACCAATGCGATTTTCCTTTTTTCTTTTTTATTTTTTTTTTTGGGAAATATGAGGAGTTTATTAATCAACCGCTAGAATCAAATTGGGGCCCACAGTTTCCAGTTTGGTTGAGAAATGGTGGGTCCAGTTGGCGGTGCTTTATCACTGGATGAGTCATCAGGAGCAATAAGAGAATCTCCACGTTTGATAGGGGGAGTCACGGGCAGTGGGCCCATGCAGGCATGCAGAGTGACCACGTCAGATGAATTTGCTGCTTATGGGAAATAGAATGGTTAACTACTTTTCTTATTTGGTGTTGGTCAAGACATGCATTCAAAAATGGCAATTCTAGGGCCATTAATGAGGTAAAAAATCGTGGACCTTCGGATTAAAGTCAATGATTGTAAATTATGTTATCTATGTAAACTAAAATAGAGACTAGCACATTTGATCACTCTCTTCTTTTCAATTTTTTTAGAACAATCTTTTTCAGTTTTCCAATTAAATATATATATATATATATTTTGTGTGTGTGCATATTCTTCTCTGCTCATCAGCATTATATCCTAATCTGAGAAATTGGGAATCCTTTTTTTCTTTTTCTTCCTTCTTGTCTGCCTCACTTACTCTCCCTCTTCTCCGCAGGATCTTCAGTGCCCATTAAGGGGAAAGATCGGTACCAACATGTCCGCGAAGCAGATCAACAAATCGAAGTAACAAAACTGATTAAAAAAAAAAACACGGTTATGTTTTACTTTAAAAACGATTATAAAAATGGCAAAATAAAAAACTCGAAATTCTCCATAGCAGCCCCCTAGAACTCCACAAAGCCACACACCGCCGCCGGCAAATCGGCCACCCCAAGTAGTCACCGTCGTCGGATCCTCGGCCTCCCCACGACCTCGTCGGCGTTGTCGAATCTGTCCTATCCGAACCTCTTCTTACCCGCCGTCGGGTCTTCGGCCTCCCCACGACTGGATCTAATCTCTCTTCTTGGTGGAGAACCCAAAAAAAGAAGAGGCTGTTTGTTGCTTAAAAACGACGTCGTCGCTCATCAGGTGTAGCTAATGTCTCAAAATCTAGTGGGTCGAAACCCTTTTTTTTGAATAGTCCAAGAGTAGGACCCATCGCAAATCCAACCAACACCAACCGTAGGATCTGACCCTATAGATGAGAAAAAGCTATTTAACGCATTATAGAACTCCCCATTCAAAAATGATAATCCCAATGATTCTTTGAATATAAGGTCTTTCCTTAAAAAATAAAAAAAATAAAAAATAAGTCTTTTCACGTTAGGCACTCCATTTATGGCGTGTTTTTTTTTTTTTTTTTAAACGGTTAAATCTATCAAAAATCATATTAAAATTGATAAATTATTTGTTTGATTTCTGATCTTTTTTACAAATTTATAATTTGATCTCTTTTTATTTTGTTAAAATGTCCTTAAATTCTTTTACAAAGTATAATTTGGTATTTTTTTTTACTAACAAATGTTAAAAATTAGATAAAATAGATCATATATATGACACGTGTAAGTTGAATCATGTAATTTCTTTTCTCAATTATCATTATTTCAAAAAAATATATATTATGTAACCCTATTATTATTTAAAATCTACTTTTTTATTGACATTTGTCTGTTGGTCTTAGTTTTGTTTATAAAAAATTGAAATAGTGTTTTTAACCGCTAAAATTTTGACATAATAAAGTAGGGTTATAAATTGATATCTTTATGATAAATTTTGACATTTAAATTAAAAAAAATTCATTCAATTGGAGTGCTATATTTAATGTCAAATTTACCATATGTCAAACTCCATGATAAATTTGTCACAAAATATAATTAATACCAACTTTACATGTGTTTCCTATGGATTGGTATTTTGACTTTTTCATGTAATTATTATAATATTTTCATTTTTAAATTTTTTAAAATACAAAAATTCACTTTTATAAGTTTCAAAGAATAATAGTAATAACAAAAAGTTGATGTATCATTAGATTAACATCACACATATGAACATAAAATGAGATGATGTTTTTTTATACTCTTTTGTAATAAATGTAGTATTTACATGAGCAAATACATTAAAGATAGTCTAACTCTTTCGAGATAAATAAAAGTGCTCAACAGACTATAGACATGACTGTTTAAGATAAAACCTTAAACGTAAGATATTTGAATAAATCTCCAAATAGAAGTTATGAATTTACAATAATATTTCCTTGTCATATCCTCTTTTTTTCCCATGTGAAAAGGCCTTTAGGTGGGTCTCTTCGAATTACAATTTGTATTGTATTTCATTAATTGGAAAACAAAAATCTACTTCTACCAAAACAAAAATAAAAACCTATTCTTTAATCCAATGTAATTTCAACTTTCAACCAGAAAAGACAATTCTCTTTTCCTCTTAATCTTTTTGTTGTAAATTATGTTCGCATTATCAAGATAGGTCCCTTTTTTTCAGAGTAAAATGAAAGATGGGTCCTTTTTCACTTTTGATCATCTTTGTCTTTTGACAATTTGTTCCTAACTTTCATTTTGTCACTTTTTTTTTATTTTTCTTTTCGTTTCTTTTCTTTTCTTTTCTTTTGGGCTCCTTCTTACATGCCTATGGCATACGCTACAAACCATGTTCAACACTTGTTCTTGGATTTCTGGTAGGAACTTGCCAATTAGGTTTTTATCTATATATATATATATATATATATATTGGTACTGATTTTCGTTAACGTATCTTAATAGTTTTAATTAACAATTTTGAGGATTTAAAACTCTTTTGAATTATAGGTTCATTTATTCAAACCAAAATTATAACAGCAAATTCAATTTTTAAAAGATAAAATACTGTAAGAAAAATTTAAGAAATGGATTAAAATGGGGTAGATACCTGCAGGTCATGTTCCGTAGAGAAAGGACTAATGGCTATCTGCTAATCGTTATGTCGATCGGTATCATAGCAGTTACCAATTAATAACTTAAGGATATGTTTGATATTTTAAAAATAAGTAAATATATTGTGATGATGTTCGGTTTCGATCAAATTTCCTGCAGTGAGATATTATCATCCTTGTTTTCCACAGTATAATCACTTCTTACCATATACATAATATTTTGATCGATAATTATGTAAAATTAACAATTTATTATTTATTTAAGAGCTTTTTTCCTGAATATAATTATTTTAGAGGTTTTTTCTAAAGTTCATTGTTAGAATCCATATGATTAGATAAATTTATGTATTTCTTGTAAATTTTTAGGTTACTTTTTCACAAATTTTGATATCTCGTCGAAATTCCTTTAAAATCTAGGCTATGGAAACGGATAATTTAATCCTTGGATAGCATTCCATTGCCAAATTACCAAAAAATTTCCAAAGCACTATTAAAAATACTAGTTGTTTCTTAAAAAAATCAAACAAGCAAAATTTAAAAAAAAAAAAAAATTGAAATAAATCCATCCAAAGAACACCATGGTATGATTTTGACATAATGTGTGTATTAAGGGACATGCTTTTCGATTTAAATCGAATAGCTTTGAAGATACAAGATTGTGCATATGACCTAAAGTGATAATATAGTTCAATTATTATAATGTGTGCCATAAATGACAAGTATTTTCATTTCAATCATAACAAATTCAAGACACAAGACTGTACATGTGACCTAAAATAACATTTTGCTTTGGTTGTGACATAATGTGTGTCAACAAGACTTGCTCTTGATTTTGATGGAAATAAGCTTAGAGACACAAGACTCTGCATATAACCTAAAGTTATAATGTGATTCGGATATACTTACTAATTCCTGTCAGTAGAATTTACATTAAAAATAAATAAATTTGTTTACTAGTAAATAATTAATTAATTCTTAGTAAATAATTTCTTTACTAATAAATATGTGATTTACTTGTATTTAGTTATTCATAATGTATATTACGTGAAATACATTATTACTTTAATTAAAGAAGCCCAATTTTTTTTTTTTTTTTTTTTTTAACATAACCCCGTAACTCCCATTTGGAAACCATATTCCTAAACCAGAATCTCAATCACTGTTGATGCCAAGGGGCACTCGCCTGAGAAGACATCGTGTCTAGATAAATGTGTGACTGGAGAAGACAAAGGTATTAAGGTCATTTTTGTCAACGAAAATCGCAATTGAACATCTGAACGGGGCTCCGTCTGTCAGTTACGAACATCCTACGGAGTCAACCCAACCAAACCCCAATCTAGAGCTGCCATTACTAGAGACGATGACAACTTTGATGAAGAAGACCAAGGTATGTCTCGGAGCCCATTGCGAGAAAGTTGCATGCGAACCAAGATCATGACGATGGTAGAGGCAACTGTTGCTTACGAAAACGATCGCTTTGCTCGCAGTGGTGAGGTTCTCTCTCCACGTCGAGCAACGCCGACATCTCTATACGATAATTTGACCGTCATCGACGGTGGTGGCTAGGGGAGGGTAGAGGGAGAACTATCCGAGGGCAAATCCGATATTTTCGTGGTTTGAGATCAAAAACTGCTATTTACTCTTTTTTTTTTTTTTTTTTTTTTTGAATTTGAGGAAAACTGCTATTTACTATATATCTTAAAACAACACAAAATATTCATTTCTATTTCCACCAAAAAATTGTCCCATATGAAAATGCCCATTCCTAACTAGCCCCAATGGGGTTAAGTTATACTGGACTTCATTATAAAGTTTATGTGTGTGTGTGTGTGTATATATATATATATATATATATATATATATATTTTAAAGAAACACGTTATAAAATTATATCTTTCTTCATCTTTTATTTATTTTTATTTATCATTCTTATATTTTCAAGGTCTTCTTTTTCTTTATACATTATTACATTATAATAGCTATGTTGATATATTATCCCATATTGCCGTCCAAAACCTGGCTCAGTCCCGATTTTGAAACCCGACCGCAATCATAGTATCAAAACTCAATCATAATCCCAACCCCGAGCACGTCCTTGAATCTCAATCCCTATCTTTGTCTCAGATCAAGTATTTGTATATAATAGATTCATCCATATATATTTTCATTGAAAATGCCACATACTTAAAGTTATTTTCAAAAAGTGGTGTCTCTGAATTTTCAACTTTTTGTAATTTTGTTTCTTGAAAACTGTTCTCAAAATCTATTGTTTTTGAGTTTTTCCTTTTAAAGGGACTTTTTTTGTTTTTTGTATTTTGTTTTAAACTTATGCTATGTTTGATAGAGTGGAAATGAGAAAGGAAGGAAATGTGACGAGGGAAAAGTGGAAAGCAGTTGATGGATTTGGTTATTTGGTGTTGATGCCAAAAATCTTTGACACAACACTCAATGAGATCACTTGACATAGTCAGCCTTGCGTCGCCATCCTCTACCTGATCGCCTGTAAAAGAGAAGCACCTCGGAGTAAGGGGGACACCAGTAGAAGCATCTCGGAGTAAGAGGGACACCAGTGGGTTGTCTGCTAAAGGCACTCCGATGCTTAAGTCAGTAAGCAGTACTGATGAGCAAGAACATGAGTAGAGTTTTGGCAAGAAAAATAATACATACCTCAGTGAGTGATGCACTCGTTTATTTATAGGTGTTTCCCACGAGTCTAGGTGCTCAGGTGACCCTAGTGGGTCGTATTCCGAGTGGTCCCAACAGGTAGACATGATCCGGGTGTACGGATGTTGGACCTCCACTGGACGTGTACCACGTGCCCTTCCAGTCGGGTGATGGGGGAACACAATCACATGTATCAGTACTGGAACAGGTGGTAAGTACTGTGTCTGTTCGATCAAGAGGTGGTGGCTGGCACAGGGGCAGGAATAAGGTACAGTGGCAGGTACCGGACGTCAGGTGTCAGGCGGTACATGGTAGTGGGTGTGGAGTGCTATGCTATAGTACTGTTGTCAGCCGGTACGGGATGACGTGGCAAGGGCAACGTGGGCCGACCACTCTAACGGGGGTTCAGTCGTGGTCTGGGAAGTGTTGTCCGGGTCAGTACTATAGGTCTCTACAGTGACTTGCTCGAGATCACTAAAGGAGAATTAATTCGAGGATCAGTAGCCCAACAAAAGGTGGTGGTAGACCAACTCGATGACCCGAGAAGGGCCTACAGCTTCCCAAACTTGTATGGTCTGGTCGAATCTCTTTGAGTGGTAAGATCATCTCCAATGAACGGGAAGATGAGTCTACTTGTTCTCGCGCACCCTAACCACTGGTGAAAAGCGGTCTCAAATGTTAGAGAAATTATACCATCAACATTAGCCCCCATGAGCACCCCTGGTCTGATCGGGCTAGGGGTGTTAGTGGTCGCGTAGTTAAGATCATCTAGGTGACTGGCATGTCTTCTCGTGATACTGATCGGAGTTGATCGAAGTAGGTATAGTCAGATCTGGTCATCAACGGTCTAGTCAGGTCTGGTCGGATGCACGTTTTCCAAAAACTTTTGACACACGTCAAATTAATGCCACGTGTTGCATCTTGGTTGGTTGCAGGTCAGGTTGACACTTCGGACACCGTACCTTCATTTTCCCGCCTAACGCCCTTCCTATAAATAGGGGGTTGGGGCTTCCTTTTCCAATTCTCGCATTCAAAGTTTACGCAATCTTGTCGACAACCACCAACAACTTCTGAGAAGACCGACCATTGCAAGCCTTGCTAGACGTGTTCGAGAAGTTCCGAGAAGGTAATTATTTCCATTTTGCTATTATTCCACCAATATGTGCTACTTGTCTAGCGATTTCGAGAATGATTATCTCTCCGAGGATGTCAACATAACTGGCTCCTCGGGGAGCACCGACTCCATCGACTCCGGCGGCCGCACTGGTGCTTCAGCCGAGCGAGCTGAGAGAACTCCGGACAACTTGTTGGATATCTCTGATATTCCTGCCCCGAGAAGATTAGCCACGCCAACCGGGCATGCGTGAGAAGATGCCCAGCGGCTGAGGCAAATTTTGCAATTGGGTCCAACCATTTGTCCAAATTGCTCTTTCATGGATAAGTTGATTGGTGTGCGGGCCCTGGTGCAACTGTCCCAGTTAGTGGATTTGACCGGGGAAGAGAACGCAGCAGCTGTGAAAACAACCGGGCAGCCGAGCACATCCGGTCGAGGAGAAACCTCAAGCCACTCTCGCCGTTAATGCCAAGGGGCACTCGCCGGATAAGATATCGTGTCTAGATAAATGTGCGACTGGAGAAGACAAAGGTATTAAGGTCATTTTCGTCAACGAAAATCGCAATTGAACATCTGAATGGGGCTCCGTCTGTCAATTACGAACGTCCTACGGAGTCAATCCAACCAAACCCCAATCTAGAGGTGCCATTACTATAGACGATGACAACTTTGATGAAGAAGACCAAGGTATGTCTCGGAGCCCATTGCGAGAAAGTTGCATGCGAACCAAGATCATGACGATGGTAGAGGCAACTGTTGCTTACGAAAACGATCGCTTTGCTCACAGTGGTGAGGTTCTCTTTCCACGTCGAGCAACGATGACATCTCTACACGTTAAATTGACTGTCATCGATGGTGGTGGCTAGGGGAGGGTAGAGGGAGAACTATCCGAGGGCAAATCCGATATTTTCGTGGTTTGAGATTAAAAACTGCTATTTACTCTTTATTTATTTTTTTTTTTTTAATTTGGGAAAAACTGCTATTTACTTCATATCTTAAAACAACACAAAATAATCATTTGTATTTCCACCAAAAAAATCTTCCATTTGGCTCATTGTCCCATATGAAAATGCCCATTCCTAACTAGCCCCATTGGGGCTAAGTTATATTGGACTTCATTATAAAGTTTATGTATATATGTATATTTTAAAGAAACACGTTATAAAATTATATCTTTTTTCGTCTCTTATTTATTTTATTTATCGTTCTTATATTTTCAAGGTCTTCTTTTTCTTTATACATTACAACATTATAATAGCTATGTTGACATATAATCCCATAATGCTAGTCCAAAACCTGGCTCAGTCCCGATTTTGAAACCCGACTGCAATCATAGTATCAAAACTCAATCATGATCCCAACCCCAAGCTCGTCCTTGAATCTCAGTCCCTATCTTTGTCTCAGATCAAGAATTTGTTTATACAAGATTCACACATATATATTTTCATAGAAAATGCTACATACTACAAGTTGTTTTCAGAAGATGGTGTCTCTGAATTTTCTACTTTTTGTAATTTTGTTTTTTGAAAACTGTTCCCAAAATCTATTGTTTTGAGTTTTTCTTTTTAAATGGATTTTTTTTTTTTTTTTAAAACTTATGCTATGTTTGATAGAGTGGAATAGAGGAAGGAAGGAAATGTGACGAGGGAAAAGTGGAAAGCATTTGATGCATTTGGTTATTTGGTAAGAAGAAAAATAGCAGGGAAAGAAAAATACGAGGGAAAAAATGTTATAGTGGGTTCCTTTTTTTATTTCCTCCAAAAGTGAGAGAAAAACTAAAATCTATCAAATAATTACTAAAATTATTTTTTTTGGCCTCTATTTTTAAAGTAAAATAATATATATAAATAAATAGTAATTGTACAACCTTTTTATCTTATCTTTTTTTATGATACTAAATACCATAAAGGAAAAACAAAATATGTACTCTCCTTCTTATTTTCTTTTACTTCTATTTTTCTTTTTCTTCTTGTTTTCTTTCCTTTTTACCAAACATAAGCTTAGGGTGAGAGATTCAAACTCTGTATATTTTTTATAAGCAAAATGTGATATTATCATTAAATTATATCAATAAAACAAGTGAAATTATTACTATGCCTGTGATTATACTAAGTTGAGATTTTTTTTATTAAATTTTAAATTAAAAGATTCAAACTCTATATTTTTAAATAAAATTAAATATAATATAATTATTAGACTATACATATAACCACGTACAAAATGAGATTTTGATGATAGTTAATAATTCATTTACTGGGTAATTGGAATTTTTATTTTTTTCCTCCCCCCTCCCACTCCGCAACTCTTACTTTCTAAACAGTGGCGAATTCTCTGTTTCCTCGTCCCAACCACATTTCCCTCCACCCCAAACTTGCCTCTGCGCTCACAGAAGAAGAAAAGAAGAAGACGACGAGTGTGAGATTAGGAACTCGAAGAAGCCCTTAGGATTCGGAGCTCCGTTGCCGAATCTCTTACCTTTTCTCGGCCGGTCTCCGGTGAGAGTCTCTGGCCAAGCACGTGGCTGTTTTCATGAACAGGGACCTCCGGTGGGCCCGCCTCACGGACTTTCCGGCGGATTCCGGCTACGAGGCCGGTCTCTGGTCTCTGAGAGTGGTGGTGGAGCTTCGGGATTGATGTTCTCACGGTCTTCGCTTTCTCCATCCATAATTTGTTCAATTGAAGGTAACGATACCAATTTGACTAGATAATTTGGACGTTCTCTTCAATAGAACTAATCTTTTATGATGATTATTATTATTATTATTCTTTACTTCTATTTCTTTTCGTTGATTTCGTTTGTTTTGACTAGTTATCAGCTTCTTTTTCTTGTTAATGAGAGATTATAGTCTGCTTCTTTGTTTCGTTATTTAATGCTAAAACTCGCCTTACAAATCCTGCGGAGACAACGCAAAATAGTAAAAGTAAAGGCAGAAAATAGAGCACTCAGAGATATATGGAGGTTCACTGCAAATAGGGTTTCCGGATGCACTTTATCATTATAGCCTCCTAAGAGGCTTAGTAGATTCTGATTGTAGAGATATGATAATCTTGACTAATAATTTGTGATTCAAATATCTGAAACTGTGTGTCCGAGATCCCCGGGCACCGATATCGTTACTGGCAAATCTAGCCACTCCAAGGGATCTAGGCTACTTATCAAAACTCTGTATACATTGTTTTATCTGTTTTAATGGTTTCTGCTTGTGCACGCTTCTTTGTCTGTTGTTCTGTTTTTTAATTTTGTCGAGAAAACTTGGATATTTTATACATTCTTTGACCTGCTAATTTGGTTTAAATGTGGTTTGTCGAATGTGTGTGAGCAGGCAGTCACAGGGACTGCATATCCTTCAGGAGGAGACAAGTTTTACTCGGGTAGCAAACATGGAACGCTCCGAGTTTGGAATTGCCATACCGGTCAATGTGAGCTTGTCAGTCGACCTTGGCGATGAAGTTAGTTCTTTGATTCAAGAGGGCCCTTGGATTCTCATTCGCTTGCCAAATCTTGTTAGGCCCTTCTCACCTCCTACGAGTCATCCGGCGGAAAAGACTCTCTGAATGGAGTAAAAGAACTTGGGATCGTTAATCTCTTCGTTAAAGATTGTGATGAGTCAATGTTGGTCGATGGTTTGAAAACACTTCATGATGTCGAATTCCAAAACCTAGCGAGAGGTTCCCCGCTCTTCTTTGATCCATCTTAGGGCCAAGGCGGAGCAGAAGTGCGATGTGTCTGGAAACTTGGGATCGTAAATGGATTTGAGTACCATTCTGATCACCTCTTTCATGATCTTTTCGGTCTAAATTTCAACCCTTATTTCTTTCTTTATATTGTAAAGGAGATCAAAGTTCTTTTTCGCATTTCATAAAGTCTTGTTGTACTACGTGAGGTACTGCGTATTTTATATTGTTGATAATTGTGATTCTGTCTTTCATTTCTCATGCTTACACTTTCATTGATATTCCAAATTTGAAGGCTTGAAACATTCAAAGTGGTGCTGAATTCAGTCTAGATGGACCTGTGGGTCAAGTGTATGCCATAATTTTTGACAAAAACATTCTATTTGCGGGGCACAGATTTTTTTTTTTTTTTTAAGAGATCGATGCGAATAAGTTAATGTGTCTCTTTTGCTCTTTGCAGAGTGGCCAAATATTGAAATGGAAAGTTATTTCCGTAGGTGAAGCTACTACAAATCCCTTTCAACCAGCACACACGCTTTGAAGGTCACACTCAAGGTGTAGTATGTTTAACCAGTGGTTGTCACATGCTTAACTCTGGTTCTTGCGATGGTACAATAAGGGCAAATTTGTTTTCCAATTTCTGAGTTTTGGTATTACACTCTGCGTTTTGCTATGTTAATTTCTTATAATCTTCAACATCCTGTATTTGATTAATACTTGCCATTCTTTTGTTTTACCAGAAACGGGATCTTGGTACTATACAATGTCTTGCAACGGCGAAGGAGCATTCTAGTTCGGTGTTGTCCCTTGCTTACTGGGATTACTATTTGGTGTCATGTTCATTGGATGGCAGTGCACAATAAAGGCTTGGGGAGCTACCCAAGAAGGCGGCTTGGAAGTGTGTCATACACACGAGGTGAAACAGGTATAGTAGTTTTCAAAATTGACAATTAACCTTTCTCTTGTTATCAGTCAGCTGTTGTGATACTTCTATGTGCTACTGGTATCTCTCGCACGAACCTGTTTAGAGAGTGTTTCAGTGTAACTGGTGCTGTTGGATTTGGAGTTTAACCATTCAGTTTTGTATGTTCAAGGGTGTTCTTGCGTTGGGAGGCATGATATTTTGTTTTGCTCTTGTGATGACAACACTGTCCATCTATATGAAGTACCATCATAGTTACTAAGCATGCACTCGTTTTCGTTTTCATTTTCGTTTTGGTTGCTAGGTTTTAACATTATCTTTTATCCTAAAAAACTTGACTTGTACCCTCAAAAAAAAAAAAAAAAAAGAGAGAGAGAGAAAAGAAAAGGCATTGGAGGACTCTCTTTTATTGGAGTCGGGACTGGCCTTATCACCGTGGGAAAAATGGCTTGTTGAGTCCACTATATAGCTACTCGAATTAGCTGCATAGTGTATAGCTCTATAGCCTTAGGAAGCTAATTAGATGCATTGATTGTTTCTTTTTATTGATTATGTATTAGGGGTTGATACTTTGCACAAGATTAGTTGCTTGAGTATGCGTCAACGTAGTAGAGATATATATGCTCAAAGTCGCGATGATGCGAATTATCTTCCTGTCATAATAGTCCATGTATTGATTCATTCGTGACGACATCTTCTCACCGTTTGATTTATTGTCTAATGCAGTTAGATTGCCACTATTGTTTTGTTTGGTTAAATTTTAATGTTTTTTCTCTCTCGCTCTCTCCTTTTTTTTTTTTTTTTTTTTTTCTTTGAAAGCAAATCTCTTCTGCTTCTTTTGAGAGTGCTGATATTGCTTCAGATTTATCAACTTACATTATTCTTAAAAAATAAGAAGAAGAAGAAGAGTTGGTTTTGAGAATTTGCTGTGTCCGTTATCACAAATGTCCGTTTGTGTTTCCTGTTCAACTTACAACATCAATATCAAAACCAGGGCTAACCGTCCAACCGCAGAATCCCTGTTTCTAACTTCTCAAGATCTAAGGTGCAGAGAAATTATATTTAAAAAAAAAAAAAAAAAAAGGAAAAAAAAGTGGAACACACGTATATGTCTTGTAAGTTTTATTAAATAGTGCTTTCTAAACCGACCGGGGTTACCTTGTTTACATAAACAAGAAACAAATCGAATCCTATTCATTTAAGACTAGAACGCAATAACAGTCTTAACTCTATCCATGTCGTCTCTTTCTCGAGATCTCACTAGAGTCATAGTAACTTGTTCTGATGCCACTTTGTTAGACCTAGTGAACGGACAGAACAACTTATGTGGCTTTGGATGCACTCGACAAACACGACCAGCCTGTTACCATAGTAATTTAAAATTTGTGAAAATGAATAAAATAAAAAAAAATAAGAAGGTCTAACAAAATAATGGCTAACTGATTGATATGGTTATTTAACATGGTCAAAAACCCTTGAGGGAAAAGAATCATGGTGCTGAACACACAAACTCAAATAGCAAGATTTATTAAAATAACGAATTGCCATTAGACTTGTTTAGAATTATATGTATACTATGAAACTCTGCTCAATCAGAACCCATGTGATCTCCTTCCTCGTCGACTTGCCTTTGATCCAACTGATGTACTCCAAGTCTTCAGCTGGCCTTCAGTCTAACTAACCTACTCCAAGCTTTAGTGCTCGCCTTCAGTTTAACTGACGTCCTCCAACCGTTATCCGCCTTCAGCTTCTTCTCAGACTCATTCTAAATCTTCAAATGCACCATGACAACAAGTTGGAGGAATGAAAAATAATCCTAGAAATTGCTCTGGTTTTCACTCACTCTAAAAGGCTCTAAAAACGTGATTCTTTACCCGAGATCACTTAAATAATTAAAAAAAAAAAAAATAGATGAGACAATGTGTCTTGAAGTAATTCACTAAATCTAGGACGAGCTTTGCTCGAAATCTTGCATGAAAAATGAAAACTAAAAGTAAATAATTGATCTTTTTAATTACTCCGATTTCTTGCTTTTTTGTTCTAGAGGGGCTTAAGCCCCCTCTCAACTTTTTCTTATTTGCACTTTTAGGTATGTATTTGTTTTAAATTCACATATTAACACCCCCTCCAAAAAAAAAAAAAAAAAATTTTAAATGAAAGCTCCCCCTAAAAAGTTACAAACTTCATTTTTCCCCAAAAAATTTGAAAGAAAAATATAATATTATTGAACCAAATTCCAACTAATATACCTAAACACATAACAAGATGGTTTCCTTTAATACCATGCACTGTTTGTTAAGTAAAGTCTATTTATTTTCTTTCTCGTTAAGAATTAAATAACTAATTTATTTTGAGTAAATATTTCTCGTAGTTATTACTTATTAGCCAATCAAAATTTGAACTATAGCAAAACATTATCTGTTAGTCAAACACCATGTCAGATTTTCAAGTACGAATCTAATATGAAAATCTTATTCAAATCCAAATAGATAATCACAAAAATAATTAGGAATTTATCTCAAATGAACATAGACATAAATTTAAACAAAAGATTAAATTTACAAAAACTTGAATTTCAAAGGATTAAGAGATGAACTCGAAATTTGAATTCTTGTTTGAATAAAGACCAATCTAATTGAATTTTTTCAAGTTTTATGTTTGATTCTCTGCAATAGGATGAAAACACAGCCGAAATAAAATCATAAATTCAAATTTATTTGAATAAAAACCGAATTTGAACATGAGATAAAACTATAAATCTTTGAAACTCAGTTAATTTAATTTTGATAATAAATACCAACAAAAATAAGTTTAAAAACTCTAAAAATATTTTCCGCATGTAACTATCAATTAGATTCCACAATCCAAGCTCTAATTCCAGTAAGCTCTCACGGAAGCTAATAGGGGGATTTTAAATCCTCTGTCCAATTTTTGATTCTCAAATGGTGTCTGACCAATAATATTATATCACTTCATTTTAAAAAGTTTGAAATACTTTGTAACTGATTTTTTATACCTTAAAATCTAAATTCTTTTAATGATGTGTCAAGATATTATTAGTTAGACACCATTTATGACACTAAAATTAGACATGAAACCTAAAAACACATTTACTTTGTGGGACAAATGTCCTTTGACCCTCTCAAATTGACTCCATTGGTAATGAAAGATTTAGCTTTCTATGATCTGATTTCAAAATATATAAAAAATACATATGGTCTCCTATTTAGCATCTTTATTACTATATGAAACTAGCACTTTTTTTTTTTTTTTTGTACATTAATCTAGCGACCAATTAATTTAAACATAGCATATTTCAATGATATACTTCCGTTTCACTAATAATTCTAAATAGAAAGTTATAACTGTCGGACTTATTCGACTACTAGACAAGAGACAAATGTTACAAATATTTATACATAATTACATGATCTAGAAAGTCATTCAGCATCAAAAACGAAGAATTCTCATAACAGAAGAAATGGGAAAAATCGACCAAATGTAATACAGATCTTTCTTTTTAATTTCCTTTATTGTTTGCGGCTTTCGAAATTTCCTAATTTTACTATTTTTTTCAGTCATACAAACTGTGAAATGGAGATGATGGGAATAGAAAGTGAGGACTGAGGTGGACATCCATGATATCTTCTTTCCTTTCCTTTCCCAGTTGTGGATAAAAAGGTTGAAAATACGAATATAAGGCTATACTCTTCTGACAAATCCTTGAAAGTGAAGTTGGCTACTTGAAGAAGCAATTGCTAGAAATGAGAGACCAATAAATTTTTGTTTGCTTTGAGCGCATGACAGAGGAGTCAATTTTCCTCACCTCTATATATAAAAGATATATTATCATGACAATAGATGCACCTTTATGTTTCTATACATATATATTTATATATATAGATATATACGTATTTGTGTGTGTGTCAACTTACATATCCATCCATTTTTTGACTTGTTCCAATTTTAAGTGTTTAAAGATTTTTAGGTGCAAGACAAATTAAAAGTTAAGGTAATACCTAATTATACGAGTACGTATAATTCAATTTTTTAGGTTTCTATTTTTATGTACCTTGTATCTACTGGCGGATACAAAATTATGCTTTTTATTAGTGTGGCTGTCTCTTCACATAATATACCCAAGCTAAACTTGAAAGATATGTATCAATTGGCAATGAAAATCTTATGTCTTATAAATTATCACATTCAAAACCATTTGAAATTGCAATTTTGTATGGTTTATTGGAATGCGTATTGACAATAAGTACATCCAATTTGTTTGTACACAAGTGATAGGAATTTAAGCGGCAAATGTGTCATATATGTTGTAAAATGATTATGTAGCCAAAGAATTTGTTTTATCTGTTTACTAGATCTTAATGAAGTTGGATTTAGACCTTGTGTGGTGCTGTACCAGTAAATGCATGATGTTATTCCATGTTACATTATCTAGAAAATGAGAAGATAATTGGCGTACCTTTGGAGGAAAATGGAGTGGAAGAGATGTTTAACAATTCCATGGCCATTATGTGACAAAGATGTAGAAAACATCATACTCTAGGAGTTTTCACCTCCGTTTGGTTTGTTAGTTAGAGATGAAATTTTTAAGTTAAAGTTAGTTGAATTTTTTAAAAACTAGTTATAATTTTTGTTGATTTTTCAGAAAAAGACAAAAATTGAGATGAAAAATTTGAGTTCCAATTGGAACACCAAACAAAAGCGTCTTTCTTAACTCTCAAATGGTAATTATGGGAATTGGATTCCCTATTTGAGTTCTCCAGTTGGATGGTTAGAATTTATGGGATTTGTGCCTTTTTTTTTTCTTGTTTTTTTTTTTTTCCACACAACAAGTGACAAACCTACGTGCCAGAACCATCATAAGGTCTTTCAGGAGATGAAATTTTTCGCCTCCGTTTGGTAGAAAACATCATACTTCAGGAGTTATCGCCTCCGTTTGATTCGTTAGTTAGAGATGAAATTTTAAGTTAGAGTTAGTTGACTTTTTTATAAACTAGTTATAATTTTTGTTGACTTTTTAGAAAAAGAAAAAAATTGAGATAAAAATTTTGAGTTCCAATTGAAACACCAAACAAAAGCGTCTTTCTTAACTCTCAAACGGTAATTATGGGAATCGGATTCCCTATTCAAGTCAATGAATTTTGTTCGAGTTCTCCCGTTGGATGGTGAGAATTTATGGGATTTGTGCCTTTAGTTCTTTTTCTTTTTCCTTTTTTTTTTTTTTTCCACACAAGCAAGTGACAAACCTACATGGTAGATCGACCATAAGATCTTTCGGGAGGCAGCAAATATTAGACTCCACTGAATTACAACTTCCAGACAATTGCTGATTAGAAGAGAATAACTTGTAGCGCTTATAAGCCTTTTAGAGTTTTCATTCCCTACTGATGTGGTGTATGAGTAGAATTCTTTCATATTGATAATATTCAACTTCAAAGACAACGTACTATGAAAATTGTCTAAAAGTGAGCTAGCATGAGTTATTTACAAATACAGTCAGCTCCACATGACCGTCAGAGTAATCATAATAAAAACAAGTCAAATATCACCTAAAATCTAATATTTTTTCAGTTCACAATATGTAGATGAGAATCTATTGTCACAAAAAAAAAAAAAAAAAAAGTTATAAATCAAAAAATAATGATGGATCTCAATTTAGGGTCGTTGATCATCATCAATAGATTTCTAACAATAAGCATTAATCATCACAACAGAAATATGTAAAGTGCAGAAAATAAGTAACAACGCCGGAATTTATAAGTTCGCTCTAAAATGAGATAAATCCTTGTGTTTAGAGCTTTCCACTACGTATGAAAAATGAGTACAATAATGAGATTTCAACATAGACCGGGGGGTGGGGGGTGGTAAGAGTGTTCTCATCTTCTGAGTCCTTGTAACTAGACTTGATGTCCTATTTATAGAGTTAAGCCCACAACTGGAGTTAGTGAAGTTAAGTCTACTACTTAATGGATTTGAGCTCACTTTTTTTACAAATGCATCGGAGTTTATCCTCTATTTTGTAATGGATAGTTTTTATATTGTCATGATCTTCTGATTGTATAATACTAGGTACGTGGAGAGTTAAAGATTGGAGGATGAAGTCCAACACCAACCGTGAAATGCACATATATATTAAAGGTGTGTGCACAAGATTTGTCCACCCCACAGGTCGAGATTCTTTCCCTTTTCCTTTCAAACAAAGAAGAATTAAAAGGAAAAAGAGGCAAAAAATGTGCACTAAATCGTCCACGAATATCAGTTCGCCAAGTTATCGTACGGAATCCAAATATCTTGCCTTTTTTTTTTTTAATCCGAAAACAAAACAAAAAGGGTACGTAAAATGATAAAAGGAAGCTAAACTCTCCATTACCAGTAAATATGAATATTCCAATACGTTGTGGAGCTATGAGCTGTGTAACAGATGCATGAAAAATAAAAATAAAAAAAAAAACTCCACATATCAAATGAGAAAAATAAATTAATGAAACAAGTACTCTCAACAGGTGTAAAGAGCAGAAATTGTTATCGCTATTATGTCAAGTAGTTCAAAGGAAAATATTATATCAACAAAGTTGAAAAACCAAAAGCCCCAGATTGGGAAAAAAAAATATAAATGCAAGCGAAGTGATTTATATAAAAACAGGTATCGTGTCATTTTACATGTACATAAGTGAAAGGAAAGTATTTCTCATGTCCAATAGCTTAAACTTGTTTGTATTTAAGTTTTCAAATTGAAAATTCAAAATTTTGTGGCAGAAAATATCATATAGAAAAATACTTGAAAAGTAGATTTTAAACAAATATTTCTGAACGAGAGCTTAATATTTTTCGATGAGGAAGGAAATAAATATTTTTTTTTAATTTACTTTTTTATTTTTATGGGTCATTGGCGTAATGAAAGTCGTCTTCTTTCTCCAAAAGAGAAATGAAGTTGACACGAGAGGAGGATATGAAGCCAAGCCAAGCACCTCCATTATCAAGATTCCTTTCGGACTCTTCTTGGGAGGCGTGTGCTCCTCTCATGCCCTATGTGGGCCCCACATTAACCTTACCCCCTTGGGGCCCACCTCAACCCCTCACTCATATCCCCCGTTCCCTCCTCCATTGCCCATATCTCCCTCTATAAATTCATCACCTTGTTGAACAGATTGGAGATATATCAAGCAGAAAGCACCTAAAACAAAACCTCTTTAGGCTTTTATAATTCCAAGTTCCTAGTTCTCTTACCTATCAATCGATCATGTCGGACTGCGGCAACTGCGACTGCTCTGACAAGAGCCAGTGCGTGTAAGTGTTTCTAAAACACGTATCTCTGTATATGTGTATATGTGTATGTATATGAATATGATCATGTGTAAACGATTCCGTCATGTCATGGTTTTTATATGCTGTTGTTTTTACGTAAATATATGGAGCTCATATTCTGAACTCTTACGTGTGTTTCAATTCCTTAGTGTATGTCATAATTTTCATTTATGCGTTATAATTTTTATGTTATACATATATATATATATATATATGTATGTCTCTATATGCATAACTTCGCGTAGCTATGTTTGTAGAAACTACTAGAAAAGTGTTATTTACCGATGCAGTTGCTAAATAATTTTCTGATGCAAGGACTGCGTACTGAGTGTGACATGCATGCTGATCATGTGTTAAGTTTTATGAATTGAAGGGTTTTTTTTTCTTTTCCTTTTCTTGTGATGTTATTAATTTAGATTTGGCGCCTTAATTTTTCAGTAAAAGAGGAATTTTAAGAGGAGCTGTCAGGCCTTGGTTCCAATTCATTCTTAAGAAAACTTGGGTTTTATATCGTGGACATTGTCTATTGTTTTGTCGCATAGTCATAAAAGTAACATATTGACTTTGTGATTGCAGCAAGAAGGGAAGCAGCTACACTCTCGTCATTGAGACTGAGAAGATCAGGTACTTTCTTCTTTCAAGGACATATATTTATTTGCATATATATATATATATATATATGTGTATATATATATATATGCACACACACACACACACACATGTGTGTGTGTGTGTATGTCAATTATTGTTTTTTAAATTAAATAAAATATGCATGACTAGGACCAAGATATTGCCAACCATGGAAGAAGAAAATTGTTTTGAAACCCTATCAACTATGAACCCTGAAATTTCTCGCTCATGCTTAATCACGCTTTATCGTCTGTTAAACAAGAAGAACAATTCATAATCTTATATCGACTAACGTTGGATGCTTTGCTTTGTTACAGCTACATGGACGCTGTTGCTGTGGATGCCCCGGCAGCTGAGCATGACGGAAAGTGCAAGTGCGGCTCTAGCTGCGCTTGTGTGAACTGCGCATGCGGTCATTAAGCACCAACAATGTAACAGTGATGCCAACAGAAGTTTCATATACATGTCATGCAACTGTTTGGGAGTCTTTGTAATAATTGTAATACTGATGGTGAAATAAATTAAGTCTTATGTGAACTTGTCATGGTACTTTGTGTACTTTGTGTCTGTTTTAGTCATGAGTGAAGATGTGTCTGTTGGTCCCTGTTGTGTCTATTTTTAGTTTCCTTGTTCATGTAAATGGCCTTCTCTGTGGCCTAGTGTGGTTTTAATGGATTTTATTTTAGTATACTTGCTCTGCTCATTTTCAATTAGTGAATCATTATTTTCTTCCATAGATTTAAAATTTTTCCTTCTACTATTTTTAAAATAGATATCTAGCATCCGGACGAGTACCGACCTACGAAAGGAAGTTGATCATGGAAAACCTAGATTGATTCTTCCCAGACTATAAGTTCGTTGGCAATATACTCCAATAGCAATTAAAATATTCACTTCAACTTACAATATTGCTGAGTAATCATCTATTAAGATTGCTTTTGGCATAATTTAAATAAATAAAAAAAAGGAGTAAGCCTCTTGCCTCTTGTTGCATCCTGCTCATGCTGCTTGGAGTTTTTGGTAATGGTGTGGTGTGCTCTGAGTTGCGTTTATTACCATGGAAGTGATAGCTTTAATTCAACAGCTGGAGATCAATTTGGATGGTAGTGTACTAGAAGCAAAGAGGAGCTTGCAGAGGAGCCGAACTGAATGACCACGAGCTGTGGCTAATATCCGAGGCAATAAAAGAAGCATCATCTACGGGATCCCGAAACCACCAGCCACCTTGACCAAATTCACGATGAGCCCACCAACTTCCTTGCGTGATGCCTACGGTTAAGAACCACTGACATGAAAAGGAATGTGAACCTGTCCTTACAGTTGCTCTACTTCCTTAACTCAAACCTTATAGTTCCCACTCCAGATAGAAATGCCCATATGCGTAATGTTAGCAAAATCCTATATTGTTTTTATCCAACTTATTACAGAAAATCCTATATTGGTTCATATTGGCTTATGCAATTATTTTCCCTTCTTCAGCAGATTCTCTCTGATTTGAAAGTTTCCCCTCAACAATAACATGCCCTGCTGTAAATCCTCAAAACACTTCATAAAACTTTACAAGAGTTATGGAACTAATGAAAATTGCAGTTGAACAGTTGGGCACTGTCCATTTTCATCAACACGTTTAAAATGTAAAGAACTAGATATGTGGAAATTGATAATCTAGCAAAGGGAACAGAGAAGCTGAGACAAGCTGTTCCAAATTATGAACGCATACTTTTCGTTCACTTCATTTAAGAAGTTAAAACTTGCCACCCAGCATAAAGAAAATAAACAAAATAATCACATGAATAGTATCTAACGGGCAAGAGAATCTACCCTCCCTATTCTTATTCTTGAATTTTAAGATATCATCATGTGCTATCCTAAAACAAAAAAAGATTGTATTCCAAAATTATCAAATCCTATATCATGCAGCTCAAGTGCTCATACCACTAAACATTGAATCCTTCAGCCCGGAGACACTTGCGATGCGCCTCTATCCATTTTGCACAAGCATCTTCCCCGTGCTCCACAATGCATTCATCTCTCAGTTTCTTAGTATCGGGACAAGCACAGCAGATCTTCTTCTTCGGCTTTGTATCCGGGCTAGGCTTGGTGACAGTTGATCCATGGTTTTGCTGTGACCCTGTCAAAGCCAAGGTAGATGAGGTATTTTCTGTTGGCAGTCCACCCATTTCACAAGCTCTTGGAGAACTAAAATACAATCGCTGAAGACAAAAGGACAGAAGATTAGGAGGCAAAACTTGTATCATGAAATTGCTCATAAAATGGACAACTCAAAAAAGGAAATTAAGAGAATCATATCATGCACAGAGGAGTCTAATTCTATTGTTTTAGTATAAGAGAAAAGAAAATGTCAGAATTTTGTTATTAACCTGAAGGATTCGTCTTTAGACATAGATAGAACAACATAAGACAGTATCTTTTTTCCAAATTTATAGATGCATAAAGGGAAAAAAAATGCATAAATTTGAAGAAAAACTAAAAATTTTTACTAATGTTCTTCCACATAAACCACTAGGTCATGCAAAAAAATAAAAAACAAAATATTACAACCGAAGATCTTCTATTTCTTTGAGGTCATATGCTGAACTCATTTGAAAGAAACTCCAAGTACTTGAATTAAACGAACAAGAGGTCTTCCTACAATCATATTAGTTTCTACTTCCTTCACAGATCTTTAGTGTCCGTTTCAATGAAAGCTTTCTTATCGCACTCAAAAGAAGTTAAAAAATAAAACTTTTCTAAGCCTCGACTAACAGAACAAAGCACCAACCCAAAATAAATAAATAAATAACTAAAATTAAAATTAAACTACACTAGAATGGTATTCATTTTTCAGCTAGACAGATTCTTGATTATACTCAAGGTTGAACTCCTCTTGGGCTTTTTATCAAACAGATGGTGGGTGTTCGATTTCAAACGAAAAATAAACGTCATTACCACGAAACTTTTAACTAAATATGCATAAATGTCTCAAAGTGTTGAAAATAGTCATAGTAATTAGGTTTTTAAATAGATTCTATAATCTTTGCAGAACTCTTTTCTATTTTTAAAGATAAACCTCATAAAAACATGAACCAGTATTATCAGCCCCAAAAGCCAATTCAAACTTTTAAGACTGAAAATGGAGGGCTTCTATAGCTCATGCAACACCCAATATAATAGAGAGATTTTCAATCAGTTTTCAGAATTTAACAAGAAAATCATGACAAAGACTTTTTATTTTTTTTTCGGGACAAAAGAAATTACATCATAGAATTAAAATCAAGAAGGAAACACCAATACAAAAGGGAAATTTCGGATTAAGGTCGTTCAAGAGAGAACTTTACCTCAAAATCTCTCCTGGCTCCAAAAAGTTTCGCTGCAGAAGTTGGCTTCTACTCGGTCGAAAAGCTAGGTGGCGAAGCCCAAACGTGCTTTCGTGAGGAGAGAGAGAGAGAACGGCTTAAAAAAATAAGGGTTATTTACATTTACCTGCCCTATATTTTGCTTTTATTCATAAAATATATTAACATGTGAAAGTTAGGGAGAAAAAAAAAAATTTAAATTGATAAGAAGTTATGTTTTTATCTTAAAAAGTCAACTTATTAAGTGAAATAGTTCAATCTCTTTATATGTCTGTTATTGTTGTTATATGTTTTCGATAGGGGACTTGAGTTTTTTTTTACCCTTAATATGTCCTCATAAAATGATGCTCTCTTTGGAGTCATCAATCTTATATTGGATTGATCAAGTTGCTCGTTTGAGCTTATTGGGTTCTGATATCATTTGAAGATTAGAGAGAAGAATAAGGGATTAGGCTTCTATCTTAAAAAGTCAACATATTGACATGTTTATTTACCTGTAATCGGAGTGATCATGAATCGGAGTGGATAGGATTCGGAGTGGGCTGGACTCGGAGTCAGGATTCGGAGTCAGAATATGCTGTTTACTTGGGTTCCAGGAATCGGAGTCGGAATCACTGTGAATCTCATTCATGCGTTTACTTAGAACATGAATCGGAGTCAGTTGCTGTAAATTTACTTATATACCCTTTCAGTTAATTTTGTGTTTTTAATTTAAGTAAGTAGATTATATACTAATTATTTTAATACTAAAATGATTATTTTTTGTGCTACTAATTATAGAACTATTTTCTTGAAATATATGTTTATTTTTTAAAAACATAATGTTGAGATAAGTAATTTGTATGCTAATAGTAATTATATTATGAAGATTATTTTTTAAATAAAAAAGTCAAATTTTGAGATAAATAGTTTATTCTAGTAAATATTTGAAGATTATTTTTTAAATAAAAAAGTCAAATTTTGAGATAAATAGTTTATTCTAGTAAATATTTAAATTTTTTTGAAATATAAATTTGCTTAAAAAAAACTTAATGTTGAAATATATTTCTAAAATTAAAATTTTGTTTGTAGTTGATTTATTATGACTCACTTTTTTTAACTTTGCTAGAGTATTAAAAATTTTAAAAAGTAGCATTAAAAAATTTAAAAACAAATATAAGATATGATATAATCATCTTTTAAACAAAATAAGTTTCAAATCATAAATATACCAAATAAGTTTCAAATTGGGGACAAAATAGTAATTTAACTTTAATATCAGGAATGGGAGTGCTGATCCGGTGGGGGGCTTGGGATTACCAATCCCTTTATTCAATCCCAAATTAGTGTGGGCCCCACATAATTTCACTCACATTCCAGGATTAAAATAAATAAGTAAACCTAAGATTGATTCCTATTCTCCATTCCGATTCCCTATTCCTGTAAAGTAATTAAGCCATAAGTGTAATGACATAATATTCTTAAATGTTTGTTATTGGAGAAAATTAGGGGAAAGGCCATTTTTTGGACACCGTCTAATGATTTTACCAGCCTTACGTGCACTAATCATAATTTTGCCATATTAGATTTTTTAAACAAAATATATTTTAAATTACAAGGTAAATTTTCCATTTTACCCCTATATATATTTTGGTGCCGCTGTATTCGTTTCTGTTGTTCTCTTCTTTTTTCTTTATTTTTATTTTTATTTTTTAACGTCTCTCTCCCTCTCTCTCAAAAAAAATAAAAATAAAAATAAAAATAAAAAAGAAACAAAAACTTAAAAAAATAAAAATAAAAAAAAATCAGCCGGCAAGCAACCGGTATGACTTTTCCATACCCCTCATTGCCCTTGCATGCCCTCAATTAATCTAAACCGTGAGATCATTTTGTTCTTTTTGGTCAATTGGGATCGTTTTGTTCTTATTAAATATTCCATGTGACCTAATCAAACGTTTAATACTTTGTGTGGGAAATTTCCCCCATTTTGAAAGTGGGAGTTCTTAGAAGTGCCCACAATGTTTTCACTGTAAATCGAAAAATATTAAAAATAAAAGAATAAATGTACAAATCTAAATATTATTTATATCAGTTGCAGATATAATCGAACAATAATATTATACATAACTTTACTTAAAAGTATAGAGTTCGGATCTCCCATCCCCAACTTCAAAATTATATATATATCCGTATTATTTACATATTTATATTATATTTTCCTTTATTGAGAAAATATATATTGAATTTTAAAATTTTACATTTTTGTAACATTAATTACATTTAAATACAAATGTATACATTTTCTGGTTTTTTTTTATTAACACTTAATTTTGACCAAAAACACCAAAAATACCTTTAAAAAAGCTAAATTATAGATTAGTTATATATTTTATACCATGTATTTTACTTTTATTTATGAAGTATATCATATATTTTAAAATCATACATTTTTATACCATTTTATCTCATTTCATATACAAATTTATACATTCTATCTATCAATACTTTATTTTAAATATAAATACAAATAGTACAAGGAAAAGGAAATAATACAAGTAATGGATGTAGGAAAGTTCTAAGTTCCTAACAAAATATCTGTAGAGAGAATTATGTGGGGGTGAGACTGGCTTTTAAAGTAGAGTGAATTAATTACAAAACTATGTTTGGGGATATTTGGAGACAGAGTTTTGGAGGTTATATTAGAAATGTGTGTTTGAGAAGAGGATTTTTGGCAAAATGCTATGATGTAGAAAAGAGTGCAAATATTTGAAATGTGTTCGGAAAAAAAAATGCAAAATAGATCTTACTTTGTTCATTTCGTCGTTATTAGTATTTTGACATAAGAATCATCTCGTTTTGATTTGAAATGAGAAAGTTATGGACTTTTAAAGTTTAAGGTTTTTTTAAAAAAAATAAAAAAGACAAAAAATAAGATATAAATTTGAGAATTTTAGATCAGACGTCAAATACTAACCGAAAACTAAGTAAATCCAAAGTAATCCAAAGTATTATCAGACGTTAAATATCGTCAGGTTTTGAGCAAATCCAAAATCTTCCGCCACAGTCTCCAGTAGCACACCCAAATAGGGTCCAAGTAACTTTCTAAATGGACGTGAATGAACTCCTAATGTTAACTAAAGTTTAACGTTTTCTTTTTCGGTCTTTCCAAAAGTAATCCTTTATAGAATAGCGAACATATACAATCATTTCTTATATTATAAAATAGATCTATAAGTATAGAAATCTATATTACGCACTACATATATTATATAACTATAAGCTAGTGTTATAGAAATTATGTACCTAGACTGTATCTGTATGTATGCGTCTATACATAAATATAAGAGGCAGACATCTATGTATAATATATATATACACACACAAATAAGTACAGTATATATATGTCGTTTATGTTATTTAAAAGAGTTTTATTGTTTAGATTTGTTATCAAAGCTTATTAGGTTATTTTATGAGAAAATTTTTGATAATGTGAAATGATCAAATTAGTGATATTTGGTTCTTTTGCAACCATTTCACAGTTACCATCTATAATATTTTTTTGTCAACACCCAATTATAAATGTTGGCGATATTTTAGAGAAACATTATCATTTCAAGTATATTTGTATACTTTTAATCTGAAGTACACTTGCCAATCACTATTTGTTTCGACGATAACATACAAATTGACTGTAATTATTACTAGATAATCTTGAGTTTTCGTTTAGGTTTATATGGAACAAATCATTATCATCCCAAGATTAATAGAAAAAAGCAAATTGAAGACAAATCAAGCTTTTGGATTGAAATTGTGAAGAACCTTAAAAGAGCATAACGATTTCAAGATTGTACAAGAAAAGAAGAATCAATCAACACAAGCACCGTACAATATTTAGAGAAAATTATCTAAATAACCACCGTTTTTCAATCTATTAACCAGCTGACATAAATTCCTTATCATATTGATCTAGTGTTAGTTTTTAATGTCATATTGATATAACGGTCTTTAACTTTGTATCATTCAAGTGCTTTCTCTATATATGTATAGTCTTGTATTATGGTCTGCATTATCTTTTAAGTATTGATTCAATATAGTCCAAGCACACACACACACTTTAGAATCTCTTGATTTTACGAAATTGCATAAAAATCATTTAATCATGTTTTTTTCTAAACCATTTAGAGGTTAATTTGACACTTACACTTGGTATGTCAATACATTTCTCTTAAAAGTGTCAGAGACCAAACAAAGTGACAGAGAGAATTTTCTGTTTGGTAAACTGACAGAACCTATCTGGTAAATTGGAAGGTTACCAGAGAAAATCTTATCAGAGCTTGTCCGGATGACTTGTTTTGTGGGATGGGGGCTTGGTTCAGATAAATTGGAAGGTTACCAAAGAAAATCTTATCAAACCTTGTCCGATTGACTTGTTTTGTTGCGCTCCCTATCACGGTCGACCGGTGCCTTCCAATGGGCAAAATATTCATATATATATATATATATGTATATATATATATAGGCATAGTTTTGCCAATAATGGTCTACAAGTTTTCAAGATTGGCAGTAGAAAAAATGCACAAACTACATTGAACATACATTGATCCAAAACCTCTCTTGCTCTCAAATTTCTTGATGCTCTTTACTCTTTAGAGTATAAACACTTCTACACACTTCAACCTAACTTGTTTAAATCTTTACTGGGTGGACTAATCTCTCTTAGGTTTCATTTTGTATTCTAGGAGATACTTAGAGTGTTGTAAATTCTCTCAAAATCATCTTGTAAGGTTTTCCAATTCCGTTGTTACTTTGACAAAGAAAGTATAGTCGGCATCCTATATCAAAGTCAACAATTGTAAAAGGTTGATGCACCTTAGGCAGTAAAATCTTCACCAATTTGTATTGAAGTGGTAGTGCTGAAAAGATGATCGAGATAGTAGACCGGTTGAGCTTCGGATGAACTTAGTGATAGAGGACGGGGGTTTTTCGTCTAACATATATAAAATTGAGTCTGCATTTCTTCTTCCTAATCTATTTACTTGTCACAAATTTTATTTTTGTGTTTTGTGCTTAATATCGTTAATCAACTTTATCGTATTCTTAACTATATATATATATATATAAATTCCAATAATTATAAAAAAAGGATAAAAAGTTTTTATAAACCCAATTCACCCCCCCCCCCCCCCCCCCTCTTGGGTTATATCATTCTTGGGATAACATGCTTAGTACATGATTGTATGAACTATAAGGGTTCGTTTGTTTAAGGTTCGTTTGTTTGTTTCATAGTTTTCGTTTTGTTTCATTTTGAAAATTGTTTTTCGGTTGAAAAATTGTTTTTGTTTGGTTTCAAAATTTCATTTGGATGTACGGTTAAATTGTTATTTTGAAAAGGGAATAACTTTTGAAATGATGTCTTGATAATTGTTTTGAAACAAGTAGGTATATTAGGGTAGTAATTTCGTAATACTAAGCAAGATATGAAAAGGGCAAAACCCCAGAAATAATTAAAAAAAGAAAAAAAAGACTTCACTTGCAAAGATTCTGAGGCAGAAACAGATGTGCCATTTGATTGATGTTGGAAGATAACGTTACAGTTTTATTTTAGAAAGTGAACCAAAGCCGAGAGAAGAAAGTACAGTTGAAATGTATTTTGTAATTTATAATTTAAACAAATTTACAAGAAGCCCATCTCAAGATCCTTTTTTTTTTTTTTTTTTTTTGGGGGGGCAGATTCCAGATCTTTCAAGAATTACAAGATTTCAAGGCAAAATGAACTAACCCGGAATCTTCAATCTTTGCTGCTGTTGTTGTTCTCTGTTTTAATCAACTTATGTGCACAAATCTAACTTAAAATATATATATATATATATATATATATATTTTTGACATGAAAATTAATCATACTTTTCTCTCCAAGAGTAGACAAGAACGAAAACCCAAGAAAAGGCCAAAGCAATATCCCCAACAACTTGCCTAGGCCAATCACGAGAAAGGTCTTCAAGTTTCCTCTGAAAGTAGGCTCTCCAAATGGCCATGGCGATGTGAATAAATACACAACATTTGGCAAACAAGCTCTGAAACTTTCTGTCCTTCACAAAAGCCACCATGAAAAGAAGGAACCCGATTACGAATAGAAGCAAACCCGAGAAGGAATCCGATGTCCGAATCAAGAGCTGATCATGGGGTGTTGACCCTTGAAGCTTTGTTGCCGTTTCCAATCCATGGCCGAACACACACAACTCGTACGAGTAGAACATCATCAGAACTCCACTTGTCAGGGCCACAAAAGAGTGGAGAACACACACCAGGAAAAACCCCCATAAACCCATCACGCAAAACAGTAAATTCACACCTGACCTCTACTATTTGAGATTTAGTGTTCGAATCCCCGATTCAATTCAGCTTTTGTTGCTTTGTAGTGGACAACTTTGGAAACTAAGCCTGGATTTTTGGTTATGGAATCTGAACAATCCAGAAAAAGAAAAATGGTCAAATCATAGAATGGGGCTCAAAAGGAGAAAACCACCCAAGTGGGATCTTAGCCTCAGTTTCACAATTCAATTGTCAAAAGAAAATTCTTGTACGAGGCACTGTGGAGAAATTTTTGGGGAATAGAGAAGGACAAAAAAGAGATCTTTTTAGGAATTGATATTGATGGGAGTGTGATTCCAACAAAACACATCAATTCCTATCCCTTGGAGGAGGGACTTCTCATTTCTCATTTATGTGAATTTGGATTGATATTACTAATTAATAAATTTAAAGTTAAATTTAAAAGATTCTTGAGGAAATAAAAAGAAGGAAAAAAAAAATGTAAAAAGATTGCTACCCATCTCTACATACATGATCCACACTGAAGCACCCACCATGCAGAAAATGCCATGCTTTTTTCTAGTTACTTCCTTGCTTGTTCTGCAAAGCAATTGAATATATGTGGGTCAATACATTAATGGGTCTCCATTTTATTATTATTATTACTCTTATCTTTATTATTTCTTGCAATCATGCTCTTTGGGAAACATGTAGGGCTGCCTTTTTCATAATCCCAACTAGCTTTGGGTCATCTAAAGGTGTTCAGTGCTGATTCTACTAGACTTGTTATTGGTTCCTTAAGCGACTCTTCTTTTTTTTTTTTTTTTTCCCTACCAAAAAAAGTCATTTCATGTCTTAAATTGGGAGAATTTATAGTTGATACTGCGTGGAAGTTTACAAGCTTCTATTAACAGCTCATGGAAACAGGAAACCTCTCTTTGTTTTATTTTAGCTAAAACACTATTTACACATATATTATAACTATAATAATAATATAATCTTAGATATATATTATTTATATTAATAATCTTGTATATATTATTTTTAATATTACAATATATATATATATATATGACGTGACAAATTGGATTCAGATTCAAATGCAAAGTAGCCGACATGAAATTGTGAAGATCTCATCATTTGTTTTGGCAAAATGGAAAAAAAATTGCAAAGAGAATCAAGGAAATCTAAAGAAAGTGTGTTACATTTGTGCACGATTTTCTTCCAATTGAAATTAGTTTGTTTTCTTTTTTTCTTTTGTCAAAATTTCAAACTCCTTTATTGAAATTTTTTAGAACGTGGGGTCCAATATGCAATAACAGCGATGATAATAAAGCAATAATTGGGATACTTTACTATAAAACAAGCTGGATTGCTTTGTTCTGTACGCCAACTCAATGACAACTTATCTTTATTATTGTTATTATTATTATTACTATTATTATTATTATAAAGTTGTGATGAGATTTTCAAAGATGGAGCTATGATTGCGAGGCCACAAAGAAAGTATGTTTGAGTGGAGTTGTGAGAGCAAGTGGCCAAAATCTTGTGCTCTTCGTTGGTCGCTCCCTTAAATTCATGGATTGCGTTGCACATTCACCCACAAAATTCCTTAAAAACAAAATTACACAAAATATCTAATTTTATATCCCATTTGAAATAGGTCAATTTTTTTATAATATTAAATAAATATCTATTTTTAAATAAACAAATATTTGTACTGCTCATTTCACCCTTTTATTATATGAACATTATTTTCCTTTACTAAAACTCATATTTTTTTCCTTATTTGTATTTTGTCATTTTTATTATCTTTATCTTAATTATCATTTTTTTTGGTTACTATGATTTATATTTTTTTTGGAAACCTATTTGTTAAGTATGATTTAGGTTCTTTAGAAACCTATTTTTTTAATACGATTTAGATTTTTATGATAATTCTAACGTCATTATGATAATATCTTTTTCCATTGTTATTGGTCTTGTCTCAATAGCTAGTTTCTAAAGTTTAGATGCTAAATAAATTTACTTATTTCTTTATGATAATAACTATTTCGTTATGTTTTTTTTTTTAAACTTTTTAATGATAATCTTAATGCTCATTGGAACCCATAATTCTTCAAGGATCATTAATACTCTTTTTGAATTTTTTTTTAAGATTTCTAAATATTGTGAATTTTCATTAGATTTTTAAGGATTTATTGATTATTGATGTTGGTTCACCTTTTCTATATTTATAATTGATAACATTATACTATTGTTGATTTTTCAACATTTTTTATTTATTTTATTTCAATTCATTACTAAAAGGTAATAATGGTTTTATAGGTACTGTTTTAGACATTTTTACAAATAAAGAAAAATGTAGACATTTTTTAAAACATAGACTCCTAAAGTAAATAATCCAATCGATTAATATGTTCATACGTGATAATATCGACATTCAAAATCACATTTAAAAAAAAGTGTATACAAAGTCAAAAGGATATAATAAAATTTTGACGATTAATCAAACCTGTGAACATCGTTTTTTTCCTTTCATATAACTTATATTACCATAGAATCCTCCTCAAATAAGTTTAGTAGAAAAGATAAGGTTCTGTTATGAAGTAGATGGATTTCACAGGTTCTACTAGGGCAATCCGGTCATTAGAGTGGGACTATTCGACTCAAAAGTGAACTTTCTCCATTAAATACTCAAATATATTATTTTATAGTTCATTTTATCGCCAACTGTAAATTCTTATCTAATAGACTTTTGTTAATCTTACTCATATTGTCTTCGTCTTGTTCAAAAACAATGTCACGTCGTTTCTTTCCGCCACCCCCCACCCAAAAAATAATAATAATAAACAAAACAAAACAAACAAACAAACAAGACAAAAAACAAAAAACAAAACAAAACAAGAAGAAAATAATTAAGCTCATATATATATATATATATATATATATATATATCTGAATTTTATATCTTGGACTTGAGGAATTACCCTTTCTAGTGCTCCAATAAGTAATCTAAATCGTCAACCGGATATCTTATAAAATTCGTTTTCAAATCCATATTTTGCCCGAGTGCGAATTTTTCTTTCTTTCTTTCTTTTTTATTTAATCTTCATGGTCTTATATCATATCATACAAACTACGAAGGGGAATCGCAACACAATCAAATGTTAGGACCCCTTTCTCATCCTATGCAGGTCCTAGGGTTTTGAGAATAATAATAACAATAATAAACTTTAAGGGTCGGAATTCAGGATCTATTTTGGACACCATCATCACATGATATTTTATCATCCCCAATTTTAAATCAAATTTTCTCTCCTTCATTTGCAAAAAAAATCAAACTTTAAAAGTTTATAACTTTCCCATTTCAAATCAAAATCGAAATGAGATGATTTTTATGTCAAAATGCTCATATCGACGAGACAAACAAAAAAAGATCCAATTTGCATATTTTTTTTTTATGAACACATTTCAAATTTTTATATTATTTTATATATCACAGTGTTTTTCAAAAAATTTTCCTCTAAACACATATTTCTTACTCAACTTTTAAAACAACATTTCCAGATGTCCCTTAAAACGGACCCTCAATCTTTTTTCTTGCTTTAGTTTTTAGCACTGTTATGTGACTGGTGCTAAGACTCTCGATTTCAGTGAATCAGATTTTTCATCTATGCAGCCAATGTACCTACTAAGGGGTCCGTTTTCAGAACTCGGTACCCCGTCTACTCCCCTTGAGCATTTTTATTTTAGTTTATTAGTAGAACCAATTGTCTATCAAGGTCATAGTTTGCCTATAGTTCAAGGCCACATGATGAATTTTTTGTATTTACTTGATCTGGAATATACTCTTCCTTTTCAGGGGCTAAAAAATACAGACAAAGATCACATCGGAATACGAGGAAAAATGGCAGAAGCTCGTGTTGAACTTATTTGGGATCCGGATATTTACAGCAAAATTGAATATATATCAACATTTCCCAAACAAAAATTAGAGTGGTATCTTTGCTTCCCTTTTTCTGCACAGATCCAACCAGGCACTCCTACCCCGGTGATTAAATGAGATTTAAAAATAAAAAAATAAAAAAAAAAGGGGAGAAAAAATTACAATTTTCTTTCAGTCAAAAAGGGGACAGAGGTAAGGGAATCAATCAATGAAGGAAACAACTAGATATAGATGCTCTATCTACCACCAGCATTTACCTTTCGGTGGCGCTTTGAACCGGATTTTCTTTCTCGTCCGCGTCGAGTAGAAGCCTTCTTTCCTACTGGAGTCTTACCATATGTATTAGCACTTGGAAGAACTGGTCTGAAATTACTCACAGAAGGAGGTGGCATGTGCTCTAGTAAGTCCCTGTGGTATGTCTGCAAATAAAAATCCGATTAAAACATTGAGATATATGAATTATAACTTTCAGAAACGACTTGCAGAAAGAAAAATAAAGCAGTCCGCTTTGGTTCAGCATGTAACTTATTCATAAGAATCCAATTATACTTATCATAGGCCTATACCTCAGTCAAAACTCCGAAAATGGAGAGAGACCAAAACGATGGCCTTGTTTAACATAATTGACCGACAATATATATCATGAAAAGTTTTGAATAAGCTTTCTAACCCAACACAGCATCATTAAAAATCTCGCACCTGAATTACGAAATTACGCCTTTCACAATCCATAAACATATTGATGCTCCACCCAACTTTTTCAGTTACTTTATCCCTCACCGTGGAAAAGCTTAACTGATCCCTGGAAGTAAAACGGTCAACCTCGTTGAACCAGAGACAGGTAAACAGATTGGTAATAGGAATGTGTTCTCTTATGATTACACAACCTTCAGGAACATCTACAGAAAGTCAAAGAAAAACCTCGTGTCACAAAAAAATAAAATAAAATAAAATTGTAAACACACACACAAACATAAGCATTAAGCACATATACACCTGATAATCAATTTCAATCCATGCATACATAAATCACAAACCTACCACTAGTTATGGGAAGCTTAGCAGTGGAATATGGTTTTAAACCCTCTTTTCTATAAAACTCAATCTGCCTATCAATCGTGTCATTGTCGTATTTTCCAGCAGCTTTATTAGCTTCAGCCTCCTCAAAAACATCATAGCGTCTGTAATGCCTTGAGATTGCAAAAGTCGCATTGTGACGCCACAAGAACCTAAATGCAATTGGAAAATGATCAAGCACCTTGTAAAGCCCAAATCAAATTTGGTCCATAATGTACTGCACAAAATGCCAAAATGCTTTGCATAGCAGGGAAGGACACAAGTAAATCATAGAGTAGCTCTCCATTCACACATGTAACATAGCAGAATATGAACAAAAATTTGTGCTGAGATCTTTATTTCTTATAAAAACTAAACATCATTGAAAAGCTATCAAGTATCAACTTTTGAAATTAACAGATAACCAAGGCATAGATTACCCCTTCCAGTTAAGTCACTATATTTCGAACCCCAGGATAAAAGGGAGAGAACAAAAAATATTCAAGTGCCAAAACATCAAAGAAAGGGAGGACAAAAGAAACCTCCGAACTACCAGAAAAAGATAGAGGACCATTACCATATTCTCACCAAAAATTGGAGCAAAAAAGTAGACGACAACCAATTATCCATACCAAGATTACAGTCGAGAATAGCAGAAGGTTTAAGTCATTACAAACAAAACATGTTACCTACAACTCTGGTGTTAAGCAAAAAGTTTTGGGAACACTACTTTCACAACAGATTCATACTTTATATAGAACATCTAAGTACGAGGATGTAGACCAACATGCAACATTTCTAAAATACAAGTCATGCACAGTAGAAGTTTAGAAATTAAAAAGGCATTCTTCATAAAAATGCCCATTTGATCTTTAAAAGGCACTAGAAAGTGGAAAGAAGCAACCAAGAAATGCTTGCCAATTTCTCAAAACAAGCCGGAATAGAAAAGTAAAGCAGAGCAAAACAAAAATTGCTTAGTATGTAACAGCTCAGATTACACTGGAAAGAATTAAGCTTCAAGTTCAACCTCAATGCCGTACGTTTCTCAAAAAACATTCTACTTAACTATAGCACTAACTGTAATAAATAAAAAGAGGTTTTTTGAGGAGCCTTCAATCTCTATAATTGTTGCACTTTCTTAAGACCCCGTGTAGTCCACTTGAAATCTCAAAGAGTCATCGAAAGGGCTAAAAGAATAAAAGCAGAAGATGTAGTGTACCTCTCAAGAATTTGATAAGGATCCACAACAAGCTGGAGCTTTCCATCTATCCATAGGGAATATCGAACATTGGGAAAGATCCTGTGCAGTAGTAGCTTTGGGATCTGCACAAGTATTTGCTGGATTGTCAACATCTAACAATTCTACCAAAATTCCTTCCGAATCGTAAGTGGTAGAAGAAGCAAATCAGCGAGAATAAGCAACTGACCTTTCCGTTACGTCTTGAATCATTGTATGGAATATTGCGGACGACAATAATCCTCCACAATCCAATCCGCTTACTGCTGTCTAGGACACTGGAATTCTTCAAATAAGCTTCTGTCTCTTCATCGATAAACATGTAGAAGGGAACGGTTTTTCTTGCCAGTTCACTAATATTCTTGGGCTGTTGTATTATGTCATAATTTCCTAGCAAGGGTGTGACCATGAGGAAGAGCCAGAGGAAATAAATAAAAGCATAAAAGCAAGGCAAAAAAAATCATAGCATGTCCAAGCCGGAAGTACCAAATATAGCTGATGCAACAATGACCTCATGAAACTGCTCCAACTCCATAAGGTCCGGTTCATCAATATCAAATCCAGTCCGGTGGCCAGGCCTACTTCCTTTGACAAATCTGACAGAACAAGATTAATCTTCATTGAGGTTCATTACAATTCAATCCATTAGTTACAGAGTTATTCGAGACTAAGTCTTCATCATTACTTACAAAAGAGCCCAAGCAAAGTAACCAACACGAAGAGAACTTACCCACAGTGCACTTTCATAGACTCCTTTATATCAAAAGAATCATCCCTCTGTTTTAGTGAAGGATACCCACCAAATTCAGAGCCTCCAAAAGGCTCAGTTCTAGTTGGATTTTCTTCAAGTATATATGACAAATTATTGATTACGGGTGATTTTGATGCGGAGCTTGGCATCACTGCAACCGCGTGCTCCACAGGAAGATAACATACTGGACATGCTGAAAGAAATAAGCACCAACAGAATCACCAGCTATTATCAATGCAAGTAGACATTCTACTACTCAGTGAAGATGCTAAACCATTATATGATGTATATCCAGGTTGCAATTCTGAACCAGTTATGAGATATCAAATCAAACTAATGAATTTCACCCAAAAAAAAAAAAACCGACTCACGGCGTGGTCCAATCCTTTTGGATTAGCTGGAGGAGGAGGAAATGCAAAATTTTCACAATGGTGGACAGAGGGAAGAGCATTTCCAGGAATCATGGTCGTAGAAAGCTTTGAGTTGAAGTGATGGCTGTCATGATCCTCGGGACTAATCAGTTGCCTAGTACTGCCATTCCTTTTCGCAATGATCTCCAGTGCAGATGAATTCTCATCGCTGCCCAAGGTAGCTCCAAAATCAATAGGCGTCCCAACGTCAGCAGTTATGATGTTTTCGATACGTTGCGCGATGTTCAAGTTAGCATTTTCTGGTTCATCATAAGACATGAAACAAACCATGAGACTGAATTATGCTATTCCCATACAGTAAACGACAATGTTAACAACAAGAACCCAAGATTTTCAAATTAAATGGTGCAAAGAAACCAAATCCGTCATCTGGGTATCTCATAAATCGTCAATCATAGTAACAAAAACAAACGACTACCACCCTACAAACATTAATTCATCAGATACCGCGAAGATAAACTACTAGAGAACAACTTTCCAAAGTGTTATAACCACCGGTTATTCAGTGGGGTCATAAGGCCGCTCGTTCTCCTCGACAAGATATCGAGTTCAAAACCAAGTGTGCTTTCATTGCCAAAAAGAAGAAAATGGTGAAAACTGAAAAGATAACAATTAACAAACCTCTGCTGACAGTGAAGGAACCGAAGACAAAGACGAGAAGAGCGAGGAAGACGAGAAGGAGCATGGCGAACTTTCTGTGGAATCTGCAGAGGAAAGGTCGAAGCTTTTCCTTCTCCCTGGAGAGAAGCAGCTTCGAGGGCTTGCGGAGGAGAATCGGCGTCGGCTGAATGTTCGAGAATCCATTTTGCTGTTGCTGATTCTGATGCTGTTGCTGTTGTTGTTGCTGGAGTTGTTGCTGGAGTTGTTGCAGTTGCAATGATCCATAACTCCCTGTGCGGAGACCCAACGACCCTCCACTCATCGTATTTTCCAACCAAAAACTCCTCCTTTCATTTGCTTCCTCTTCTCGTCCCTCTCATTCAAAAAAAAAGAAAAAAAAAAACTGAAATTGAAGCAAAACTGGATCAGAAATCGGAATCGGATTTCGAAATCGGCGGAATTTTCAGCTTCGGATGGCAAATGCGATCGGATTTCGCAGAATAAACCGATCAAATTCGATCAATGGGAAGCAAACAAATTTGAAACTTTATCGGAATCGGAAGCCGGAATCAGAATCGGGTCGACAAGCATGAGAGAGATCAAAATGGGTGACGAATTGGAAGAATGAGAGAGATCAATTCGAAGAATCCGAGACGAATTTCAAATCGGAGTTGGAATTTTTATTGTGTTTTTTGTGTTTGAATCGGAGTTGGATTTCCGATGCGCATAAGAACTTTTCTAGGGTTATGTGAGCGTACGTTTCTCGGCATTCCCGTTCGCGCCGTTCATCTTCTTGAGAGCTTGTTTTTTTTGTTTTTTGTTTTTTGTTTTTGTTTTTTTGGTCTAATTTTTGGAATATTGGGAAGCTTCAAAAATATCCTCCAAATAATGCTAACATATTAACAATGTGCAAAGACGGAGGCCGTTTGATCGATCTATTTGAGTTGAAAAATTAAAACTATTTTGATTGTAGTTGAATTAAATTTTAAAATTGTGAGTTTTGATGAAAATAAATTATTTGAAATTAAAAAATATATAAACTTAAATGTGTTCGAAAAAATATATTAATATGGATCTAGTTACGTTACTCTCAAAATTTTATGTAATTTAAAAAAAAATCATCCCATTATGATTTAAAATAACAAAATTATGGATTTTTAAAGTTTTTCATACGATAGTTTTTCATTTTTTTTTTTTCATGATTTTAAGTGTGATCATGTCCAAATATTCTACAATAATTTTGATGCATACTTTTAATCTAAACTGTCTAAAGATAATCTAATGGTTGACGATTTTTACCCTATGAATGAGGTAAATGAGGTTTACCCCATTGTTAAACTATCACTTTTAAAAGAAATAAAATCCGAAATAGTGTTTGGATAGGGGCCTTTGCAAATATAGGATTAAAATAACTATCATATTGCAACACTAGACCCTAAAGAGAAAACATTGTAAGGATAGTCTCATTCATTAATGAATATTTTATTTTCTCCAAAACACCCTTTACAAGTAAAAATAAAAATAAAGGAAAATAAAATAAAATGACTATCTTCTCCTAAAAAAAAAAACTCATATCGTTGAACAAACCCCCTCCTATTGTCAAAGAGAAGAAAACGTCATCTCCTTTATCATCATTTTTCATCTCCATCATCCCCCTCAAAACGACTATCCTTGTATTCGGGTTAACATCTTGTATCATTTTCACATTCTGGGTATCGATTTCTAACCACAAAAAGATGAGAGGAAGTACAAAAAGTTTGTAAAATCTCTAAAATTTTGGTAAGTTCATCTCAAACCCTCTAATTTTTTATTTAAATTATTTTCGAAGTTGCTCAAAGGTTGGGCATTCATGATTAGGGAGCTTAATATAGAAAAACAACAATGATTCAACCTATTTTGCACTAATTTTCAACTTGTAAAATCTGTAAATTTACAAAATCCCGTCATAAGAACAGTACAGTGACCAGACCGAACCAGCATGATCGACCGTACCTACCTGACCAGTCTGGTGGTTTTGGGGACGGTCTGGTAGTTTTGAACTAGTCTTCAATTTTTCATTATTTTTTTTTAAATTCTTTCATAACAATCTTTTTGTTTTTCTTATTTTTATTTTATAGGAAAATAAGTGAGATTGTCATTTATTTCAATATGATGGAGAATGGAAGGAACAAGATGACAGATCATATGAATGGTGCAGAAGGAATAAGGAAATCAAGAGTATAGTACTATTACATGATCCGGATAAGGTGAAATATTCTGAAGTTATTGATTGCATATTTAAAAGGCTTCATGTGGACTAAAAAAGTACGGAATTAAAAATAAGTTACATTCTTTTATGTATAATATCGTCAGGTCCTAAAATCATTTTGAATGATTTTGATATTAAGTGTTATCTTTTGGACTTTTTGTAAAACGTCACAACATAGAAGTATGCTACACGTTGAGTTCATGAAAAAGGTTGAAAGTAGTGATAACAATGATAAAGTAGCACTTGAAGTTGAAGGAGATGGAGTATGCAATATGGAAAATGATAGAAATATTTGAGATGCGTACTTCGACGTTAACATGGAGGCACCAAGGGTTTATAATGCTACTTCTGCATCAGGCTGCAAAGGTGATGTTTTAGACTTGCCTACCTTGGAGGAACGCCCTAATCAGGAGATAACGACATCTGCTCCAACTCCGAAATGACAATGTTCATGCATAGAACTAGACCCGGTCATGGATCATTGTGAACTATTAGCAATAGATGACAGTTCTATGTCTTTTAGTTTTGATGATGGTATGGGTATTGCAGCTAGTCAGGAATTTAAAAGCAAGAACGAGGTGAAGAACTTAATAATTGATGCTTCGTTGAAAGCTTGTTTTGATTATAAAATAGTCAAGTCAACCACAAAGTTGTTTGTGGTGAAATGTACAGTCTCAGATTACAAGTGGGCACTACGAGCTGTGAAGATCATGAACTCAGATTGTTTTACTCTACGAACATATTACAACACTCATACTTGCTCTACTAGTTCGGTGGATAAAAGAAACATACAAGCAACTGCAGATTTAGTTTCAGATATGTTAAAAAAGGAGTTTTCAGGCCAGCTAGAGACACCTACCCTGAAGAGAGTGATAGACATGATGAAAAATCGTGGCGTGTCAATATCCTACTTCAAAGCTTGGAGAGGCAAACGAAAACCAGCAAGTGATGTTAGGGGTGCACCAGAAGTCAGTTTTGAGATTCTTCCTAGCTATTTGCACATGATAAAGTTAATGAACCCTGGCACGGTCACACACTTGGTAGTAGACAAAGATCAAAGATTCAAGTACCTTGTCTTTGCGTTGGGCACGTGCATCGAGGGATCTAAAGCAATGAGAAAGGTAATTGCGGTTGGTGGAACCTTTTTGAAGACCATATACAAGGGAACAATGATCATCACCATCGCCTAAGATGGCAACTACCATCAATATCCTCTTGCTTGGGGAGTGTTTGACTCAGAGAATCACAACTCATGGAAATGGTTTATGACGAAACTTGTGGAGCTCATACTCGATAACGAAGAGCTGGTCATAAAATCTGATAGGCACTAAAGCATCCGTAATGCAGTTGAAAAGATATATAAAAAGTCACATTATAGATTTTGTGCATGGCAGCTCTCTCAAAATATCAAATCATGTGTTCACCGAGGATCTCGTGTTAGAGCCGAAAAGGGTACAGGCAAGGTCAAGGTTAAAAATACCGTCGCAAGTAAGTTCGTGAAAGTCGCTGCGGCATATTTCGAGCACGAGTTCAACCGACTCTATGATGAGCTAAAGAATAGATATCCTACCGCCGTAAAATATCTTGATGATCATGTAGATGTTAGAAAATAGGCTAGGTGCCACATCACAGAATCACGTTACAACATCTTGACTACTAACGGTGCGAGAGTATTAACAGTGTGTTAAAAAAGGCAAGAACATATCCTTTGTTGCCCTTGATTGATTCAATTGTAGAGAAAATCTCTAAATGATTCAATAATCACCGTAAGGAGTCGAGTCTTGGATCTTCCTCACAATGCTTAACTTTAATGGTGGAGAAAATATTGCATACAAGATACAAAGAGTCTACAATCTTGACCACGAAAGAACTAAATAGTACTACACTTGAGTATAATGTCACATGATCGAATGACAGTTTCTTGGTTGATCTAGAAAGGGGAACCTGCACATGTAAAGTATTTGATATCGACAAAATTCCTTGTGTCCATGCCCTTGCAGCATTCCCAAGAGATAATGATAAAATGCATGATTTATGCTCAAAATACTATCTAAATGAGGTATGCATATTGACTTATGTCCAAATTATTTATCCCGTCCCAAGCTCATAAGAGTGAGTTATCCCAGATGATATAAGGACTGCGAAGGTATTGCCTCCTGATTCACAAAAAAAAAAAAAAAACAAAACAAAAACAAAAACATAGGAGGCTTTAATAAACTAGATTTCCTTATATTGGAGAACATCAGAAAGACAAAAACAAGCGATCATGTCAAACAACTTTTCATGAGAACTCAGAATTGACAACCCCCCTTTGAACATATTTGATCGAAGTATATTTTCATAAAATATGATCATATTTTTATTTTTAACTTTTACTAAAGATTTTAGATTAGATCTCTTGTATTAATAGTTGAATTATGTTTGTAGTGATGAACTGTGTTTTGTATATTATAGTGGCTGAAATCGTTTTAATTATTTTTTGCAGGGTCCTTAGTGTTGGTATTTGATTAAAATAAGTCAACATGTTGTCGATTTTTTATTTGAATAAATTTTACTTTCTTATACTTATATTTAAATAATGCAAAAATACTTTGGTGTCATGACCAAAAAGACCGACAACTCTTTAATATAAATAAATACCGGACCCACCTGATCACTCAGGCCGGTCTGATAGGTTCAGAAAATCAATTAAGAAAGCATCATATCACTTTGGTGTCATGATCGGCAAAACCGACAACCGGTCCAGGTAAAAAAAATACCTGGTTTGGGAGACTGGGAAAAATAATAAAGAATGTAAAAATGTTTGGTGTCATGACCAAAAAAACCGACAACTCTTTAATATAAATAAATACCGGACCCACCTGATCACTCAGGCCGGTCTGATAGGTTCAGAAAATCAATTAAGAAAGTATCATATCACTTTGGTGTCATGATCGGCAAAACCGACAACCGGTCCAGGTAAAAAAAATTACCTGGTTTGGGAGACTGGGAAAAATAATAAAGAATGTAAAAATGTTTGGTGTCATGACCTGAAAGACCGACAACTCTTCTATATAAATAAATATCGAACCCACCTGCATGAATAAGGCAGGTTTAAAAAAACAAGTTACAAAAGCATCATTTCACTCTGGTGTCATGACCGGCAAGACCGACAAACCTTCCATATAAATAAATACCAGACTCACCTGACCGCTCAGGCTGGTATGACCTGTTTGGAAAGCATGATATCACTTAGGTGTCATGACCGACAAAACCTTTAAGGAACCCAATCATTATGGTAAATATTGATTGACATCTTCTCTCTATAAATTTGACCATCTCATCATTTATTAACTCAAAATTGTGCTCTTGCATATCGAATTCGATATATTTGATGACATATATGGCACAATCTCTCATGTGTTAAACAATATGTTTGTTAGTTTTTGTAATTATAAATGACAAATAAAAAGTTCAAATATTTGAAGTACACTTACGATTTCGCGTTCTGCTGATGGTTGAGTGGGCGTCTATAGGGCCATGGAAAAGGATCAAGATGGCCGAAATGTCCAGATTTTTGAAGTATTAAGGGAATCATCTTTTGTACGGGCTCCATAAATCTATCAATCTTTACTTTTTTGTAACATTTTCAATTGCAATAAAAAACCACCTGCTCTGCAGTTATCAAATCAACATTTACGGAAACCCAATGCTTTCCTCTTTTTTTTCGGTGACGTTGGTGTCCAATGTGTCATATAAATTAAGCTTGAAGTAAAGTGTCTTGGCACCATTCCAACATTTTCTCATCTTGGGGATGTCGCCTTTCACGTATGTCATGAAACAGTCATCTATGATCCCACCTTCATTGGCATTCATCACCAATAATTGGCCAAAGATCTCAACCAAAATGACGACGTCTTGATTGATGACATCTCGATACTTGGACTATGTTTTTCTTATTCCATACATATATGCTACAAAAAAAAAGTGTAGTATTAGTCAAAAATCTTTTGCTAGAAAAAAAAAATTCCAAAAAAAAAAAAATGCTTAGATATAGCGTTATTTAGTAGAGAATCACTTACATCACTTAAAAGCCAAAACTGCTCAGTTATTATCTTATAAAAGAAATCTCACCCTCATGTTAACCCAAGACCAGAAGTAAATGAGGGCTTCGGATCTGAATTCTTGTAGTCTTCAAATGATTTTTGCATACTGTCTGATAAGCGCAATGGATCGAATTCTTTGATTGGCCCTTTATAAAACATCATCTTCTTTGGACCGGGATTGGTGTATGGAGTTCTCTTATATTTTGACTTCTTTAGATGTCTTTGAGGTCGTCTCTTGGGTTGCTTAACATCCAGAACATCTTCTTCACAATCCTCATCACTTGAACAAGTCGAAGTCTGATAAAAGATTTCATTAAGGTGAGAATCTTCGATGTCTCTTTCTACACTGATTTTAGTTTCAAAACAAATATCTGTCGGTGCATATATATCATTCTGAGCCTTAATATCACCACAGACAATAATTCTAACATCAACACCTCTACTATGCTCACCTCCACCTCTACTGCTCTCACATCGATCTCCACTTTTCCAAGTCTCTGATTGTTGCTGAACAAATCTTAACACAATGTTTGTCAGCATATCAACGCGGTTACTATTCTTGGTAATCAATTCCTTAATTGTGAAAACTGATATTCATGTTCGGTTTGCATCTTTTCTATTGTTTGCTTTAGAGCTTGAATCTCACGTAGCACCATTGAATTGTTAGAATGAGAGCTAGCTTGTGGAGGTATAGACTCGTTGACAGAATGGTTAGACGGCGGATACCTGGTTTGCTCGACTGCAGTGGTACCCTGTTGAGGCGTAGACTGCTTATGTATAATATCATCAAGCTTCTCTCTATCTCTTCCTTGAACTCTCCCACCATAACCATGAAGAAAGTTATGTTGGCCTTCTAAATCAGCATGTAATAAGTCCTCCCAAAAGATGCTTGTTCCAAACTCTAGGATGGTTGCCCAATTGTCCACAATGGCGTCGGGATCATCATAATAAGGAACAAACCCCTTCATATGGTTGGCTTTCTGCTCCTCCAAAGTTAGGACAAAGATGCTTTTTATGTTATGAAATTTAGGCACTTCAAATTAGTAACCTACAAATCAAGACAGATCTACATAATATAAAATAAAACAAAACAAAATAAAAGACCAACCGTGTTATCCCCAACTGCATGAAGAATTTGCTCAAACGGTGGAGCTTGTTGTCGATGAAACTTTGTTTTCCATCGACAAATTCTTGGCACCGGTCCTTTAACATCTTTTCTAATCTCAGCATACATTGGGGTCAAGGAAGGAATACACTCAAATGGTAGAAGCCATACTAATGAGCAATAAAATATATTAGATTGCAAACATTTTAAAACAAATTAAATGTGAGAATCTTATAATTGAAATAAAATTTACATACCATCAATGGTAGTATGAACGCATGACAATTCCATCTTGTCAACTTCTCAAAAGTGTCTTTCCATTTTGCAACTATTTCTAACTTTTGGACCTGAGTCATCAAATATTGGTATGTCTTTCTTCCATATGGGTAATTGGCACACCAATCTAGGTCTTCAATCATTTTAAAGAGGTTGTAATCAATTCATTGGTCGGGATTTTCTGGACCACGAAGGACCGCACACAGAAAGTATAGGACATCTAATTTCAACTTATCATTTAGAAGGGTCGATCTCTCTTTCTCTCTTTCTCTAATTTCGTTATTGCGCCTCCTTCTATTACTCTGATTCTCCTTAGGAGGGATGACCATACCTTCTAAGTATTTCTTAACATCATTTTACGAGATCTTTTTCATTCCGTGAAAGACTCTTTCTCTAACTTTGTTTCTTGTATGACAAGGATCCTCAGGATAAGCAGAATAATTAAGTCCACTTATAAGTGCATGCTCCATGAGCGAGTACCTAATGGGGATGTCATTCAAAATGAACCACATTTCATAGTTCTTTTTTATAACCATTGCTCGAGATAGTAACATCCATAATGGGGTTTAAACTATTTTGATGTGATCTGTAATATTAAATAGGTGGTTAAATTGGGACTTCTTAAACCATTCTCTGCCATTAGGATGGTCCTGTAAGGCATTGGTCACAGTATCGACAACATCCTTTAATAAGTGCTTGATTGAAATTTTGCATTTGAAATTGACTTGATCCATATTCAATTTCAAAATGGGTGATGGGAGGTCCAAAACCTACATTTACATAAAATCACATATTAATAAAATATATTTTATAATAAAACCTAATAACATAAACAAAATATACAATTAAATATTGTAAATAATTTAATACTTCTCCGAAAATTCGACAGTATAACAACTTACTTTTATTGACATCCAAATTCAAAACTTGTAAGTTATAGCTTAAAAAATATATTGACCACATTACTACTGCAAGAGGTATCTCCCAGAATAGTTTAATTGATGTCAAATTTTAGAATGCATAAATATAATTGATAACTTACCTTTGGTATTGTGACTGGCAGCGATTGAAGTGACGTGTTGCCGTCCGGTTGGGGAGTGGTCCTACGTACTCCTTTAGAGTCATTTTCCGAGTCCATCTCCGGTAGTTCTAAATATCGACACTGTTGGGTAGGACGAGGAGAGTATGCCGATGAGGTCCGGCTTCGTGCCATAGCTAGAACCGAAAATGATAAAAATATAAAAGTGCATATGATCGATGACTCATATGTTATTTAGCTATACATACTCGTATTGACATGAGTATTATCAAATTGTCTTGTAGCGTTGGACAATGTCAAAATATTTCTCTTGCCATATTCTCCCTATTTGTTTGTCCAATATATATATATATATATATATGCATTTGTGTTACGCACAAATGAAAAACATTACTTTCTTTTCACTGGACAAAAAGGGATCACATATGATGACTTATTTATTATTCACTAAGGTGTTGGTCCATTGAATGGAGCAATGATAGGTACTCATCAGTGACTTAATATGTAACATTTTTTCTTCTGAAATGTAGACTTGATACGAACCACACCAACGTGTGACGAAACCCGTAATCTAAGAAGTCTCCAAGATCATCTCTATTGGTCGTTCTCCATTCCGTCTCCTGTTTAAAACAAGTTGATCCCACCAAGTAATAGCATAATCAGAAAATTCAACCACAGCTAATTTTACCTTCTTGATTTCGGAGTAGTTGTGGCAGTCAAACACAAACTCCATTTTCTTTTCCCACTCAAGGTATGTTTCGGGATCAGATTTTCCTTTGAACGACGGAATCTTCATCTTAATACTACCCAAGTGGTTATCTCCCTGATTCCTAGCTTCTCTAAACCCATAACCACGCCCAAACCTGCCCCGATTCATTGGTGGCTCTTCTAACTCCTTCATCTCCTTTTCATCTTCAATATCCCCCCATTGCACCCCTTGTTGCACTCGTCTATATGGTTGTCTAACAGAAGCGTTTCGTGGCTGCCCCCGAGTTGACTCTTCCTCCAACCTATCCATTCTCTCATGAATTTGTTCTAATTCATTCCTCATCATTCATCTCATCTCCCCCAACAACGCCTGTACTTGTAGGTTTGGAATTGTTGGTTGTTGTGCCTCTTTGGTTGAGTGTTCTTCTTGATTGCAAGACATATTTAGAATCTGCAAAATAAGGTTAGAGATCCTCTCAAGCCCTCCCTCACGTGTTTCACTCAAGAATGATTTGTTGACTCTCGTGTTTGTCACTCAATTGGCTTTCACCCTCTTACGTTCTCACCACTCTTGCCTTTTTCCATTCGTTGTGTCTTCTTTGATTCTTAATTAGACTCAAGAACAATCAGGATTCAAGCAGTAATTCGATGACAAAAGCAACCAAAACAAACCACAAGATTCAATAGGCAATTCCCAAGAAACTGGTGCAAGCAATTAAAATGACAAAGATGGTTCTAAGGTATGAGATGCTAGGTCAAAACCACAACGAATTACAGTAATGAATAAGATACTTGTTGATAATTTGGATTTCTTCTTCTGGTTTTTTTTTTAAACCGGATTTTTTTTTTGTTTTTAGACAATCTCCAACAAAAGGTCTGAATGAAAACAAATAAATGAGTAGTAATCCCAAAAAAAAACTTCGACCCCCAGCAGAAACAAGAAACAACCTTTTTTTTATACTTTTTTTCTGACGTTTTTTTTTTTTTAATAATCCGAACACAAGAACAATAAAGCAATCAAAGAATAATTCAAACTTGCCTTGGAACCTAGGCTTTGATACCAACTGATACAAACCACGCCAACTTGTGACGAAACCCGTAATCTAAAAAGTTTCCAAGATCGTCTCTATTGGTCGTTCTCCATTCTGTCTCCTGTTTAAAACAAGTTGATCCCAGCAAGTAATAGCATAATCAGAAAATTCAACCACAGCTAATTTTACCTTCTTGATTTCGGAGTAGTTGTGGCAGTCAAACACAAACTCCATTTTCTTTTCCCACTCAAGGTATGTTTCGGGATACAAAACATGTAATCTAAGAAGTCTCCAAGATCGTCTCTATGCTCAGGTTCGATTGGAAACCGCGACCAGTTGCTTGAATCGTGACATGAAACTTGGTATAGAAGACCGCGACCCAATGCCAACCCGCAAACAAGAACCTTGGTATTGTCGTAGACGTCACAAACGGTGGCGGAGAACCGTTTGATAAGTCGAATTTGAACACCACAAGACGAAGTCTTGATAAGTTCGATTAGTTCAACAAGAACTGAGAGATAAATCACAAGAGTGAATAGAATGCCAAAAGTTTTTTTTTTGAATTCAACTTTTTTTTTTTTTTTTTTTTAACTATCAAGAACTGAAATAAACTAGAATTCAAACAAAAAGAAAATTTAAAGGATAGGCAAACCTAAGACTAGAACCGAAGCTCTAATACCAAATGATACGAACCACGCCAACTTGTGACGAAACCCGTAATCTAAAAAGTCTCCAAGATCGTCTCTATTATCAGGTTTATCTATCCTTTAAATTTTCTTTTTTGATAATGAAAAAAAGAAAAAAAAAAAAAAAAGTTTTTCCGAATTTGTATGTAATTTATGATTTTCTGGTTCTAGTTGTGATTCAAAAGCAAAACAAAAAAACAAAAAGAAGAAGAAGAAGAAGAAGAAGAAGAGTCAATGAATTTGATTGAGTTAAAAAAAAAAAAAAGTTGCAAAAGAAAACATCGTCGCAAATGCCATTTTTCGCAGGTGATGAACTTTGATTTGAGGACAAATCATTTTCAAGAGGAGGGGAATGATGAAGACATGGCAAGAACAAGGGCATGAAATGTTAATCGTATTTCAGTTCTAGAAGAATCTAGCCAAGGTTAAGTTTAATTTTAGCAAGTTAAATTGGGTTGTAAGGCTTGCATGCCAATTTATTTAACTTTCCTTATTTAGGCGTGATTCTTTTGGTGTAATGGTTTATAATAAAGCCAATTTAAATACTTAATCTTTCCATTTCTAGTTGTAGGCATGAATTAGGAAGATTATGTCAGTTTCCTGATTTGTTTTCCTTTTTGTCAAAACTGAATTTATTAGAGGATAAATTAGGAAAAGAGAATTGTACGTAGCAGCCTATAAAAGGACATGTTCGGAAGCTAATGGCAGTTCAGAAGTTTTGGAGAATTCAGAAAAAAGTGAAAATTGTGTTTTCTTACATTCTTGAAAAGACTTTTGAACTTGTCAAGTTATTCTTGTGGCGTTCAACAGCCAAACTTATCATCTAGGTTCTTGAGACGTTCTTGAGAGTCTTGGTGTGGCGTTTGTCAATATCCGAAGTCTTGGTTCTTATCTCGTTAGGTAACGGGTCAAGGCTCAAACAAGCTTGCGGATTCAAACCCCAAGACCTTCAAGACGCAAGCTTGTTTGAGCCTTGACCCGTTACCTAGCGAGATAAGAACCAAGACTTTGGATATTGACAAACGCCACACCAAGACTTTCGAGAACGTCTCAAGAACCTAGATGATAAGTTTGGTTGTTGAACGCCACAAGAATAACTCAATAAGTTCAAAAGTCTTTTCAAGAATGTAAGAAAACACAATTCTCACTTTTTTTTTTTTTTTTTTTTTTTTTCTGAATTCCAAAACTTGTGCTTTCACTATTACAAAGACGCTTATTTATAGGTTGAACGTTACAAAAAGGTTCTTAAAATAACTATACTAATTAAGGTCAAAATCTGGTAATTAAAATTTCTTACTTGTCTAAAAAAAGAAAGAGGAAACAATATGCCATTTAATTGGCTGATCTCACATCTTCACTAGAAAGGAAAGTTTGACGTTTTTTAAATGTCTTTATTATCAGCCATAAACGTCCATGAAAAGTCAAAATGCGTATTCTTCTAGCACTGAAATAGGATCCGCATTCCATGCTCTTGTGCTAGCCATGTCCTCATCATTAATGATGAGGAATGAATTAGAACAAATTCATGAGAGAATGGATAGGTTGGAGGAAGAGAGTCAACTCGGGGGCAGCCACAAAACGCTCATGTTAGACAACCATATAGGCAAGTGCAACAAAGGGTGCAATGGGGGGATATTGAAGATGAAGAGGAGATGGAGGAGTTAGAAGAGCCACCAATGAATCGGGGCAGGTTTGGGCGTAGTTATGGGCTTAGAGAAGCTAGGAATCGGGGAGATAACCACTTGGGTAGTACTAAGATGAAGATTCCGTCGTTCCAAGGAAAATCTGATCCCGAAACATACCTTGAGTGGGAAAAGAAAATGGAGTTTGTGTTTGACTGCCACAACTACTCCGAAATTAAGAAGGTAAAATTAGCTGTGGTTGAATTTTCTGATTATGCTATTACTTGATGGGATCAACTTGTTTTAAACAGGAGACGGAATGGAGAACGACCAATAGAGACGATCTTGGAGACTTCTTAGATTACGGGTTTCGTCACAAGTTGGCGTGGTTCGTACCATTTGGTATCAGAGTTTCGGTTCTAGTCTCAAGTTTATCTATCCTTTAAATTTTCTTTTCGTTCAAATTCTAGTTTATTTCAGTTCCTGATTGTTCAAAAAAAAAAAAACGTCAAGAAAAAAATAGAAAAGAAAACGGAAAAGAGTCCGTTAAAAAAAAAAAAAAAAAGGTGTTTCCGAATTTGTTTCTGGTTCTAGTTGTAATTCCTATTCGTGGCATATTAAAAAAAAACAAAAAAAATGTAGAAGAAGAAAATATCATCGCAGATGCTCTTTCTCACAGCTGATGAACTTGATTTGTGGACAAATCCTTTTCAAGAGGAGGAGAATGATGAGGACATGGCTAGCACAAGAGCATGGAATGCGGATCCTATTTCAGTGCTAGAAGAATACGCATTTTGACTTTTCATGGACGTTTATGGCTGATAATAAAGATATTTAAAAAACGTCAAACTTTCCTTTCTAGTGAAGATGTGAGATCAGCCAATTAAATGGCATATTGTTTCCTTTTTCTTTTTTAGGCAAGTAAGAAATTTTAATTACCAGATTTTTACCTTAATTAGTATAGTTATTTTAGGAACCTTTTTGTAACATTTAGCCTATGAATAGGCGTCTTTGTAATAATGAAAGCACAAGTTTTGGAATTCAGAAATGTGAGAGAATTTTCTCTTTGGTTCTTTGACGAACCATTTGAACTTATCGGAATTTTCCATGATGTTCACTATCGACTTATCAAACGGTTCTCCACCACCGTTTGTGGCGTCTACGACAATACCAAGGTTCTTGTTTGCGGGTTGGCATTGGGTCGCAGTCTTCTATACTAAGGTTCGTGTCACGATTCAAGCAACGGGTTGCGATTTCCATCCTAATCGAACCTATGCATAGAGATGATTTTGGAGACTTCTTAAATTACAGGTTTCGTCACAAGTTGGCGTGCTTCGTATCAAGACTTTTCACTTCAAAAGGAACGGGCAAAAAGCTAATTTAGACCAAAACATCCCAAAAGAGATATCCTCTAACACGCTTTGGGGAATTTTATATAAATTCTGTTTATTGTAATTGTTTATGAATTTCTGCCAGACTTGTTTAGTTTATTGCTAAAACGTATACAATAGAATAAGTAAAGGAAGGTGAACACGCTCATCCTTATTTAAATCCAAAGTTTCTTTAAAATAAAAAAAATATTATATCAAAGTAACAACAACCATAAATAATGCATAATTAACAATAATTAAAAATAATAAAAACTACATAGTCAAGTAAGAATGTTTGGAGGCAAATAAAAGTTGTTTGAGGCTAAAGTAATCATAAATATACAAATTAACAATATAACAACAACGTAGTCAAGCTACCAAGTCTCTTTTGGGGTAGGAGTTAATAACGGGAATTCAGGAAAAAAAAATGATTTTTAATTCTATTTTAAATGGGCATTTTTTGTATTTAAAATAATTTTTATTTTTATTTTTTGTTTATGCTTGGATTTTGTTTGTGATTTATTTGGGTTTATTTATTTTGAGATGGAGTATAAACTCGGTTGTTTTGAATAAGCATCCACTTTGATAAATGAAAAACTAAAGACGCTCAATAAAAACAAATGGCAAAACATTAATTTAATGCTCCAATAATTGAAAGTACAAGTTTTAAAAATTGAAAGAAATCGTTAATCACGTTCTAAGACTTTGTGTTCCTACCAATAAAGATAAAAGTACATTTTTTAATATAAGTTTTGCTAAATGCTTTTTACTTTCCACTAGGACTTTCACTTGATCAGCCTTTCGGAGTCGCTGCAAAAACTTGACAATCACCAAATTGCAAGCTCAACCTGCCTGCAATTTAAGATTCATATTTAAGTTAAAAACTTATTCAAAGAAAAAGTGAAAAAGAATGACTAAAAAAGTAATCAATGATTAGGAGTAATCAACCCTAGAAATACATTTAACGCTTCACATACGTTAATGTTTGGTTGTTTGTAATAGGTACTTAGACTATCTATAATGTATTTATTAATGTCAATCAATTAAAACATTAAGAAAAATAATTGATGTAAAATTTCTACTCCAATGTATGATATCTACCTTTTATTATCGTAATTAAGTTTGAAATTTGTAAAAGTAAAGCTTTGGCACAAAAATGTGCAACATCAACCAATCACAATTAAATACTGAATTTAATGTTTGTTATAATTTGATGCGAAATTTTCCAACCAACATTAGCGCGCATTGGAGAGAGTTTTTTTTCCCCCCAAATGCCAAGCCATTACACTGAGTGTTGTTCTCGTCACACTCGATGCCGTCCCACAAGCAACAATCATCTTCCTCGCCTGATATCTATGATGCAACCTTGGGATAAGCCAAAGGATCAGAAGAAGCATGCTTGTCTATAACAAAGCTAGCCTTAAACCGCCACAAGGCAGTGCTCTCATCTTTGAGGCAAAGTAGTCGAACATGAGAAAACAAACAAGTTAATTAACTAATATGTGATCAGATGAAGTAGTCGGGTTGTGGAAAGCAAGCTATTCATGACTGAGTTCAATAAGTGTGACTTCATTTTAAAAGGAAATTGTGATAATTTTCCAGTGAGTTCCAAGTCTCTCTCTCTATTAATTATCCTAAACATTTTCTAAAATGTACGAGTACTCTTATACATCCAGACCCAAAATGAGTACGCGAGGACATTTTATGTTTGGACGTGAGATAAATGAGAGACGAAACTACCTCTAATAAAAAAGTTGATGAGCCGGTCACGTTAGTCGTCGAAGATGGCAACGGCAGGCGTGCTGGGCATGAGAGTGAGTGAGATGGGGATCTTATGTTGGGTCTCCTTTGTCGGCTTTAAGAGAAACTGAGAGGCCTCCCTTTTGCTGGCTTTGAGTGAGACAAAGATAAGAGGAGAGTGAGAGTGAGTGAGATGGGGATCTTGGGTGTTGGGTCCCCTTTGCCGGCAGGGTGAGAGAGAGATAAGAGGATATTGAAAGTGAGTGAGGTCCCCCTTTGTCGTCTTTAGCAGGGCAATTGGGGCCTTTTGGGATATTTTACCTGGCGAGGGAGGGATCTTGAGTGAGAGAGAGATAAGGGATAGGGATTTTGACTTTTGTTTTAGTCTTTGACTATTGTTTTTTTATTTATTTATTAAATTGAAGATAAACTGAAGGGGTTTTTAGTCATTTTATTTAAAAATTGAATTAAAATAATAATAAATAAAAAGCAATCAAAACAAAGGTTATATATGCAATGGTGGTTCAATTTTGGGTTATATATGTAAAAGATCTGTTTGGATAGATGTTGAAAACAATAATTGAAAAAAGAAAAAAAGAATCATGTGATTATAGGTACAATTCAACGGCAACTTCTCGTTTGCTTCCACTACAACTTCAAAAAAAAAAAAAAAAAAGAATGGGGACAAAGTCTGGATACGACACAATGTTTCAGTTATTAAAGTGAAACGGCGCCATATACAGAGAATGAAGAGAAAAGGACAGCAGAATGCGATGAATGAATATATACTAAGGCAGAAGGCCACGTTAGTGATGATAAATCAGAAGGTCACATCAGCAGATGTTGGTGGTACTATTTACTCGACGACGGAAACCCACTTTTCACTGTGAACGGGTTGCGCGAGAACGTGTAGGCCCATTTCCAAGATCAGTGGAAAAATAGCTAGTGGCATTGCACATCTAACCATATCAGACTAAGCGGACAGAGATGCTCCCCTGGGAACCGAACTGACTGACCACCATCTCCGCTGTGTTGCTACTCCCCGCTGTGAACCCCGAGCGGTTCACAGTCGGGGCCCGTGGTACTGGCAACACTTTTCGGACAACTACTGAGCCCTGCTTGCGCTGTCGGCCCCTCACTGCCCATATCATGTCATCCCGTATCGGCTGACGATAGTACCCTGGCACGGCACCCCGCGCTCGCCACCTGACACCTGACACTATCTGCTACTGTGCCCGTCCTATCGCCGGCTTCCGTCGCCTGGCCAAACTAACACGGTACTCAACACTTATACCAGTACTAGCCTGCCTTCGTGTCCCCCATCACAGACCAGAGGGACACATGGCATCAGCCCATTAGATGTATGGCGCTTGTACACCTGAAGCATGTCTACCCGTTGGGAACACTCGAAGTTCAACCCATCAGGGTCACCCGAACGCCCAGGCCCGCAGGGAACATCTATAAATAGAGGGTCAACCTACCTATTCAGGTATGGACAATTTTTCCTTGCCAAATCTCTACCTCTCTGCTTGCTCATCAGTACCACTACTGAATTTAACATCGGAGTACTCGTAAGAGTCACCCCCATGGTGTCCCCATCACTTCGAGGTGCTTGTCTTTTGCAGGCAATTAGGTGCAGAGTGACTGTGCAAGGCCGACCTCGTTAAGTAATCACATCAGGTGTTGAGTCGAAGATTTTTGACATCAACATTTTTGGCATCAACATTAAATATAATGATTAGAAATGACACCTAAAATAATGATTGTAGCACCTAAACCCCCTAAAAAATATTTATTTATATAAATAGGGGTGAGGGTATGAGATTTGCATGCTTTTAAAGACATGTGAGAATTTAAAGAGAATCAAATATTTGTCGTGAGAATCAGACATTTATTGTTCTAAATTTTAGAAGTCTCAATAAAGCTTTGTATTCATTATTTATCATCAAATTAGATTTTGACACAAACAAGAAGGTTTTCTAAAAGCCTTTAGCTTTGTTCCGCTTTTCTTTTTAAAGGTGTAGAAATGAATCATCTTAATGAAAGATGGAATGAAATCTTTTTTTTTTTCCCTTGTTTGGAAGCCTTCTGGTGTTCTTGTTTGTTATTCTCAATGACTGTTTTTCCACCAAAACAGACTTTTTCTTTTTAAAAATAAATTATATCCATCTTCAATAAAAGTGATATAGGATGAAGTATCTCATCAATGGAAGGTTGCAACAGTAGGAGTGTCTTGTAGGACAGGGGGCTACGGTAGATCTTGGAGGTTGGTTTGCAATCGCGATACTGAACTGAGGGAGGAATATGGGCTTGCAACAACGACCTTGGTAGTGGGACTACGACGACCAAATCTTGTGGGGACTTACCACGGCGAACAGTGTCGAGACAAAGGAATGAATTGCACGCAATGATTTTACAAGTATGGGAGGTGTTTGTACTCTGTACGGCTATGGTTGCACCAAGAGGTCTCATGAAGGGGAGTTAGGATAGGACGCTTGTAAAGCAACTATATTGACATTGAACATCCACATGGGTGGATGGGATGACAAAGGATCTTGATACATTTGTTAGGCATCTCCCCTTTCTTCATCTTGATTTGGGTCATATTGCCTCCCCTTTAGGCCCCACTCCAGCTTCGGTTGTTGAAGCCTAGGTTGTTGATGGCAGGATAGGTCTCAGGTGGACGACTGAGAAAAACTAGTATAAAAGACCTGACTCTGCCATACTTAGGGAAGTGCTCCTGCCTATGTAGCTGAAAAATCTGAAATGATGGGACTAGCACAAGATCCTAATATATATATATATATATATATATATTCTATGTTGACATTGAGACATTATAATAAGATACTTTTATATTTTAGGCTTTTTTGCAACTGGTGTACCCTGAACTTATCGCACAATTGTAATTTACACTCCGAACTTTTAATTTTGACAATTTGCACCATGAACTTACAATTTTGTAGCAATTTACCCCTCATTGATATGAATGTTAGTCTTTTGAACAAAATTGATATTTGTACATAAGTCGTTAATTAATGTCATGAATGATCATTTTTATATCTAAATTTATTCAGATTAAGATCTTTAATCATGTATTATCAAAGTAGAAAATTTTATACTAACTTTATTTTAAATATAAATTTGAGTTAATATTGATTAAAAATGACATTTTTATACTCTTAATTAACAACTTATATGTAAATCAAGTGTTAATTTTCATTTAAAAAAATAAACATTGTAACCAATGAACGGTAAATTGCTGCAAATTTATAAGTTCAAGGTGTGAATTATCAAAATTAAAGTTAAGGGTGCAAATTGTAATAAGATGATAGGTTCAGGGTATGATAGTGCAAAAAAGCCTTCCATTTTATTAAAGATATAGGTCGAGAACAATGTACAAGAAGATATTATCTTAAGTATATAGCATAAACAGTTATTCATCAATCGGTTAGTAAAGCTGAACATTTAATTCTGTTAAGGTCGTAATGTTTTCCATTTTCAAATTAGTGGAACAAAATTTATCTAGGTCATTTGTAAATAAGACATCTATATATTGAAAATACATTAAACTAATGTTCTTTTATAAAATCGTTTATCAATAAAAAAAAAAAAAAAAAAAAAAACTATTATCCTATTATTAGATGATTAATTTATGAATGGGTCTTATTTCTAAGTGGTTGACAGACTCATATTTTCCGTGTTGTATTTTTTAAATTACCAATAAATAAGAACATTTAATAAATTAATATCTTGATATTTTAGAGACACTATTTAAAATAGTACTTCTTGTCGTTCTCCGTTAAAAAAAATTTCCCCCCCTTCTTAATCTCTTCCATATCTTAAAAACCACCAAACCATCTAGCAAGTAGAAGCTAGGTTGCTTTCAACAAATAATAAACAAATAAAAATGCTAGAATATGAGATGTCTAGTTTATAATTTTGTTTGAATTTTCATAGTTATTTCTTGCTTTACATTTAAACCAATAATAACAATTAAAAAACGAAAAAAAAAAAAAAAAGATCCTTTAAAAGCACAAACACAACTCGTTGATATTTTTTCGATTGGTAGGTTAAGTCGTCTTCATGATTGCAATTCTTCACCTATGATTGTCCTTTTTCAATGGGAAATATCATGAATTGATTCGTGAACATTATTGTTATATGGAAGCATGTTTTGCTGTTTGTTTCTTCAATAACACGACAAGATTGATATTGGAAAATGTAGGAATTTGATACGTTAAGATTGAACTTGGAAAACGAAGGAATTTGATACTTTTAATTCAAAATTTTTGAGGATTAGACAAGTTGACTTCTAAACGTCTACTTTAGGTAATTATCTCCTAAAGGAGCATTTAGAACACTGACTGAAATTGGAGTTTTGAAAATGTTGATTTAAAATAAGTGAATGTTTAGAAATGTGCGTTAAGTTAAAAATGAACTATAATAGTTAAAAAATGTAAAAACTTGAAATGTATTATGTACTTAAATAACAATATAAATCTTATTTCATTACTTTTGTTCTTCTATGCAACATTTTTTTTTTAAGATCATCTCATTTCGACTTGAAATTAGAAAGTTGTGAATTTTTAAAGTTTGAGTTTTTTGAAATGAAAAAGAGAGATATGAAGATAAGCATAGTGAAATTGATTTACTTTGAAGTTTGGAGAAAAAGACAAAAAGTTTGGAAAACTTCAACTGTAGTGGAGGTTTCAAATGGATCCTAAATTAAATTTAGCTATTGAAAAGTGTCTAAAAAAAAAAACGGTCACATGAGCTCGTATGACAGTAAAAATTGAAAATTTGAATGACTATACGTCATTATGCGTTTCCTTTCAAATTTTCAACACATAATTCATATATTTGCAAACAATTTATAATTTAAAAAGTTACATCAAATAGGACATTTCTTAAGAATTTTTACGATAAATTGTATACTTTAAAATGTTTTAATTAAATAGCATATTTAAAAATAATATTTATAGTGTGATTTTACGGTAAAATATGCTCCGTAAAAAAATTATTTAGCGTAAATATGCTACTTAATTTAAATATTTTTAAAATATGTATTTTTATAAAAAAAATATATATATATTATTTTCATCTTTCTTTTTTATAATATTAATCAAAAAGTATTTACGGTATATTTGGATTACATGCTCACTAGATATTGTATTCTACTGTAACAGAATTTGCATTTATTTTCTCATATAGTGTATTTCATTAAAACTTTATTTGAACAGTAAGCATGTGTTTGGTAAACCAATCCAAATCAAGAAAAAATCCAACTCAATTTTTGTTTTGCTTTTTTTTTTTTTTTGGAAAAGTCAACTAATTTCACTCTTAATCAGTTATAACTTAAAAACTCAAACTTTAAACGTCCATAACTTTACATATACAAGTCCAAATGAGATGATATTTTATTCTTAATTATATAAAACTTTAAGATGAACAAAAGAAGATCCATATTATATTTGTTCTAAAATAATTTCAAGTTTTAACACTTTTTTACTCCAATCAGTCAAACGCACAATTCAATTTCAACTTAACTCAAACCAATTTTTTTCAACGCCAACCTACCAACCAAACACATGTTAAATCAGCTCAATCACATCACATACTCAATCAGATCACATTAGAATGACTTATTCAAAGGTAAAATACAATCCAAATACATATTCTATTTAAATATAATGGTTAAATGAGAAATCCAAACGCATAATTGTAATACATTAATTCCATTATATATATGAGTGTATATATATGTGTGTGTATGTATGTATGCATAATCTTAAATTGTAGTTTTTGTCCTTGATTGTGACTCGAACCGAAGCTAAGAATTTTATTTATTTAATTACGAGGTTGATCAAGGTAAAAATTAATTATTGAAACTTCGGTTGTGTAGATCAATTTGGTCCCTTGGTTTGCTTCATAAGACTCTACAAGAATCTATTCAATTATCCTGCACCTTTTTTCATTCTTTCACAACAATTAAGAAAATCACTCGATACTAAGTTCTGGTATCCAGTGCCATGCTAATTAATAGTATCTGAAATACTATTGTAACAACTCGTGCCTGCCTTGAGTATAATATTGTCCGTTGTATGCCTCGTGCTAGCACGATTTTGCTTTTGGATTTAACCCCAAAATACCTTATACCATTAAGAGGTGGTTTCTTTACTTATAAACCATCACATATACCCATTATCAAGCATTATGGAACTGCACAGCTTACCATTTTCCTTATAGGGACTGATAACTGTCACAATCACTTCTCCTTTTAGGGCCAAACGATCTTATTGCCCACATTTTTGGTTGGGTATAGGCTCTGATACTATTTGTAACGACTCATGTCTCCTTGTGATATGATATTATCCGTTTAGGCCTAATGCACACACGGTTTTGCTCTTGGGCTTAACTCTAAAAGGTCTCATAGCGTTAAGAGGTGGACTCTTTACTTATAACAATCACAAATATTCATTCTCAAGCAATATGGGACTGCATAACTTACCCTTTTGCTTGTAGGGACCGATAACTATCATAATCACCTCTCATTTTGGGTCTAACGTCCTCGTTGGCCACATTTTCGGTTGGGTATAGGCTCTGATACCGTTTGTAACGATATATGCCCCATTTTGGTATGATATTGTCCGTTAAAGGTCTCGTGCGCACACGGTTTTGCTCTTTGGCTTAACCTTAAAAGACCTCATACCATTAAGAGGTGATCTCTTTATTTATGAACCATCACAAATATCCATTCCCAAGCGATGTGTGATTGCACAACTTATCATTTTACTTATAGGGACTGATAACTGTCATGATAGGCCCTTTCTTTTATAGCCCAACATCATTGGTCACACTTTTGGTTGGGTATAAACTTGGATATCATTTGTAACGATTCATACCTACATTTGGTATGATATTGTATGCTTTGAACCTCGTGCCTGCACAGATTTTCTCTTGGACTTAACCTCAGAAGACTTCATACTATTAGGAGATGGTTTCTTTATTTATGAATCATCACATATATGCATTCTCAAGCGATGTGTGACTACACAGCTTACCATTTTCCTTGTAAGGACCAATGACCGTCACAATCGCCCTTACTTTTGAGACCCAACGTCCTCGTTGACCATACTTCCGGTTAGGTATAGGTTCTGATACCATTTGTAGCGACTCATGTCTACCTTTGGTATGATATTGATTCACTTTTGACCTCGTATTTATACGGTTTTGCTTTTGAGCTTTACCTCAAAAGGCCTCATGCCATTAGGAAGTGGTCTCTTTACTTATGAATCATCATATATATTCATTCCCAAGCGACTACACAACTTACCATTTTTCTTATAAGGACTGATGACTATCAGAATCATCCATCTTTTTGGAGGCCTAATATCCTCGTTAGCCATACTTACAGTTGGGTATAAGCTTTGATATCATTTGCAACAACTCATGCCTTCCTTTGATATGATATTATCCGTTTTGAGTCTTGTGCTCTCACGGTTTTGCTCTTGGGCTCAACTGCAAAATACCTAATATTATTAGAAGGTGGTCTTTTTATTTATAGATCATCACATATATCTATTCCCAAATAATGTGGAAATGTACATCTTGCCTTTTTTCTTATAGGAACTGATGACTGTGAGTTCACATGAGAACTTTAAGAATAACTTTGAAAATCTCATAAGCCAGACTCAAGTTCATATGAGTTTTACAGCATATTGATTTCCAGAAGCTTAACATACTAAGCTCACATTCACATGAGCTTCGCAGCACATGCTTAAACTTCAAAAGCTTCACATGCCAAACTCAAATTCAGATAAGCTTCACAGCATAGGCTTCAAGTTTCAATTATGCTCTTCGATGACATTCTTCATAGATTCAAATAAGGTCAATAGGATCAATGGTATTAAGGATCAAAGATCAAAGGATTAAGGATCAAAGATCAAAGGATCTAAAAGGATCATGTGATCAAGGGATCGAATGATTTTTTTTTCAAACTCAATTTTTTTTCTCTCTCCTTTAATAAAACAAAGAAAAAAAAAAACAAAGAAAAGAAGCCCTTTTTTTTTTTTTTTTTTTTAATATTCCAGCACTAAGGGGGATGCTAATGTTAATCTGCCTACGAGACTTCAATAAGATCTTGTATGGGAATCTCCCTTGTTTTTATTTACAGCAAAAAACGAAAACCAAAGATGAACAATCAAATAATAATACTAAAAAATAAATAAATAAATAAAACCTTCTATGAACAAATACGACGGCTCTCACAGGCCGCGACTAGGCGACACTCATAGGGCAATGGCAGGATCACGGTGGTTCGACATTGGAGTTTGGTGCAATTGTGTGATGGTGGACTTTTAGCGCCGTGGTTCGATAGCTTTTGGCTTCCTTTGTCAACGACACTGCGGTGGTTCGCGGAGGTGATGTGACGCAATTGATTGAGACATACTCCATCGCAAAGTAAACGGCTAAGACGTGGGCCTGCTGCAAAACTTCAATGGCGTTTGGGTTTCAATAGATTGGTTTCAAAGGAGATCGTGAAGTCAAATGGGATTCGGATGGCCTTGGATTCAAAGGGATTTGTTAGGTGGGTATGAATAAAAATCAAACTTTTTTTTTTAAGGTTTCATAGAGTGGTTCCGATACCATCTTAACAAAAATGAAGATATCGCTACATTTTTTCTTTTTATTCATCATTAATAAAAGATACAATTTATAGGTACACAGAGTAAACAATCTTAAGAAGCTAAATATACAAGAAAATCAGGAAGCTAATAATCAAAAAATTAAGAAGCTAATTAACAATCAAATATATGGATATATATTCCCATTTCAATCAAAATAAGTCTTTTAAATTCAAAAATAATCACTAGATTCCAACATCTACCCCGTGCAATGAACCTTGTCGTGGCTCTACAAGCCCATTCAAGGACTCATTGTGGTAATGCGCGATGACAATTGTCCCAACGCCACTATCAAACCATATTTTTTATATTTTGTGATTTTTTTTAATACTAGTTAGCGGAATAGACAAACCAAAAAAAAAAAAAATGTGACATTGATTGGGCTACCAAATAGGCAGACGTGTGGAAATAACATGACTGTTACGTAACAACCATTGAAAGCAGGATAAAAAGCACATTCCTACTTTTAAACAAGGGTAGGAGACATGTTTTCTGAATTCTGTTGTTTATTTTGGTTATTTTGTGCGTTTTTTTCTTTTAGTTATTGTGATTTTTGTGTGTTTTAGTTAAGATTTTAGGAGAATTTGAAGTATTTTTTAAAAAGCATAATGGTGTTGCTACCCAAAAATAATAATTAAAAAAAGGAGTTGCTGCCAAAAGAAAAAAGCATAAAGGTTAGTAGGTAATACGGTTGGCTGCCACCAATAATGCCGGTTTCTGATGGATGATAACCGTTGCCATGCGGTATTTTGGTGAAAACTTGCGTTGCAAATAATGGTGAGATGTGTTTAGTACTCTCATAATTTAACATGATAAGACACTTTATACCTATATAAAGATTATCTTATATCCAATATTTTTATAAAACGATATTATAACTTTTGTTGTTTATTATTGAAACAACAAGTTAATTTTAAAATATTTTTAACAATTCTTGTCATGTGCACTAATAATTATCAATAATACTGCAACAATATTCTATATAAAAACTAACATATAAATCAATTAATAATAATAAGATTTTAAATATAGATATGTCTGCCGTACTTGAAATATTTATATGTGTGCATGTACATTTCTAATTTCCTTATAGCATAAGTGAATAAAAAGGCATGAAATCATGACATTCTCTACTTGTAAAGAGCCCCATTATTCTTAATGGGCTTAGATACCATTGGGCCTGCTCAAGAGATTGTCTCTATGTTTGCATATTCCATCCCACCTACACCTAGAACCACCAATCCAGGGGGAGGCTTATTGTGCCAAGTCACTTGGAAAATGAGTTTATCCTTTATGTGTGTGTATCTCTCATGAGTTCTCTACTGTTCGGTTTGACGCTTGAGTTTATCTCAAATTAAACTGTATTTTTTCATTTTAATTTTTATCTTTTTTTAAAAGTCAATCAACTTTAACTTAAAAATTTCATCTTCAACTAATTTATTAAATGGAGGCTTAAGCTTGCATAACTTCTTCCTATGCTCAACAATCAGTGGGCCTATTTAAGAGATTATCTGCATGTATATTCCGTGTCACCTACTCCTATAACAATAACAAAATAACAAAAAACTCTTTTCTAGCAAAATAATAATAATAATAATACTAATAACAAAAATAGTTTAAAAAATTATTTTAATTAAATTCTGGCTTACTTGCAAAGTAAAAGCCAAGAGTTTAAATTTTATGTAATTATTCCACACACACACACACACACCCAAAAAAAAAAAAATCAATGTAATTAATCTTGCAGAAGGAAGAAATGAGTAAAAATTATAAACTATAAGATTAAAAAAAAAAAAAGCTTGTGGCACCCATGTAAATGTTCTTATCTGCTTTATAGGAATTTCAGGTGGACAACCCACCAATAAAACTTGATGATTATGGTCTTTTAAGAGAGAGTAAATAAACAAATAAGAACTTAATGATTGTGTTTGTGCATGTGCTGTACTGTTCAGACCCTCTTTTTTTTTTTTTTTTTTTTTTTTGAGTACTACTTTAATTATGGTTACTCTTAAAAGTGCTTGCTTGGAATTCTTCACCACTATGATGACCAGAGCTCAATCTTTTCTGGTACCACCTTTTTTTTTTTTTTTTTTTTGGTAGAATTTCTGATATTTTTCATATATGATCAAAAATTTTCGGGTACCACTATATTTAAAATTTTAATTATTCATATCTTGCTCCCTATCTTATATGTTTATGTTACTTTGATTTCCTTGATGCAGGTTTTCTTTTCTTTTTTTAATTATCGATATTTCATGATGAAATTAGGTGTATAGTATTGTGAGGATATGTTTGCACATTTAAATTAGTTAATGTAAAATTATTAATGATGGTCATGAATTTATCTCATGCTAAAATTTTTGTCCAGTTATACAATAATATATATGATAATTATGTGGTAAGGTAAAAAAAAAAAGATCCTATATATACCCAAAATCATCTTAAGACCAAAAAATATATATATAAATTTAAGAAAAATTCCACAAAAATATGCATTATATGTGAAAAAAAAAATGCAATTAATCTGAAGTTTGACATACTCATCAGTTTCCTAACAAATTTTCCCCACGAATAATATTTTGTGAATAAAATAAATAAGATATTTGAACAATTAGTAAATATATATATATATATATATATTTGGGCATTTGATTTGTCTTACGGTTGAAAAGAATCTTATGTGTATTGGCAATTTGGCATCTAGAAAGAAAAGAAAAGAAAAGAAAAGAAGGTTTAAAAAAAAAAAAGGCACACTCTAAAGAAAGAGTTAGTGTTTTCAATGGAGAGTGCATGAAATCACACTCTCACATTTTCTTACCGTTAATACATTTGACAAGACTAGAGTGATGCGCTCATCGTCAAGGAATCGGACTCATCCGTAAACGTTTTAGCAAACATTTATATCAATATATGATGAACATATTTTATAACCTTTAAAGAATTATGTTAATGTTGGTCGCCTATTTTCCAGAGCCTTTTTAAGTAAAAAGAGTAGAAAATCATATGAACATATTTTATAGGTGGGCCTGTGATTCAACATACTTTTATGGTTTTAATCACTAACCACATGATATTAAGACCAAGAGTGTAGTATATATAGTACATATCAGCATATGTTTCTTTTCAAAATAAATAATTACAACCGACATGTCTACTGGTGATTAATGTTGACTGGCCTTGTAGACCATGCTCATTAATTAAATGAGAATTATATATATGGAGCTTAGCACACACACACATATATATATATATATATTAGAGACGTGTTTCACGGGCGTGTGAATTTAATGTGTTGATTTTTTTAAAATATATAAATAATAATTTTTTCAATAAAATAAATTAAGTACTGAAATTTTAAAAAAATCAATATCTTTTCTTAATTTACACTTATCTTCTAGAGAATTTAATAGAATCTAATAACCAATGTTTTAAAGGAAAATTTGTCGATACATATTTGAAAAAAGTTATTTTATATAAGGACATTTTGAAAAAAAATGAAAAGTATTTTAAGTGAATTAACTATAAATATGTAAAACTTTTGGGAAGAAAAAGTAAAAATAAAAAAAATAAAACAAAAAAGGAGTTAAGCAACTCAACAAAAAAGAAAAAAAAAAAAAGTGCACAAAAAGATAAAATAGAAAGACCAAAATTATAAATAGTATAAAAAAGGTAGCTTTCTTTTATAAAACAGTTATAGATAGATTATATACATAGAGAGAGAGAGGAACAAAAATTAATTGGTTGTGCCTTCCGGTATACGTTAACATCCCCCTTTTAATTGTTCATGTTTTTGGCAACAATTATGAGGTACCTAATTTATCATTAATAATTTTTTTTTTCCGCTAGAAAATGAGGTACCTGATTTCTTTGCAAACAACATTATATTAAGTGGCCTTCACGTTAAGATGTCCAAAAGCAAATTCTCAACCTAAGAAAAATTAGTGCCTTCGTCCAACTATTTTACCTGAATGTATTATTACACCAACTAAACAGTTGGTGTTCTTTTTGAAAACAAAAAAGAAAAAAGAAAAAATATATATATAAAACAAATCTGTTAAGAGTATTGGTTTTGCAAGTGGAAGCTTTCTTTTGATCCACTATGTCTATAAGTGAGTATAAATTATGATTTTATCATTTTTTTAAATAGACTTTTAGTGACCACGTTTTCAAAAATATTGCTATTACATTTGATTGTAGATCGTCATTTTGTAGTCAAACGACACTTGTATAGCAACACTTTTATAGATCATTTTTATCTACGTTCTTAAATTTTAAGGTCATTCTCATTTTACACACTAATTTTTTAAAACTCCCAATTTACTGTTAAATTTTGAATGAATCCCATTTAACTCCATTTGATTGAATTTCTACTAAAACAGATGGAGAAAAGGAAGTCGAGTTTGGTCATTGGTGATTTTTCTGTTTGCTTTTAATAAAAATCCTAATTGAGGGGTTTAGTGAGACAAATTCACCTCTTTTTCTTTTTGTTTTTAACAAAAATTATAACTGAGGGAGTTTAAAAAGACTAATTCAAATTTAAAAGGTAAAGTAAGAGCTTTGAAAGTTTAGAAACAAAGTAAAAAATACCCTAAAATTTAAGAGATATAGGTGAGATTAATCCTATTTTTCTCGACAACTTTTATTGTCGTTAATCAGCATGATACATGTGATGTTTATGAGTATACTTATAAAAGATCAACTTATAATAATTGAAACCCAAAAATCAATTAATAAATAAGTAAATTACTTTTAGTATTAAGAACCAAGTCACAGGGGCTAACAAAACAAGAAAGAAACAAGAAACCCTAAAGAAAAGGCAAACGAGATAACTGAAATAAAAAATCCGGTTTTATTTATGCAGTTTAAAATCCCTTCTTTCTCATAAATAAGCAAAAAAAAAAAAATTTTTTAATTAATGGTCATATCTTTTTACAAATTAGTGAACTCTGCCAATATATTCCAAAACTCTAAAACTACTATTTCCATTTATTTATGAGCAATAGCATAATTATCACCGAAAACATATATGTATAATTTTTCACAGAAACGAAATCAGTTTAACTATATTTGTCGATGGCCCACTTTTAACGACGACCATAAGCGTGATTTTTGTAGTAAATGACCGTGAGTTTAATAAAATTAAAGGTAAATTTCTAGTTTGGTCCCTAATTCTTTTATGAGTTGAGATTTAATCCCCAACTTTTTTTTAGCTAAAAGGTCCCTAATTCTTTAAAATGGTACAAAATGGTCCCTTTTTTTAATTTACCCGGATGTTAAAAATTTAATAGAAAATATCACGTTAATTAATCCCTCATGATTTTACGATTCAACGGTGATCAAGAAAAAAATTTACTTCATTTAACTTACATGCATTATACATGTGATTTATTCCACCTAATTTTTAACCTTTATTAGTAAAAGAGTAATTGACCTAAATAATCCCTAAACTCTTTCAAAGGTGATGGATTGGTCCTTGTTCTTTTTTCTTTTTTTTTTTGACCGAGATAACCCTAAACTCTTATTTTTTGGCCGTTATGGTCCTTTTGGTCCAAATCCGTTAACTTGTGATGGTATTTTAGTAATCTAACAGTAATTAATTTAACAAAAATCATTAAAAAAAAAAAAAAAAAAGTTTACTCTCCTTTCTCGCTCTATTTTTCTCAAAACCCAGTTCAGGGGAGGGGTGATCTACAACGGAGAGAGGGGGCGTGAGTTCAGTGGTGGCAGTGGTGTGCGAACTAGATTAGAATAAGAAAGGGGCGGCGGCATCGGCATCGCAGTGGGGGGAGGGGCAAACCAGATCGGAAGGAGAGAGAAACGGGGGAGGGGGGGGCATCGGCAACGCGGTGGGGTGGGTGGGCATCAACATCGCGGTAGGGGGAGGGGCCCAAAAACTCAGATCGTGAATTTGGGGGGAGGGGGGACCCAGTCGTGGGGTGGGGGACTAACGGATGTGGGAGGGGGGGACCCAGATTGTCAGGGGCGAACGGCGGCAGGAGGGGGGGGACCCAGTTGCAGGATGGGGGGCGAACGGAGGTAGGAGGGAGACGGACCCAGTCGCGGGATGGGGGCAAACGCTGGCAAGAGGGGCGGCAGGGGTGGGGGTGAACGCCAACGAGAAGGGGGCGATGAAACCGAGAGAGGGAGTCGGGGGGCAACCCAGTTGGGGTTGAGGGGGGCTAAATCGAGAGAGAGAGAGGAAGGGAGGGGGTGGACGAAAACAGAAAGAGAGAGGAGGCAAGGATGGAGAGAGTGGGGAAGGTATTTTAGTCATTTTAGTATAAAAATTAATCATTTCAGTAAGATTCCGTTAAAAATTTAACGGATTTGGACGGAAATGACCATAACAGCCAAAAAATAAAAGTTTAGGGTCATCTCGGCAAAAAAAAAGGACCAAACCATCACCTTTAAAAGAGTTCAGGGACTATGTAGGCCAATTACTTTTAGTAAAAATAATCAAATTGCACCTTTTTGAAAAGTTTAGGAACCATTTTGCAGAAAAAAAAAATATATATATATATATATATATTAAGATTTGATATGATTATCAAATATTAATTGAAATTATTCTTTATTATTCTTTCCAATTTATAGATTAATTGATTGTAATAAGAGATTTATATTTGCTTGTGCTAATTTTCGTATTAGGAAATATGATTTCTTGATTATAGAAGATTTGATATCTTTGAATAATTTTCTCGTTTTTATACTTGTAAACTTGTATTTATATGCGAGTCTATTTTATAGTACTACTTACTAGTGAATTTTCTCTCTATTCCTAGTCCATGGATGAAACCACGTTAATCATTTATCTTCTGCTTCTATATATTATTCTCTTATTTATTTATTTTTATTATTCAAGTTGGTATCAGAGCTAATATAACCAAATCCTTGAAGGCTCCTATAGATAATTCAATCCCACTGTGTAGGAAGTGCCATTATCACGTCTATTGTTGAATCCGCTGTTGAACCACCAATGACATTGTTGTTGTCTAAAATGGATGGTCACCTTGGAATCATATGCTTTTGTGAATGCATTTGGTTAGATCTCTATTTATCTTAGTACACGTGCGCATGTTGCATAAATGTGTAAAAAAATAAAAAAAAAAAACGAAAAAGAAGGAAAATAAATAAATATATATATTGAGAAAAAATTGAGAAAAAAATGAGTGGAAACAAAAAAAAAGTTCATAGTATTTGTTTTGTTTTCTTTGGCATATAACCATAAAAAAGGGAGAAAAAAAAGAAAATAGAAAAAAGAAAAAAAAAAGAGTTAAAAAAAACAAAAAGAATTTGAAGTTGCAAAAAAAAAAAAAATCCCTAAAAAAAAAAGAAAAGAAAAATGATCTTTTGATCCTTTGGTCCTTCATTTCTTGATCCCATTGATAGTTATTATATTAAAATCCGATGATTATTTCCGAATTCAGAAGATTGGCATTGATTTAAGGAGGAATGTTGGAATCCGATGATTATTTCCGGATTTAGAAGATTTGCACCAACTTGAGCTGGTGTGTTGAAATCCGATGATTATTTCCGGAGTGTATGAGTTGCGAAACTATTCTCGAAGTATTCAAGGCAAATTAGTATGCACTAACTTGAGGGGGAGTGTTGAGATTTGATATGATTGTCAAATATTGATTGAAATTACTATTTATAATTTTTTCCAATTTATAGATTGATTGATTGTAATATAGGAAATTTGGATTTATTTGTGTTAATTTTCATATTAGGAAATATGATTTCTTGATTATAGAAAATTTGATATTTTTGGGTAACTTACTCGTTTTTGTACTTGTAAACTTGTATTTATAAACGAGCCTATTTCATAGTGTTTCTTACTAGTGAATCTTCTATCTATTCCTAGTCCATGGATAAAACCACGTTTATGCTTTGTTTTCTACTTCTATATTTTGTTCTCTTATTTATTTATTTTTATTTTTCAAGAAAAACAATATCGGGTACCAAATCATAATTTTGTAAAAAAGATAGAGACTAAATGAACAATTTGTCTTAAAATTAAAATATAAATTAATCTTTGAAGCATGAAAGAAATTCAAGCCATAACGCTGCATCAACAATGTTGGAGGTTCCCTGAAAAATTATACATTTATGTATGTATAGGGAGAGTTACACACACACACACACATGTGTGTGTGTGTATACGGAGGTTAATATTTTTAGTTTATAAGTCCCAGCTTTTAATGAAGTTGTAAAACCCGCTTTTGGTCATTGTTACCACGATTTATTTTCTTAAGTTTCACTTATATGTTTTTACCTAAAATTTAAGTACGATAATAAGCAGGGAGTAAGAGCCGAATAATATTTTGAGTAATTAACTTAAATGATTCCTGAATTCTTTTGAAGGTGACGATTTGGTCCCTGTTTTTTTAATTTTGGCTGGGAAAACCCTAAACTCTCTAAATATTGACAATTTCAGTCTTTTCCGTCCAAAACCGTTAAGTTTTTAACGGAATGAGCCATGTGCAATGCATGTGCTCAAATTTAAAAGGGTATATTAAAAATCTAACAATAATTAATTAAAAAAAGTATTAAAAAAAACTAGAATTCTTCTATGTCTCCTCTCTCTCTCTCTTCATTTCCTCCCCTCGATTCTTATCTCACAAGCATATTCAACTTTTGAATCTTTGTGAGTTACTTTTGGATCTAAGCAGCAAAAACACAGATCGAAAAAACCCAGAGAGATCGGACTTTGGCGAGGTTGGGAGCTATGAGGCATTCATGGGGCTGGGGCGGTGAGACGAATGGTTCGCTACGTCTGGGGTAGCTCGGCATTTTAGGGGCTGGGGCGGCAAGACGAACGTTTGTGATGTCTTGTGTTGTGAGATGGAAGTTTGAGACGTCTGGGGCAATGCGACGTTCATGGGTATAGGGCACTTCGACAGTGCTACGATTCATGGGTCTGGGGTAGCAAGAGGGATGTTCGCGAGGTCTGTAGCGGCGTGACGTTCATGGGTCTGGGGTGGCGAGGCGTTTGTGGTGGTTCGAGTGGTCTGGGGCTGCCATTGGGGATTACTTTGGTAGGTTGTTTTGTGATTAGTTGGTGATTTGATTGGATTTTGATGCAGGTATTGCAAATTTTTAGGGTTTGAATTTTGGGTTTGTTGTTTTGTGATTAGTTGGTGATTTGAATCGATTTTGATGCAGTTATTGTAATTCTTAGGGTTTGAATTTTGGGTTTGCATTTATCCTTTTTTTTTTAAATGATGTTAGTGTGAGGTGTTGTTTTAATAAGGGTATTTTGGTCTTTTGATGGTTAACTGAGATCATGTGATGAGTCATGTGACGCATTCTGTTAAAAACTTAACGATTTTGGATGGAAATGACTGAAATTGTCAATGTTTAGAGAGTTTATGGTCTTCTTAACCAAAATTAAAAAAACAGGGACCAAATCGTCACTTTCAAAAGAATTCAGGGACTATTTATGTCAATTACTTTAACATTTTTCTTAGTCAAAATTAAAAAAACAGGGACCAAATCGTCACCTTCAACAGAATTCAGGGACCATTTAGGCCAATTACTTTAACATTTTTTAGAAGAATAATAGTAACTTATAGTACAAAATTTTAAATATAATTATAAATAATATAATTAGATTTATGACCACGCACAAATATAAAAAAGATCCCTCCTAGCTTATTCTCTTTCTTTCTCTCTCTAACTTGAAATTATGCACATAAATCTGTTATTAAAATTAAAAATATGTTATTACTCAATCTGTTATTTACTAGAAAATCTAAGAAATTGACTATTCAAGAATTTATTCGTAAAAATATATTGTAATTTATCATCTTTTAAAAAAAATTATTATAAACTTCAAAAATATTTATAAAATATGTTATATTCTAATAACTATCCTATTTAAGGTACTAGTATAAGCAAAATTGAGATCGAAATGAGTGCTCAAACGTTGGAAGAAAAATTCTCACCAACATATATTAAGCTTGACAAATAAGGGCTTTATTAGGAGATAAAGGAATTTGACAGAGGTGAATAAGCATTTTAGCTTTGTTTTTTTTTTTTTTTTTTTGTTTTTTTTGTTTTTGCAAACACAGTAAACATACACACGCATTTCCACACATTTTCACATATGGCAGACTACAAGATCTTTTACGAGAAGGAATTAGGTTGACTCATATCGTGTAATATTTTGAGGACATCCACCAAATAGTTAGAGCCTGTTGACCATGTCCATCGACTACAGCATAGCCTTGCTTCTCAAGATTTATAGCTCTCTCTATATACGGCTTTGCAGCCAACTATAATAAACGTAGAAGTATACTGAAAAACAAGATCAGAGGAAGAAAGGTGAGGAAAAGAAAAGAAAATAAGGAAAAAAAAAAAAGAGAGAGAGAGAGAGAGACAAAAAAAAAACGATAGAGAAAAGCAATTTATTTTCTAAAAAGCAACTTTAGATAAGTATATCTTTTATTACATCGCTTAAACATTAGAATGTTTTAAAACATGTTTTCAATTCCAAGGTTATTATTATTATTGTCATGCTCTGATTAAGTTAAAGATATTATTTTTATATATGATGTGAAGTCTTGTGCTTATTAGAATCAAATCAGATAAAGACTAAAACGTTAAATCTTTGAGAAAAAGAGTTCCAAGAAATAGGTCATACAGAAAAGTAAAGGAATGAGATTAACCTCATATCAGAGAGCCCTAAGATGTATTAATAGGGAAAAATGTGTCCCACCATAGGAATACCCTAATTCTATAGGCAGTCTTATAAATAATGTAATAACACAACAATAACAAAATTCTTAGTTGTTTTTGCCAAAATAAAGGTGGTAAGGATAGAAGGTGACATATACAGATAATCTCACGTAGACAAATTATCTCATTATGACATATGAATCCCTAACAAAAATGGATATATATATATATATATATATATAGGGGAAGTCTACCAACCTTCACCCTTAAATTTGGAGGACATCCTTCAAAATGGATATCGACCGTTGAGATGTAAATGGACGGTTGAGATCTGTTGAAGGGTAAGTTAATTGCATGCAATTGGTAAATCCGTCCAACCAGTTAATCTCAGTTAACAAACGACAAATCGTTTTGTGTGGGAGATTGGGATTGTTGAGGCCTAAGGGTTTCTTTTTCCTTCTTTGTTGCGTTTATTTTATCTTCATGTTATTTTCTATCTAACTATATGTTATGACATCGTCTGATATACCATATATTTCGGACATGATATTCACCTACAAAAATAAAATAAAATATTTAATTAATTTACAGTTGTATTTATTAAGCATGTCAACACAAAAATACAAACCACTCATTTTGTTCCTTGTTAAGTAAGTGAACTGTTGTTTCTATTTAATAGATCCATGGTTATCCTCTACTCGGATTAATGTTTTTTTTTTCAACGACTTCAATGTTATTTTTTCAACAAAAATAGAAACCATTCATTTTGCTCCTTGTTAACCACTAGCTTATCAACGATTTCAATGTTTTTTTTTTCCCACATCAATCTTAGACCCGCTTTAAAGAATTTAGTTCATTTTAAGCTTGTTCTATCTAAATGTTATTCTTTTAAGTATTATATGCTATGACGTCGTCTAGGAAGACATGAAATGGAACATTAACTTTAAAGAATAAATTAAATATATTTTTTGATTTACAGCTGTTGCCCTTGATAGTACATTAATTTACCAATATGCCAGGTCATCTATTATGTTTTACCCACACCAGCTGGTTTCAAAATGTTTTTAATAAGTAAATAAAGTATTAATAAATTCTAAAAAAATCAATTGATTTTGAAGTTTTCAGTTAAAAAATATGCCATATCGGTGAAGGATGTCCTTGGAGAAGGACACTAGCCATTGTCTATATATATGTGTGTGTGAAAAGTTAAAGAAAAATATTTTTAATGTGTAAAATTTATATGATTTACTTACTGAGCTTTCACTCATATAGTTCTTGTGATGTAGTTTGCAGGGTTTGTAAACTTATAGGAGTTTGACTGAGCTAATAATTTTGGAATACCAAGATAAAATTAGAAATTTTAAGATTTGAGATTATTTAATAGAAGGATAATATTTGTCTCAACAATGAAGAGAAATTTTTTGCCGTGTAGTGTTTAATTTTTATTAAATTTAAGGTTTTAGTTAGTTAACGTTCTTTTTAAATTACTGACTCGGACAGAGACATTACATATATGCTACAATTTCCCTAATAAGAACTACTAAAAGATCTCCATGATTGTATGCTTGTCATAAATGAAGCTACAGTTAGCATGAATATGAAGATAAGATCATAAGGAGAATATTCTTTGGAAAAATGGTAATATTAACAGCCCAAAAAAAAAAAAAAAACAATTTGGCTCTTTACACTGACACCCTCTAAATTTATTACGCTATTATAATTCACATCCTGGATTTTAAATTTTGTCAATTTACATCTTAAGTTTATAAATAATAGCAATTTATCAATCATTGATAACAATGTTAATATTTTGAAGCAAATTAACATGTGATTAGAACATGAGTCGTTAAACAATGACATGAATTATCATTTGTATATATATTAGCCTGAATTTATTTAGCTAAAGATCTTTAATAAAATTTATCAAAATAGAATTTTTAAATTGACTTTGTTTTAAGTATAATTTTGAATTAACATTGATTGAAAAAGATCATATATGATCTTAATTAAAGATCTATGTATAAGTATAGTGTCAAGTTTCTTATGATAATAACAACATTGTCATCAATAGGAGTAGATTGTTATATATATTTGTAAGTTTATGACGTAAATTGTCAAAATTAAAAATATAGGGTATAAATTGCTAAATTCACGAGTATGGGTGCAATTTATCTAAACAATATTCTCATCTAGCAAAAAATAAAAAATAAAATTAATAGATTAAAAATAAAATTAACCTTATACATGTAGTAATAGTAGCACACTAAGTATATATATTATACCCAGAAGCCAAAAAAATGTGTAATTATAGCTCCAAGGTCCACATGGCAGCCAATAATCAATTCCACTTGTGGGTCTCTTTTTATTTTTATTTTTCTCAATTATTGATAGAATATATTATTACAAAAAGGATGACCGTCATTAGCATATTTTTTAGACGCCAATGAGCATGTCATTCCAACCACCCAAATATGCTACTGATTGGGATGCTAGTGATAAAGAAATAGGTCTTCATACGATACAATACTCGAACTTTAAAGTACAAACTCAATTGTAATAATCTTTTATCCTTAAATCATCACATTGAATTGTTTTCGTTCTTATTTTGTGTCATGATTCTCAGTAAACCGCAACCTAATCATGTCCTTTAACCCAAAAGAAAGATTCTGACCATGTCCTATATTTGATAGTGGTATCATTTCTTTTCAATGTGATAAGGTAATACACTTGCATTCCTAGTGAAAAAGAAAAGGTACATCTTATATACCTGTCTCAGTAGAAAAAATATAAAAAACCAAATTAATAATTATAAATAATTTGTCTATGATAGAATAGATTGCATGGAGAGGAGACAATACCAAAAATATATGTATATATATGCATATATATATATATATATATATTTTGAGGCTAGGGGCCGGGGAAATGGGTCCCATTTGGTTGTTTCTTTGTCTGAGAGAGAGAGGACACTGCCATAAATCCTATGTACCCACCATGTTATATATGTGGATAACTGTTCATTATTCAATGGACATGGACAGCTGTTGTTAGGTCATCGATATTGGACTGCCCCTTACTTGTAATTTTTCTCTCTCCTTTTTTTTTTTGTGTGTGTATTATTTCCTTCTTTTTGCTTTTTCACAATTTATACCTTTTTTTTTTTTTTTTGATAAATGCAATCTACACCCTTTGGTTTCATCACACGGGGAAGCCAATCAATGTAGGACTACAATTGGTCCTCTCTTTTGTTTTCTTTTCTTTTTTCTAACTAATTACTTACATAAAAATATTCACGAGAGACATCTTGCCCGTAAATATACATATACAAATATATATATATATATATATATTTATGTTTGTGTGTATGGTGTTACAACAACTCTTCATTGACAAACATTTGTCAATAAATTTTTATGATAGTTGCATGCCTATTAATGTTAATGCCTAGTAGCGTTGCGCGTATCTAATTGTTTGAATGCATGTGAATCATAATAGCATGTAATTGCACCACCGATGATGGTGTTATGACGGTAAAAAGATGGCATGCTAGACTTTCTTATCTACCACCCGAGGATTGAATCCCATTATTCATTACGAGGTTGCAATTATGTCTGTCAAGTTGAATTGGGTATCAATAACTTTGGATTCCATGGATGTTAAGTGAGAAAGTATTAGTCTGATCATTCTTTCGTTCACATGTGGTATCGGTAGATTCTCATAATAACGTTAATTCAGGAACGTGAACATACCACTAATCTTTTTTTTTTTAGCAACTACACGACTCGAAAATTATATGAAATAAACATATTTTAGTGACTCATTTAATTGTCATATCAATTTCAATTGACATGCGAAATACGAAGCTACTCAACTTGACTTGAAAAAATAACTCGATTACATGTGTAAGTTAAACACGTGAAATATGGCTCAACACCATTTCCGAAATTTACACGAAAATTACTATTGTATAGTTTGACAAATATACTACTCTGTAGTTGTATGATATATGTTTCATGGTTAGGTAGACTTTGATCACATCAATAAGAGTTGAGCTCTTGTTAAGTTTTAAGTATTTGAACCACTTTAAACTTACAAGTTTATAACTTATGATTTTATCTTGTCGCATGTGTTACTTTCTTCTTTTAATGATGAAATGTATTCATGTGTCTTGTTATATATGTTATATATTTAATAAATGTATGGTATTCGTTTTTTCAGTTTTCAATTGTAAGCCATGTCAGTGTTTGTTTATTAAGGATGTAAAATCAAGTTGACATTAATATTACATACTTAGGGGTGCGAGATAACTATTTTTAAAGAACTCGGCAAAATCGCAAATTACCACCCCCAATTTCAACCATATTATTTCCATCCGAGGTTGGAGAATCTATCTTACACACGTATATATATTCCATGAAAACATTTTGTTATATATCTATGTTCTTTATCAATTTTTAGGATAAATTGCTCACGTGTATGTATAATTATTTTTCTTAATTACTTTTAATTTGTAAATCATATATGATTTATGTGATATTTTCAATTAAATTTTTTATGTATGTTAACAAAATTGATCATTTTGTATATTTTTAGAGAGTTTAGAGACCGTAATAAAAAAAAAAAAGTTTTATCTCCTAATACCCGTAAGCAAGGAAAAAAAAAAAAAAACTTACATACCCAATGAGCTCATACTGGAAAGCATAATTTCACATAATTCATACCAAACAAACCAAAAAAAAAAAAAAAAAGCATCTCTTTTCTTTTCTTTTCTTTTTTAATGATAAATCCAACAAAAAATGATCGTCTATCAACGATGTAATTGGTAGCCCTTATTCTCATCAAAATTTCACATACACCATCATTTTTTTTTTTTTTTTTTTTTTTGTGAATCATACAACATCGTTTGTCGTTAGAAAATCATACTTTCCATTTCCTAAGGAGTTTTTTTTTATTTATATTTTTTTTTACGTCTTTTCCTAAGGAGTTTTTTTACTTTTGTTATGGAAAAGATAGAGAAATAAAAAATAAATAAAATAAATAAAAGGAAGGAAAGAGCTAAAGCATTATAAAATAGGGATATATAAATGAATTTTTTTTAAATACTTTTTTCATAAACGGCCTAAATTTTTAAAAATTAGTTAAAAGACATAAGTTTTTAAAAATTATTTAAAATATCTTTTTTTTTATTAGAATGATCAATCAATTTTGTGAATCATTAATTGATCACAATATATATAATCAATTTTTATAATCAATTACTGATTAATCATAATTAACACTGATTGACCATAACCAACATCAACAATTTTTTGGTCAAATAATGATTAACTATATAGGTAATCACTGATTGACTAACATCAAGCAAAGAGTACTCTCAAAGGCATCGACTGAAACAGATGTAGCACATTTGTCATCTCGAAGTGAAAGCAGAATCTCTACGTACATATAATTAATGAACAACATTTTATTATCTCTGTAGCCAATAATCTGCAATATTATTTTTGTTTCAGCGATAATATATATATATATATATATATTAATTATTCCCTCTTGCAGGCTACAATAATAGAGATTTCCTTCATAAAAATCGAAGAGAGTGCAAACAAGAATACATTGTTGAGAGCAGAAAATGTTCAACTCAAGGACAAAATCTCCGTCACGTCCGGTGAACTTGTTTTCAAAGAAGGTCCTGTCTCACTCGCTCTACGTCTATTTATATATATCAGCATATTAATTCTAAAAATGAGTTGTGTAGACGAGGATTTTTTTTTTTTTTTGGATATTTTAATGCAGCACAAGCTATAGAACTGAAGAAGGAAAAGGACAGACTAGCGAAGCTATTTGAAGTCCATCATAAACTATTGGTTGAGATTGCCAGAGGACTCTCAGCCGGCAGTTCGTATGATCAGTAATCAGGACCAGCGGAAAGAAACATGATGAGAGAGAGGAGAGAGAGGGGGGAGTTGTCTGGAAAAAATGAAAATCGGTTGACAAAAAAAAAAAATATATATATATATATATGAGGCCATTTAACTAAATTAAAAAAAAAAATTGGACAATCTATTATATTAGATAACTAAATCAGGCCACTTACCCTAATTATCGTATAAAATATTGTTAACGCATTATGCAATTAAATTGGCACCCGCTAACAACCCCCAACATTTAAGCCATCAACCCAATGTTGTTAATAATCAAAAAAAAAAAAAAAAAAACAGTATATCCGAAAAGGGAAAGAATCACCTGCGGTAGGCATAAGAAACAAGAAAATGAGAAAATAGAATCGTCATTGTGCCCACAGGACCGACAATGACATAACCCAAAAGGAGTAGCGGAAGGAAGAGAGAAAGATACATTTTACATTAATTAAAAAAGATAAAGAAAAAAAAAAGATATGGGGGGGTATGTGTTTATTATAAAATGAAACTTTTGAAAAGGAGTGTTTTTTTTTTAGCACTACTAAAAAAGGCATCTTATCAATAGCTTGTATCATCAGTAACTAACACAAATAATTATTAAAATTAAAGTTAATTTTAAAATTTGACTTTTAAAAAATAATATAACTGTGGTTGAGTCTTATTTAGAAACTCTACTGATAGAGCTCGTTTTATATATTGTTCAATGAATTTTAACGGTTTAGATGTTACTCGTGTATGATAATTACAATGTACCTTAACACATAATACTATATACTAACAAATAAAAAAAAGAAATTAAAAAAAAAAAACCGGCAACCCCCCCCCCCCAACGACGAGCGACAAGCCCCCCCGGCTGACGTCGAGCCCCCCAATCTTCCACCGTTGAAGCTTGGTTTTTTTTTTTTTTTAATTTCTTAATATTTGATACTATGAAATGAGGTGTATTATAATTATCATAAACAAATAATATTTTAGTCGTTTGATTACCTCTGAATGGTTTAAAAATAAGCTCTACCGGTAGGATATATAAAAAAGGTTTTATCACAGACTTGCCTCTTAAAAAAATAAGCATTGTCCCACTTTGTCCTACTATTCAACATGAAACAAATCTCCTCCTAAGGCTCGTCATTAATCGTTTCACTGAAACTCAAAATATTTAACGGCTTTACTCATATGCATATTATAATACTGTTTGGCAAGGGGTCATTTTTAGCAGCTTTATTCACTTGTGGGTCACCAGACAAGCACATGCGATGAATATTATGTTTATTTTTTTTTTTTTTTTTTTGATATTTTAATGACAAAAGTACCATAATTACATCTCACAATGAGCTCAAAGGGAGTTTTGTTCCATTTTTAGTTGTAAGGGGTAAAGTATAAGACTACTCCTATTATTTGGGGCCAAATTTAAAATTAACCCTTAATTAAAAATGCACTTGTTGGTGATTATTATAGTCACTACCAAAAACTGGTGTGGCAGTATCAAAAAATAAATAATTAAAATTGATACTATCATTAAAATACTAAACCATTATTAAAAGAAGAAAAACATACCGCGATAGTAGGGATGGTATTTGGGAGGGGCACATAGTGCTTTCCTATCCTTAACCCGCATTTCGATATAATCCCCATCCTCGTCTCATCCTTACTTAACGAGAGGTGAGGATGTAGTTGGGAGTCCTTATTAGAAATGTTTTATCTTTTTCTGCCTTGATTCTTGTCGTAATATTCACTATCGAAAAACTATCAATAAGTTAGTAACAAAAAATAAGTTGAAACTCATCTTAAAATCAATTTAAACTCGACGTTCTTGCAAAACAAACCAAATTCCAACCAAATCTATAGAGAAAAATAGTAATGATAGATTAATACTAAAATGCATGTATAAAAAATAATATGTATAATTTTGTTATATATGTATATCGGGACAGAAGTATCATTTCTAAGTATTATATTAAAGTTATATAAATTATCCTCTGAATTTTTTAAAAATTGTTGTGAAATGTCCAATTTTACGTAACTTTTTTGTTGAATTGGAGATGGACAGCCCGAGCGAACTTAATATGAGGACAAAAAATCTCATATCAGATTAACATTTTCCAATCTAATCCAAACCGAAAATGTAAAAGTTCCGAAATTTAAATACTCAATATAACATGAAGTTAACAAAATGTGACGCATTACAACAACTTAGAAAATTTGAGTGTAAATTGTTAAAATTGAATGATTGAAGGTCACATTATCAAAGACCGAAAAATTTGAAGGACAGTAATACTAAAAACCTAATCAGTGTCGTGATGATAAAATTTTATTTCTGTTTAAGCGAGATGGACGGTTATGCTCCCACCTAAGGGCATAAAGTGAAACTGATAAAGCAGTGGAAAGGCTAACGACTTCCAACGAGCAAATCAACCACCCCAACTTTTCTCTACGGTCAGCTTGGAAAAAAAAAAAAAAAAACAAAACAAAACATAAAAAAGGAAAGAAATTAAGAAGCATATGTGTATTAACTAATAGCACACGCGTATATGTGCACGTGAGAGCACGCGATGCTAGTAAAAAAGATTTTTCCTCTTCTTTTTTCTTTCTCGATTTCTCAGTTTTTTTAATAATTCTTTTTATTTCTCATTTTTATTTTTGGGAATTTTTCTCTCTCAAATTTTTTATTTTATTTTATCAAACTTAAAACCTTTAACTCCACTTTCCTAACCAAACAACAGACTAGCCCCCAATGACTTTTTATTTCTCAATTTAATTCAAGCAAAATGTTGTTTTGTTGCTCGTATTGAATAGTCATATACAAAAATACCGATTCCTCTTTTTATTAAGAATTAGTTATAAAAATTATCCCTAACTATTAGATAAATAAAATAACAATATATTAAAATAATAAAACAAAAGGTATAGAACATAAAAACATATGTTGATATGCTCTACGTCCACATATTAAAAAAACAAAAACAAAAACAAAGAAGAATTCACAAATAAGAAATACTATGCATGTGCTCCTTTATAAATACACATTAAAAGCATAGAATTTGATAAGTTACACAAACTAATAAATCTCATTAATACAAAGGAATTCAAATTCTAATAAAAAATAATTACATATAGAGTAACAACTTTTTCTAATATGCCCTTGATGGAGCCCCGATAAGAATTTCAATCTTGGATGATAATTGAAGGAACATGTATGAATAAGTGTAAAAGATTTAAGATTTTCTTTTTCCTTTTTTTTTTTCTGGTTTTTGTTTTTGTTTCTTTGTTTCGTTTTGTTTTTGTTTTTGTTTTTGTTTTTTTTGGCTGTGCTTTTGAATTTCTACACAAACGGAAGTTGTCAAAGAGGTAGTGGCACAAGGAAAGGGCGGGTAGGGGCACAAGGAATGAACGTCAATCGTCAATGGTACATGGACACAAAGAAGGGATGACAAACGTCAGGGAACGGCGTAGGATCTTAAGGATGACTATCGCCAAGAGAAGGGCGTAGGGACGCATGAACAACAATAGAGAGACCGAAAAGGCATATGGGCAATATTCGATCAAGAGACGGTGCAGGAGTGTAGGGACGATCAAGGAATCTTTTGATATAATCGCTTTGATATAATATCAATACATAAGAAAGAAAGTAAATGTTTTAGTTATGGAGATTAAGGTCTCGTTCAAGTTCAATCACTTTGATATCACAAAAAATAAAAAATATAATAATAAAACAGAAAGATAAAGAAAAATACAAAGATATTTAACAAAGATGTGGCTACGTACACAGATTAGGAAAGAGAGATGGATTTGCTAGTAAAGAGCACTATGCATTGGCTCACAAATAAATACAAATTACAAGTAAAGAATATGATGATAAGTTACCCAAACTAACAAACCTCTTAAAATAAACATCCTAAATTAAAATAAAGACAAATGAATTCAAAATTCCTAACAAAAATAAGGGTAAATTGCTCATTTAGTTTCTAAACTTTTACCTCATGTTTTCTAAACTTTTTTTTATAGCTGGAATGTCCCTAAACTTTTATAATGTTGCTACAATAGTCCTTTCCGTCTATTTTTGGATGAAATCTGTTAGTAATTTGGTTAAAAAGTGGTGCTAACTACAGATTCCGTCAAAAAATTAATGTAAATGACTTCTGTAACAACGTTTTTTTTAATGTAGTTTTTGATTATTCCAACTACGGGGAAAAAAAAAAGGTAATGCCCCTAAACTATTAAAATGTTACTGTGATAGTCGTTTCTGTTAATTTTTAAACGAAGTACGTTATTAATTTGGTAAAAAAAATGATGTTAATTAACGAATTTTGTCCAAAAATTAATATAAATGACTATTGTATCAACATTTTAAAAGTTTAGGGACATTCTAACTACGAAAAAAAGTTCAAGAACCAAAGTTGTACAAAATTAAAAATTCAGGGATGAACTTAATATTTTACTCTAAAAATGATTACATAAAAATAATAACTTTCTCTACCAAGTATAACTCGTGTAGCACTACTACAGAATGTGGATACCACGACGGAGCTTCCACGACCGTTATTTAAAAACCGTCGTGGAAGCTGAGGAAAAAACACGGAACAAAAAGCGGTCTCCGAAAACCGTCGTGGAAGTCGAGACTTCCACTACGGGTGTTTAAAACCGTCGTAGAAGTATGAATTTCCACGACGGTTCTCTGAAACCGTCGTGTAAGTGTCAACTTCCACGACGGTTTCCATGAACCGTCGTGGTATCATCGTCCTTTTGTTCAGACATATCAGATCGAGTAGTCCTGTTTTTCCCACATCGATACATGTACCAGCTGCCGTGAACAAAAATCAGCTCAGATCGCTCCGACAACAGTTCCATACGCCGCTGTTAGACGCCACCCACCACCATCCACTGGTCGATCATCATTCTTGTAAGTCATGATGACACAAATTAACTCATCTTTTTGATGTTTTCCTCTGTATTAATTTTTTATTTACGAACCCAGAATATTAATTTTAATATGTATTTTTTTGGATTGCTTTTGATACGTTAAATACTGCAAAGTGTTTAATTCAGTGATCACAATCAATGTATTTTTAGATCGATTGGTTTTTTTTGTAGTTTGGATTTTTAGTTTTGATTTTTTAGTTAAATCCTAATGATCAATGTATTTTTAAAATTACGATGTATTTTTATTTTGGATTTTTATGTTAAATAACCCGAGCCGGTTTTTTATTTATAGTTTTAGTTTTGTTATGTTTTTTGGAATTTTTTAGTAAATATAATGTTGATTTAATTAATGCATTTGCCGGGGATACCTATTTATATATAACGTAACTAATTATTAAATGCAAATGATATTCATGCATGCAATTTATAAATATGCACACCTTGACCTCGAGAACTTTGATTTATTGGTTTAGGATTTGCGCACAAATCATGGATAGGAAATGGATGTGGTTTGATAGATTGACTAAAGCATATGAAGATGGTGTTGAAGAATTTTTGTCATTTTCCAAATCTCATACACAAGACGATAAGATTCGGTGTCCGTGTCAAGTTTGTGGTAATCATAGATCCCATTCCATTGATGATGTTAGAGGGCATTTGCGCGCTTATGGGATTATTTGTTCTTACCAAACATGGTATTTACATGGCGAAGATTTTGTCCATGTTAAGTATACATCGACTAGTACTAAAGGTAAAGAGCCTATTGTTGAGGAAAACGTTGGTCATGATGATAATATGTACAATATGATTAATGATTTGGAAGAAAACTTTGTGCACCGTCCGGAGTTATTTGAGGAAATGATTAATGATGCCGAAACGCCCTTGTATGTCGGGTGTACAAAATATACAAAATTAGGGGCATTGGTTAAATTATGGAATATGAAAGCGTCGGGAGGGTGGACGAATTCTAGTTTCATGACTCTTTTAGTTTTTCTAAAAGATGTTTTACCGGAGGATAACAAAGTGCCACCTAGTATGTACGAGGCGAAGAAGACGTTGAGCACGTTGGGAATGGAATACGAGAAGATACATGCTTGTCCAAATGATTGCGTGCTTTACCGGAGAGAATATGAAGAGTTAGATGAATGTACGGTTTGTAATGAGTCAAGATGGAAGAAGGGCAAGGTTCCATCGAATGGTAGTAAAGGAGTGCCGGTGAAGGTGTTATGGTACATTCCACCCGCTCCACGTTTCCGCCGTTTATTCCGTAATGCACAGCATGCTAAGAGTTTGACATGGCATCATGATAAACGTCTTGACGATGGCAAGCTTAGGCATCCGGCCGACGCACCGCAATGGAAGACCTTTGATGAGAATCATCCAGATTTCAGTGCAGAACCAAGGAATTTACGTCTCGGTTTGTCGACGGATGGAATGAACCCGCATAGTAACATGAGTAGTCGGCATAGTACCTGGTCAGTCATACTTGTCAACTACAATCTCCCTCCAAACGTTTGCATGAAGCAGAAGTTCTTGATGTTGACATTACTGATTTCAGGCCCTCAACAACCGGGGAATGACATTGATGTTTACTTGGCACCATTAATCGATGACCTAAAAAGGTTGTGGGATGATGGTTTACAAGTAAGAGATTCTTACCGTCAAGATACGTTCAATCTTCGCGCAAAGTTGATTTGGTCAATTAATAACTTTCCTGCACTTGGCAACCTATCTGGTTATCCCGTGAAGAGTTCTATAGGATGCCCCGTTTGTATGAAGGAAACATCTTCCATCCGGTTGAAAAATGGTAGGAAAATCGTTTACCTTGGTCACAGGAGGTTCTTGCCGAAAAATCATCGATATCGCAAACAGAAGAAGGCTTTTGATGACAAAACCGAAGAAAGAACCGCTCCTCGGATTTTGACTGGCGATGATGTATTTGAGATGATTAAAGATGTGAAGGTAGTTTTGGGAAAGAGGAAACTTAAGGATCCAGTTGTCGATGGACCTTGGAAGAAGAAGTCAATCTTCTATGAACTTCCATATTGGAAGTCACTTTACGTTCGTCATTGCTTAGATGTTATGCATATTGAGAAGAACGTCTGTGAATCGATAGTGGGCACGTTGCTTGACATTCCGAATAAGACTAAAGATGGTGAAAAGGCACGGTTGGACCTTCAAGAGATGAAGATTAGAACGAATTTGCTCCCCGAGAAAAGATCGAACGGCACTTACTTACCACCAGCAAAGCACACATTATCTAGACACAAAAAGAGAAAGCTTTGTGAGTGGCTTGCTTCCGTTAAAGTGCCAAGTGGGTACTCTTCCAACTTCAAAAGGTTGGTGTCGATGAAAGATTTGCGACTCGTTGGAATGAAAACACATGACTGTCATATCTTGATGCAACAATTACTACCTCTTGCTTTGCGGGGAGTTTTAACAAAAGATGTGAGATACTCAATTACGAAGTTATGCTCATTTTTCAATTCAATATGCTCCAAGGTAATTGATCCAATGATGCTAGATTCGCTACAATCGGAATTGGTTATGACAATGTGCTTGCTTGAAAAGTATTTCCCACCAGCCTTTTTCGATATAATGATCCATCTATGTGTGCACTTAGTTCGGGAAGTTAAGTTATGTGGCCCGGTGTATTTGAGGTGGATGTATCCTTTTGAAAGGTACATGAAGGTTTTGAAGGGATATGTGAAGAACCGAAATAGGCCGGAGGGTTGTATAGTGGAAAACTACATAGCCGAGGAATCAGTTGAATTTTGCTCTGAGTATTTGTCGAACGCGGACCCAATAGGATTGCCAACAACCAGGCTATTTACGTCGAAAGGACTATCCGCGGCCGTTCATTCATCAGTAAATCAAGATGAATGGGAAAAGGCTTGTTTGTATGTTTTGCACAATACTAAGGAAATGGAGCCTTTCTTTCAGGTTCATATGGCGGAAATAAGAGCTGCGAATCCAAGAAAAGGAAGAAGTGAGAAGTGGATTCAGGATGAGCAGAATCGGACATTTCAGGAGTAGATAAGAAAATATTTGCATACGAAGCTTGGCGTTTCACAAGACGTAATGAAGCTATCCAGAGGTCCGTCATCGATAGTCACAAGATATACATCGTACCTTGTCAATGGCAACTCCTTCTACACTCGGGACAGAGATAAGAAGCATCCCGTACAGAATAGTGGTGTCACCCTACGGGCCGAGTTTATGCATATTTCCTCCGCAAAGGACAAGAATCCGGTATATAGTTCCATGAATTACTACGGGTTCATTGAAGATATTTGAGAACTTGATTATTGCGGCTTGCGAATAGCACTCTTTAAATGTAAGTGGGCTGACAATAATTATGTTAAGGTGGATAGTGACGGCGTGACAGTGGTGGACTTTAAGCGCTTGGGATACAAAAATGATCCTTTCATCATGGCGTCACAAGCGGTACAAGTATTTTATACAACGGATCCCGCAAATTTAGAGTTGTCTTTAGTTGTGCCAATGAAATCAAGAATATTCCGGGATGGCCAAGAAGATATTGACGATTGCACCGACATTCCATCATTTACAACGGGTTTGCCACCAGTGGATCAGATTGATGATTTTGACGATGATATTTCACACTTACTTCGATTGGACGTCGAGTGGACACGTGTTGAGAAGCCAAAAAAAAAAACAGAAAAAAAAATACTTGACAAAATATTTTATTTTCTTAAGTTCGTTGTAAACATTTAAATAAGGTTTTTTAATTACGCGCATTATATGGGAATTATTTATACATGCATATACGTTTGGAAGCAAATAAGAATCCAGAATGAATGATTACACAACATACAGGTATGGGCACGTAGAGGAATTATGTTAAAAATTTGGAAACGGTTTTCGTTAATTTCCTACCTACGACGACGGTTAATGAAAAAAACCGTCGTGGTAAATAGTATACCACGACGGTTTTCTGCACGACCGTCGTCGAATATCAAATACCACGATGGTTTTCGTCCATAGCCGTCGTGGTAGATTTTGTTGAAATGGAAACATACCACGACGGTCTTTATTGTTGACCGTCGTGGTATAATGGCGGTGGAACTCTACCACGACGGTCGATAAAAACTGTCGTGGTAGACAAAATTTACCATGACGGTCTTTTAAGACCGTCGTGGTAGGCCCCCACCGCCAATCTACCACGACGGTCAACAATGAAGACCGTCGTGGTAGATTCCAGTGGTTTGCATACCAAACGGCAATTTACCACGACGGTCTTCGTATTAAACCGTCGTGGTATGTTGCCATATCCATGAAATCTACCACGACGGCTTTTAAAGACCGTCGTCGTATAGTGTTTACCACGACGGTTTAAATTTGACCGTCGTGGTATAATATATACCATGACGGTTTTTTTAAAGACCGTCGTGGTATATGTTTCAGCGGCAAGTTTTGAAATTTTTGGAAATTGTTCAGCTTTTTGCCGCTTTTAATAAAACCCAAAAAAAATCCCATTTTCCCAAACACCATTCACTTTTGCAGTCTCTAATACACCTGAACTTCCATACCCAGTATATTTCCTCCCCCCATTTTTCTCTCGTCGCTCCCTCCCTTTAAAATCTTCAAAAGCTCTTTGAACACTCAAACTCCGACGGCAACGTGCAGCACTCGAGCGGTTTCCTCCATTATCCGATGCCATTCTCCACCAACGAGGCTCGTTTTTCGACTTTCCCAGTCTCTCTCGCCGACCACAACCCACTCTCTATTATCCGGTGAGTTGTATTAATGCATATTGCTTGGGTAATGCTAAAAATGTGGGTAATTTTGGTCTATGCACAATATTTTGTTGAGTGTGGTTGTTTATTGTGGTTGTCGAAATTGATTATATTCAAGGCCGAAATGGGTTAAAGTGCCAGAGAAAACCTTTACAATTTATTGTTGATTGTGTTCGTGATTTTGTATGATTTGAAATGGTTGGGTAAGGCTCGGATTTGTGAAGATTTTTGATTCTGTTATTAGTTAATTGTTTATATATTACGTGTTTGATTAAAGGTAGTTTTGTGTGAGAATTAGTTGTAGATTGAATTAAATTGATTAGTAAGGCTCGGATTTGTGAATTTTCCAGATAAAATTCAAGTTATTTGTTTGTGGTGATTGTTTGTAAACTACAGTTTCGATTAAATGCCACTGTCATACTCATGTCGGGTGTTTTGTTGTTTTAGATTGATTTACAATGTCGAAAGATCACGAGGAGGAAGTGTCAACCCAAACTCAGGTTGGAAAACCACGAAGAACCAACTCTTCAAGATTCAATGCCGACGAGGAGGGGAAACGAAGAGCAACTCTCCTTAAAAGAGTGCACGTTGTTAGGATGAGGGGAGAACGAATTCAAGTTTCGTTTGACTCAAAAGGCCAACCAATTGGCAAGGAAGGTGATGAACTATAGAGTTGGATTGGAGTGCTAGCTCGGGAGCACATTCCAATTTGGATTGCTGATTTTAGAAGTGCTGATTTGGAACCGAGGAAAGAACGAGTGTGGTTGGAAGTTAAAACTTCATTCACGGTTGATGAATCGCACAAAAAGCAAGTATTGAAGTCCTGTGGGGAGTCGGCTAAATGTTTTAGATATGATCTTTACCAAGCCTTTGTTAGGGATCATATTGGTGAAGAAACCGTTTGGCAACGTCCGGCTAAAGTGGTTAACAATTACCCAACCATCAGCCATGACGATTGGGAAAGGTTTATTACCTATCAACGGACGGCAGATTTCAAGAGGCTTTCCCAACAAGGAAGCGAGATAAGGAAAAAGAGCAAATACGGTTCTACCACAGGCCGAGACGGCTATAGGAAACGTGATCAAGCAATCGTAAGTTAATTAATTGGGAAAAAAGCTTAAAGTCTATTTAAATTTAATTTTTTTTTACGTATGTTATTTATGTTTACTAACTTTAATTACTAAATTACAGTTCGAAGAGACGGGGGAGTATGCGGACCGCCATGTTATTTGGTGGGAAACGCGGCTCACGCCCGATGGAGAGTACAAGAATCCATCGGTTAAAATTATCGGTGAAGCAATAGTAAGTCTACGGATCCTATTTCGAATAAAAAGTAAGATTGTCTCCATTATGTTTACGGGCTCAATAACATATTGTGTAATTGTTATAGGACGAATTAACACAACAATAGACCCAAGGAAGCTTAGAATCCGTGGGTACAGAAGACATTTTGACCAAGTCTTTGGGCAATCCCGAGCATTCCGGTCGTCTTCGTGGGCAATCAAAATTTGTCAAGCAGGCGCAATACTTCAATGCCATGGGCGGAACAAGGGAGAATCCTGAAGTCGCCTTTATGAAACGACAACTTGCTGCATTGGAAAGAACGGTGCAGGAACTTTGTGCGAAGCACGGTATCAACCGTGAGACGATGTCCGAGGAGGCAGCCCCACCTACCGTTGATCAGCACAACAGTTTCAAGACTAGTTGCACCCTCAATGAGAAAGAAGCCGACGCGTCGGAACCGCAGCCCACGCCTAATGCAAGTAAGGAATGCCAGCTTTTCCTTACTGATTTTATTAATGGTGGAGAAGTTTTGGTTGCGATAGGCAAGGCATACATGGACTGTGTTCCAACCGACACAGTTCATGGGATTCCTTTGGGCGATGGGAATGTGCGAGTGACAATCAGTGTCCCAAAATTTAAACGTGCACTCCTTCCGGTTCCGACGCATGAAGCTATATATGTTGAAGAGGCTGTCGAGGGCTTTGTTGCTTGGCCCAAAAAATTAGTCGTGCTTCAGAGTAGTTTAAGCCAGGCCAGTCGGGGTCCAAGTCAAGCTCCCGACCCAGAAGCAACGGGAAGGAAAAGAATAAAAAAGAGAGCCGGGAGGAAGAAACTACAGTCACAACCGACGGTACAACAGCAAACGGAAGAAGAAGTACCTACGTTTAACTTCAATGAAATTCCCGAAGGAATGAGACCGCTGGCTTATTACGCACAAAGTTCCTTGATGGACGGTAGCCAGATTTCGTGCCCACCACAACAACCCGATGAAATGCCCATATATATTGGGTATGAAGATGTATTCCATTTCATAACCTTTAAAGAAATCAATGCAAGCAGTATAATGGTTTACATCAGGTAATTGTTTTTTCCTTAAACAATACTTAATAATTGTTCCAATTAGCTTGAAAGATAGATATATATGTTGATTTTGCACGCGTAACAATTTTGACTTAATGTTTTGCAGCTACTTATCGGATTGTTGTGCAAGAGCAGGATTGGATCAATGTTTCGAGTTTATTTCTCCATTCCTTGTCTCGCCAGTTCAACAGAATGTAGATCGCGTAGCCTACATTCGAGAGAGAGCCGACAATATCATCCGGATCATAACAAATGTACCAAGGGGACGGCTCGTTCTCATGCCATATAACAGCGGCCAACATTGGATACTGGCTGTTATTAATCCGTGGGATGACTCCGTCCTCTATTTTAATCCTCTTGGAAACGATCCGGGTGAAGATTTTAACAGCTAATAACGTTGTAAGTATTCTCAAATTGATTTATAGTTCCAAGATTTGACATTCCTTAATTGTTGTGGCCCGGTGATTTTGATATTTGTTAAATTGTCCAGGGCACTAAACGATTGGAAATTGATGGTGGGACGAGGAATAACAAAGCGACGCAACTGCAAGACGTTAATTCAGACTGCTCGATGCCCGATACAGCAAGGAAATGTGCAGTGCGGCTATTTTGTATTGGGGTTCATGCGAGAAATAACGTTGAACGTCGATGGACTTGCCTTACTGCAAAACAAGACTTCTTATATTGAAGATGACTTGAATTTTGTTAGGCAAGAGTGGACTACATATGTCATGAGCTTCGTACAAAATTGAGGCAAAGTCTCTAATATAATTTTTTTATAGCAGCTGTTCATTCTATATTGATTGTTGTACATTGTCACATTGTATTTGCCATATCAATTATGTTATTAGTTTATTCTTGGCAAAACTTCTTTTTCATATCATGAATGAATGAACAGGAATGAATGAACTAGTATTCAATTGAACGAAAAATATTTTTTTTGTATACGTTACAACCTACCACGACGGTTTCCAACATAAACCGTCGTGGAAATCAATATACCACGACGGTTTCCAACAGAAACCGTCGTTGAAATTTATATACCACGACTGCTTTCATAGGAACCGTCGTCGTACGTCAAATACCACGACGGTTTTTGTTTGTATCAACCACCGTCGTGGTAAGGAGAACTACCACGACGGTGGATTTTATAAATCGTCGTGGTAGGTCCAATACCACGACGGTTTCTAGACCTCTGTCAGCAACCGTCGTGGTAAGGTGAACTACAACGACAGTGGCCTATAGAAACCGTCGTGGTAAGCCACCAACCACGACGGTTTATACGCACAACCGTCGTGGTATGTTCATTACCACGACGGTTTCCAATAAAAACCGTCGTGGTAGATGTTAAATATCAAATTTTGGCCCTATTTTTACCTATTCCACGACGGGTAAAAAACCGTCGTGGAATCTTAAAAGTTTCCACGACTGTGGAATCCACGACGGTTAGATAACCGTCGTGGAAATATTACCACGACGGTTTTTAACCGTCGTGGTATCGACATTCTGTAGTAGTGGCACTTTACCCTTCTAACTTAAAAACATAACATTTTTTTCCCGAGAAAAATGAAACACTAGCAAAATAGGTCCCTTTGTTAGGGTTTCAAATTAAAATTGATTAACAACTAATTGTTTAAAGGTATTTTAGTAATTCCTCTTATTTTAAGTCCAACTTGAATTTAAAGTATAGTTTCAAATTTAACGTTTTGAGGAAAATTTAAATTAAAAAAAAAAAAACAGACAAGCTTTAACAAGCTTTTTTTTTAATTAAAAAAAAATATATATATATATATATATATATATACATATAAACAAACAAATGTTTAGAAGTAAATTAGAATAAACATTCAGAATTTTAACTCAAAAAAGAGTTAGCTCAGAAAGGAAAAAAAAAAAACTCAAGAAAAGAAAAGGTTCATAAGTTAGAAAAGAAAACCATGTTTGATTTTTATTGCATTGATTGAAGGGAGATCTGACTAGGGAAACTAGTTACAGGTGCCAAATTGACGGGGAAGATGTCGTGGAGGGCGAAGTGGTTCATAGCATCGTGGGAAGGGGAGGAACTCGTGACATGGACGGTACGGGAACTGAAGACGTTGCTGGGTGGGGACTCGCAGTTCCAATATTTCATAGGGGTGTGTCTTGGGAAGGGGGAGGGGAAGGGTCATTAGAAGGGAGTAGGAGAAGAGGACGGTAGGAAACTTGAGACGTTGAGGGGACTCGCAGTTTCATTACTGCATTGGTGTGTGTCTAGGGAGGGGAGGGGCCCGACAAGGAGTTTCGCTACCTTAAGACCGTTATATATAGTTATGATAGAGGGGTGTGGAAGAGCCATTAGAAGGGGGGTTGGAAAGATGAAGTGTTTTTTTTTTTTTTTTTTCATTAGTTTTATTACTTTATCTAGCATATTTGAAGTAAATTAGGATTTTCTTTTTAGGGTAAAATAAGGTTATACCATATTTCTAAAATGTAAATAGCAATAGAGGTCATAGACGTGGTTATTTATATTTTTGTGCTCGGTATTCTGTTTTTATTTAGAAAACATATCTTATACTTTGAAAATTTTCATTTTTATGCCATTGTATTACATTCAATATATAAATTTATAAATTTTCTCAGTCAACATTGAATTTTGACTGAAAATATCTAAAATACCTTTAAAAAGAAAAACTAAATTTTAGTTTAATCACCCTTTATATCATATATTTTGCTTCTATTCAAAAGTATACACTATATTTTAAAGTCATGTATTTTAAACTGAAATTTGAATTATTCACCTATTACATGTAATAAACATTTTCTCGGTCTATATTTCATTTTGACCTTCAAATGCCCAAAATACCTTTAATTTGAATTTTTAATTTTTTAATTTTAATTTTAAGTGTATTTTCGGTATTGTTTATGTCAAAATTAAGTGTTAATCTAGAGAAAGTATATCTTTATGTATTAAATAATAATCTAATAGTAAAAAATACAGAATTTCAAACGCGCAATATACTTTATGTATAAAAAGGTAAATAATATTTAATTTTGAGTTTTTCTTTTTAATGGTATTTTTCATAGTTTTAGATGAAAACTAAGAGTTGATCGAAAAATTGTATAAATTTATACATTAAACGCAATCTGATGGTATAAAATGCAAAACGTCAAAATCTAATATATAATTTTTGAATAAGACCAACATACAAGATATAAAAGCGTTAATAACTCGTCATAGATGAGTTTATCTGAATAGATTAGGAACTAAAGAATTTAAGTGGACAAATTAAATGAAAAACTGATGAGCAAAACATTAGTCGTAAAAAAAGTAACTGATGTACCGAGATGTTACATATGTTTTTTTACTAAAGATCGAAGAAGAAAATTCAAAAAAAAAAATCGAGGAAGAATAAACCTTGCAATAAGAGAGATGTTTTTTTTTTTTTTTTTGGTCATGGGATATTAGTCAAATTATGAATAAAAAGAAGATTTAATATCAATTTATTATCTCCAAAGGTTTACGGTGAGAAGAATTTCCAACACATATCAGTAATACGATAATTTACTCAGTCTATATTGGAACTTGTAAATTTCGAATGTTGTAATTGTATAAGCTGCGATAAAATTTTAAATTTTGTATTTTGAATGATAAAATTGTTAGTTTTAAATGCTAAACTTGTAAAAATTACGACAAATTTACAAAATGTATCATGACGACGTCATAAAAGAACCCTTTATTTAATATAGCATATTCAATATGTATGAAAACACAGATGTCCCACTAAGGGTTTTTTTTTTTTTTTTTTAAAATAAGAATTACTTTATTAAATAATGGACATCAATAGAAACAGTATTAGAGACTACACTGAGAGTCTCACTAATCCAGACATTAGTACAATTTGAATTGAAACCAAACCTAGCAAGGAGGTGAGCAACATAATTAGCACTGCGGCTAATATGATGAATACCTATACACCGCAATTGAGCGAACAACTGTTTAGCAAGGAGGTGAGTCTCACTAAGGGTTTTGTTACTCTTTGTAGGTTTTGCTAGATTTATATTTGTATATCTATAAAAAAAAAAAAAAAAAAATTAATTGCTCAGATATTGTTGTTGATTTGATTCCTGCTAGGGATTTCGGATTTTATGCACGCCTCATATTGGGTTGATATTGTTGAGTATCTGCCTTGGGATCTGTAGATGTCCTTTTGAAATTTTCTTCTACTGTATTGGAATTCCCAACCCCCCCACCACTGTATTGGATAAACTGTATTCTCTTGGTTTGGTTTTTTTTACATTAATTTTATGTTTGTACATACTATGCCTTTGTTTGGCTTTAGGTTTGGATTCAAAAATTTCATTACAGTTTTTTGTATTTTTCTAAAAAATCAACAAAAATTTTAACTAATTTTTGACTCTTTCTTAAAAATTGTGTTTGGTTTCAAAGTTCAAATATAAAGTTTTCATTTCAATTTTTGTTTTTTTTTTTGAAAAAATAAAAATTATAACTAGTTTTTGAAAAGTCAACCAAATTCAACCTAAAAATTTTATTCCAAATTCCTACACTAAATGCAAGCATATCTCATCCATATATATATTTTTATGAAAACAGTGTCAAAGCAAGAGTTTTTTTTTTTTTTTTTTTTTAAATAATCGGGGACTATAGTAACCCCGTGTATACATATATATTTTCTTTCATTCACGTGCGAATAAAACTCTTATTATAAAAGGAAATAAAAGAGAGATAGGACGGATGAGAGGTATGCAATAAAGGAGGTTTAAATAAAATCATAATCACCGTAGTGGTCGGGAATGTATGAGCAATTTATTTTGAGAAGGATTTATATATCATACAAAGAGCTCTCATTCTTCTGGGATTATTTGAGTACACCATTCTCTATCCCTAGAACCTTATTTTTTTAGCCAGAAAAAATAAAAAAGCCCTAAAGTTTATAATTTGGCTATATATTAGATGCTGGACATTATATATATTTTTCGATGAGTTAAATTTATTTTCTATCAGGCTTTTCTTAAAATGGTCTTTTTCTTGTCAACTGATGTTAAAAATTTAATAGAAAATAACATGCTAATCACTTATGATTTACTTTTGAAGGTTAATTAAGAAAAGAATTTACATGATTCAGATTAAATGTGTCATACGCGTGATCTATTTCATTCACATTTTAAACATTTATTACTAAAAAGAATTGAATTGCATATTTTTAAAGAGGTTAAGAATCTTTTAACTAAAAAATAGATTGGGGACCAAATCATAACTTTATAAAAATGTTAGAGACTAAATGAATAATTTATCCATAATCTAAATTATAAAAAAAAAAAAAAAAAAAAACCAAACAATAAAGACATGGGTGGATGCATTGAGATTGAGGGTAGCAAGTTTTAAGAGGGGAGAGAAGATGGTGTGTCATTGTTGATTTCTTCAAACAAGTGTGCGACCCACAAACTTATATATATATTTTTATTTCAACGAATGAATTTTTTTTTTTTTTTTGTTTGTTTTCTTTCCTCATTGAAAGTAAACACATCTATCAGAATCATGAAGGCAAAATTCAAACCCCATTGCCTTGGAACTTGGAAGTAAAACTTTCATATAAAAAGGTTCTAGAAATCCAATTGGAGCCAACTATAGAAAGACATTCTTCCATCAATTATTATCATCCGCCTCGCAAACTAAAGTAAGTTATTTCATTGTCTCTCAATGTCCATGCATTGACATTGGCATTATTAATTCCTGAAAAGGCAAAAAATAAAATAAAAATAAAAAATAAAAAAGCCATCATAATGTGCTATATTGGGGACTACTTGAATGCTGCAAAGTTTGATATTATTTCATTTTATTTTTACAAGTCATAGCGCTAATTAAATTAATATACTCAAACATCAAACAAATTGAGTAATTGTTAAATACATGTATTATAAAAGGGTTTAAATTATTTTCTTTTAAACTAAGAACTGAGGATCAGAAGATTAAAGTTCTATGTAAATGGATATGAATTTATCACTGATTAAATTTGTAATCTCGTTAATGATGCAATCGAATTACATGTTAACATATTTATATTTTTTGAATGATTTTTTTTTCTTTTTTTTTTTTTTTTTTTTGAGAAATTACTCTGGATGGTCGTTTTCGCCACCCAATTGAGCAAATGATTGAGATTTTTTTTTTTAAAAGTTAAAATGCCGGATTGCTTTTTTTCTTTTTTTGGTTAGTCAATCTGTGGTTGCAGAGGTACCAACGCCGAAAAAGACTCGCCTGGTTGAGCTCGCGACAAAAAGAGATGCTGACAAATTTAGCTTGTCGCAAGGGAGATATGTCGCACGAGGAGCGAGAAGCGAGAAGCGAGAAGCCGTCTGTTGTCGTCATTGGTGCTCACAACGGCACTGTCACCAACGATGTCGTAGAGAGAGAGAGAGAGAGAGCAAAGAAGAGAGAAAACGCAAGAACGAAAACAATGTTTTGAGGGAGAGAGAGGCGATGATGAGAAGAGAGAGAGAGCAGAGAGAGAGATAGAACATGAGGATGAAGGTGATGTTTTGAGGGAGAGAGAGAGATAGATGGGTTTTGGGATCCGATATGGATTTGATATTTTTTTATGGTAAATGCCTTATTTATTATAATAGTTAATTATTAATTGATTGAAAAGTTAATATTTTATATTATGATTAATTAATAATTGATTATGGTCGATTAAAGATTAAAATGATTGATTTGTCAATCAATCACTGATCGACTAAATTGTCATTTTATAAAATTGATACTGATTGACTATTTTACAAAATTGATTGATCATTTTATGAAAAATGACATTTTTACTAATTTTTAAAAACTTACGGTTATTTATTCAATTTTTTTTAAAAGACTACTTTATTTTCAAATCTCCTTTTTTACTGTATTATGAAATTTTAAAAAAGCATTACTACGTTCAAAAACAAGATAATAATTATCTGTTATTTATAATTACGCTTCATACATTTTGAAAAAGCCAATTACTCTTAAACAGTGACTTTCATCAATGTTGTGGGGCTCTCATGTGGTAGCCTTGTCATCGTCATATAAGAGCTCCGTCATCGTCACCTGATAGTCTAATCATTATCATGTAACATCTTGTTTTTAGTTTAACTTTACTTTGTTTGTTTATTACGCGTGCTCTATAACTGATATATTATTAAAATAGTCATTGGTTCATGAATAATAACATTTTAATCATTGTTTAAGGGCTTTCATGTGACAATCATGTCATCACCATGTGACGGTCCAGTCGCTGCCACATATCTTTTTCTTAACTTTTTTCTTTTACTTTTTGCTTAGATATTATGCACACGCGAAATTTCATAAAAAAAGGCTAGACAATTAAATGATCACAAGCCATTTGTAACAATACAAATTAGGGGTGCAAAATGCAAATCTAGTGAAATATATTATATTTTTTAATTTGAGGGGAGTAACTTGAAAATTTTTACCATCCTCCTTTTTCTTGCAAGGCTTTTTATCACCTCCCTTCTTACTTGGGAAGTGGTATTGTCCTACCTTTCATCAAAATAAGCAAAAATTAAATAATTATATTTTATATTTTTAAAGGGTAAATCTTCCATAAGATCACCTCTTTTTATCCCATCAATGGGGAAAAAAATTTCAGTCTTTTGATCCAATTTGGACGGTACAGATTAGAAAGACATACCAAATCATAAATAAAACACTTTCACATGATCACATTTGAAAAATAATAATAATAAAAAAGAAACAAAAGAACACAAGGAAAGAGAACATTGTAGTCGTGGGTCTCACTGGCTACCCAACCCATGTCATCCGGCCCCTCACGTGATCTCTGTCGCCTAGATGAGCTCGGATCTCGTGAGCTCAGAGATCCTACGTGAGCCTCGTTGATTTTCTAGATCTGTTGTTGGCCTCTACACGCCGTCGACTCCCTCGGAACTTGCCCCTGATTTCTCCGGCGTTCTTGTTGGTGGTTGTGTGTGTGTGTTTTTTTTTTTTTTTAAATCCGATTGTGGGTTTTTGATTCTTGGCCTCTCATCGCCGTCAGAGACTTGCTCCCCGTCAAACCCATCGTTGATAGTCAGGTTCACGCTGCCAAGGGGCGTGATACGAACCATGCCAATTTGTGACGAAACCCGTAATCAAATTAGTCTCCAAGATCGAATTCTAAACGGATTTGAATGGAACCGCGACCCGATGCCTAACAAGAAGCACGAACCTTGGTATGTGAGGACACCACAATCAGCTATGGATGGACTGATTGATAAGTCTATGAACGCCACGGATTTCTCCGATAAGTTCAAAAAGTTCGTTTAAGAACTAGAGAGAATTAATCTCAAATTTTTCTGTGTAAAACTGATCTCCCTCCATTGAAATCCGTATAGTATATATATATTGGTCTTTCCCTTTGTGGATTTTTCAGCCCTTAATTGCCCAAAGAATTTTCGGCAATTCTCTATGCCACCAAAAAGGAAATAACCAATCTGAAGCAATAAAGACAAAGCAAATATGGTATGTTCCCTAAATGGCTGAAAAGCCTTACAATATTCTAAAATAAAAAGGAAACTGAATAACAATTGCGTAAATGATTGGTTCTCGTCGCCAACTACTGCCTCAAAACGGAAAAGTTCTCAAAACGGAAACAAAGTGACAGCTATTGATCTTGCAAGCGTAATTACTCGGTCTCTTCTATTACTTGAATTACGCATTTGTTGGGCTGGTTGTCGCTTGTAATTCCCTCGATGGGCCTCCACGCAACAGCTTGAGACCAACTTGCTCGAATCAGCCCCATAAGTGCGTCTTTGAATTTCTTTGCGTGAGCCCTCGTAACCGGACCAATGGGAACTAGAATATGATTTGAATACATCTCATCCCACGTGCTCTTGCCTGTGACAACCTTCTCATCAGGACGTCATCCCCTACTTCTGTTGCCTAGATCCGCGCCGGAGATGCAGTCTCCATCTCTTTGTCATTGCCCACCTGAGCCGTTGAGAGTTCACCGCCATCTCTAGATCCGTTGGCCATGGGGACGCCGACCAAAACGGTTCGAGTCTCCATCGTGAATCTGTCCTTCCCCACCTTTGGCCAATGTGCTACTCCGGCTTGGTGGTGGCACGGCGACACGAGGTGAGTAGTTCTTGTGTGTTTTTTTTTTTTAATTTTCTTTTTCTTGTGATCTTATACTAATGCTTTATTATTGATTTGATGAACTTTTTTAATCTTTGACCGTCCAAAATCAATCACAAAAATTTTATCCCATCAATGAGGTAAAATGGGGAAGTCTTATTGGAGAACTCCTCATTTTTAAAAACCAAAAAAAAAAAAAAAAAAAAAAACTCTCGAAAAATATATAAAATTTCACCTGCAAAAAAAAAAAAAAGGAGAAAATCATTATAAAATAGAGCGCGTGGCAACGTCCTTTTGTTGGAGGAATGTCTACGTGCATTGGGCTTCACAAGTTTCTCTCTCCTCTCTCTCTCTTCTCTCTTTCTCTCTCTTCACTGAAAGCTCTGCAGTCTCCAGGGGACACACTACAAGCACACACACGCCAATAAAATATATATTTTCTTATATTTATTTATTTATTTTAGTTTTCCTTCCAATTTTTACCGCTTCTTATTTCTATTTTGTTTTATTTTATTTTTGCTTTTTATTTATTTTTTTTCAGTCTCTGAAACTTACTCTAACGTGTCTCTCAAAATTCCTCCTCTCTAGATCCATGTCTTCCTTCTTCAATCCTCGGATCTGTGTCTAGGGTTTCACTCTCTCTCTCTCTTTCTCTCTCCTATTTCCTGTCTCTTTCTCTCTCTACAAATTTTCGGTGGATTTGGATTTTGCTCTGCTGCTTTGGTCGGACCAGAGGCATTTATTAGCGCAAGAAGAAGAGCCCTTATGAAGGTACTGTGAAACGAAAGATTCAAATGTTTCTCACTGAAGATTTTTCCTTTTTTGGCATTTGGGTTTTCGGGATTTAGGGTTTGTTCTTACTGGCTATGGTGAAGTCGGTTTTTTTGAGGTTTTAATGGAGGAGAAACTCGCATTCTGAGTTGTAAATTTTGAAGATTTGGGTCTGTGTTTAGTAAAGTTAAGTTTTTTTTTTTTTTTTTTTGGGAATTTGGGAAATGGGTTTTTTTTGATATGTATTTGATGATTGAGTTGAATTCTGGGTTTTAGTTGGATTATATGTTAATTGTTTGGTGAAGCTTTATTTTTAAGGATTTTTAGATTGGGTTTGTTGATTCTGGGTATGGAAGAAAAAGAGTATGTTGTAATGTGCAATATTTGAGAAAAAAAAAAAGGTTGAATATTGGTTCGAAAAGAGGGTGGTCTTGCTTGGGGTGGTTTTGGTGCGTGATGGGTTGCATTTGCTGCAAGCCCTCTGCTATTGATGATAGCAAGGAGAGCCCCCACGAGCGGTTCTCGAGCAAGGCCTCGTCGGATGTGCGGGTTGGGAGGGTGACTTCGTCGAGGAGGGAGGAAGGGTATCGAGCCAAGGATCGATATGATACTAATGATGGAAGAGCAATGTTGATTGATAAGCATACGAATGGGGCGGCAAGATTGCACGGGGAGAATGTCGAGAGAAAGAGGGAGAAGATGGAGTATGTTGTTGCTCAACATCCGGGAACCGGTAGCCTTCCTAAAGCTTCAGAAGGGGAGCAGGTTGCTGCGGGTTGGCCATCCTGGTTGGCCGCGGTTGCTGGAGATGCTATCAGGGGATGGGTGCCGCGCCGTGCCGACTCATTTGAGAAGCTGGATAAAGTATGCTTCTTATCAAATTTAGTTATGGAAGTTTGTTGTGAAATCTTTTGTTTATTTCACTTGTTTTTTTTTTTTTTTTTTTTTTCATCGACCAATACAAGATTGTATACAACAATGATTCTAAATTCTCTTTGTTAGTCTTTTAGGATAACACTCAACTTTGTTTATGGTGTTTCTTGAACTTATACTGATTAGAGAGAGGGACATTTCTCTCTACCGGTTAATTGACGTCTAAGATTATAAACTAAGAGTTTATAAATTGCTTGTGATGCCTATCATTCTTAATTAAATGTTCATTGACTGGTTTTAGTGCATGCTTTGAAATATTCATGTTCGCGTATTAGTACTTTATGTCTGCTTATCTTATATCTTATTAACAAAACTGTAAACCTGATAAGAAGAGCTATCAATATATGAGACTGAACTAAGCTTAGATTTTTCTTTCTCTTTCTTGAAAATGCCAAGTGATTTTTTTTTTTTTTTTTTTTTTTTTTTTCCCCTTTGTAACCTGGAGATATCGTGGTGTTGGCTGTATAATTGCATCTATTTATGCAGATTGGCCAGGGAACTTATAGTAATGTTTATAGGGCTCGTGATCTTGACCAAAAGAAAATTGTTGCTTTGAAGAAAGTGAGATTTGATAACCTGGAGCCTGAGAGTGTTCGCTTCATGGCAAGGGAAATTCACATTCTACGTAGGCTTGATCATCCAAACGTAATAAAACTAGAAGGCCTAGTGACGTCGAGGATGTCTTGCAGCTTGTACCTTGTGTTTGAGTACATGGAGCATGATCTGGCAGGGCTTGCTTCTCACCCTGGTCTGAAGTTTACGGAAGCTCAGGTACACAAAGAGGGTTTTGTTATGAATTACCATACGCTGCAGCCATTTTATGTTCCGATTGAATCTCTTTTCAAACATTATGTTGTCAAAGATGATCCTTGTCTGTTTTGTTTGGGACGGCTGTTTGTCTATACTTCTAAATGAAGTTCATCCATGTAATCAGCACCCATCTATAATGTTTTGCAATTGCTGAGGTTCAGTTCCTTTATATGCAGGTTAAATGTTATATGCAACAACTTTTATGTGGACTCGATCATTGTCACAGTCATGGTGTTCTGCACCGAGACATTAAGGGTTCCAACCTTCTCATTGATAACAACGGAATCTTGAAAATTGCTGACTTTGGTCTGGCAAGTTTTTTCGATCCTCATCAAAATCAACCTCTAACAAGCCGTGTTGTAACTCTTTGGTACCGTCCACCGGAGTTGTTACTTGGTGCCACTTACTATGGCACTGCTGTAGATTTATGGAGTACAGGTTGCATACTAGCTGAATTGTATGCGGGCAAGCCTATTATGCCCGGACGAACCGAGGTATTTACAATTTTTTTCCAGTTGAAGATACAACATTGAATAGATATTTTGCTCTTTCAGAACCCTAAATAAATAGACGACTTTTAATCATTGGAGTTTCAAGCAATTTATTGTTTACCAATCTTAGACGTCTGGTGGAATGTTCCATATAGACAATTATTGTCAGGGAATCTGATTTTTTTCTGCATTGTTCAAAAACACAAGTACTTGATTAGTTGATTTGTAGGATTCAATTATTTGTGTATGGGATGATTACAATATTTGAATTTCTAAGCGTATTGGGTCCAACTAAAGTAAAGAATTGCAAGGAGTATTGCATTAAGAAAACTTTTAAAGAGTAGTTGTGATCCTATCGATACCTATCACTGAAATAATTATACAGAAATCTTGACTGATTTTTTTTAGATCTTTCATGCTGTATCTTCAGTTTGGTTCCTCAGGTCTTTGTGGCTTTCAAACTTGTAGGTGGAGCAGTTACACAAGATTTTCAAGCTTTGTGGTTCACCATCCGAGGAATACTGGAGAAAGTCAAAGTTGCCTCACGCAACAATATTTAAGCCGCAGCAGCCCTATAGACGCTGTGTTGCAGAAACTTTTAAGGAGTTCCCTGCACCAGCTTTAGCACTTATGGAGACCCTTCTTTCCATAGATCCTGCTGATCGCGGATCTGCAGCTTCTGCTCTCAATAGTGAGGTATGGACTTTTCTGTACACCTAGCCGTATAAGATGTCTCTTCGGCCATGAATACAAAAACTGTCTTCTACTCTAGATTACCACATGATTACTGAAACAGACAAGAATATTAATATTAAAGCTATTTCTTCTCTTTGGGAAATGTTTCAACCATGACTTTGTTTTTTCTTATCTTCTCTACCGATTGCTTTCCTTGTTTTCTTTTACTAGTTCTTTACAACGAAACCTCTTCCATGTGATCCTTCAAGCTTGCCGAAGTATCCTCCTAGCAAAGAGTTTGATGCAAAAGTACGGGATGAAGAGGCTAGAAGGTGAATACTAAGTTGATTACCTATTTTATTTTTCCTTTAATATTTGTTAATGATTCCCAACTTGTGGATTTTAATTTTTTATAGCTTCAAAAGGAGGTAGTATGTTCTTGGTGTTAGTATTTCTTATCCATTTTGTTATTGCTTATTTGAGTGGGTTTCGTCACTTGCAACTTATTCTAGCTGGCTTCGGCTTGGTGGTAGATTGAAATATATATGAAGTCTAAGTTGCCGGTGGCAAACATTTTGTCATGTTTATATATATATGTATATATAGATGTATATAACTGCAGAGTAGAGTAACTGTTGAACTGATTATATTCATTTGTCTGTGTTAGCGTATGAAGTACATTGGACTAAATTATAGATTGTTCCAAATTCAATGATGTCAATTAGACATATCTACATGTTGTTGCTACATCTTAGTTATTGGTTCTCAGACTGAACTGTTCATCATCATCCCAATTTTGTCAGATTTTGTGATCTACTTTAGTTTTGTGAATTTAGCTTTGTACAATATGTTAGTATTTTGTATGTCCTAAAAGTTTTATTTTTGTTTGCACTGATAGACAAGGAGCAGTAGGAAGCAAGGGCCAGAGAGTTGATCCTGAGAGGAGAACTAGAGAGTCTCGAGCCGTCCCAGCACCTGATGCCAATGCTGAACTAGTTTTGTCAATGCAGGTATAACTGACGTGATTTTACCTGAAATCACTCAACCAATTTGCCTGATGCCATTATCGACTCGTTGAATTCTCTATTACATGTCATTCACTTTTCTGCAACTAAGCCAGTTACCTTGATGTAAAATTAAAGTTTCGATGACATGGCTTTCTAATATTACAGAAAAGACAAGGTCAATCTAATTCTAAGAGCCGGAGTGAGAAGTTTAATCCTCATCCAGAAGAAGTTGCTTCTGGCTTTCCTATTGAACCACCTAGACCATCACAAGCTGTAGAAGTAAGTATTGATCCACAGAGCTTTAATCACAAGAGAGCATCACACTCAGGGCCACTGGCTCATCGGGCTGCATGGGCAAAGACTGTTAAGAACACAGACGATGCTCCGAAGGTCTCAGCCGGGGCCGACTTGTCCACAATGTCAGGTTTAGTGGCAGCAAGGAGGAGTTTGCTTGCCGAAGACTTTAGAGATAGGTCTAGTTCATCACAACCAGAAGTCCCAAAAGTAATGGCTAGATTTCCAGGATCATTCAAGGAGACCACAGATTCCTCACGGCAAGATCAAAAGCCTCACGTGCAGGGCGTAGGTCACCAAAAAGAAGATGGAAGACACAGCAGTAAAGATCCTATTCTTGTAAGTGTTTCGACTCTCACCTCATTCTGCCTCCTTCCACATTTTCGCAAATTGCTTCCTTTTGAAGGATTGTCGAGATGTTTTCCATTGTCTACATAATACTGGATCTGTGATTCTGGTTTTGTGTTTACTATATTATAGATTGGCTATGGATCAAAGGGTCACAAAATTCACTACTCAGGCCCTTTGTTGGTCCCCTCGAGCAACATGGATCAGATGCTCAAGGACCATGATCGCCAAGTCCAAGAAGCCGTTAGACGTGCGCGCCTTGACAAGGCTAAGGTCAGAAAGGCTCAGGTTGAAGGGGACCGAATATCAAACAATTCATTGTTTGTTTCTGGTCGATGAGCCGGTTCTTGTAGACACCAAATCGAGCAAAAGCATCATTAGGAAAATCTCACTGCGAGAGAAATTCGGGCGGGTGATTTTTCCTTGTGAAATAGAGTTAGTTATTGGTTGGGGTTTTCTTATATTTCATCTGTATAGGGGGCTGATTCTAGAGGATATATAGCTTGTGGCCATCTTTTTAGGTAATTTTGTTACCTTAAATCTCTCTCTCTCTCTCTCTCTCTCTCTCGTCTCAAGTGTTTTCTCATTCCACTTTCCATTCTTATCTCGAAAAATATGGCCCATTCTTGTAGAGAGCTTTTGTTATTATTCAAGAGCTAGAGTATGTGGGAGAGATGATATTATTCTCTTTTGTAATGAGAAGTGTAAGATATTGCATTCTCTCACTGAAAAATGCACCTTTTTTTTTTTTGGTCATCAAATCCCGTCACTTTTGTCTTGTCCCGTCGCTTTGGTGTTGAAGTGGTGGCAGTGACATTATCCGACCAAAAGAGAGTTTTATCAAGATTTCCATGAAAATGTCCACTTTGAGCCCAAAAAGTACGTCATTATAATAATTTTTTAATTTATTTTCTCCAGAAGTCGTCATGTCAAATCTACAGGTGCTTCCATTGCTCTGTTAAATCAGTTTCACATTCCATTCAAAATTAAAAAAAGCCTCTTTCTGTTTCTAATATCTTTCCTTTGCTTTTCCTTTAGTTTTAAGTTATTTCGATTTTAGCCCCAGAGAGATATACATTGTCTTATTCTGAACTCTAAGGGCGCATTTGAAGGATATCTGGAGATGGTATTTTGAAGATTGAGTTGAAAATATGTGCTTGAGAGGAAAATTTTTAAAAAAGTTGTGATATAAAAAAATTATGCTAAAAATTGAAATGTGTTCGGAAAAAAATATGTAAAATAAATTTTGTCTTGTTCGTCTTATTATTATGAACATTTTGATATAAAAATCATCTCATTTGGATTTAAAATGAGAAAGTTATGAATTTTTAAAATTTAAATTTTTTAAAAATATAAGTGAGGAAAAGTTTAATGTAGAGTTAAAATTTTAAAGTTCAGATAGTGAAACATCATCTTCAGATGACATATTAAACGGGCCCTAAAATTTAATATGTCACATTATTGGCATTCAAGCTCATCAAACATTTCACTGTTGGTTCCTCTTAAAGAAATGTTGATTGTTGAATATTAACATAATAAAGTACATAAGGCCCACACGATAGATGAATTATGGGTAATTTGTTTAAATAAAAAATGTGGGGTGGTGTGTAATTTGTTAAATAAATGTTAGGTAATTTACATGGTAGGTAAATTGAATCGGATCTATGTTATTTAACTAATAAAAGAAAATGTGATTTTCATATATTCAATAGTTTGGTAGTGAAAATCTGATTCAATTCACATGTCCAATCAACTACCAAAAATTCATTTTATCAAATTATCCTTCACCCAACGATCACATGAGCCTCACCTGCTTCATTCCATTATTTTTAAAATGTTTTCTTCAATAGAGGGATCAATAACGAAACATTTGATAAGCTTAGATACTAATAATGTGACATTTTAAGTTCTAATAAGTAAATCGAGATATTCTATATTCCTTAAGGCTAAAATTGAAATTAAGCACTTAGTTGAATACTGTATTTATTGCCCAAAACTGCTAGCTATTGACATTGCCATCTACTTGCATGTGTTGCTGCTCTTGACAACCCTGTATCATTAAAGATCAGTTGTTGACTTGTTCTTAGCCAAAAAACTGATGTAAATGAATGGGTCCAAAAACTCAATAATAGACTACAGGCATGATCTTGCTGATCTCTCCAAGGATGATTCACCATGTAGAGTGAGAATTTTGTTTCCAAAATTTACATTATAGTTTTTATATGAATTCGTTTTTTTGTTTTAATAATTAAAAAAAAATATGTGAAGTGATTGGTATTGGAAAACTAGGACACAAACGGATATTTGCACTGTAATTGAATAGTTTATTGTAGTTATGTTCAATACACCCCTACGTAATCGCCAAATAATCAGTTTGAACGATAAGGCGTTTGCTACTCGACTATAGGTCTTGAATTAATGTCATCACCATTACGAGGGTCATGGTGTGTAGATCCGTATATCATGGGGTTATATGGGTACCCCTATAACCCCTTTTTTTTTTTTCAGCAAAAATAAATAAATAAATGAACTCTTACCTTAAATGACTTGAGTCTAGTTTACAAGTCTACTTTAAATTGTACTCAATCATAGTTTCGTTATCGTGTTCTTTTTATTTATATGATTCATAATAGTTGTTTTCTGTGGTCATTTATGGAAAAAAGAAAAACAAAAGGTAAAAGAATAGTCTAGTTAATTACGAAAAATGTTCAGATTTAACTATTTCAGTTGAAATCAATTTGTTTATAACATGACTACAATCTATATCTCTCTCTATATAAATACTGATCTGTAAACCACTATGCAAATTTGTATCAACCAGGCCAGAATACGGAAATCTAGAATCCATGAAAAGCTACGCGAGTGTCCTCTTTTTCCTTTCCCCATCTCCCTTTATTTTTCACTTTGAAAATTCGTTTGCTGATCTTCTTAAAAGTCAAGAGGTTTCTAGACTTCAATTTGCTTAATTATCTCCTTTCCTTCTAGTTTGAATAGTACATTCAAAACTATGGATAAGTAACTGAAAAATCAAAGCACTAGATTTGGGGTCTATTATGGTGGCAGTTTAAGGTACTGAATTCAAAGATTTGAAAGTTTAAAACTGTTGAAAATTAACCTATTAATGCTATAAATATATATATTTATTTCATTTCCTCTGCATAATACCCAAGAATCTGATTTAACTCAGCAAAATGCTTCAATATCAGGGACTATTGCTTGTTCTAGTCTTCTCATTTGCTTCTGCTGTTGAATTCACCTTCAATGGTTTCAATTCTTCTTCTTCCGAGCTTTTGCTCTACGGCGATGCAACTATAGACTCCGGCGCTTTATCTCTCACTCGAAACTCCACTTTCTCCATTGGTAGAGCTCTTTACCATGCCAAAGTGCCCACCAGATCATCTCCAAACTCCACTGATCTCCTCAACTTTTCAACCTCTTTTACCTTCTCCATCACCCCATTTAAGGACCGTCTCCCCGGCCACGGCTTTGTCTTTGCCTTTGTGCCTTCGGTTGGCCTCCAAGGCGCCTCTTCGTCTCAACATCTCGGTCTCTTCAAACAAACCAACAATGGCGACCCCAACAACCATGTGTTTGGTGTCGAATTCGACGTGTTCCAAAACGAAGAATTCGGTGATATCAATGACAACCATGTTGGTGTTGATGTCAATTCCCTCACTTCTATTGTTTCTCGCAGGGCGGGATATTGGTTGGACAAGACCAATGTGTCTTTCCAAGAGGTGAAGCTGAACAATGGTGATAAATATAGAGTTTGGATTGAGTACTTAAATTCGAATCTCAGCGTAACATTAGCAAGTGCAAATCATGAGAAGAAGCCTCGGAGAGCTTTGATCGAAGTTCCCCTCGATCTTTCAGCAGTCTTTCGTGATGAAATGCATGTTGGATTCACTGCATCAACTGGGCAACTCTTAGAAAGCCACAAGATTATAGATTGGAGCTTCAATAGTTCAGTTACTATTGCTTGATCTTAATGTCAAGTGTTTTTCTCGAAAGTGTCGAGTTAGCTATTTCCGCTGGGCTAGCTAAGCTCACATGTTCGAAACCTGAGAATATTTTCGTTCATCTTTAATAAGTGGGAGCCATAATTAAGCTCAGCTCCCATACCGCTATTAATAAAAACATTTCATGACTTCCCTCTGTAGGACTTTAAATTCCATTGGTATAAAAGCCACATGTACGTAATGTTTGTGTTGGTGGCATGTATTTTTATGGTTTGTATTCCTTCAGCTCTGATTTTTTTTTTTGTTTTGTTTTTGTTTTTTTTTATTTTTTTTGTTGTTTTTGTTTTTTTTTTTTCAAGTTGATGGCATGAAATCGGAGGATAGATTTGAGTAGAAAAGATAATATTGAATTTCTTAATAAAGAGAAAATTATGAAAGAAAAAATTATAAAGTTCATGGACCTACTCTTTTTTAATCCCTCTTTCCTTTTTCTTTTAATTGTAATGTAAGGGATTTAAACTCTATAATTTTTAGTGGAGTCATGTATAAAATAACTATTAGATTGTATTTACAATTATATTTTTTAATCATTTTAACTTTTGAAAAAGAAAAAGGAAAAACAAAAAGAAACATTACATAACGTTAAAAGAACGTATAGAAATTATAAAAGTATTTTGTTCTAGGCTCAACTAATTCACTCAATTTGTGTAAACATAAAATAGCAAAATAAACTTGTAAATTCAATTTCTTCTCTCTTTTCTTACTTTACTTGTCTACTGGACGGACATCATGAAATCAAAACCATCTGCTTTTTAGTTTTTCTTTTGTTTTCTATCCCTCTTATTAAACATAGAGTGAAGTTGGAAATATTCATCTCTTAAATTACCAACTTAATTACATGGGACATGCTCATGTTACACTGTTTTGACGGAAAGAAGTTTGTGGCCAGGGAAAAAAAAAAAAAAAAAAGAGAGAAAAAAGAAAAACAATAGAATGTGGCAGGTACTGCATACATGTCCACGGCATTTAATTCACAAGTTTTCTATGAACCCAATAGTGTTCGCCATTGTCAAGACCATGACAACCAATTTCCTTCTTTAATTTCCTTTTTTCGCAACTACTTTTGAACGTTTCCATGTTGTTCGGAAATGGTCATTTGGATGCTCAAATTCCATATGAGCAACTAGGAGTGGTTATCAAGCCGATTGAAGTAAATAAAACCAAAATAAAACAAAACAAAACCAAATCGAATTATTGATTTGTGAAATTTCTTTTTTGAATTTAAAGAATGGTGATTTGTAGGATTATCCTTTAAAAAACACGTCCCTGAATTGTTGTCCCGGTTGCAGTAAAAAAAAAAAAAACGTTTTTATTTGAGTGACTGTTTCCATAATTTTATCTTTAATGAAATCAAATTTAAATATGAAAATTTTGTTTTTAAAAACTTTTAAGAATTAAAAATTTATGCGTACATATAACAGCTAGCTTTTCTTGGGTCAAAACAATTTACAATGGATGACCGATTTTGTTTCCCTAAGTTTTTGTTGCCATTATTTATAAAACTTAATTAACTGATATTTTTGTTTAATCGCAAGAGTTATTTGGATAAGTTCAAATTTTGTCAAAGATCATTTCCGTGTTTATGTTTTTAAATTATGATGTCCTTTGATAATTTCAATTGCATGTGGTTAATTAAGATTAAAACTAATAATATTTCATATCAAAATTGAATTTGGCATACAAAATCTTGGTTTGAAATTTCAAATCTTGAAGTTTGTCTTAACTCTTTGTCAAGATTTGGCTTTTTGAGTTAGTGTTGTCAATAATTATGTCCAGATACATTTGTCATTAGCGAGTTTTTAATTTGAATATTTTTCATTTTCAAGGAAAATCGGTTAAGTTTGGATTTGAAATGATTTGGTTTAAATTGTTAAGAGATAAAGTTGTTTCTACGGTTCAAATTTTGACGTGCAAAAATCGTTCACTGTCTGCACAATACAGAGAATAGAACGTTGTCAGTACAATCGCAATAGTTATCAACAATGATTTCAGGAAAAATATAAATTGAAGATTATCTTATAAAGAGATCTATTTTTCAAGCCAGATTGTCTGTGTACATTTGTCAATACCGAGTAAAAATGTTTGAGGTAAATAACATATTTATGATAAATTATTTATTTACGAAAGGTAATTTATGTTTCGTAAATAAATTATCTTTACCGTATATATTTTATTTACAAGTATATTTTTTAAGATGATTTTGTTGTGAATATACTTCATAAAACTATTTACTGTCATTTACTTTGAGTATGCTATTTACTATCACCTAAAAATTTTTCTATTATTTATTTTTATCACTAGAGGTTTTTGGCATATTTCTCTCATTCTGCGATTAATATTTGCCAGCACATTTAGGTGATAGAGAGTATTAGAATATAAAAAATATTATTGGTTTACCTCCCAAACGCTTAAACTTTTGAAATAAATTGGTAAATTAGAATATAAAAACTATTATTGTTCCCACTTAAATTTTTGGAATATATTGGTAAACTAGCATTTATATAGTTATATACTATGTGATGTCTCTATTTTATGATTGTTCATTTTAAACAATTTTCATTTGTGAACATATCAATTGCGTGGCTTCTTCTCTGTTTCATCATCGTTTGAAGGGACGTCATAGATTAAGGCTCAACGAGAAGGTTATAATTTTCTTTTCTTTTTTCTTTTTCTAATATATATAGTTTCATGTTTCAATTTTTTTTTTTTAATATATAGTTCCTTCATTTTTGAAGTCTACGCTGTAATGCTAGGTTCATATGAATCATGAAGCTTGCTGAACTTTGGGCTCGACACATCTCACTAGACAAATCTTATGCCTACTACCTTAACAAGTTTGGAATCTAATACAAATTACTTTGTCTTGAACGTTACAAACATAATCCTTGGAGTTTGGACATAACAACATTAGTTCTTATATTTGATAGTTATATTTATTAATAAATTACGTAATAATGGTTTGCTCTCTATAATATAAATTTTGGTTGTCTGTGACTAAGTGGGTCAAGGATGAAGACTTTGGATCTATAAAGTTAATAGTTTAATTTTTAATTTTTTAGATCGTTTTATTTCGTAGATAACTATGGACTGTAAATAGTTTGTATCTAAATTAATTTCTTGATTTTGTGAAACTAGGAAATTTACTCAGTTTTGAATTCCTATAATATGAATATCTACTTAGCAATATCAATGGACATGGCTATGTCATATTTTCCCACATCCATAGCTTTATATGATAATAAAGCAATTTTCCTCCTCATGGAAAAACCCTAACCCCAGCGTCCTTATGTCAACGTCTCCATGTCGCCGTCATGCCACCTCTTTACACCACCATCGCATTTACTTCTTCACGGCACCACTGCGTGCCACGAGCCGGCTACTTTGACTCTCGCAGACGGGCCATGAGGCACCTGCTTCACCCTCGAGGCTAGCAAGTCAGCCTAGGAAGTTGCCTGCACGGCAACAAACCCAAGATATAAGTCATGTTGCTAGCACGAAGTACGTAACGGTAGATCACAACAGTACATAGACGACACAAGTATCAGTTAACAACCAAGACAACCAAGCACATAGCAAGTACATAGCAAAAAAGTAATGAGGCAACAAACAAGATGTTAGGTTTCTTGTATGTTGGCATTGATGGCAACTTTATTACAAAAACCAAAAACAATATTTTGTTAGCTAGCTTTAGGAAGTTAGGTAACTTACTTGTTTAGAAGATATGGCTAGCTGCTTATTTTGGAAGTTGGGTAAGTTTTTTGTTCTGGAAGCTGACGTGTCAGAGTGTATTTGACTTGGTCTACATAATCTATAAATTGACAGTTTCTATTTTAGTAAAAATCAAGTATGATTGCGTGCATTGAATTGAAGATTATTTTGGGATTTCATTTAAAAAGAGATTTCTAATTTGAGTATGTCTCATTTTCCTATTTAAATTAGAAATTTAAACTTTCCCAAAAAGAGAAAAATCTTGCATTTGAAATTTGGAAGGTTGGAAGATTTTATTTCTGGAGTTTCTTGAAGGTATTTCGTGATTTATCAGCAGCTATTATGAATGAAAGTAAATTCGGATTATGAAGGAAATATTCCTATTTGAATTTCAAAGTATTTCTGGAAGTGTTGCAACAGATCAGGAAATACTTTGAAATAAATTTATTTTTTTTAATCCAAGATTTTTGTGAAGGTTGCATGGCTATTTATTTATAGTCTCAAAAACAGATTGTGGAGTACGAGCACAAAAAGAGTTTTATAACATATTTTGAGATTTAGTCTTTTGACAACGTGATTTTTGTTCTTCGGGAGAAGAATTTGGAGTCTTCTGGAGGAGACAGTATCGTTCTTCGGGAGAGGAACTTGAAGCTTTCGGGAGGAGGCATTTTCAGTTGAAGGGAGTTCAATGTCAAGACGAGTGGTGCTCACCAAACACATCCGGCTAATAGGTTCAAGATGACCGACGGCAATAGGAATAGGGATTCTTTAAGTTGTTTAAGTCCAAATGTACTTCTAATCATTTTGATATTAGTGGAGTGAGCCCCGAGAAGTAGGTGTGACCGAACCTCGTAAAAATTGCATGTGTTCTTTATTTTATTACACTTTCGGTAATTTAATTTAATTGGAAATTTAATTACACTCAGTAATTGATAAAAACGGATCTAACAATTGGTATCAGAGAGGGTTACTGACTTTTTTGTTTCAGGTTAGATCTTGGAGACTAATCCGTTACGTGAAGGATGGTTGGTTTCACACCCACCACTGCTGGATGGAATGGATGGAATGAACTATCCCTATTGGAAGGCTCAGATGAGGGCATTTATCAAGGCTCTTGATGAGAAGGCTTGGCGTGCAATTCTAACCAGTTGGACACATCCCACCAAAACCGATGATGATGGGAACACAATTCCCAAACCTGAAGAAAGTTGGTCAACAGATGAGGATCGCCTTGCAAATTACAACTCGAAGGCATTGAATGCAATCTTCAATGCAGTGGATGCTAATTAATACAAGCTTATCTCCACCTATGAGACCGTGTTGGGAACCTGGACTATTCTGGAAATGGCATATGAAGTTTAGGGGGCACAATAAGTACATTTCATAGTTTAGGAGTATATTGACATCAGTGATAAAGTTCAGGGGGAATTTATGACATTTTTCCTTAAAAATAGTAGAGTTGCAAAAAATAAAAAATAAAAAATAAAAAAAATCTCAACTCTCTATAGAGAGTTTTTCGGAAGATGGGTGCGACTGTTGGGTGGAGAAGGGTGTGGATTAGCAACTAGGGGGGAGAAGTGTGATGCACACACAATTTAAAATACACATCTTGGTTATTTTCAAGATATTACTTACACCAAACAACTTGTGGGCATTGGAAAAAAAAGGTGTAAGAGAGATTGTAATATATCTCTAATTTGACATAAGATCAAAAGATACAATAAGCCAAGAGGGAAGAGAAGGCGGCGCGGCCGTGCTACACATGGCGTGCGGCCGCGCCTCATGAAGCCTGCATTCCTATGGTCATCGCGCGGCGGCGCCACACAGGTGCGCAACCGCACAACTCGTGCTGATACGAGAATTTCAAATGCATCTTTTGAATTGTTTTGAACCGTTGTGTCTATTGGTTGTATCTTTTGATACAAAAATGAATTATTATCAGTAACTGATATATCAATTATGATAAATGAATAGATGGAAAAGGAGATGTCTTTGCAATGAAGAGACACCTCTTGGAAAAGTTACATGGATTTTCATGGTTGTAACGGTTTCTGAAAACGCATCTCTGTGCTTTTAAAAACTTCAGAAATTTACAGATTTCATATATTGTTCTGAAATATAATATTATTGCTAGATATTATGATAAAGGGGTTTTGTTGTATCTTCGGGGTAATTTACCATTAAACTTTTAGAAAATTTAGTAATAAGAACAAATAAAATCTTAAAGAAAAGTATTATTAATACGCCTCAAACCCATATATGTTTTTACTATTATTTGCCTCCATTGTTGTTGTTCTCTCTCATTTTCCAACAAAAGCTTTGGTTGGTCAGGTGAGAAGGGGACATGATATTGTCGTTTTGGCCCAAAAATGGTGTAAACAAACCATGAGAGAACCTGGAATGAAAAACACAAAAAAGAATGGAGATAATGAAAGTGAAAATGAAGGAATAGTGGTAGAGGCGAGAGGCAAATTTAAGGTGAGGGGCGACCGTGAGCTTGAGTGTTGCGGCCGAGATCTAGGATGGAAAGAAGGGTGCATAGCCGTTTGGAATGGCTGTCGCCTGAGGGGGAGGTGCCGTTGTCGAAAGTAGAGAGCAGGTTTGGCGGCGGTCTTGCTCTCAACGGCAGATGGAGATGATGTCACCAGGAGGGTCTTTTTTTTTTTTTTTAAAACTATGAGAGGGGGTCTTCATCTTCAAATTTACATTACTTTTTCTAAAATTTTTTTAAGGGAGTTAAATCCATTTCGTAGAGAGTTTCTTTTATAAATTTAATTGTATTTTTACAAAATACCCTTTTGAAGTTTTGTCTTTTTTTTGACATGTGGCAACTCCGTTTATAGACCTTACAGAAGGGGGAAAATCGCAAACAATAAAAAATTTGGGGGGGCATTTTATAGGGGTGTTCATCTAATAGGATCCGTCATATTTTAATCGTACAACATTTGATCCAATCAAAGGTCGATTTTTAAAAATCTCATCCAATCTGTTAATAATGTAACATCCAATCCATTCTAATTCAATGCATACCGTTAATATTGTAGAGTCCAATCCAATCTAAAGTTCTTGGAAAAAAGTTTAATTTGTCGAAAATATAAATAATACTTAATTTTAAATTTTTTTTTTCTAAGGTAATTTAAACATTTAAGGTCAAATTTTGGTATTTTATCGTGAAAGTGTAAAAATTTATATATTAACTGTTGTAATAATAAAACAAAACTCCATTCTGAACTATCATTATCTATTAAATGTAATCTTGTGATATGAAGAAGTAAATTATAAAAATACGATTTATTATTATGTTTTTGAATAAAAATAAAATGCATCAACGTAAATAACCCTTTTTACAATTAACCCTACACAAAGATAAACCTTTTCCACTACTTGGAATATTTTAGTCCTAATAGACGTGGTTGAGACGTGCACGTGGTTAGTTAGCTGATAAGATTATTGAATGTTAAATGTGTAAGAATCTCCTTGTCATTAAAAAAATATTTGTTGTATTAATATTTTAAACCCTATTTAAGCATGACTAATTTAGGGTTACTAGATCATATTAAGATACTTTGTTTCGTTGTCATTTTATTGTTGACTTTTTCTGCTTGCTTGGGATTAGAACAATATTTTATTGCTTAATTAGCAACATTTCATACTAATTATTATTATTTTTTTCCTGCTTGGAAAGCTCAATCTAATAGTTAATTAGTTTTTCTTTGACTCCATTTCATTCGTTCTTTCTTTTAAAAAAATAAGATCTGTCCAATACGCAATCTCTCTCTCTCTTTAAAGGTAACTAGTTGTAGAGTGCGGCGTGGTGGCACGTGTTTAATCAATTTGTAAAATAAAAAATTAATTATGAGGTATTATGAGAAAATAATTATTCATATAATATTGAGGAGAAAATAATTAAGTAGTAATTAATTAGATAGGGGGTTAGTAAATCAAGTAGAAGGTTAATTGGGAGGTATTATGAGAAAATAATAGTTTAGATGGTAAAAAAAATTTGTCTGAGTAAGGATATATATACAAAAAATTTACTTCAATATGGGCAAAAAAAAAAAAAAAGGAAAATAAAAATTAAAAATGATAAAAGAAAGCAAACAGAGAAGAGATTGGCACGTGGACAAAAATGAACAATAATTTGAAAGAGTAAAAATAAAAAATGTATACATTTATCAAAATTTGCACATGATGTGGATCGCTATTCAACTAAGAGTCAAATATTAAGAAAAATAGTAGTTGAGAATCTGAGATATTCATAAAAAAATAATAATAATAGGTATACATTTATTTAAGAGAATTTTTAAATGAAGCAAAGGAGAGAAAAAAAGCCAATTAAAGAAAAAGAAAGAGAGAAATAGAAAAGAGAAAGAATGAAAGAGAGTACAAAAAAAAAAAAAAAAACATGTGTCAAGAAGAAAAAGGAGCCTTTAGCTCTTTTATATATCTTAAAAATATATATTCAGATTATGTAATAAGGTATGAAAAACAATTTTTATCACTTAGATTTACATACCGTCAAAATCGTATTTGATTAAAAAAAAAAGTATGATTATTTTAACAAAAGGGTTAATCTCACTTTTAATCTCATTTATTTCATGACTTTTTAAACATTGCAAAACAAAAACTCAATCTAAAAAGTTATTTCAAAGTTAGTCCTTTCAATCATCGGACTGTCAAAAATAAAAAAAAAATAAAATAAAAAGAAAGAAAAATAAAAATAAAATAACATGAGGACCATGGTTAGATTAAGGGGATATTATTATTTTTTTAATAATACTACATGGTAGGTAATGCTAATTAAGAATGCATGTCTTTTCCGATTAGATTTTAATAAACAGACATTCGAAAAGACAGAGGACTAATTTTTTGGATAATTTAATAAACGTAGAACTGGTTATTTCACACTTTAACAATAAAAAAAGATGAAATTAAGATCTAATCTATAATTGAGGGACCAAAGAAAGGATTAACCCTGAACAAAAATTTGATTTAAACTACAGTTGGTAACTCAAACAAACACACACACACACACCCGAATACCCGCCTCCTTTTTATTTTTTTTATTTTTTTTATTTTTAAATGAGGTAGTGTTAATTACATGATCATATCTCATATTTTGAATTATTTTTCAATTTATCCCTCTATTTAAAAAAAAACTACAAAACTTGTTTTAGTTTCGTCCATCATGTATTTATGTACGAAAAAACAATGAAAAAAAACACCTTAAATTTGACAGAAATTATTTATGAAATAAAAGAAAAAAACTTGAAACGTGTTTTTATTATTAAAGAAACATAAAAAATTCAAGATCTATTTCGGAAACTTGATGTTTTGTTTCAAGGTACTTTTTAAATGTGCACAATATCTGTTGTAATCTATTTAAGGGTATTTATGTCTTTTTCTTCAATTTTTCTTTTTTTTTTTTTGAGGTAAATTTATTCAATTTTTTCTAGTCACAAAGAGCATGAGGAATAATGTAAAAATAAGTTTTCTAAATTTAAAAGATACCTTTAAAAATAAAAAATAAATTGATAAGTAATTAAAATTAAGATCTATTATTAGTTAAAATTTTTAAGTAATTATCTAATAAAATTTTGCTATAAAATTTAATTATTTAATATTTTTGGTGAATGTAATTATTTAATTTTTTTTATGAGTAAATGTAATTATTTATTTATTTAATATTACATAAATGTAATTTTGCTATATAATTTAATTATTTAATATTATTGGTGAATGTAATTATTGAATTTTTTTATAAGTAAATGTAATTATTTATTTATTTATTTGCTAGGAAAGAAGCAATGTAATTATTTAATTTTTTTGGTAAATGAATATTGTAATTATTTAATTAATCCTTATGAGTTATTACCGAATCCAGATGACAAACAATATAATATTTTAAAATTTTCATAAACTACCTCGACCTAGAGGCCAAGATTTTGCCACGTTGGTGATATGGAACGAAGCAAATAAGATATAAAAAAAGATAGTAAGTGCTAAAGAAAGTGTGGCTTTTGCTTCTCATGTCTCAATACAAAGCAATAAAATAAAAAAAGAAAACCCGATTTTAAAAATGGTAGACCCAGTAACTTTTAAAGGGCACTGTTTATTTTACTTTTATTTATTTATTTATTTCTCAGCAACAAAAGAAATAATTGTTTATTCAGATTTAAACACAATCTGCTTGCTTGTGTTGTGTGAGCGAGATTTTTCTCGTTTTTGTCTCGAAAAAAAAAAAAGGAGAAAAAATATATATCATTGGGTAATATATGAGGTTCATATTGTGTGTGTTGTGTGTTTTTGCTACCTAAAAAGCTTGTTTTTTGTGTGGTTTATGTCTTCGGTTTGGCCTCGCAGATACAGGACTCTCTCTCTCTCTCTCTCTCTCGTGGCTCTAATGGTACTTCTCTCTCTTCTCTCTCTCTCTCTCTGACATTTATTGAAGGGTAGTTTGACTCTACTATGTTCTTGAAAGATTTCTTCTAGTGTCTCTTTGTGGGGTTGGTTGTTCTTGGTTTGATCCTACTCTTCTCTTTTCAGGGTTGTCTGTGGTTGGGAATTTGCATATAAATTTTTTTGTGATTGTGAATTTGTTTTTGTGGGAATTGAGGAATTTGTGTTATTTTTTTTTAAGGTAACTGTTTTTGTTGCACTATTTCTTTAGATTGAGTTTTTGTGTTTTGATGGGGATGAGAGAGAGTGTGTGGAAATAGAAGGTAGAGAGAGAGAGAGTGAGAGAGAGAGGGAGAGAACTTTGTTTTATTGGATGTGTAAGTTATGGCCTTCATGCAGTTCTAGATGGATAACATCAATGGAGGGTTCCTCTGATTCTGCTCGTAAGAAGTCTAGTAGCTCTAGGGAGTTGAACAGTTCGAGGGTTTCGAACCCTGATTTGCGGCTTCGCCACGGTGGTGGTGGTAGTGGTAGTGGTAGAACTGGGTTGTCAAGTGATGTAGTGTTGCATGACTCTTGCTATAACAGAAAGGGAAGAGATGATAGTAGGGTTTTGGTTGCTCACACTGAGTACGCTCAAACTCACGGCGGTTTGTCTGGAGTTTGCGAGGACGAGGTTGCGGTGAACCCTTTTGTTCGCGCCGTTGAATGGGGAGATGTTAGCTTGAGGCAATGGTTGGATAAACCAGACAGATCAGTTGATGTGTTTGAGTGCTTGCACATATTTAGGCAAATAGTGGAGATTGTGAATGTGGCACATTCTCAAGGCATTGTTGTACATAATGTGCGGCCTTCTTGCTTTGTTATGTCGTCCTTCAACCATGTTTCCTTCATCGAGTCTGCGTCGTGTTCGGATTCTGGGTCTGATACTCATGAAGATGGATTGAATAGCCCGACCGTAGAGGTTAAGGATTCGTCTTCGCCCTTGCCCGGTGACTTGCATCAACAGAGAAGTAACACGGGTAGTGAAGATCTTAGACCATTAATGGCTTCAACGAATGCTTTATCAGAAACGAGTTGCATGCAGTCAAGCTCAACTTATGCAGTGCGCGAATATTTGGTGGTTGAAACTGACGAAAATAGAAATAAAGATAGGAGGAGTACAGAAGTAGATGAGAAAAAACAACCATTTCCAATGAAACAAGTATTGCTAATGGAGTCGAATTGGTATACTAGTCCTGAAGAGGCTTCTGGTGGTCCATATTCATGTGCTTCAGATATATACAGTCTTGGAGTTCTTCTTTTTGAGGTTTGTAATGTAAACTTCACCAGCATTTTTGACATAGATAAAGTTAGGTGTAAATATTTAATAATCTTTTATGTTTGTTTTCATTCTCATTATTCTAATGTGGTAATGCTATTTGTGACCAGCTGTTTTGCCCATCCAGCTCGAGAGAAGAAAAGAGTAGGACGATGTCTAGCTTGAGGCATCGAGTTCTTCCTCCTCAATTGCTTCTCAAATGGCCAAAAGAAGCTTCGTTTTGCTTATGGTTACTTCATCCTGAACCAACTAGTCGTCCAAAGATGGGGTGATTAAATGTTTTTAATCCATTCTCTCTCTTAAATTTGCTCGGTGCCTATCATTTTAAGTAATGAATTTATTCATAGCTGTTCATTTCCCTTTGTTTGTCCATCGATTTAACCTTACTTCTTATGTCCTGCTGAAATAAGTGTTTGAAGTTTCCGATTAGTGAAAAAATTTTCCTTGCTGTTTGATTCTGACCTAAAAAAAAAAGCCCTTGCCCGTAAGAAAAACGCCTCATGGCCAAAACCCATGCCTGTTGTTCATCAACAAAAACCTTGAATAACATTTGGCATGTAAAGAGGGAAAAACTGATAAGGTGATTAAGGACCAGAACTAGAACATGTTCCTTTTTGCGATCTAGAAGGAAATCTCTTTTGCAATTTAGATTGAGAGGATTGAATTTTTCTTGGCTCGATCTTATATGTAAACGCTCCACTCAACTTAAGATCTTTCCCTGCATTAGATATGTAGCTCGAAGAATGCCAGTTAGCTAATCAGTTTTTAGGTTTATGTGAGATAATACTTGGGACCAACTTGCATCCAGCTTTGCACTAGGCAACTATATTTTATGAGCATTATACTGATTTTCTTGTTCCTTTTTTTTTTTTTTGGCCGTGGCTTGAAGTACTATAACTGCTAGAATTCATTTTAACTGACTTATTAAGTTTTCTGTGGCATTTGAGATATCCCCGCTGTCTATTGTTCATCGTCTGATCTGTACACGATTTAGAATGGCAACTTGTGCCAAGAATTCCTCTTTTAAGATGCAAAATAACTTCAATAGATCAGATTTTTATACTCTATTTTCATCATATGTCACAGTGAATTATTACAAAGCGAGTTCCTAAACGAGCCGAGAGATGATTTAGAAGAACGTGAAGCAGCCATAGAGCTTAGAGAGCGAATAGAGGAGCAAGAGTTGTTACTAGAGTTTCTTCTGCTTATACAACAAAGAAAACAGGAGGCTGCTGATAAGTTGCAAGATACACTCTCTTTCCTGTGTTCCGATATAGAAGAAGTCGTGAAGCAGCAAAAGATTCTGAAGAAAAAGAGTAGTTCATGTCCCGATCTGGCGAAGGAAGATAACTCAACATCAAGTCTCCCTTCCATGAATATTGTTAATGATGATGATTCTACTAGCTTGGGGTCCAGAAAACGATTTAGACCAGGATTGCGGATTCTTGACATGGAGGAATGTGATGATAATATAGATGGTGATCAGAAGACAGACATTGAAAACCAAGAAAGCATTCTTTACAAAAGTTCTCGGTTGATGAAGAACTTCAAGAAGCTAGAGGCTGCATATTATTTGACAAGATGCAGGCCAAGCAAGCTGTCAGGGAAACACGTGATTAGACATTCAACGATTAGCAGTGATGGTAGGGGTGGTTCTGCTGTTGTAACCGAAAGAAGTTCCGTTACTAATTTGGCATCAAAAGATCAGGGTTATGACAGTAGACAAGGTGGTTGGATAAATCCATTCTTGGAAGGTTTGTGCAAGTATCTATCTTTCAGTAAATTGAAAGTCAAGGCAGATCTGAAGCAAGGGGATCTTTTGAATTCATCAAACCTAGTATGCTCGCTCAGTTTTGATCGTGATGGAGAATTATTTGCTACCGCTGGTGTTAATAAGAAAATTAAGGTATTCGAATGTGATGCAATTATGAACGAGGAGCGTGATATCCACTATCCGGTGGTTGAAATGGCAAGTGGGTCAAAGCTTAGTAGTATTTGTTGGAATAGTTATATAAAGAGTCAGATTGCTTCAAGTAACTTTGAAGGTGTCGTGCAGGTAAGTCAAAAGCCTTCAATTTCTTCACCTTTCAGTTTTTGGTAACTTTGTGTTGATATAGTTACTTTACATTTTCAGATATGGGACGTGACAAGAAGTCAAGTGCAAATGGAGATGAGAGAGCACGAGAGGCGTGTGTGGTCGATTGACTTTTCGTCTGCAGATCCAACGTTGTTGGCCAGCGGGAGTGATGATGGTTCAGTCAAGCTATGGAGTATCAATCAGGCAATTCTATTTTTGCACTTGGTGGATGTCAGCTTTGAAACTAAACGTACTGCTGTTATCTATTTGCATGCTCTCTATACTTGATTCTCGATGTATAATAAGTTGTTTCTCTTACTTGGGATGCTACTGCAGGGCAAAAGCATTGGTACGATCAGAACGAAGGCTAATGTCTGCTGTGTTCAGTTTCCTCTGGACTTGGGCCGTTCTATTGCATTTGGTTCAGCAGATCATAAGATTTATTACTACGATCTACGTAATCCAAAGGTTCCTCTCTGTACATTAGTTGGCCACAATAAAACTGTGAGTTACGTCAAGTTTGTAGATGCAATGAATCTTGTGTCAGCATCCACTGATAACTCACTGAAGCTTTGGGATTTGTCGACGTGTACATCTCGGGTCGTTGACACTCCACTTCAGTCCTACACAGGTCACATGAATGTAAAGGTATCTCCATATCTTGGATTACTATGTATTCTTTTGGAGTAATAATCTTTTTCATTTTCATATCGATCAAGCTTGATGAGATCTCGATTTGATCGTTAACTTTTTCCTTGTTACTAATCAAACTTGTTCGGATTAGATTGATTGTGATGTACTTAGGCTTGAACCAGGATGAGACTTAAGTGGAAGGTATAAAAAAGGGGCCAAGCTTGTGAGCCGTGAAAAGAAATTAACAGAAAAAATATGCACTTTGCAGAATTTAGTGGCTTCTGTCATAGTCTAAATGCGCTAAATATTTTTTTTCCCCTGAGATAATGCAATAAATACGTAATTGTAGTTATTAACGACTTTCTTCGAGTCAAGGGGGGTTGCATCATTGATTGGTGATCTATGTTTTTGTTTCCACTAGATGTAACCGATTTTTCTGTGAATCTTTCTGGCATAGAGGCTGTCAAACACAAGGAAAGACAATCATTTCTTTGGGTAACCATCAAATATTTATCTTTGTTTTCAAATTAATTTTATGATGTCACATAAAGGTCATAACGTTGACGATGTTGGTGCAATTAGGAAGGAACTTTACAATACCTCCGATAAAGTTGAATTGGTGACAACTTGATTTTTGCAGTCCAGTTTCCACAACATATTGTTTTTTGTTTTCTTTTTACTAGTTTTTAATTAAGATGTTCATGACCCATACAACCGAAAACGTTCATATATCAACTTGAAATATGAGAAAGACTCAACAAAAACCTTTAGAGAAGAGTACTTAAAACTGGCAGATGTTTGATGTGTCCTTAGTAAAGGGTAAAATTTACTACATTATAAAAAAAAAAGTAATTTAGGGGGAAAGGTTTTTCACGCCTCTAGAGACCGTATTGCTCGATGAAAGGATGGTTTACTAGGTTTTCAATAGAAGACGACAACCCTGAATTGCTGAGAAGGAGTTGCTCATGCTCATACCAAATTTGAAAAATATCCTATGCAACTGCACACACACCAAATATATATATATATATAAATGTGCATATATATGTATGTAATGTAGAAAAATACTGGGTGTAGGCAGTACCAGAGTATATGGCTAAATGGGAAGGTAGGTATGTATGGTTAAAGGCTTGTTTGGTATTGCTTCCTGGGTCCAAAAGCTACTTGTGCGAACTTTTAGTTAAAGTGGCTTTTCGAGAAATCTCATAAGAGAAGACTTTGAAAGAACTTTAAAAGTATTTTATAAATTTATTTTTCATTTTACTACTTTTTTCATTTTTTGAAGTTTAAATATCATTTTTGTCTCTTTAAAAATATGGTTCCAAACACTGACGGAATAGTCATATGGTTTACTTTTCTTATTGTACTGCCTAAAAGCATAAGTAAAAGCTATGTGAAACAAGTCCTCCAGGCATAGTGATCTATAATTGGATGTTAATGCACGTTCTTTTGGTTGTTGCAGAACTTTGTAGGTTTGTCAGTTTCCGATGGTTACATTGCTACAGGCTCGGAGACGAATGAGGTAATGCAACTAAAAAGTACACACGACTTCTGTTGAGTTCCACATGCTTGTCTGGTCGTTAACCTCACTTCAATAATGCAGTGACAATTAGAGCTAGTTTTGTTCTTTTCTTTGCTGCAAAACAACGGTTAATATGAGTTCTGAGAGGCCAACTGAATTTCAAGCATATCGAATAAACCTTTTTCAGAACAAATTAGGAAGAAGCAAATAGTTTATCGCATAGACAAGTTTCGGAGTTCTTTACTATGTTTTGGTTGGATGAGTTAGATCAGATTAAGAACTTGACAAGATAGGGCAACAAGAATAGGTAAGTTATTAAGTCTCACTAATTTCGTGTCGTGTCACAGGTTTTCGTTTACCACAAAGCTTTTCCCATGCCTGCGTTATCTTTCAAGTTCAACAACTCCGACTCGTTTTCTGGCCACGAAATGGACGAATCCACACAGTTTATCTCATCTGTCTGTTGGCGTGGCCAGTCCAACACCTTAGTCGCTGCGAATTCGACGGGGAACATTAAAATTTTGGAGATGGTTTGACTTTGAGCTAGTGAATTCCCTAGCGGTTCAAGATCCTTGCATGGAGGAATGTTTGGTTGAACAGAAAAAAAAAAAAAAAAAATTATGTAAAGAAATCTCATACCAGAGCAGCTTGTGTCGCTCGTAGGCGAGGCCAAAAACAGCCCACCGGAAACTGCAAGATTGTGAGCAACACAACAAAATTTTGGTATTAGATTATAGCGGAGGTGGCGGTTGTGAAGAGTGAGAACATTCTTGTTCGCATATTATGTAGATAGAAATTCAAAGGAAAAGGAAAGGTAAAGTAGTTGGTATTTTGTCACCATTAAAATGCTTACTATTCAAAAATCCTTTTTATGAAAATATGAATATGATTTCACTACAGTACCTTTGTTTTTGCTTCCATTTCATGATATAGCTGATAAGGTATGCAGGGAAATATGCTCATCTAGGTGTCTGTTTTTAACTTTTTTGTCTACACAAACACAGGGAACACCCTGAGTATTTACCAACTTTTGTGTTTCATATCAATTAGGGTTTTTTTTTTTTCCACATTTGCCACCGAGCTTTACAGGTTTTGATTGCTAGCCCTTGAACTTCTCAGTTTGGCATTTACACTCCTAACTTGCTAAATTGTTACAATGTGGTCTATTTTGCTGATGGGTGTGTACTTGTGTTAAATTGGTGACGAACAAACTCAACTGGTAAAAAAATTCTAAACTTCCAATCCAAATTCTTAGATGAATATCTTAATTTCCTACCTCTCTACACCTCGATTGCGACCAAAATTCACAGCAAAATTAATAAACTGAATCACGTTTAACAATTTAACAAGTTGAAATGGTTAATTGTCAAAATTAAAAAGTTTAAGGGGTAAGTTTCTAAAGTCCAAAAAGTTTAGGGGGTAAAAATGTCAAAAATCCTATCAATTATTGCCACAAGTATTTGAGATATGTACTAATCTCAACTAGGAAGTTTTCATAAGATGTTTCTACTCTAGTCCGACTGTAAAACCAGTAATTTTTCTTTGGATACATTTAATGGTAGGGTACGTTATTACGTGTTATATGAGATATAGTCGATCTATGAGTTCACACTATATATATATATATATATATATTTATTTATTTATTTATATTTATACTGATAAGTCTAATTTAACACGATGATTAGGTTACTCTACTGATATTTGATAGAATAAAAAACCGTGGCCTACCGTAAAGAATGATATCCTTTTTTCTTTTGAAGGAAAGTAAATATGTGAATTGATAGTGAGATTTCTTACTATTTTTCTCACTCATCTTTCTTTACGATGATTTGTCCTTGACAAAGTTTTTTCATAGTTTTCTTTTCTATACTTTTGTCCACCACATTACAGCCTACACATCCAAGATCACTTTTAAAAAAGTATCATTGGAGGAGCTTTACTTATTTTATTATTATTTTTGTGTGGCAGATGTATGTGCATCTACATCAAGTGTAAAAATTGATTGTTTATGAAAAATAATTTGGTGCCTCCGATTCATGTCTGGCCCTTCCTGGATTTGGATCACAGTATACCAACAACTTTTATAGTTTGTTTGGATCATAAATTGTATATGAATGTTTATAGAATTTAAATGTTTGGATTTCAAATGTAGAATATAAATTGTGTATTCGACTTAAATATGTGTTTGGATATTTTTTATTAACGGTAACATTTGAATGTGAAAATAAAAAAACAAGTGTAGTACAGATTTTTAAAAATACGAACATTTGAATTTAAATTTGAGTTGAATTATTATAAAATAGTAAAATATTAAAATAATTCCAATATAAGAGTTGCTCAACCCAACACATATTTACATTAGCATGCAATAATCACTATCACACTAGGGCATTCAAATGGGCCATTAGAAGGAATGATCTCCTTCACAAATCAACCAAAAAAATAAAAAAGGGTCAAAACCAACAAAATTAAAGAGTGAGCATTTTCTCTTAAACAGTTTTTTGTTGGTCATGTGGGTTTTTTTTTTATTATTTTAATTTATTTTTTATTTCAACTAATCCAAAGTCATTAGTTTGCAAGGAATGAAAAGACATCATGTATGGTTATGGTGACAATGGCAAATAGAGAAACATTCTAATTCATACTCCATCGGTTGCTTATAATTTTCCATGCGGTTAAATGAATATATTAATAACGGTTGAAATATCAGTAATTCAGTTTTATAAAAATTTAAGAAAAAATATCAATATTAGTAGAAATATTAGAAAAAATTACAAAAGTTTAAAGAGAAATATCGATATTAGTAAAAATATTAGGAAAAAAAAAAGTACAAAATTGTGTTTTTAAAACTTATTTCTAATAACAAATGAGTTAAGCATGAGAAATATCATATATTACATATCTCAATTTCTAAATGAAGTCCTATAAAGCTTAAGCATGATTGGGATGTCGTTTTGATTCAAGCAATATTGGTACCATTACCTGTTATTTGAATAGTGTTAACTATAGTCGGAAAGATACAACATATAACTTTATTGATTTCTCCTACTATATATCAGGGAATATGAAACTGTGAATTCTTCTTCTTTTTTTTTTTTTTTTTTTTTTTGGCTTTTAAATAAAAAATCCGAATCTTTGTGAAAACACAGGCCACTAGACGACAAAAGTCAATTATTTATATTTGAATAAATTGAATAAAAAAAATGACATTAGTATCAAAGCTTGGAGAAATTTTAACGTCACCTATATTTCTCCGAAACTTGGCGATATTTTAAATTTAGGAGATATTTATAAAATATATATATATATATATACTTCGACACCTTTTCAAACCGAAATTTATGAAATTTCGATGATATATTTAGCCATGAGTATAAAGCTTTAAGTCAACACTAAATATCATCCAGCCATGGATTCTTTACTTGATGGCGTGTAAATGGACTCTTCTGTGATAATGACTAGGAATAAATAGTATTCATATTTGGCGATTAACTTTACTTCTTATATCTAGATATGGATGGAAATAAAGGATACTATATCATTAGATGCTAAAAAAATAAAAGATAATTGTCAACCTCTCGTCACTGCTGTTGTCATTCCACTAATACAAAACTGTGTAGCACATTGACTTGGGTTGCTGTAATTATACATTCCCCTTTTCTTAATTATTACACACAGGTGTTCCACAATTAGAAGAATATAAATCTACTTTATTTATTATGTAGCTTTTGACACTTATCAATCATCCTTTAAAAATCGGAAATCTTCATAAGTTCATTTATAACTTTTTTTTTTTTTTTTTTAATGTGAAAATCCTCAAAAGTAGATTTATATAAACCTACTTTTTTTTTTTTATCATATTATTGGATTTATAATTTTTTTAATACATTATTATGATAATCAATTGATTTCATTGTAAATTTTTTCATCGATATTTGTCTTTTATATCAACAATTGCTAAATAATATTATGTTACCCATCATTTTACATACAATTATAAGTCAATTAATTGTTACAAGTTAATTTACTAGAAAGTTATAATTATCGGATCTATCCGACTACTAAACAGAAGACAATTTCTATACATATAATATAATAATATCGATTAACTAAAGTTCTAAAAACAGAAAAAATTGCCTAGCAAAAGGTGATTAGGCATCATCATCAATCTTAACAACCGTGATTAGCATAACGTTTGTGATCAAAATAATGGCTGATCTGCCTCAATTCCAACAATTATGAGGCAAGGTTACAGCTAAGAATCAAAATTCTTTTTCTAGAATTAATTTCTAAACAAGTTTTGTCCCGTTTGTAAATATGACCCACCCATTTGTCTACTTCTCTACTCTTTCTTTCTTGACTAGCAAGCAAGAATTTTTTCATGAGCCCGAGCTTATTTACATTGATTTTGACCAAACTTAGCTGTCAAAATTTGTCTAGCTACAAGGCGGCGAAGTCTCTGAGCCCCGGGGCTAGGTTTGAGCTTTGTCGGATTCCCGACCTTTGAACATTTAGGACTGCCCGCGCACCAGCCACCAGGGGTGAACCCCTTTTTCTTCCGACGAAGCAATTCCTTGTCGATCTTATCGAGGGCAGGGTCGTCTTGTCTGAATTTCCGAGCAAAGGCCGCACCACTCTGGATCATCTTGCTGGTATCGTTGATAGTGAGTGTGTGCGGATGCTGCTTGGGAGGAAAATCCCAAGAAATGTAGTGCAGGTCATGGTTAACTACAGTCTTAGCATACTCCGGCTCGTTGCATACGACGGTCTGAAAATAGCCTTCTGGTGAAGACACGAAGTTTGTGTAGTACATGAGCAGTGTTCTTGGAAGGTTGTCCCAACCCCATATGCAGTACTCCACGAATGAGCGTGATAGGACCATCCATGCCGAACCTGCAAAAAAATGGCTAAATATTATTACGATTCTACGAAGAAAATGAAAAAGGGTCGGTAATGCAGAGGAGTATACAAATTTTTCTCTCTTGAACATCTGGAGGCATGTTGTTATGCGCTTTCTTATTAAAAATGTGATTTTGAGCATGTTCACTAGTGCAAATTCTCGACGGGTATTAAGTTTCGACTACAGGGGTATGCTAAGAGCTATATAACTTGAGCACTTTTGAATAAAGTACAGTATGAGTTGCAAAGAGAAAGGTTACTCAGTTAGTCATGAATCCAACTTTCCAACCAACACCGTCGGTTTTGTCAAAAGCCCGAGCAAAAAAAAGCATGTAAAGCTAGTAATCATTTCGCAGATTTGAAAAAACTCGAACATTAAGTCCGTTCATCCAGATGAAGATACAAAGTAAAGTTTCATGGATAACCAGAAGGCTAAAGAAACATGTATTAAGAGAAAAAGATAACTTACCAGTAAATAATTTAAATGCTGTTGGCAATGTCCGTCTAGGCGAGACAAAAAAAATATCTTTCTTGACGGATAAATAGAGACCAGGATCCATAATCAAAGGCATAGCCCGTTTATCTCTGCAGAGTTCAGACACTCATGTAAGATTTCCATCAACAATATAAGAAATAAATTGATTCACAAAGTTTGTTTGTTTGTTTTTTTTTTTTTGAAGTGATCATAGAGTTTGTTTTCTGTAATAAATAAAGAGAAAAGGAGAGTGCTCACTCCTTCCAACCAAGCTGGCTAGTGTGCTCGATGAAATTCAAGTTCCGATCTAGAGTCGAAAACGTATAAAGAAGATCTGCACAATTAAACAAAACGAATTTTTAGGAAAAAACAGTCACACCGTCGAATTACAAGCCTAGCTGTTCGAGACTAACCATCTTGAGTCACCAGTGGATAATCCGAAGCACTAAGGTTGATAAACCAATCCCAATCCTTGCTCTTCTTGAGAAGAATAGCACAGGCATGAAGAGTATTAGCAACCATAGTAGGTCCTCTATATGTTACCATGTTAGCTTTTGTAATCATATGAACGTTACCAACTTCGGCGAACATCGTCTCATTTTGCACTCTCGAAGCCAGCTGCAGCCTCTCCTCGGCTGGGGACTCGAGGTCCAAATGAACAACATACTGGTTCAACGGATGGTAAAGAGCCTTGAGAGTTCTCCAAAGTTTTTCCAGATCGCCTCTAGAACCCGAAATCAAGTAGGCAAAACGGGGAACGACCACGGGAGGGGGAGGGGGAGGGAAGAGCTGCGTGATCTTTGACTCGGCAAAAACAGGATTCGTTTCATTCGCAGACAAGCGAGACGGGAAGATTGAAAAAATTGAATTGATTGAGTGCAATGAAGAGACAAGACCCATGTTCAAGGATGTGGCGAGAAGGATTATGCATAGGACAGAGCTCATCACAAGAGGAAATAGCCACTTCTTCTCCACGTTTAAATACCCCATTTCCAAGCCTTATCATGGGTTCTGATTTAACAAACTAATTCTGAATCCGCATAACAAAAGTTTCCTAAAATTCTCTGAAAGCTATAACTGAATTATTCAGATAGAGTGTTGATAAACAGACCCTTCAAAAAAAAAAAAAAACCAGAAAAGGAAAAAAGATTAGACTAATTAACAAGAATGATGAGCTAAACATGACCTTAAATAATTAAAATAAGATGCGTTGTTGAATCAGAAATTGTTAAATTAATTCGGAGTAAACATAGAAAATGGAGATTGCGTAAACAAGTTTCTCAAACATCGGAGGGATAACCGACAAAAATAAGCACAAAGCAATCAAATAATGATAAATGCAAAAAAATACAAACAAAATAACAAATTTTGCTAATGATAAGCTAATAAATACAAACATTTATTCGAAAACAACACCGAGTCATTAAATATATATATATAAAAAAAAAAAAAGAGGAAAAATTCCTAACGATTTATAGGGAAAAAGCCCTCAAAATATTTTTCCCAAAAAATAGGAAAATTTTTGAATTATCAAATCTGAGAAAGAAAATCATCCGAAATATTAAAAGGGTTGTTAAGAAATTCTAATAAAAGGAAAACCCAGATCAGAAAATCCGGCTTTAATTATCATGAAGCCGATAAATAAATCAAGCAAAGATAAAAAGGACTTACATTGAAGAGAGGAAATTATCAAACGTAATATATCAGATACCAACAGAGCCAAATCTTTATCTCAATAAATAATAATAAATATGAAGGATCGCCAGAGAATTCGGAACCCAGTATGAAGAAAATAACTCTCGAGAAAAAAAAAATTTTGTGATGATGAGAGGAGAAGCAAAACACCTGTACACAACACCAAGGAGCTTTTGCACGTTCAGCTGGGAGATAACAGAATAAATAAATTATTAATTGGTAAAAAGGTTTATGCAGAGAGACAGAGAGGGTTTTTTTTTTTTTTTTTTTTGGTTTTTTTTCAAAATTTATAAATGTTTTCTTTTTATAAAGAAATATATATATATATATATATATATATATATAAAAAAGGAGTTTGTATAAAGGACGTGTGTGAGAGAGAGATTAGCGAGGAGTTGGGTATGAGTTTGTTTAAAGAATTTCTTTTATGAAATCTTTCGGCAATGTCGGGGCTTTTTTTTCTTATGTGATTTTTGACCAACACGCGAACATTCTTCACTACAAAACTCTTTCCAAACGGGGCTCTCCAAATTATGGAGCATTTAATTAAAGAGAAAATCACTCAATTACGGTATCTAACTAATATTTTTATCTCATATCATCTGAAAAAATTTAAAATATTTTATAACTAATTTTTTAAATTTTAAAATCTAACTTCTTTTAATGATGTATCATTGAGACACCAAAATTGGAGGGGAGATGTCAATCCCACCACTATAACACAATCTCTCTTTCTTTTACATTTCAGCATTTTATGAGCCTATTATATATTTATGTTTTGTCTTTTTGACCCCTAACCATCTCTCTCATATCTTTTTCTCCTACTCTATCTCTCAAATCCTTCTCTCTTCTATTATCTCTTTTTGTGACGGTCATCAGTCTTATAATACAAATAATGTAACACTTCAAAAATGAAGGATATACTTTTAGAATAAAAGTAAAATGCAGAATACAAAATAACCACGTGGCTGAGGCTCCCCAATGCACGCAAGGGCCGCGGCCGAGGTCTGTGGCCGCCTAGTGCCCACAAAGACTAGCCAAGATCAATTCTTTGTGATGTCTTCTTTTCTCCTAAACTCTTCCATTTATTGTTCCTAAATTCAATGTAGAACATTTAGGAGCAAATCCAACAAGCGGAACAAATTTTGGTAGGTCAAAAAATAATAAAATAATAATCGCTATTGAGTTTTGAATTTTAGATTTTGACTCATATACATATACATATATATATATATATATTTATGAAAAATTTCACTTTGTGATATTTTTTAGTCACCTAATCTAATAAATTACTCAACTTTTTTAATATAAGAAAATGGTCGTTTATCATTTTTCAGATTTGGTCAATCAGTGATCGACTAATGGTCAATCAGTGATTGACTATGAAATTTGGTGATTTACGTTATGGTTAATTAGTGATTGACTATTATGCGGTCAATCGCTGATTGATCATTTAAGATAATCGATTAATCATTTTAGAAAAAATGGTCTTTTAACTAATTTTTAAAAACTTCAGTTATTTATTAAAAAACTTCTTTAAAAAGATTATTTAGCTCTAAATCCCAATATTTATTTGTATAATTTTGATATAAGTCGATGTTTAGAAACACGGAAAATTACCGAAAATTCACTAAGTCATAAGCGCCCTTTAGTTTTTAACTGTTCCAAAAATATTTACTTCATATTGTAAAGTAGATGCTATTTTTATTTGGTTGAGTGCATTTTTATACACATATATGACAGCATACATATGGATATACACATTGAAGAATATCAATAATTATGGGAAATTGATTCACACTTTTCCATTGAATACTACAGTATAAATAGTACAAACTGAATCCATAATACAAAACCAAAATCTGGTAACTAAATGGGGAGGTACGGGTGGTGTGTCGGTGTATGGGAGGTTCGGGTGCCGGGGGAGATGGTGTATCCATGGGATTAGGAATGGAGGCTGGGGGCTCGGGTGGCTGCTCGGGTGGCTGGGTCACAGGTGGTGTTGGGACCATAGGGTGCTCGGGTGGAGAGGGCAAGGTATGGGTCTGGCCGAGAGGAAGTTGTGGCTGAGTTGCATGGGACGTAGGGTCCGTGGAGGAGACTGGGTGCGTGGAGGACGAACCTGCAGACAGGGGAGGCGAAGATGTGGCGGTGGTGGTGGCCGAACCTGTGAGAGGAACAGGAAACCAAGTGGAAACAGTGGACTCATCAGGACGAGGGAGAGAAGAATGTGAGGCAGACAAAGGGAAAATCGACTCAACAAAACGAACATGACGAGAGTGATAGACTTTGGTGGTGATGGGATCAAAACATATGTAGGCACTTTGAGAGAGAGAATAGCCAAGAAAGACACAAGGGGTAGAACGAGGAGCAAGTTTGTGAGGAGAGTAAGGACGAAGCCAGGGATAGCACAAACAACCGAAAACTCGAAGTTTGGAATAATTTAGAGGAGATCCAAATAGTTTATGATATGGAGAGGACATCTGAAGGCTAGGTGTGGGTAGACGATTTATAAGATATGTGGCAGTGAGGAAGGCATATGACCAGAAGGAAAGCGGAAGAGAGGCCCGAGAAAGAAGCGCGAGACCCGTTTCAACTATGTGACGGTGACGTCGTTCAGAAAAACCATTATGTTCAGGAGTGTGTGGGGGAGATGTAAGATGAGAAATCCCATGATTGGCCAAGTAAGAGGACAGACCCGTGTATTCACCCCCATTATCCGAGTAAACAGTAATGATTTTTCGTTTAAAAAAGTTCTCAACTAAGGTTTTGAAGCGGGGAAAGACGGTACTAACATCCGATTTGCGGTGAAGAGGATATAGCCAGATATAGTGAGTGAAGTGATCGACAAATATAACATAGTATTTGAAATTGTCGATCGAATGAATTGGAGAGGTCCACACATCAGAAAAAATAATTTGCAAGGGAGAAGAAGAGACAAGGGTAGATTGGGAGAAAGGTAGCTTATGACTTTTATTGCAATAACAATCCTTACAATGAAAAGCAGAAGATAAAGCAGACTCAAGATGTAACTTATATTTAGAAATTAAATGCCTAAGGATAGACTCGGAAGGATGTCCTAAACGATGATGCCAATCGGAGGGAGAGGCCTTGACACTGGAAAACGCAATGATAGGAGAGGAAGATTGGATCGGCCACTCATAAACGCCATGTCTAGTTCGACCGTGCATTAGAATTGCCCCCGTCTGCAGATCCTTCACACGAAAAGAAGATGGTAAAAATTCAACAGATGTGTTATTGGATTTGCAAAATTGTGAGATAGAAATAAGATTTCTTTTCATGCTAGGGACACATAAAACATTTTGTAAGGTAAAAGAGTGAGAAGGAGTGGACAAGGAAGTTGAACCAGAGTGAGTAATATGTAACCCAGTATCGTCACCAATTACGATGTCATCGGGGCCGTCATAAGGGGCATGAAGCGAGAGATGGTTGAAGTCGGTGGTGACATGATGAGACGCACCACTGTCAAGTAACCAGGTTGGAGTGTCAATAGGTTGGGCCGTGGCAACATGCGCCTTGGGTTGCCACTGTCGGTTTTGAGGAGCAAAGGATGGACGTGGTGTCCATGAGCCTGCAGGGCGAGCGTTGGGCGTTGAGGCAGAAGAAACCGGAACAAGTTGAAACAGCGGACACTGGCTAACAGAGTGGCCCACGGTTCGACAACCCTGGCACTTGCCAAGATAGGGACGGGATGGGCGCGGAGAGGAGGAAGCCACTGGGTTCGGCGAGGAGGCCGTAGGGCCAAGACCTGGGTGTGGCCCAGTGGAACGCTGGTTGGGCGGGCGGTAGGTGCTGGAAGAGCGACCAGAGGCGACGTTGGCGGTGACTGGAAATGATAGAGAAGCAGGATGTGATTGTTGTAGCACCAATTCCCGATTGATCAATTTTTCATGTAGTTCATCAAATGAAATCGGGGTGTCCCTAGCCTGAACAATATCAACAATGGATTTATAATCATCATCCAAGCCGTCCAAAATTATCTCAATGAGGTCCTCGTGGTCGAGAGGTTTTCCGAGCGCAGCAAGGTGATCGGCGCGACACTTGACAAACTGCATGTATTCGGAGATGGATTGAGAGCCCTTGGTTGCCTTCTTGAGTTGATCCTTGATTTGCTTAATATGTCCACGGGAAGGACGAGCATAAGTATTTGCAAGTGTGAGCCACGCATCGCGGGATGTGGCCGATTGCTGAATCAAAGGAATCAGAGGAGCAGAAATAGAGCCAACAAGGGCTCCAAAAAGTAATTTATCCTGTCTAAGCCAAGGAATAAAATCCGGGTTTGGGGTGTCCTTGTTAGCGGAATTGATAGTGGCCGATGGACAAGGATGAGAGCCATCAATGAATTTGTAGAGATCATAGCCAATGAGAATAGCTTCAATTTGGAGTTTCCATGAGATGTAATTGGTGGACGTGAGTTTGAGTATGTTTTGATGGGGAATATTAATAAGGGTGAGAGGAGAGGCTGGATCTGCAGGATTGGGAATGGTGATTTGTTGGTCTGTCGACATGGTGAGAATAGAAACAAAATTAGAATTGAGAGGAGGGAGTAAAGCAGCCGACTGGTGTGGAGGGGAGGGGGAGGCCGAATCAAAGCTCTGATACCATGAAGAATATCAATAATTATGGGAAATTGATTCACACTTTTCCATTGAATACTACAGTATAAATAGTACAAACTGAATCCATAATACAAAACCAAAATCTGGTAACTAAATCTATTTTAGGAATATACAAAATCAGAAACTATCTAAATATAACAGATTTACAAAATTGGAAACTTAAATTTGAAATTTAAATTTAATCAGATTTAGAATCTGATTCTCCAATACATATAACATATATATATATATGCATATATATAGAAATAGGAGCTAGAGAGAGGGAGAGAGTGAGACTGTGAGTGTTAATTAAGCTTAATTTTTTTTTTATTACGCCATGATATTTAGCATTCTAGTATTACCTTTTCAATAACTCACTCTACTTACCCAGTAATCCTCTACACACTGTATATATTCAAACTACGTACTCCTGGCAAATTTGAATTTCCTTGCTCACAGGAGACGTGTCACCTGATAATTGGCTCTGGAAAAATTGTATATGTGATACAATATATATTTAAAGAATACATGCTCCTTTCGACATAGACAATACGCCATGTGTATATAACTGCACTACCACTAAATTGTTACAATAGTTGGAGGATGTCATTCACACAAGGGAATCTACCTAGACCAAATTAGAATACTGTTACATTTCGGGGAAAAAAAAAAAAAAAAAAACTCATTGTTATGGACAGCCTGTTAGCTCTAGGGCTTCCTCTAATTTGTAATTCTTTATGCTTCTTTTGAAAATGTGCCACGAGAGAAACACACAGTACGAAAAATAAGAATTATTAACTTGAAAATTCTGTTCATTATAAAAAAAAAAAAAAAAAAAAAAAAACTATCGATTAAACTGTTTGTTATGTCAGTTTTGTATATTATTAATTTTGATATGATTTTGATCAGCTTTAACATTGAAAAACTTACAAGCTCCCTAATGTAGAAATTTCCTCGTTCAAAATACAGTTTGCATTAGAATAATCCATGGCTAGTTAGCTAGAAGTTTCAATAATTTTAGTCAAATTTCATTTTCATCACTACAATATACTGAAATCATTTAAACAGATATTAATGACAGAATTGCAATATACATATTTTTATATTTCTTGTGTAGCGCAAAACTGTTAGTAATAAATTATCCGATACATTGTAGAATCATCTAAGAAATGACTTGCTGCTCAACTTTCAGACAGTCAGTTGTGCCTGACTACTTGATATTTAAAATTCAAGAAAAAAGAAGTTTCTTATTGTAGATTATAACAGATGGAAAAAGAAAGCATCACTCAGGTAGGAATATACATGCCAACGTTCACATACATATAATATATGGTTACTAAATGAAAATCATTTTTGTTTTACACAATTCAAATACATTTGTAGATTTTTTTTTTTGGTGTTTTCCTGTCTAAAGTTAAGGCCAACGGCGGTCAAAGGGAAGATTAATGCATTTCTTCAAAATATTCTCTAATTATTTGAGTCAAATATTGCATCTCCTCTACTCTCGTGAGAATATTTGTTTGATTTGAACTCATTAAGAAACTTAATATACTTTAAAAAACTAAAGAAACAAAAAGAAATAAAAACAAAAATCATCACTGAATAGGTCGTTTCTTTTTTTCTTTGGCCATGTTTTTTCACAAAAGTTAAAATTTGGCAATAACTTCTTTGCAACTTATCAATGATTCTGTGATTGTATGCTTTGTTCTGTTTTATCTCAGATAAATTTTGTTTGCGTGCACCGAGTAAGTGAAAAAAAAAATGAAAAATGCAAAATGAAAAAAAGAACACTACTGTTGTCTGTTGTGACCGCTTTAAGAAAACTCCCAAGACAATATTTCATGATTGATTCGCATTAGTAAAAATTTCTAAATAAAGAAAATAGGAAACACCTCGTTTTTTCACATGTCATGAGAAAAATCTAATTCTGAACTGAGAGTAAGACAAAAATAGATCAGCTACAAAAGAAATTTAAAAGAGAACTAACATAGAAGTCAGTTGATTTGCTAGGAAAAAAAATTAAAAAAAGAAACACACTTAAGCTAAAATATCAAAGCAGTTAGACAAAGAAAACTACAAAAGCTGTTTAACAATCTGGTAACACCTAGAAATAAATTTATCAGCAAGCCACAATTAGAATCTAAGCCAGTCAAGACATATCAATAAAAATTTGCAGGATAATAATAGAGGCACATCAAATTAACGTGGAAAAAACCCTCTAGTTTAGAGGGAAAAAACCACGGGGCAAGTCTGAAAAATCCACTATCAACAAGCAAATGATTACAGTGTTCTCTCAAGGTTTTGCTCAACCTTGAGGTATTACAGTTTTTTATCATATCTTACAACTTGCAAGCTTCCAAAACCTCAAATACAAAAATAATCTCACCATAAGTTACTTAAGTAGATAACTTAAGAAAGCGAAGAGTTGTGGATCCTCAGGTCTGAAGACGATCATTAAAAATTCTCTACCACTCTCTGCGTAACTTTGTGGGGGAGGACAGCCATTTTTTCCAAGTGATATCACACCGAAGGTGGGGAAAGGCAGCTGCGGCGTGGGTTTCAAAGTGGCCCTGCAATTAAGCTTGATCTCATAAGCATTGAGATTGAATTATCTTTCAGCTTCACCAGATATTATCCATTTAGTTCTTCTAATACTAATTTCTAGTGTAAATAATTAAAAAAAAAAAAAAAAAAAAGAAGGCTGATTGTTGAAATGCCTCGATGAACATTTTGATAATGAAATTAATTATACAAGTGTAGTTGGAGTCATTCCACCAAGATTCTTCTCCAGAAATGGTCAGATTCTGTATCTTGGTGATCTTGGAACTGATTGAAAGTTTCTTCAGCTCCATGCATTCCCTTGCTGCAATCAACTTCAGATGTGGCAGGGGTTTCTCGTAGATATTCTTTAAGCTCGGTACATTGTTTAAATGTAGAAGATAGCCAAGACTAACAAATGGTTCTAGATTTTTTGTCACCTCTAGACCATCACCAAGTTTGTCGAGGTGTATTATTTCTTCAAGTGCAGAGCAATATTCTATACAAAGGAAGTTTAGGTTTGGAACAAAAATGACCCAAGTCAAATCCTTCAGTTTATGGCAGTGCTCAATTGTGACTCGACCAAGTTTTTGGAAGTAACCAGCACCTGTGATCATTGAGTGTTGAAGTCTTTCCCAACTCCAGTCAATTTCCAAGCTTTTCCAGTGGTAGATAGCAAATTCTTCTAAAAGCTTTAAATCTATGACAGACGACACCTCGAGGAAGTGCAAACCACTTAAATGTTGGAGAAATAACCCTTGAGTGCAGCTTACCAAGTTTTTGGATGCCAAAAATCTTTCAAAAGCAGAGACACTTTTGATGGAGACTCTCAATGAAATTAAGCTTTTCAAATGCTGCACAGTTCCTTTATAAGCAATTCATTGCCCCCACACTGAACACTATCCTCCACTACCATTTCAGAAATTCCACTGTTAAACATACCCAAGACTTGCAAACGAGAAAAATTTGATATTATTTGTTCTGGAATTACATCAAGTTTTTCTAAATAGCTTAAGAACAATTGTTTCAGTAATACCAAGTTACTTAACTCTCTTGGAAATTCTTTTATCCCTGTAAATGACAGGTTAAGATACTGCAGTGTAACTAATTTTGCAATACCTACTGAAAAATGAGTTAGCCTCCAATTCATAGATAGATCCAACACTCTCAGTTTAGGCATAAACTCAAAGAAATTATCAGTAATCTGACACAAACTGTTTCGCTTGAGAAATAAAGTCAAGAGATTGGGGCACAATGGACTTCCTGAAAGACTCTCAATATCATTTCTCATCAAAGATATCCTACTAACCTCATTCCATTTTTCCAACGTTGGCAATTCTGACAACTGAGCTTTTGTTTGTACCAAAAAGCTATTATTTGTTGTTGTCCCGTAGCCAGAAACTATCCACAAAGCCATGTCACTAATGACATCATGCATCTTTACATGATCAACGCCATCCTCTTCTAATTAGCATGCATGAAGAAGCGTACCAATGATATCGTATCCTTGGTTTTTCGCACCATTTATGTCAGCATATTCATCTAGAAATCCCTCACCCATCCACAAATCTATCAAGACATTTCTCGATATCTGGTCATCTTCTGGAAATAACGCACAATACAAGAACCAAGATCTAACTTTCTCACTCTCTAAATTGTCATAACTGAACTTTAGAAGTGGAAGTACCTCATCTCCCGTGCCTGAAAATTCTGAGGCTGAATTCTTAAGGACCTGAATTGCATAGTTCCATTCTTGAGTCGTTGTCTTGCAAGCCATTCCACGACCAATTGTGATTAGTGCGAGAGGTAAACCACCACATTCTTTTGCAACAATTTCAACTAAGCTGGGGATTTTTGGGTGGGCATTGAGGGCTTCTTCTCCAACCTTTTCTTGAAACAATGCCCGAGAACTTTCCCATTCCAAGCAATTTACTTGAACCTTTATATTTGCTTCCATGCCGGAGCATACATCCTTTGAACGAGTTGTGAATACTACCTTGGATCCATTAGGTCTGTCAGGCAAAGGAACTCCAAGTTTAGTAAGATCAACCCTCTCCCATACATCATCCAACAACAATACAAATCTCCTTTTAAGGACGCCAAAGATGTCTGCAGCTTTCTGGTGAGAGTCTCTCCTCTTACATGCGTCATTAGAATACCCAAATTTTTCTCCAAGAACATTATGTATGTTCTCTAGTGTATGATCCTTAGACACCACTACCCAGATGAAATTATAGTCATTCGGCGTTTCGAGGAAATTGTTGTTGATCTTTTTAAGAATGATGGTTTTTCCCACCCCTCCCATCCCATACAACCCCATAATTCCAACATTTTCATCATTGAGATCTCTCCAAACCTTGTCAAACAGTGTTTCCAAGCCCACAGTTGGCTCAAGAAGCATTTCCACCGCAGAAGCTCCTAGTACCCTTTCAGCCACCACTTCAAACACCCCTTTACCCTGCAGATCTTTCACTTCAGCAAGCTTCTCAGACACCTTTTTTCCAAAGTTGTAGCTGGAGATGTAGTTCATGGAACAACAACCCCAAAGACACAGTTTGCTCATTTCTTGATCTTTTATGAGCATCGATGCGTTGACTTCAACTTCCACAGCTTCGACCCTTGAAATCCATCTCTGCACCTTATCCAACCGCTTCAACTGCTGTTGCTGCTCGGTAATCTTGACTCTCCTCACCAAGTCATTCCTTGCGTCTGTCAACTCTTCTATAGCTTTTTCCAGAGCTTCAAGATTTTCTTCAAGCTCATACACGTACTTTTCTCGTTTGCCAATGCATTTACAGCATTTAGAAACCAAGGAATCAATGGTAGTTGATTGACAAGAAATTTTGATGCAGTTTCCCCTCGCTCGTTTGGACAATGCAAGCGCAAGAAAACTGAGAAACAAAGTGATGACAAGATTTAGAGAACAGAGAAAGAAATGGCCTGGCTGTTTCGATTATGGATGAAGAACAAGACAATTTCTCCGGTAAATGCAAAGATGCCTCCAATTAAACTTCCTTTAAAACAAAAATTATTGAGATTCTATCTCTATAAGATAGTGATTTAATTTTAAAAAATAAATAAACTTCATCATCGAAAGAAGTCAATGGCCTATGGAATACGCATTAGTTTTAGTGTCATTGATGATCCTACTTAGGGGGAAAAAAAAAGAATAACTGGTCCCTCTAATGATCAACTCAGCAATTGCTTACATTTGTCTTCATGTAGAAACTCAAATTAGAACAAGTAAAAGTAGCATGCCCCACAGCTGGTTAGACCAAGGATTACAATAAAATGGATTTGGTTGGACTTTGTTTTTAGTAAGTTAGTTAAACCTAATCCATCAATAAATTATCCCATTTCCTAATTGTTTTAATCAAGTTGTTTGGAAGCTAATAATAAGCCAATTAATTTTGAAAACAAAAGCTGAGCAGCTTTCTTGGCTTTCTAGTTTATTACTCGTAGAAGTCATCCGAAACGCGTTGATGAACAGTTCAAAAGCCTCGGTCAACTCAGTAAATTCAAATTTTTGTTAGAGAAATCACAGTAGAAAAAGTCCGAAAAGTGAGTTTAAAACGGGAGCTTCATAAATCCTTGTTACTTTTATACGTGTGACAGAAAACAAAATGCTTTTTGATGTAGATCAACTGCTTCAGCATAATAGGTGACCTGTGAGTTGTGATATACTATGACGGGTCGAAGCTCTATTAATATAGCTAGATATACCAAAATTGGTTGCCCATGCTTGATGTTTTAAATAATACATGAAGGTGAAAACTCCATCTACAATCACAGGGAAACCCAAGTACTACTTCGATTCTGTAGTCAGGTCTTTACCAAGTCTATCCTATATAGAAACTTAAGAGTCGTCGCTGAATTTGTAGATTTTGTAATGTACATACTGAGATTGATTGAGAAAAACCTCAGCTGGAAATTCATACTAAGATGGCACGTCGTGAAATCACCTGCCAGCTACAAAGTGCAGTTGAATCTGCTCCACATTGCGCGACTTGTCCAACTATATGTCTTTTTTCTTTTGATCTGCCATAGATTGGTAGTATAAGTCTGCATTTTCAATTAAATTCTTCAAAGCAATGGGTCCCATACACCTCAAAACCTGCAGGATATGTCAAACATTACATATTTGTATCGGTTCGTATGTGCACAACGGTGTTATGCACTGCAGATTCTTGTAATGCCTCCCTAACTGTTGAGCAAAGGTTTTCCCTAATCAATGTGGCTTTGTTTCGGCATAGCATAATACCAGCAATCTTGGCCTCAAAATAGTTTGTGCAGTAGAGTTCTCAACCTACTTAACAATACAGAAAATTTTTCCCAACTGAAGAAGACTGTACTCGTCTTTGAAAAATGGAAAGGAAACAAAAATAGCATACCTCGTTAGCATCTTTGAAATAACTGAACTCATCTTTCTTTGGCCAACTCACTTGCCGACACCTGACAGCCAATGAAATTAAACAAAATAAAACATGGATAAAGTAATTTGTACGGAATAGACATACCATGCTATACTTTTGTTTGAGGAAACAATGTAATTTAACTTCACCGATTTAAGCCTAATGTCAATCAATCCTGAGAGAAACGGAAGCATTATAAAAATGGTGTACAAACAATAACCTAATGAATCTGTATTCTGATATTCTGAAGCTCATAGTTATTAATTTTATAATCACTCTAATTCGGTAGAATAATACTAGCTCCATGAGAAGGAAACATATTCAACCATCTAGATCTCAATCCTTCAATCCAAACCCAAGACCTGCCAAAACTACAAATTGAAAGAGAATGAAATAAGAATGCACACACATTCAAATAATTTTTTGACTCCAAGTATTGAAAATTTGGCCCATTTCTGTAACCTTTCTTTCCCAAGACGGCGTGCAAGTTCGTCAGCCAAAGCTTGGCCTGGTGGGTCACCATCAGTTGCAAGGACGATGCGAGAAGCCTAAATGTATTAAGCATAGTAAAGAAATGAGATAAATTACGGAAAATATAAAGCAGAATGAAAAGCCAACTCCTTCTTCATGTTAGTAGGAAATAGTCCGTTTACCTTATCCAAGTACTGTTTGCAATTCCAGAGGTACTGAAATGCAGTGTCCTAACTTCTCATAAACATGCATATAAAGAAGGTAAATGAAACTTTAGAGACCATGAAACAATACATAGAAAATCTGGTATCCATAATAATAGCTAGCGATAACCATGACAGACAAAAGCAGGTATGAGGTAACGTGTACTTCCATTACATTCATTAAACATAAGAAAATTTCATTGGACATCATTGACTTCTAATTATTCACTCTTCTTAGTTTGCATAATAAATTCAACATGGAGCAAACTTGAAAACAAAGAAGTATGAAAGTTCTTAAAACATTAAGCAATTGGAAAACAAATGTGACGGCACTCACTAACCTTTTCAAAAGATGGTAATTGATCAGAAACCTTTCCTGGTGCACCACCAGGAACACTCACGCAATTTAGAAATCCAGCTTCCTCCACTGATAGTTTATCTAATTCTCCTTCAACCTATAAGCAGCATTAAAGTGATCACAAATTGATAAGGAAGGGAGGAAGAAAGAGAAATGCAATAGCACTAAATTATTAAAAAAAAAAAAAAGGTGATGTAAAAATTACGATGATGATTTCATCTGCATCAACAATGTCATCTAGTCCGTATAGTACTTTTTCTGTATCCTTCTCCTGAAAAAGAATGAAATAAGTTGAAATAAAATTATCAAAACCCCATATCAAATGGGAAATGCTCAGGCTGACGGATGAAAGTGTTCTGAATTCCACACCCTATGGTAAAGATCAAGCTATTAAAAACAAGGACATCTCAAAACAAACTATTTGATTTCCACAAATTTCATGCCAAGCTTTCACGTAATTTCATTTGTGCATATACAAAACAAGTAAAATGCCTTCTGATAAAAAGCTAGCTCTGCTTTTCCTACAAAGCCAACCAAAAAGTTCAAGACTTAGGTCAAGGATTCAAGTAGCGATTCAGCTTATAGAACACGACAATATCATCACATAAAAATTCTTCATTTAAAAAAACACGACACGACATGTCAGGAAAATAAGCTAAACGAAAATAACATCGATGCAACCACTCTCTTCACCATTTCTTGTATGTTCCAAACTTAAAACTCGAGGACAATTAGCAGTAAGATACCTGCCAAAATCTTTTTTCTACAGTTCGGTACTTGCAACCAACAAGCAGTCCATTTTGTCTGTAAGTAAAGGCAATGATAAGCTGCAAAAATTAATATCTGTTTAGAATTGATCATTCTCTCATCGACAATTGTGACCAAAAAGAACAGCTATGAAAACAAGCAACTCAATAACTAAGATAAGAACCTGTCACATTTTTGAACTTACCAATAAGGAAAGGAAATTAAAATGAAAAAAAAAAAAAAAGAAAAAGAAAAGAAAAGAAAATGATCTCGCAACACTGAAATTCTTCAACGTACGTACTAAATGTATGCCAGACAGGTATATTTTGATATACCGTGATTATACTATTTTTAATTATTGATATAAGTTTCTTGTTTGTAAAGGAAGATAAAAAACTATGATGAATATTACTATCATTAACATCCTAATTTGCTAAGGATTTACTAATTCTAGCAGCAGCATCTAAACAACACTTACCCGCTCAAAAAAGAAATAAGAAGAATTTTATTCTAAGCGTGTATCCTTCCAGTCTGAATCAATTTCCCTCAATAACAACATAACTTTCTCCAACGACAGAAATAAAAGATATCCTACTCCCTGTGCTAAGAATTGCCTGCTAGTTGGTGAGAAGTTCAGCAATCAATGGAAGTGAATGTACCTTGTTACCAGAAAGTTGCATAACATTATTTCTACGCAGTGTTTCCTCGGAGATCATTCGATCATGGAAGTATGCAACAAGCTGAAAATAGAAAAAAGAGTAATTTCATATTGGCGTGAAAATTGTGCCTGCAATCTCTGAATGAAATTTGGGGAAAGAGTTTTAGTTTCATGAGTAAACCAAAGAAATTTCATAAAGCTTCAGCAAGACTTCCACATGTGACAGAAAAGAGCATACTTAACAAAGACTTAAAACATAATAAACAAGAACCGAGTGGCACATCGAAAATATAGTTAAAACTAAAAAGAACAGAGCTATGGCTGAGAAAAAATGAAGAGTGGAACAACACACAGACATCCAAAGAGAAGATTCAATACAAATACCTCATCACCAAGTGGTAGTAAACCAAGGGCCTGCTCGGTCAATTGTCGAGCAGACTTGAATTTCCTTTCGGTTCTGCCATCTTCTGCCCGGTCATCTGCAAACACCTAAACTGCGAAATATCAATTGACTGCAGCATTTAAACTTCTTACAGTTTTTAAAACTTTTTTGCACCTATAGAAAACAAATCACATAGTCAAATCATCTTACCCGGCCAGCCCAGCCACAATCAAATCGAAAGCATCTCCACATTGCAAAATCCCTACAAAAAAAAAAAAAAAAAAAGGAATAATTACAATCCAAATATCCAACATCTGACTCAACTAACCATAGAAAAAGCAAAGGAAACCGTATCAGCATACCCATTTGGGACAATGTGAAAAGACAAACTTCTCTCGATATATTGCCCACCACTGCACTACGTCATTAAACAAAAAACAAAAAATACATAATACCCACTTCATATATTGAAACAGGAATAACCACAGATTTTCTTTTTTGTCCTTTTAGAAACCAAGAGAGTAAAGCAGAAGTACCTTAGGACATAAAAGGTTATAGTAAAGTCCGGGCACAGAAGAAGAACCATACACAATCCCAAGAAGCTCAACTTTCTGCTTCAAAACATCAACTTTAGGCACCTCATCCGGACTAACCTCATTGAATCTCTCCAATTTAGCTGACAAAAAAACAAGACAGACAAATTGGTAACTCAGAATACACGAAATGTAAATTAGCATCCCAAATGTTGGGCGGAGAAAGAAGTGAACCTGGGATTCTGGTTGAAGTTTTAAGGTTGTTGGAGTGTGAAGCAGATGAAGAGTGGCACCAAATGTTGACTAATTTCCTCCTCGGATTTGAAAGGATTGGTGTTGTTGTATTAATTACATGATAAATACTCTGAATTACTGATGAGTTCATTCTCTTTCTCTCCCTTATTTCCGTTTTGCTTGGGAAATTTGGATTTTTTATTTATTTTGTTCCTTCTTTTTTTTTCCCTCTTATAACTATATATATATATATATATATTTCTCGTTAAGGATAATGAAGTAACTATTGGAACGAGAAGTTCGCAAGTGGATGCTTAAGTCTCTCTTGGGAAGTTAACGAGATTATTGGTCATATTTGACCCAGCCATATGGCTTTCAGTTTCATCCATTTAAAGTTATTTTTAAATTTTTTTTTTTTTTTTTAAATTTTTCTGGCATTTAGAAGACGCAGTGGCGCGTACGTGGATGTCATGAGGCTGAACTTCAACCCGTAATAATAATCTTTTAATCTTCACATATATAAACCTCTTTTTTTTCTTTTTTCTTTTTTCTTTTTAATTCTTTTTAATTCTTCCCCTTTTCCTTTTCGTTCATTCTTCATTTTAATTGCTAAAATTTTTTATGCTTTACTTTATTCAAAAAAATTATTTCAACATATTTATTATTTTTCTGTCTTTCATGATCATCTTATATCCCCAACTATTATTTTTCACAATATTTGATATATATATATATATATATACACACATTATTCTTTGTATTTTTTAAAATTATTGTTCGCTTCGCCTACGTGATGATCTCTTTTCTGTATGTTTTGTTTTATCATTTTAAATTTTTATTTTTGTTCTTGTTTACCCATACAAAAATAAATTTATTTTTTAAATGGATCCTAATTCAATTTTTTTTTTTTTTTTTTTTTTTTGTGACCATCTCAACTATTATTTTGTGATAGCACTACCTAATTAACTTTTATGTGATTCGCTAACTTCTCTCTAATTTCTTTCTACTTAAATATTTTCTTCTTAATATTATTCGAATAATTATTATCTCATAATTAATTTTTTTTATTTAACAAATTGATAAAACACGTGCATGGCATGTGCCTACAACTAGTAATAATAATGAGAATTCTCATACTAACAATAGTAAAATCCAACAACTATCACAAATGAAATTATCTTTTAACAAAAAAAATATATCATCACAAATTAGTAATCATTTTTAGGTTTCTAACAAGTTTAGGACAACAAGACCACAGTACATATGCGGGGAGTTTGACGGTTTGTGAGTGGGACGGTTCGATTTTATAAATAAACGATTAAGAAAAACTTAAATCGGGTTTGCTTGTTGTACATAGTAGATGATTTGTGTGCAGAAAATAGATAGTTTGAATCTAATTAGACCCTACTAAATTAAATTTTTTTAAAGATTATTTTGCAGTTAATTATGTTTATGTTTTTCAGCAAAAATAAATTATTTTGTTTAATTAGTTTTGTTAAGCTTAAAAGTATCATTAAACATCAAACACCATTCACATTTAAGAAAATCTCAATACACATGCAATAAGAGAAAAACGTATTAATGCATTATGAGCGAGAAAGTGCAATTTTTATAAAATCACCCATATCGAGACCGCCTATTATACATGACAAAACATGCTATTTGAACCCGCAATTTGACATTTTGAAGGTGTGGGACAAAAAATAATGCAATAGGTGGCGTGGTTTGATTTTATTTTTTTATTTTTTTATTTTTTTTTTACCCTTGCTCCTGGCCTCACTATTTGATTATCCAACATTTTATTTGATCATATGTTGCCCAATATCCGGCAAAATCCGGCTAATGATTTTGCACCGTTGGATTTGATATGAACTACTCGATTGAAAAGGTTAAATTAAGAGGTATCCTAAATGCCTAACAGACACCTATTGCATGGCTAGGTGCAGGTTAAGAAAAATTATAAAATACGGTGTTTGAGACAAATATTTGAAGGATAAAATTGAAAGATTGTATAAACAAAAGAAGGGAAGACTAAGTGTTGTGGTTTTTTTTCGGTAACGTTGCGGTAAAACCCCTTTAATATACCATATCGATAGAACCCCTTTTTAAACCATTTAGATGTAATCAAACGGTTAAGATATTATTTGTACATGATAGTTATAATGTACCTTACCTCTAATATGAATAAAAAATTAAAAAATAATATATAAAAATAAATTAAAAAAAACACTACTTATTCCCTTTCCGGCCGCCGGCAACAGTCCCCGGAAACTTATGCAATTTGCAATTTGCCCTACCCATAAATACTAATATAATTTCAATTAGTCAAATTTTCCATATTGTCTTTTACGTTACCTTTAACCTAAATATACAAATCTACCATCTTAACACCACATTCCCTGTAACATAAATATACAACCCACGTGAGCTTGACTAATACATGAAATCCATACGCCACACTTTCCCTCTCCCATACATAACATGAAATCCAAATTTTTTTATTACAATGACATTTATCTTTCTGCCCTCACTTTGACTAAACAGTATTTAATTCCTCTGACTTCATAGCTGAAAGTGTCAAGCTCCTACTCAGTTTTCTGGTACCATTCTCTTTCCACACAATATGTGAACAGTCCGCATCTCATACGACGCCATAAACAGGACCTGGAGAAATTAAATATACTTCTATTAGACGTATGTCAGGGTTTTCTTTTGTTTTTAACTCATAGTTTTATATTTACGTGAATATGTATCTATACATCTTTAGAATATGTTGAAGTTTTAAAAGTATCACTCTATTCACATATTCTCCGTTTTGATTGAAAGTGCTCCTTTTTTTTTTTTTTTTTTTTCATTTGTTTTCTTTTCTTAAAACCGTACATTCCTTTACTTTTCTTCTTCTTCTTTTTTTTTTTTTTTTTTGTGCTTTTTCTCCCTACAAACTTATTTTATTTTAAATTTTTTGCACTTAGAATTTTGGAAATGTCTTCTTTCATTTATTATTTATTTTTGTTTTCCTTCTCAATTATTTTTCATTTTTGTCCACTTTTGACTTTTCCTTTAAAATTTTATATCTTTTTTTTCCCCCCTTTTCTTTAACTTAGAAACGGATGATTCAAACTCTACACTTTTAAATAGAGTTATTAGATGTATTACTATCATTAAATTATGTCTATAATCACAATTTTGCATCTTTTTAAAATATGCCATATTGAAATATTTATCTCCTAATTTATGATATTAAAATTAATTTTCTCCAATTCGTCATCACTCTTAAGTTTTACACTTACGTGTCTAAAAATATGAAATAAATAGGCAGATACTTCAAAACTAGTATTTATAGTATTAGAAAGTTAAATATTCATGTTTTCTTTCAAGCTTGACGCAAAGTCTTATATATGTTTCCTCAAAAGAAAAAATCTTTATATGTATACATTATGTGTGGGGTTTTCTTCAAAAATATAATAGAATTGCCTTTTTCAACCAAATAATAATAATAATAATATAATTGCCTTTATATTTTTCTTATCAAAAGAACCTTTTTTAAAAGAAAAATTAACGGGGAAAGTTTGAGGACTGTGTTGACAAACAAAAAGATCACAAAATCTTTAGGACGAGCGGTAATAGGTATAGCTGTGTTGCTGCACGTTGCGTGAAGATGCCTTTTTTTTTTTTAGAGGAAGTAGAGGGAAATTTAATTACCAAGAAAAATAGATTTTCCACCCAAAAAAAATAATTCAAGAAAAATAGACAAAATACACTAATAATTAGTGGTAGTTACTTGCCGTAAATTTCTCACAAAATCTAACTACCCACCTTCCCCACGTCTCTCTCTCTTCTCTCTCTTTCTCTCTCTTAAACGTACCAAACATCCGTTAGCAGACAAAACATTCTGTAGTTCTGAGGTACTTCTCTCTCTCTTTCTCATCTTTGTCTCATGATTTTCCAGTTGTTTTTCTTCATTTACTGACTTCTGTCTTATATTTTCTTTGCTCATCTTCCATAGCTCTAAGCTTCTGCTCCAAACGGCCCTATTCTTCTCTCCATAACCTATTTAACCCTGACATCATCAGCTTATTCCCACAAACACAAGCGGAGCTTGGTTCATCCTTTTTCTTCGATTTCGACGCCTGCGATGAATATATGTCACTTTCCGACAGTTCTTATTCCATCGATTCGCTATTAGATACCAACAACATTAACGACTGCAAACCACAAAACGCTTTTCCTGATGATTCTCTGGATGAAGAAATCCGCCGGCACCCCAAACGACAAAAGACTGTGTCCGAAAATCACTGTCGTTTCACTTATAGTTCTGCCACTAATACTACTAATCCCGAGTACTCAAATGGGTATGTGCCAATTCCAAGTTTTAGTCCAGAGTTCTCAAATTTTCCATCAGAAGCAGTACTATCTGCTTGTTGGGGAAACCAGGAGATGATAAAGAGTGAGGCCATGAAAAAGGACAGTAGTAGAAGTGCTACAGGTACTACTGCGGTGTCGGCGCAGAGCATCGCGGCCCGAGAGAGGAGGAGGAAGATAACGGAGAAGACGCAGGAGCTGGGAAAGCTGATTCCGGGTGGGAATAAGATGAACACCACTGAGATGTTACAAGCCGCTTACAAGTACGTCAAGTTTTTGCAGGCTCAAGTTACTGTTCTTCAGCTTCTAAGGCCAATTCAGGTAATTAGCAAGAGAGTCCTACATACGTTATTGGGGCTAACTCAGCGGGTAAGGAGTGAAGATTTCAAGATTTAGCTCCTGGTTTCAAATCATAATTTCTATTAAAAATTTAATATATGGGGCCAATAGTGGCGAAGCCATGTGCAATGTTTTTAAAAATTGTTTATAACTAAAATTTCAGTTTTGTTTTCATTTTATAAGACAAATTATAACTATGCTCCACTCAAATTTTGCGATTTTTATTTTTATTTCTAAAATATATATAGTTTAGTCATGCTTTTTATTAAAAAAAAAATTCATTGTGCTTGTACTCAGTTATTAAAATATATAATTATAACCTATTTATAGCGCTTCCACTAAAACCATTTTCTGGATGACAATAATCTCATTTAAAAAAAAAAAAAAACATATCAACTTCTTTCCATTATTAGTTCTTTCTTTTACTTCTTGTTTTCCTTAAAGTTGTTCTTTCCTCTATACATATATATATATATATATATATAGTTTATTTAATTCGTGAAATATTCGATTTATGTAACATATGTCCTAATTTTTTTTATTTGCGTGTGCGTATATATCTATACAAGCAGGAGCAAAAAGAACAAACATTAGTGCACATCAAAGAAGTACAAGCAATTTTGGCATCCCCAAGTATTCAGGAGAAGTTGTACTCAGAGGAGAAATGCTTGGTTCCCAAAGAGCTCGTTCAAGCCCTAGCTAAAGCTCATGCGATCCAATCCAAGCCCTTCATCGAGGACATCAAGCAGTGTTTGTTGCAGATCAATGGCTGATACAAATGATAACTGTTCACCTAAAGGAAAGCTAGTTAATTAATCAGTTCTAAACTAATTAATTTTGTTGCGTTTTTTTTGTTTTTTTGTTTTTTTTTGTTTGTTTGTTTGTTTTTTTTTTTTTTTAACTTGATCCTTTCAATTTATTGTCTTTGTGTAAGCTAACTTTATTGAAAATTTCTGATTTTCAAGAAATTATTAGCAAGAATTAGTCTGTTGTTCAATCATCCTTTCGTTGTATGTACTTTTTTTTTTCAGATTAATTGACGCTTTTTGTAGTTTTTCATTTTTTTCCTTGGTAATTAATCGAAACTTTGTAGCATATATATATATATATATATATAGATAAATCTACATATGTAGCTGGTAGGTATTTAACGTTGACGAATTGGATAATATTTGACCCAATCTTTTTTAATAGGGGGAAATTAAAAGAATAAGTAATTTATTGGGACATATTTGAGAAGAAAAAAACTTGAAGAATAAGTAATTATATTCTTCTATCATTTGAATTTTTTTTTTTTAAATCAGCATCTAAGAAAACCTTCACATCCGGCAGTGACTATGTTTCTTAATAGCAAATATATATATATATATATATAAATTTCTTTCCTCGTCTTTCTTTAAAAAAAAAAATCAAGAAAGAAATTGATAATATAAAACTCTTATAACTACCTCCGAAAAATAATAATAAATCCTTCCCAAAAAAAAAAAAAAAAGAAAGAAACGCTATGCTAGCTGAAAATAGGCATAATTATGATTCTGTTTCATATATATTTTCAATAAAAAAGGATGATATTAAAAATATTGTCCACTGCGACCAATGACTGGGTTGGTAGAATGAGCCAAGGTTCGGAACAAAGTCAGACCGACAAGTCGGGATAATTAGGGGAGGACTAGTGCTCGGTCCGGCAATCAAACATGATTGATACAAGGTTCGAGAGGTCATACCGAGACTGAGGCAGGGGTAGGGTTTATGGGCCGGGACCATGTATATGCAAGCTGTATATCGAGTTATTCTAAGGGTCCGTTTGGTTCGCAAGTTTGAGTTGATATTTTGAAGTTGAGTTTGAGTTAAGTTAAGTTGAGAATGAAAGTTTTGTGTTTGGGAAAAAGTATGAGTTGAGAAGTTGAGTTTGAGTTGAGTGTTTGGATGTAAAAAAGTTTGAGATAAAAGTTTAAAAAAAACAAGGGCCCTGTTTGGATGTTAAAAAAAGGGGTTTAACAAATTTTTTGTATGTATAGAACATTCTATTGTATTTTTTAATGATTGTCTGGTTCACAAAGTTGAACCACAATTTTCAAACTTGTTTTTGGTCATTTTCCCAAAAAGTTGTTGTCTTTTGCCCAAATTTTTTTTTTTTTGTCTTTTTTGAAACTTCCAAAAAATTGTATCATTGAAACTCACGAATTTCAGTTCAAACTTTATTACCAAGCACATGAAAAATAGCCCAACAAACAGTACGTAATTGTCCATTAAAATTTTATAACAACAAATTAATGATTACAATCGTTGTCTGGCGAGCGTAGGTAAAAACGGGTCTTGCTTTCACGTTGATTTATACCATGGAAATGCTTGATATCTTTCCCACATATCATCAGCTATGTGGTCTCTCATCTGATTCATTGCTTCCCTACTCGAGTCATGTTGTTGCGGTCCTGTACTTGGGCCCTTACCATCGATCCCGTCGTTCAACACGTAATCCGCGTTAACGTCGACAGTTCCCCCAACAGTCACACAATCTGCCGCATACTCTTCGAGAAAGGGATCCGCATCCTGCACCATCCTTATGAAATTATGTACGACTGCACACGCCACGTGGATCATTTTTTGTTTGTCCATAGGGTAGCTGTTGATGTCTTTTAGTATTTTAAATCTTGCCTTCCAGACACCAAATGTGCACTCAATACAATTCCGCAGTGATGAGTGTGTGTAGTTAAAGATGTGAAAAAACTCACGAATTAAGGTCCAAAACTGCATATTGACAGCAAATGGGCGTACAAAGGTTTCAAACCATCATGTTTAATACCAAATAAGGTTAAAGAGAGGCCAAAATAGAAAAAGGCAGCAATTGGGTAAAAATGTGCATCAAACAAGCTCGAAATGTGGAAAAACTCACGAATTAAGGTCCAAAACTGCATATTGGCAGCAAATGGGCGTACAAAGTTTTCAAACCATCATGTTTAATACCAAAGAAGGTTAAAGAGAGGCCAAAACAGAAAAAGGCAGCAATTGGGCAAAAATGTGCATCAAACAAGCTCGAAATGTGGAAAAACTCACGAATTAAGGTCCAAAACTGCATATTGGCAGCAAATGGGCGTACAAAGTTTTCAAACCATCATGTTTAATACCAAAGAAGGTTAAAGATAGGCCAAAACAGAAAAAGGCAGCAATTGGGCAAAAATGTGCATCAAACAAGCTCGAAATGTGGAAAAACTCACGAATTAAGATCCAAAACTACATATTGGCAGCAAATGGGCGTACAAAGTTTTCAAACCATCATGTTTAATACCAAAGAATGTTAAAGAGAGGCCAAAACAGAAAAAGACAGCAATTGGGCAAAAATGTGCATCAAACAAGCTCAAAATGTGGAAAAACTCACGAATTAAGGTCCAAAACTGCATATTGGCAGCAAATGGGTGTACAAAGGTTTCAAACCATCATGTTTAATACCAAATAAGGTTAAAGAAAGGCCAAAACAGAAAAAGGCAGCAATTTGGCAAAAATGTGCATCAAACAAGCTCAAAATGTGGAAAACTCACGAATTAAAGTCCAAAACTACATATTGGCAGCAAATGAGTTTAACAAAGTTTTCAAACCATCATGTTTAATATCAAACAAGGTTAAATGATATCAATACTTCATCGAGCACAAAACATCAGTGCACAACAAGCTATAATGAATAAAAAATCCGAAATTAGCCCTACAAATGGACAAAGCACTTCATCAAACTCGCCTAGGCAGTGCAAAACCAGATCAAATGGGGCAGAAATAACAATTATGCAACCAATGGACAATGAGGGGCATCAAACGACCTTCACCAATGGAGTTATTATCCAAAACACAAACACCCACGAACAACACACACCCACAAAAGCCTGACTATTCTGCAAATCCAAAAATCAAAATGCGAGAAGGACCATAAAACCCTCGATTTAGGGTGTGGAGATTCGGAGAAGTCTTGGGTAATACATTAAACAAAACAAATTTTTAAAATGCATCAATATTGTAGGCGAATTAGAGGAAGAAATTTTACTAAGGTTTCAGAATTGGAGGCCAACGACGAGTATACAGTAGTGGTTGTCGGCGTAGGGCAGGAAATGACGGGTCGGCAAGAATTTTTCCGAACCTGGAAATAGTTGGTTATCCGGCCCGAGGTTCGCCTTCGCTTCCCACACCTCTCTCGGCGCCGCATCTGCTTGATGAGAGTGGGCGAGGACAATACTATGAAGTTAATCGCAGCGAGGAGAGAAGAAGGACGACCACAAACCAGAACTCCTGCAGCAGGGCAGATGCTCGATGGGATGGGGGCACAGCCTGCAACACCCACTGACACCAGCACATGGGCGCCGGAGGGGAGGCGTGAGATTCGGGAGCAGAAGACAGGCAAGGGCGAGACAGGAGGGCAGGGACGAATTTCAGTGAACAGTAAACACAGATGGGTTCACTGTATAACGGGACTAAAGGCCACTGAAACTGAACGAGCTTGCCAAACACCAAAAGCTCAGTTCAAACTTTGGAAACACCGTTGAAACCGGTGTTCCAAACAAACACTAAGTTTTAAGGATGAAACTTTTATAAGGTAGGAGGGATTGTAACACCCATAAGTTAATGTTAATGTTTTAGGTTATTTCTAACATACAAATAACCTAACAAAAGGAAGACTTGAAGCACATCCACCGGTCCAACATGCTACCAATGCTAGAGTGTTCGTTATCACCAATGAGGAAGTGGCTAAAGCTTTTACGGAGGTGTGATTGTGACAGTCATCAGTTCTTATAAGGAAAGAGTAAGCTATGCAATCCCACATTGATTGGGAATTGATATATGTGATGTTTCATAAGTAAAGAGACCACCTCCTAATGGTATGAGGACTTTTGGGGTGAGTCCAAGAGCAAAACCGTGCGCGACGTAAAGCGGACAATATCATACCAAATGGAGGCATGGGTCTTTACAAATGGTATCAGAACCTATACCCAACTGGAAGTGTGGCCAATGAGGATGTTGGGCCCAAAAGGAGGGGTGATCGTGATAGTCATTAGTCCTTACATGGAAAAGGGTAAGCTGTGCAGTCATGCATCGCTTGAGAATGGTTATATGTGATGGTTTATAAATAAAGAGACCACCTTCTAGTGGTATGAGGTCTTTTATAGAGTTATCACTGTGCATAAACGTCATGAAAAAGGGTACATGTTTCTAAGACATGAAAATCGCGGCTGACCTTCGGCTCGCAAATATTGTGCTTGGCTTGCTATGCCTAAGCATCACGAAAATGGGTACATATTTTTGCGACACGAAAATCACGCCTGACTTTTGGCACCAAAATGTCGTGAAAAAAGTTATCATTTAGGCACACGAATATTGTTCGCGGCTTGTTATGCCTAAATGTCACGAAAAAATATACACATTTCTGAAAAAGCAAGAATTGCACCCGACTATTGACACCAAACCTCGCAAACAAGTTGTCATTTCGACACATGAATATTGTGCGCAGCTTGTTATGCCTAAACATCACAAAAAAGAGTACATGTTTTTGCGACGTGAAAATCACTCTCGATTTTTGGCGGCAAGTCAGGGTAGATACACTTTCTTGTGAATAAATTAAGTATGCCGATCTCGACTAGCTGGCCTTCAATGGAAACAAAGCCAATATTCATTGCAACAAGATTTAAATTGATATGGGTATTCAAAGGTGTAAGATCCGTTTTTATCAATTTACAGGATTTAATTAAATTACTAATTTAATTAAATTACTAAAAGAGGAAATAAATAAAAGACACGGGCAATTTTTACGAGGTTCGGTCACACCTACTCCTTGGGGCCACGCACAACTATCAAATAATCCACTAATATCAAATGATTACAAGCACTTTCGGACTTATACAACCCAAATACTCCATCTTCCTATTGTCGCCGGTCGTCTTGAACCTATTAGCCATATCTATTTAGCGAGCACCACTCGTCTTGTGGTTGAACTCCCTTCAACTGAAAACATCTTCTTTTGAAAGCTTCAAGTTCTTCTCTCAAAGAACGATAACATCTCCACCTAAAGACTCCAAATTCTTCTCTCGAAGAACGAATAATGACCACTCGAACTTAATCTCAAATATGCGTGAATATCCAATTGTCCAGGATAAAGTAATCTGTATTTGAGACCCATATAAATAGTAGCAACAACCAATCTCCAAGTAGATCTCGAATTAGAATTAATTCAAATTTCAAACTGTTTCATGATGTGTTGCAACACTTTGTGAAACACTTTGAACTTCAAATATTTAGATTTTCTCTAAAATAAAATCAACTCACAAAATCCAAATTGATTGCTCATAAAATCTTCAAAGTATCTTCAATGAATATTTCCTTAATTAAAAATGTGATCTTTTGAAAATCTTGGGATATTTTGAAATTCTAATTTGAATAGGATGAAGAATCCTACCTAAATTAAATTTTCCATTTAAATTTTGAAATTCTAATTTGAATAGAATTAGAAATCCTACCTAAATCAGATTTTTCATTTAAATTCAAATCCACAAGATATTATCCACGTTTTTAACATTATCCAGTAGCATAATCTTCTCAGCAATAGTTATCTTCAAGTAAATCCACAGCTGCAAATATTCAAACTTCAAATCTGCATCTTCACGTGACTACTTGCAGAACACCAATTGGGACACTGAGCAAAACCGAACTAAACCATTGTTTTTGGTTTTTATAAACAAGTTGCCATAAAATGCCAACATTTAAAACCTAACAATCTCTCCAATTGGCATTTTTGGCCCAAAACAAACATAAAACCAAAAACAACAAATAAACCCAAAAACAAAAACTAAAAACTATACTACTCTCCCTAAAACTATACTTTCCCCTTTTTTGGCTCAACAAATCCCAAAGAGAACACTTCTAAAAGTTGAACTTCTGAAACTAATATTAGCACATGCTCCCACTGAATATCATTAACCAATGAAGTGAAATGAAGTAATCCAAATGCAAATCGTGATCTAACTCCCAAGAATGAAGTGTGAGGAACACTCACATAATGCCATGATGAAAGCAATTAAGAAATCAAACTTGAACATGCAAAAGAATGCAAACACAAACAAACCACAAATTTGAAGAATCTCTGTGATTTTTGGGGGTTAGGCTTTCTCTTGGGGAGATGAAAATCAAAGAAAAAGTGAACAATCATAAACATTTGAAACCAGAAAAAGTTTTGAAAACCCACAAATCTTTCAATCAGATCAACATCCAAAAAACAACATGTTTTTTTTTTAATCAGCAAAAAACACAAGAAGCTGGCTATTGCATAATATGTTGCAACATCAAGTGCAACACCAAAGACATATACCCAAGCTAGAGACACACAAGCAAACAGTTTTTTTTTTTTTTTTTAATTTTTTTTTATTTTCTAGACAAATTAGAAAATCCTAATTACATGGAATAGAAAATTTAAACGTGAGCAATTGATCTTAATCCAAAATATTTCACCTTTATAAAATGCAAAGTTTAAAACTTAAACTGGAATCACATGCAATCGAATTCAATTGATCAAGAATCAAAGCCAAGTATGTGTGTGAAAAGTTCATTATCCGGTACCTTTTGTTTTGAACAATTTTTGTAAAACTTTATTACAAATTTCCCTTTCACCATCCTTTGTTATTCAATATTTTGTAGATGACCAGTAGGTAGTTTTCACTCTATCCCTAAAGCAGCTCTTTTCTCACGGTAGATCATCTTCTACATATTGGTAATACATAGGCCTGAATTACTCATGGATAGCTTCGCACATTAGGGTAGGTAGCTTTTTTTGTCAAAGGCCTCCTTTTTTCTTTTGAACCTTTTTGCCCAATTCCATGTTTTTCTTTCCCTATTTTTTTTTTTTTTTCCAAAATCATAATAAGATCAAACAAAAGTCTTCTTAACTCAAAATACCATTAATCTCATGTAGTGCACAAAAAGGTTGGTTCTAATTCATAATCAACATCCTGCAAAAACAATTCATCCAGATTCAAGTTTTAAAATTTGAAAATTATGAATTAGAAACAAATCAAATCAAAGATTAAATTCTAAATGCCTAAATGCAAAAAGTCAAAAGTTGAAAATACATCATGCAAATTCCTAAGAACTTGAAGAAACAAATTTCACTATCTCGTGAACTTTGGGAAAAAATTTGCTAGTTGACTTTCTATTGCAGCATATTCTAGAATAGTGATCTTGTTTTTAAGAAATACTTGCCTTTAAAGAGAGATAAGCAGTAGAGCACCTAAAATCAGATTTTGTAACCCAAGTTTTTCGAGAAACATTATTTTTCAAATCAATTTTCAATTTAAGTGAAAATCTAGACTCAGCAGAAATTGGTGTGTTAAGAATCATCCTCTCTTTAAAGCATTCAAGTACTTAAAACATCTAAGCCTAATATGTCCTGGCAAATTGCAATAATGGCAAGCAGGAACAAACCTCTTTGGTTTATGCCTAGGAGGTTTAGGTTCAGAATTCATAAATGATTAAGGACTAGGTTCAGGAATAGATGTACCTTTGATAAACATGGTCTTTGAAGAAGAAGATTCACCCATGTAACCTAGGCCATGATGATCGCCACTTGATTTCCCAATAGATAAAATGTGGTCAAGTTTAGCCATGCCAGAATTAAGCATCTTCAAGGACTTTTGCGTGTTCTCCAACTCAAGTCTAGTCTCTTGGAGCTTCCTTTCCTTCTCAGCAACAAGGAATTCATAATTAATCATGGCTCTCTTCAAGACATCTTTCTCTTTATGAAGTTCATGAATACAGATCTCAAGTGACTTGTTGATCATGCAAACTTGAATTAACTTGTTATACATTTCCTCATATGCTCTCTGGATGACTTCAAACTAAGTTCATCATCATCACTGCTGTAATCTAATCTGGAATCATCAAATTCAGCTACTGTTGCAGGCGATGTTACAGGAGGTGTTGCAACAAACTTTGTAACAATGACGGTAGAATCCTTCATAGTGTCACAATTAGTCATCATGTTGAAAGCAACGTGGTTGCTCACTTCATCTTCATCATACTCCTTACTGCATTTAGATTCCTCATCAGTCCAAGTGGTATTAAGTGATTTACCCTTTTTCTTGAGGGTATTTGCACACTCGGATTGAATATGCCTGAAGCCTTCACACTCACGACATTGGATTCATTTTCCCTTCTTCTTGAAACCAAGGGTATTTGCAACAACTTTTCCTTTTTGAGAATTATTAGACGCGCTGGAACTTGAATACTTGTTCATCTTATTCATCTTCTTCAAAATTTTGCCCAAATTTTCAGTAATCAAGGCAAGTGATTCAGTCAAGTCTCCATTATCTTCAATGTCTTCTTCCCTAGTAGATTTTTGGACTTCGGCTTAAATAGCGATGCCTTTCTCCTTCTTGTTGTACTTCATGTTCATCTCAAAAGTTTGCAGTGAGCCCATTAATTCATCTAATCCCATCGTGCTCACGTCTCGGGCTTCTTCTATGGCAGTGACCTTGTCGGCAAACTTTCGGGAAGAGATCTAAGGACTTTTGTCACAAGCTTGGTCTCGGAATATTTCTCCCCAGGTGCAAACGCCTGATTTGCTCTATCACAAATTTTGGCATTATACTCGACTATAGTTTCACTCTCCATCATTCGTAGGTTATCAAACCGAGTAGCCAATAATTGGAGCTTTGACATCTTCACCGCATACATTCCTTCATAGGCAGTCTCCAAGAACTGTTTAGCATCAACCTCATTGAAAATAGCATTCAACTCCTTAGAGTTGTAATTGGCAAGACGATCCACAACAGTAGACCAAGTCTCTTCAAATTTGAGAATAATACTCTCATCATCATCAATTTTGGTGGGATATGTCCAGCCAGTCAAGATAGATCACCAAGCTTTTTCATCAAGAACTTTAATGAATGCCTTCATCCGAGCCTTCCAATAGGGGAAATTTGTTCCATCTAGCAGTGGTGGGCATGAAATCGAGCCTCCTTCCTGTAGCAAATCCATGCATGCAAAACATATTAGTCTCAAGATCTAACCTAAAACAAAAACGTCAGTAACCCGCTCTGATACTAATTGTAAGATCTGTTTTTATCAATTTACCGGATTTAATTAAATTACCGAAAGTGTAAATAAATAAATAAAAAAAACCACAGGCAATTTTTACAAGGTTTGGTCACACCTACTCCTTGAAGCCACACCCAGCTATCGAATAATTCACTAATATCAAATGATTACAAGCACTCTCGTACTTATACAACTCAAAGACTCCATCTTCCTATTGTCGTCGGTCATCTTGAACCTCTTAGCTGGATCTATTCGGCGAGCACCACTCATCTTGTCGTTGAACTCCCTTCAACTGAAAATGCCTTCTCTCAAAATCTTCAAGTTCTTCTCCCGAAGAACGATAACGTCTATTCCCAATGACTCCAAATTCTTCTCTCGAAGAATAAATAATGACCACTCAAACTTAATCTCAAATATGCGTAAATTTTCAAGAGTCCAGGGTAAAGCAATCTATATTTGAGACCCATATAAATAGTAGCAACAACCAATCTCTAAGTAGAACTAGATTTAGAATTAATTCAAATTTCAAACTGTTTCATGATGTGTTGCAACACTTCGTGAAACACTTCGAAATTCAAATATTTAGATTTTCTCTAAAACAGAATCTACTTACAAAATCCGAATTTGGTTTATCATAAAATCTTCAAAATATCTTCGATGAATATCTCCTTGACTAAAAACATGATCTTTTGAAAATATTGGAATATTTTGAAATTCTAATTTGAATAGGATTAGGAATCCTACCTAAATTAGATTTTCCATTTAAATTTTGAAATTCTAATTTGAATAGGATTAGAAATCCTACCTAAATAAGATTTTTCATTTAAATTTAAATACACAAGATATTATCCGTGTTTTAAACATTATCCAGCAGCATAATCTTCTCAGCAACAATTATCTTCAAGTAAATCAACAACTGCAAATATTCAAACTTCAAATCTGCATCTTCACGTGATTGCTTGCAGTTGTAAAACATCGACTGGGACACGGAGCAAAATTGAACTAAACCATTTTTTATTTTATTTTTCTAAACAAGTTGCCATAAATGCCAACACCTAAAAATCTAACAAAGGGATGAAGTTTCTCCGAATAAGGAAATCGAATATCGGGGAAAATGTTCGATTTCTCGGAAAATACTTTAAAGGTCGTGAAAGGTATATTGATCTTGGGATAATTTGGGTAGGGAGAAGATTGGGAAAATTTGCATTGGAATTTACAAACAAAACTAGTGTTGGGCTCAGCATCGCGGCGGTGGTGGCAAATGTATCTGTCGATGAGTTTTGGGTTGAGAATTAGGCCAAACCAAAGTTTGCAAACAGAGCTGCATCAGATTGCGGATCGGCAGTCAGTCGGGAAGTCGGATGAATATTTCCTCCAATAAGTCGTCAGATAAGATGACATTGATGACCAGTAGTTTTTGAGGAATAATAAGAGGAATATGAAGCTTTTGCATTAAGAAACTCAGACATCACCCTGGCTGGTTAGGGTTCGGTTGGAGGAGGTCAAAAGGATTGCTTTATATTTATATTTGAAAATATATATTTTTTTTAATTTGTTGTATTGAGGAACTTTTTTTTTTTTTGGTTGTTGTGTTATAATTTATCTGTTTTTGTATGTTACGCTATAATTTTTCAATTTCTAAACTAGGCAGTTCTCAAGATATACGGGAAGTTCAAAAAATATATAAACATGAAGTTCAAAAAATATAAATGTATATAAACATTTTTTTTTACGGAGAATTGTAAAAGGATTAGTATAGCACTATAGCTCCACCATTAGAAATATAAACATAAGTTTTGTCATTATTTCCTAACTATAAATGTTGTCATAGTCGATGGTGATTTTCACACCTAATTCTAATATGAGATATTGAAAAAGAACACTTATATATATAGGGATATTTACCAGAAAAATATATATATTGTGATAGTTCTTTTTCTTTTTTTCTTTTTTTCTTGTAAAACATATTGGATAGTTTAATTCCCAAAAATAGTGGGACGGACAAATTTCTTATTTGACCTCAATACTTTGAACCTTATGACCAAGATGCTCTAAATCTTTAATTTGTAACATTTGTTCAATTTGGTAGTTTCTGAAAAAAAAAAAATGTCATGTGATAAAAAAATTAAAGGGCATTTTTTAATAGCAAAGTTTTAATTAGCTTGAAAATTAGGGTAAATTGTTTGGGTGGTTCTAAAAATTTTAAGTTTATATAATTTTGGTCTTTTTTTCGCAATTTGAGTGATAATATACTATAAGAATGTTTTACAATATTCTTAGACAAAATCTGTCATTAAGTAATGTTTTTAATAATGGATTAGAGGTACACAAACTTAAAATTTAGGGATTAAACAAGTAATTTATCCTATAAATTAATAAAAGGTTGAGATTAAAACTACATCAAGCATATATTGTTTTAATCATTTTTATTTTTAGTTTTAAGGTTGTTTTTATATATTAAAAAAAAAACAAAACAAAAAAAAACAAAAAAGACGATAGGCAATGGGCATGACCACTCTATTCAAAGTTTAACATAATTTAACGACATTCCTCTTAAAAAAAAAAAAAAAAAGTAATTAACCTAAATGGTCTCTAAACTATTGAAGATGAGACAATTTAGTTCTTGTTTTTTTAATTTTGACCAAGACGACTCTAAACTCTTTAAATTTTGGCAATTTAGTCATTTCCGTTCAATTCCATTACGTTTCTAACGGAAAAGGTCACATGACCTATCAAATGAGTTAGATTACACATTAAAAGACTAAAATACCCTTATTTTTTGAAATAGCAATACACTATAAACATTAAAAAAAAAAAAAAAAAAAAAAAAAAAGGAAAAGGAGAGGGGACTCAAATCCAGGATTTGACTCCCCCACGTTGTCTTCTTCGTCGCGGAGGAGCCCCCCCAGGCCGGCGGCGAGCTTAGGCCGCCCCAGACGAACGCCCCCTTCCCCATGCGTTCTTGCGGAGCTCATCCCCCCCCCCCCCCCGCCCGACTGCGGTGGCGAGCTCAGGCACCACAAGACGAACGCCCCTCTCCTCGAATCTCGAATTTGGGCTTACACCCCACCGCCGAGCTCCCCCGAGAATCTCTGATCTGGGCTCGCATCTCCCCCCCCCCCCCCTCCCCCAGTTTCTTGCCAAGCTTGGCCCCCCCTGATCTAGGCTTTTGAGGATATGGAGAGAGAGAAAGGGAGAGAAATGATTTTTTTTTTTTGTTAAACTAATTATTGTTAGATTACTAAAATACCCTCTCAAATTAGATCATATGTATTGTACATGACTTATTTCGTTAGAAATTTAACGGACTTGGACGGAAAGAACTATAATTGCCAACATTTAGAAAGTTTAGGGTCGTCTCGGCCAAAATAAAAAAAATAGAAGTCAAACCGTCACCTCTTCAATAATTTAGAGACCATTTAGGTTAATTCTTAAAAAAAAAAAACATAATTTTGAATTCTTAAAAAAAATATTAACTAACTAACTAACTAATGCTTTGAACTTATTATACTATAATACTAAAGGAAAGTGGATTTTCACTGTTCAATTAACATTGATGAACAATAAATTTTGTATTTTTTTCTCTATTTTTGTTGCATAAGCTATAGTACTGTACAGTAAAATTTTGCTTTTTTCTCTCTGTTATCGTTGCTTAGCTACATTGTTGTACAGTACTGTACAATACTTGCCACAGTAAATGCACAGTAAAATGCACAGTCATTAACTTTTATACAGTATAATGACTTTTTTACCCTTCATCATTACCTATTTTTTTCTCCGCTACAGTGTTATACCGGTTTTACCCCTTATTTTGTTTGGTCAATTGACAATTTTACCCTTAGCTTTTAGTTAGTTTTACTATTTGATGCAGTGTTGAGACAATTTTGTCTTTCTAAAATTATTAATTGATGATTTTACCCTTCATTTTTAGGGGGTGTTTGGTGTTTGAGTTTGAGTTAAGATTTTTAAGTTTCAATAGTAATTTTTGTTAACTTTTTCAGAAAATACAAAAAACTTTTTTAGAAAAAGACAAAAATTGAGTTGAAAAATTTGGGTTTGAGTTTGAGTTGCTTTTTTCATTTGCTACAGTGTCATTCTGGTTTTACCCTTTTTTTTTTTTTTTTTTTCCCCGATTGACAATTTGCCCTTAGGTTTTAGTTACTTTTACAGCTTGCTACAGTTTTAGGATAAATTTGTCATTCTAAAATTATTTATGGATGAATTTACCCTTTTTTTGTAGTTGTTTTTTCTGATAGCTACAATAACTGGACATTGTTACCTTTTAATGTGCATTTTTTATTTTGTCTATTGAAGATGTGTTAAAGTGCAATATTTGTATGTATATAATCTAACTAAAATTTATTTATTTTCTTTTCTTTTTTTTCTTTTGTAAAAAACAATAAACAAAAAAATAGTAGAATCTGTTTTCATTTTGTTGTTTTTCTTTAATCTTTTTTTTCCCCTTTTTACTTTTTTCCCCTTTTAATTTTTTTTTCTGCTTTCTAAATTTTAAATTTTAAAGTTTCTGTTTTTATTCATCTTTTTTTAGACATTAGGTTCCGATCTATTGTTGTATTGTATTTTTGCTACTTTGTCTTTTTTTCTTTTTTAAACGATTTTTTACTTTAAGTATTTTATCCTTATTTCGGATTTTTTTTCTGGGTTTTTTTTTTGTATCTTTTTTGTTTCTTTTGTTCTATTTTTAAAAGACCTTTTTTTTTTAGGATTCTGCATGCATTTTTTTTTTCATGTCTTTTTTGTTTGTTTTGTTTTATAATTTAAAAATCTTTTTTTTTTTAACGTTTTTGCATGCATATAACCTGATAAAAAAAATTTTGGGTTTTTTTAAAAACAGTAAAAAAAAAAAAGAGAAAATGAGATATATATTTTATTTTGTTATAATTTTTTTGGTAGGGTTAGTTTTTTTCCGGTTCTTTTGAGTGTAAAGATTTTTGTTCTTTTTTTTGTTTTTTTTTTAATTTTTGTTTTATATTTTTGTTTTATTTTTTATTTTCTTTAAATGAGTATGACTACAGAAGAATTTTTTTATTTTTTTGCTTTTATTTTCGTTTTTATTATTGTTTGTACTATTATCATTTTGATTTTGCATCTTCACTATTGGGAGAGATTTTGAAAGAATTATATTTATTATAATTATAATATTTATTTTAATCAACTGTTTTTATTATATAATACTCAGTTTTTTTATTTATTTTTTTCTTCCTTATTAAACTCGTATTAAAACTAAATTGTAAATTACATATTTTATCAAAAAAAAAAATGTAATTACACATCTAAAATATAGAACGTGATTCCTCAACTTATTTTATTTTAAAATATAAAATTTGAATCCCCGTTCTCTTTTTTTTTTTTTAATTCGAATCCCATTCTAAGTTCAAAAAAAAAAAAAAAATGTAAATTCAAGGAGATTTTATTAGTAAAATTGGTTCACAGACCAAAATGTTAGCAGTCAGTGACCTGTAGACTGTAATGCTCTTAATTCTTCTCTTGTTTACATTTCGCTTCTCAAAATCAAATTTAATTACCACTGCCGTCCATAAGTCCACTCTTTTTACGGAGATGACCTTCACCAATTACCCACCACCTCCTCCGATACGAATGTCGAACTCCCATTAACGAACAACCTTCCAATTCTCACAGGTCAGTTTCAATTTCTTCTCCATTTCTTATGCTTCTTCCGATTTCTCGCTTTATGAAATTCTCATCAATTCCATCCGTTTCGTTCGTATTTCACGGCAAATATCTTGCATTGTAAATTCAAATTCAATCAAGAATCTGTTTTTTTTTTTTAGGGTTTAAATTGATAAATTTGATTAACGGGTTTCTTTTGTTTGGTTTTGAAATTCTGGAAAATGAAATTCGGAAAAGGAAATTGATTGGTTGTTCATTATTGGGTCTAAATTAAATTTTTAAAACTTCGCATTGGTACTGGAAAAAAAAGAAAAAAAAAAGAACGCAATTTCGAAAAATTCTCGGGGCGAAAAGAAATCGAGTATGGGTTCTTAAGCTAAGCATTTTTTCAGTTGTGTTTAAGAAATTCATGAGCTTTATTATCATGAGTTTTTGTGATTGTGAAAATGGTATTTTTGGTGAAGAGATTGAAATTTCGGACTTTAAAGGAGAAATGTGATTTTTGAAGCTTGGTGAGCTTGGTGTCAAGAGTTTTCTTGTGAATTTTGTTAGTAAAAGTTACGAAAAGGCGAAAATTCGGGCTCAGAATGATCAAATATGATGATCTTGTGCATTTAGGGAGGATGAAATTAGCATAGATAAAAGATTCTTAATGAAAATTAATAATAATAGGGGTTGTGGGCATTTGCAGGGAAAATTTACAATGCGGACACTGAGTTTGTATATTGAAAAGAATTTTTGTACCAAATATTTTTTTTATTTGAATCAACATTTTAGAGTGTTCACGAATTTTCGTTCGTAACTTTTCAGGTCTTACACTTTGACTTAGCTAGCATTTCTATGGAAAAGCTAGACGGTGCCTCAGATGGGGCCAATCAAATAGGTCCTACTCAACATTTCCTTATTTGTGGGCTTCCAGATGACATTGCTCTTCTATGTCTTGTGAGAGTTCCCCGAAAGTATCATAGGATCCTAAAATGTGTTTCAAGAAGATGGAGGGACTTAATATGCAGTGAAGAGTGGTGTTCTTACCGTCGAAAGCAAAATCTTGATGAACCTTGGATCTATGCTTTGTGCCAGGACAAGTCGGAGCAATTTTGCTGTTATGTTTTGGATCCCAGCTCATCACGAAGGTGTTGGAAGCCAATCGAAGGCCTTCCACCTCGTTGCTTGAAGAGAAAAGGCATGTGCATAGAAGTACTAGGAAAGAAAGTGTTTTTGTTGGGTGGTTGTGGTTGGTGTGAAGATGCTACAGATGAAGTATACTCCTATGATGCTTCGGCGAATGCTTGGCATGAAGACGCTCGCTTGTCAACAGCAAGGTATCGCTGTCCACTTGTGTTTTTGGCTAGCTTAAAAGATTATTTCCGCACATATCTTTGATGATAGTGAAAGCTATTTCATGCTCATATGGCAGAAACATGAGTTTGTTTTTGCGGCTATTTAACATCATGGATTCTAGTCATGTCGTCTATCCCTTTCATTCCTCATTAAAAGATATGTAAGCCCTCAATATTTGGATTTTACATTTGTCTTTTTCTTTGCAGGTGTTATTTTGCTTGTGAGGTCTTAGATGAAAAAATATATGCCATAGGTGGATTAAGTTCAAATTCAAGCAACCCGCATTCATGGGATACTTATGACCCTTACACAAGCACTTGGACTTCTCATTCAGATCTGAACATTGCCCATGAAATTGAGGATTCTTTCGTCATGGATGGTAAAATTTACATCCGCTGCGGTACCTCACCTGTTACTTCTCATGTGTATGCAGTGGTTTATGAAACATCAAGTGGCATATGGCAGCACGCAGACATGGATATGGTGTCAGGTTGGCAAGGTCCGGCAGTCGTAGTAGATGGGATGCTTTACGTATTGGATCAAAGTTCAGGAACGAGACTTATGATGTGGAAGAAGGAGACCAGGGAGTGGGTGCCGGTCGGAAGGCTCTCACCCTTGCTTACCAGACCACCCTGTCGGCTTGTGGCTGTTGGGAAGAGCATATTTGTTGTGGGTAAAGGGTTGAGCACGGTCATGCTTGATGTTGGCAAAGCAGGAAATGTGGAAGGCACAATGGTGAGTTCCTCCATACCGAATTTAAATTCAGATGACGATGTAATTAGCTGTAAATGTTTAACACTTTGAAACTCTGTATTCTATCTGTACCTATAAGCTACTGTGGAACAATTCTCACGTTGTTTCATGCACTCTTGACTCATTAGTTTTGGCTTTTCACCATAAACTGTTCGTTGCTGACGATACTAACATAGAATTTCCAAAAGGTTAAGACCGTGCATGTAGAATCTGAGTAATTTGCAGCACATTCAGTCTTTTTTCCCCTTCGTCTTTGCCAAATTTCTGGGCATGCATAACCTTGTAGTTGGCAACAAATTGGTGACTCCAATAATTTCTACATGTTAGAACCTGTAGGGGAGACGATAGTTGATTTTCCAGTGGATCTGAAATTTCCATATACAGAAGAATCATCATGATCAAAAACAGGATCTTCTATAAAGATCAAAAACAGGATCTGCTATAAAGACTAAAAATCATGACTGGGAAAGAAGTCTTGAATTTCGGTTTCTTAGATCAATTACAGTTACAGATAAAATGGTACAAGTCTAACTTTTGTGATCAAAGAGAAACCTTCCTGCCAAACTAGAATCAATTCAGGCCCCAAAAAACAAAAACAAAAAAAAAAAACAAATTATAAAATTGGCTATAGTACATTGTAATTTGCATACACCTCAATCCAAAGATTCTAGCTACCAAAAAAAAAAAAAAAAAAATAGCTGTAAAATTTGCAAAGTCATCATGTTATCCTACCATGGTATTCGTCAAGAGCAATGGATTCTTTTTTTTTTTTTTGCTTAATTACAACACAATGAGAACTCTGAAATCGAATATCAACTGACAATTCTGGTTGACAATTCCTTTACGAATGCTGGGGCATGGCTTTCGTCCTAGGACCGGAGTTGATCAGTCGTTCTACACCTCTGTCATTCCTCGGCCAGTTAATAGCTAATGAAATACAGATTAAGGGTAACAAACTCAGTCAGCTTGTCCTTTTTCTTTTAAATGCCGGGTGTATGGTTAGATTTTGAGAATCTAATTTGTCAATCTTCATAATACATTCTCGCATCCTCTTCAAGACAATGGGCATTGCATAGGCATTACTCGAAATTTTTTCTTTAAGCATTCGTATTTTCACAAGAGTCTCTTGATCTCCATCTGCAGGCTGGTTGGAAGTTGTAGCCCGTCCTGCATCTGTACAGTGCAACCATAAATAAAACCTTTGGCACGCAAGAGATGGATATAGAGATCATATAAACCAAATTTTTTGGAGGAAAGGGCGGCATTAATGAAACAAACACAATGGAGTGAAGGAGAGTTCTATACAAAATAATTAAAGGGCCCAAAATAGGGCACCACTTTCTGATAGGAAAATGCGGACACAAAATTGAGCAGAATTGGTTGTTAACTGAAAAGACAGTAATTTTTGCTACTAATTAATACTTTCCTCAATGAACAGTAAGGGTTAGTTTGAGGTTGCTATGCTTTTGGCAGAATTTCTACTTTTACTTATAAAAAAAGGAGAAGTAGAAGCTAAAAGCAAAAGTTACAAATCCTAGCTTCTCCAAATACCTATTAAAATCCACTGGTGTTTGTTCAAATGACTTTTGAGCATTTTTATCAAACACAGTATTTGTATCGTAGCTTGTGTTAAGTACTTTTAGGAAATGTTTACTTTGCATCAAAGGGAAAGGGAAAGTAAGTAGTCATTACCTTTCCCACTTAATAATGTGTTTACTTACAAAACGGGGAATGAGATTTAAGTGAGCCACACATGAAAAAAGGGAGGGTCAATCCTTACATCCCCTTAGTATTGATTCCTTGTCAAAGGGAATATATATCAAATTTACTCATAGACCCTTAATAAAGTTTTCATGTGCTAATATATATATATATATATATATATATTTGTAAAAGGATATTTTAGCCATTATATTAAAAAGATTAACATTACTAGGGTTAGTAAACACTACAAAGGGAATGGAATTGTTTCCCTTTACACCATCTAATAGGCAAGTAAACACTAGAAAGGGAATTAATGATCTTCCTTCTTATTCCATTACTTTACTTTCCAATCTCATTACCTTTCTCGTTACATTCCTTTACGGTTTAGTAAACGTGCCCTTAGGGTCTCCAAAAGCATTACTAAACTAACCCTATATGTGTTGCCCTTTCCCTTCTGTCCCACATCATCTCATATAAAACTATGCATTATTCATATATTCAGAATCTTTGAGCGCTACTGCTTCTGCCTTCTAACCATGCCTATGCAAGGGTGGTAGCTATAGAAATTACATATTCACCACAGCTGAAATGTTGTAACCCTTTGCAACAAACATCAAGAAATTGTCGTACGGTATCTACTATAATTAAGCAGTAAGCACCAAGTGTGAAAGCCTAATAATTCATGATAGGAACTGACAAAAAGATAATGGTAATGGACCTGTGTCTGGATCTCCCTTCCAATAATCTTTGTTGATGGAAACAAAGTTAAAGGCCCAACAAAACACGGGAAAAGATTGTGTTTGCAGTTGATAATAAAACGAGGCCACTCGGGAAGTCCACCTAAGCTCTATGAATGGTAAAGATTACTTGAGCTAAAACTTAAAACTGCAGCAATCCAGCCAAATGACTTGAGCTTAATGCAAAAGATAAATGTCCCTCGTGTCTACAAACAAACTAAGTGCAAAAGAAAAGGAAACCGATTATTAAGAAGACTACCAAACGCCAGTCAACTACTAAATGTGCTCAAAATGTACATGAAAAGGTAATGTGAAAATGTCTGAATGTGCAGAGCCTAATTATTGTCCCAACATAGAGTTTGGTATTAGAAGAGCGAAGAAAGAGGAAAAACACGGAGAGACAAGAGAAGTGACGTGTGTACTCTTGTATTCTTCTTCTTCACCATAGCAAAATTATGCAACGGTTCAAAGTGGACGTAGCTCACAGTGACGATGAACCATTACAAATTTTCTGCCTACTGATTTGTTTGTTTTTCTGCGATATTTTCTTTTGCAGAGAGAGAGCGAGAGAGAGAGAGAGAGAGAGAGAGAAGACATCGTAAACTTTTGTAGACAAAAGTAAAATGTGAAACCATATTCCATAACGACCTTCCCATTAGGCCAAACATTTTAACAATGCAAAGATAACAATTTTATTTATTTATTTACTTCGTTTTAGCATTTTTTTAGACTGAAATATTAAACCCTTTACCAAAGTACCAACGAATTCATCTTTCTTGACCTCTCAACCCTTGCGAGATCCACATTGTTACTATTATCTCATAAATCTCAAAGTTACTCCAGTAGTTTGCAGAACTAAACACCGAAAAGAACACAAATTTACGAACCATAACCCACCAAAAAGAATCTCAAAAACAGAATTTTGACCATATTATGTTCCACAACGAAACTACAGCACCAACAGAAACTAAACAAAATTTGAAATTAAAAAAAAAAAAAAAAAAAAGAAGCAACAAATTTGGAACAGAATGTACCTGGATCAGTATCTCCGGGGGTACCAGGCACCGAGAGTTCACGAAAAACGGGTCTCTGGGCGGCGAGAACAGAAGAGAACGTGTTCTTGAGCTTGCTCGGCAAGGTTTCTCTGTAACGAAGAAGCTTCTCCGCCATTTCTTTCACCTCCGACTCCAGCTTCTCCAAATCTTCCGATTCGGCGGCGTCGGTCGCCGTTTCTGGGCCTTCTGGGTGTTCGCTCGACTCCATGGCTATTTCGGAACCCCAGGGGTAGAGAGAGAGAGAGAGAGAGAGAGAGAGGGGAGAGAGAGAGAACTCGAATTGTGGGGGACGTTTTGGAGCGTAATTGGATTTTTTTTACGTTACAATTAGGGTTTTTTAAACATTTTTGAAATTTTGAAAATAATTTGGGGGTTTTCTTTTTCCCATCCTTCTTGGATGGGGCTTTCACGTTTTGTCAGGAGTATTTGAAAAAACTGCAACACCTAGTTCGTTGTTGATTTTTTATTTTACGAGTCAACTTATTTAAATATTTTTTGTTCTTACACAAATATCCCTGTATCGGTTTGTTGTAAAAATTAGATGAAAATTAAACACATTTTAACCGTGCCAACGTTAATTTAAGTTAAAATTATATTAAACATTGGAGAGAATATGTTTCTTTGAAATATTGCTAATGATTTTTTTTTTTTTTAGTTTGAAGATGGGGGATTTAAACGTTATATCTTATACTAGAGTCAAGTATATAATTATCGCTAAACCATACATACAATCACTATTTACGATTTTATTATAATTAAAACTTATGCAATCAAAACACATTAAATTTTAATTTTTGACAAAAAAAACTGTTATATTGGTTGTTTATATAGCAATAAAAAAAGTTTAGAGTAGACTGATGTGTAAAATTACAAACATATATCAATACGAGTCAAGATGTATAATTCAATGGTAGTTTGCTATAAAAACACTTTATTATTGTAGTTTTTTTTTTTTTTTTTTTTTTTTGTTTTTTGGTTATTGTTTCTGACTTTGAAAGTTGTCTCTAAATTACCTCAAATTAATTATTGTGTCATCTAATTATTAAAATCTCAACTAAAAAATTTTACAAAGTTGTACCCTAAAATGTTACTTGGCGTTTGGAGTATCCACTCTAATTAGAGTTTTGAAAATATTTTAATTGAAAAAAAATTGAGGGCTTGTTTGGCAACAAGCTCTGTTTAAACTAAACTGTACTTTTTTCATCATGTTTTTTGTCTTTTTCCCCAAAAAGTTGTTTGTCTTTTCTAAAAATTCAAAAAAATTTACTATTTAAACTTACAAATCTTAACTCAAACTTACACACCAAACACCCCCTCCCCTGAATGTTTGGAGTAGTGTGTTTGGTTCAAAATTAACTGTTTTAAGTTAATGAATGTAAAAACTTAGCCTATGTTTGGTGAATGAGTTTAACTCAAACTCAACTCAAATTTTTCATTTCAATTTTTATCTTTTTCTGAAAAGTCAACAAAATTTATAACCACTTTTTAAAAAGTCAACTCAGCTCAAACTTAATTATGAACTTTTAAAATTAAATTTTTGATAAAGATTTGGATATATAAATAGTAAAATTAGTTTATTAAAAAAAACTTTTAAAAATTTTCAATTGGAGTGGGAGCTTCAAAATACCCTTTTATAAGTCATAAAACAATTCTTATTAAATTGTATATGGTCCTTATGTGTGTTTTTTTTAGACTTTTTTGTATGGATGCCCGCTCAACTTTGTGAATTTGATAATTTAGTCATTGAACTAAATTTTTTGGCAATTGACCCCCTGATTTTAGAAATCCTGCATGAGAAGTCATTTCCCTAACTACTTTCAAATAACTAACGGTTTTGAACATGTGGTTTTCATGTAACCTTCACCCAAGGGGTATTTGTAGTCATTTTCATTGATTTTTAATTCAAATTCATTTTTTTCAATTTAAACTTAATTCAAATTTAATTATTTTAATTATAATTAATTAAAGTTACATTTTTCTTACTGAAAAGCTCTGTTTTATTTTTATTTTTTTGGAGTAAGATTAATGTAAAATTAACTTGAAAACTTATCTTTGAGAAAAAAAAAATGATACGAAAAAAGGGGGGAAAAAATAAAAAAGATCCCAGCGCTTATGCTTGTGCTGAGACTGTCAGGATGAGAATCAGATCAAAGACCACCATTTAATTTTTTCCAACAAAACCTCAAAAAGCTTACAAATATTATTTTGGTATTATAACTTAGCAGTACAATGTACATTGTTCCTCTTCGTTTGGCTCTCTCGATGAAATAAAAGAAAGAGAGAAAAAGATAAAAGTTACATTTTTTTTTCTTCAGAGGAACTTGAATAAAGATGAGGACACGCTTACAGTGACGTAATTGCTTTTCCCGGCATCATGTCGAAATTAATTTGTGACCGTTAGATTTGCAGATCTCCTCTTGACTTGCCACGTGGAAAGCATTTAACTTGTTACCGGTTAAACCATTTTCTTCATTTCTCTCACATCACGTAGCAGCTTTTTTTTTTTTTTACAAAAAAAAAAAAAAATCTTTTTTTCTTAATTAATCTAAATAATCCTTAGGCCTTATTTGGCAAAAAATTTAATTTAAACTAAACTATATTTTTTTCATCATGTTTTTTGTCTTTTTCCTCAAAAAGTTGTTTGTCTTTTCTGAAAATTCAAAAAAATTCAAAAACATTTACTATTTAAGCTTACAAATCTTAACTCAAACTTACACACAAAACACCCCCTTAGTGTCCAGACAAGGAAGCAAAGCTTCGTCGGAGAAGTTGACGATGATGGGGAAGGAAAGCCTTGCTGGAAAAGGCGACGACATCGCGAGGAGTGATGAGCCGGGTTTATACCCGTGAATTGAATACAATCATCTTGATGTTAATTTAATAGTTATTTTAATGTTTTTCAAGTTATTTTTTGTGTGTTTAAGTAAGTTAGTAAGCAGAAGACTCTTTAAGTAAAACATGTGAATTTGGCGCAAATTATATTAGACACAAAACTCACGAAGGATAGAGAGCCAAGGCTACAACCCTGAAGTTCGGCAAAGCAGGGGCAGAATCTGAGCACTGCAGCTATGGAATTGGGCGTTGCAGCGTTGATTCACGGATTTTAGGACAACAAGAGTGATGACTGCAGCGCCCAAATTTCAAGGCAGCAGCCCTCATTCATAGAAGTTTCCCTTTTTTGTAATTTTTATTCAAAAGTTGTCATTTTTGCAACAAGTTTATAAATAGGAGAGATTAAGATTAGTCTAGGGGCTTGGTCTTTGGTTGTTCTTCTAAGCCGGACAAACAAGAGATGAAAAAGAAGAAAAAGAAAAAAAAAAGTATTTGTTAGGATTTAGTTTTTAAGAATTTTATTTTTATTTTTAGTTTTTAAGTTTTGTTTTCTACAAAAGTTTGGGAGCTTGCATCTTCAATCATCAAGAAAAGAAGGAGAAGAAGATTAGAGGAAAATTCTTGGAGACTTGTGACAACTCCAAAAGGGTTTTTTCTTCCTATTTTTTTATCTTTTTTATTTTTATAATTTAAAAATGGTTGAACGTTTATTTTGTGGAATTTTATTTTTATTTATGAATTAGTTTTCTTTTTCTAGGGATTGCAATTTGAACTCAACATGTAGTTTGAATTTATTTATTTTCTCTCTTGATTTTATTAATTAATATCGAATTGTTTTTTCTATTTTGTGCTTAATACTTCTAATTAATTAGCCACTAATTAGATTGATTTTGTAACCCTAATGAACTTGGAAAAGAGAATTTTGTGTTCAGCCTTAGATAGAATGACATATGATCTGTGTGCGGAAGCCTTGAGTTTTTGTAGGATAGGAATATATCTATGTAACATGTGTAACCATAGAGAGAGTCTATACTTAATGAATCTTTCTTAATCTAATTCTCATAGGAATATAGTGAGTTAATTAAGGGGGGTATTTCTATTTAACCATTGGAAGAGGCTTTTAGATAGCTTAAGACTCTCGATTAACAATTCAAATTGATTAATTTATCTAGGGAAGAGTAGAGAGAATCAAATAAAGTGTTGAGTGAAGAATGTAATCCTAGGCTTTTTCTTATTGGTTTTTATAATTTTTAATTTGTTTTTTTCGATTATTCAAATAAAGTTAGAGTTAATATAATTTCGGTAATTGGCAAACAACAGCCCTTGTGGAAACATTAATTTATTACTTGTTAATGATAACATACACTTGCGTTAGAAAATCCACAATAAGTTTTTGGCACCGTTGTTGGGGACTGCTTGTTTTACTAATTTCGATACTAAATAGCTCTAATTTTAAATTGAATATTTTTCTTTTCTTTTTATTTATTTTTCCATATTTTAATTTCATTTGTTTTTATCTTCTTCGAGTTACTTCAAGATGTTTCATCGATGGGTCCTCACGAATTTCGCTCAACATGATTTGAAGCTGTTGTATAGTGCTTGGTGGAGGTACAAAGATTTGCTAATTCGGTTTCCTTATCATGGTTTCTCGAAGGAATTTCATATTCAACTCTTCCTTCATGGCTTGCATGCTACAATAAGAAATTGGGTAGAAAGGGGAAATGGTACCACCTCTTTCTACCAATAATCTATTGATGAAGCCTACTATATATTGGAAGAAATGGCCGAGTTCGATTATTGGAATTTAAATTGTTCAATGAACAACTACGGTTGGGAGAATAATTCATACCTTATGGAGCCGTGGATTGATACCCAATATCAAGATACGGAGACATCTTCCGAATTTCTAGCTTTATTTGCTTACCATATGGAGAAGATGGATCAAAATCTCGAGTGTATGAAGGATTTTCGAAAGGAATCATGTGCAACCGTGAGAAGGATGGCAACAATGGTGGAAAACTTCAAAGAATTGAGTGCATCTGTTCCTACTATGGATGTTCCAATTATCAATATTAATGATTGCCGCTTTGAGGAGCCGACACCAAGAGATGAGCACTTGGAGTTGTTTTATGATGACGACTCTTTAAGTGAAGTTGAGTTACAAGACTTAGGGTCCGTTTGGTTCACCAGTTCAACCCCAACTTTTCAACTCAAATTTTGTCTTTTTCCTCAAAAGTCTTTGTCTTTTTCCCAAAAAGTGTTTTGTCTTTTCTGAAAAGTCAACAAAATTTACTATTTCAACTTCAAAATATCAACTCAAACTTGCGAACCAAACGGACCCTTAGTCATTGAAGAAAAATCACAAGATGAAATCCATAGTGCCCAACCCTTTGTGCCAACATTCATCATTCAAGATCACATCTATTAAGATCCAATGTGGCCTACACATCCTCCGCCAACATTAGCTTCATTCCTTCATGCGCACCAAGCACATACAATAAGCTAAATCATGTTGAGTGCACGTGCCAAATCATTCCACATCTCGCCAAACTAGAGGGCGTTATCAATCAAGACCCATATATGGTGTTGTATGACACCTATTATGGACGGAAGCCACTCTTTGATGAGTGCTTTTTCATAGTCAAGCCGATGATTATAAATCAAGTGCTTCTTGGAGGCAACCCAAATGTTCTAAACTTTGATCTTTTGTTTTAGTTTCTTCATTTTAATTTTATGTAATTATGTTTTCATTAGTGTGTTTAGTTTATATATTAATTACTAATCTTTTTTTTATGGATTTATTTCAATCAATTCAAGCAAGTACGGGGGTTAGTTGTTTGAGTTTTCATCTTTTCTTCCTCCAATCGAAGAGTCCAAGTGCCCATTCTTTTGCAGAAGGCAGGTTGTGGGCACTGTAGCCCTTCTTCTCACTGCTGCAGCGCCCGAAAAAAAAAATGGAGACAGATTGTGGGCGCTGTAGCGCCACACTTCGACCGTTGCAACACTAGAAATCTTGAGAGTCAGTGATGAAGTTGAAGGAAAGAAGAAAGAGTAGTGCCTCTAAAGATCAGGTAAGTGTGTCCATTCACTTTGTGCGTTAATGACATTGGGGACAATGTTCATTTTAAGTTTGGGGGTGGGAAACACTTGCATGTTTTATTTTATCTGTCTTTGTTTTCTTATTTTTGTTTGATTGTTTTTAATACAGTTTTTGTCATTAAAAAAAAAAAAACATGTTTTTGAAGAATGATGAACTTTGACCACAAAGTCGATGATATGAACACGATTGACCTTTTCGTAGATTTTGGGAAGTGATGAATGTTTTCTTATCTGTGTGCTTGGTTTCATTGTCGCTTTGCATTGTTTTTAGATTCTTTGAACACAAGCAGCTTTGATCACTTTGCCACCTTGCATAGTTAGAGAACGTTTATGTGGATTTTAGTAATTATTAGATCTTATTGAACTCTAGAACCTGTTTGATTGTTACTCAAAGCGAAATCCCAGAAAATGCAATGCTAAGGATATGATTTAGGCCATTTTAGATCATTTGAGCCTTTCGAGCCTACCCGATGGAATAATCTATTCCTAGTTCGCCCCTTTTGAGCCGAAATTAACTTTTCTTTGTTAACCATCATATTAGCCTAGCTAGAAAAGAATTTCTTACCCTTCAGTCTTCGCCCTTAAGCACATGGATTGGTCTAGGAATACTTTGGGTTGTGCAAATGAATGGGGAGGATGGGTAGAGTATGAGAAATTACTTGTATAAATTTAGATTTCATTCAATTCTCTTTTAAAAAAATTAAAAAAAAAAAGAGAAAAGAAAAAAAAAAAAAAAGAGAGAATCAGTGGATAATAGAGTGGTTGATACAGAAAGTTGAATAAGTTTGGGGGGAGGTCTACATTGGGAAGAGTATTAGGGAATATAACGTTTCTAGAATAATTGTGTGTTTTTGGATTTTGAGCTACAATTTTTCTATATTTCCTACCTTAAACTTAGCCACACATTACAAGCTTAATGAAGTCCTATTGATCTTTAGCGTTGAGTTGTCGACATTAGTGGAGAATGGCATGAAAAACAGGCATATGGAGTTCAAGGTTTTGGAGGTCATTGGCATGAACTTGGTTTGCATAAACTAATCTGACTGGCAGGTGATTTAGTGTGAAAAGCGGGCACATATACACTTGAGGAATTATCTGACGCAAAGCATGGTAGGTGATGGAACTGAAAATCTAGACCCTTACAATGTTCAAAGAAAAATAGGGCCAATGACCGAGACAAGACGACGGGCAAGTCATTGGCCGGTTGTCGGCTTGTCGTTAGGAAGCCTCAAAAAATAAAGTAAAATGCAAGAAAAGTAAATAGAGATAGAGACAACCGATTTTATAGAAGTTCGTCTGTAATCTCTAGGCTACTTCTTCTGTGGTGCTTCCAGGAGCTTCCGCTATATGTAAAAAAGTGTTATAATGGTGATCTTCAGTAAGAAAGGGATAGGTAGAGATAGGGGATGATGTGATGCAAAGAGATTCAAGGAATATTGTGTGTATATATCTTGCTGAATACATTGAGTAGAAAGTATGGAAAGATGGTAAAATGGCTGGAAGAGAGGATCCCTAGGCTTACGAAGTAAGCCTTGATTTGGACGTCTTGAGTTGCCTGATTTTAGTAGAATATTCCTTAAATGCTGATGGGTAGTTGTCATTTTCTGTATTGTTTGACTTTTCAATTCGGGAATGATTAGAAGATATCAAGAAATTGTCTTTCTATGAGATCTGAGCTTGCTGGCTGGTTCCTTTGCATGATATGCAGGATTTAGTTTCCTTGTTGCTATAAATGAAGTCAACTTTCCTTATTTGACTCTACTGATCTGTCAATTGTCTGTCAGTCGTTCTGCTGTCGTCTAAGAGTCGTTTCCAGGTCTTCTGAGTTGCATGTCTCCGAGTCGTCTTATGCTCTCTGATGACTTATCCAGGGACACATGTATAGTGAGAGATGAGGGTACGAAATCTGACATCAACAGTCATTATTTTTACTTTCTTAAAGGTTTTGTTTATTTCACTAAAACCATTGAATGCTCATATGGATTGTAAGTTTGAATTGAAAATTTTGGGTTTTGACTGAGAATCCAAACTAAATGTGTATTGCTTGGGAGAGATAAAAATGAGTGTAGTATGGATTTGTAAAAAATGAAAATTTAATTTTAGATTTGAGTTGAATTGAAAATTTTAGATTCAAAATGGTGATCCAAATACACTCAGTTATTTTTTGTTGTACTGCCTCAAGGAAGAAAATTAAAAGAGAGATAATAAGAAGAGAAAACAAAAGAACAGCTCTATGTGATAATTGCCATTTGGTAGTCGACGTATACAAGTTTGTTTTGCTATTGAAGGAAGTCATCCCTCGAAACGATGTCGTTTATAATTGTTCGACATTTGATTTTTAGTTAAAAGAATAGGCAAACAAAAGTCAACCCCCCTCCCAAAACTACCTTAGGTGAACACTACGAGGTTTTTTTTTTTTTTTTCCCCCTCCCCCCCTTTTTGTCTTTGGAAAATCCCATTAAAGGTCATCCAAAGTACCTTGAAGACTCCGAATACTGCGGAAAAAACCCATCTTCGATTACATCAAGATAAATCTTTATATTAAAAAAAAAAAAGAGGAGATAAATCGTTTCAAAACCACCCCCCACTTTCTTATTCCTTTCGGAAAGATCAAACTTAGCTAGTTTTAAACAAAAAAAAAAAAAAAAAGTTTTTTTCTTTTCATCTCTTCTTCTATTTTCATTCAAATATTGCTTTCATGCATGATAATAAACCTCTCTTCTCTCCCCCTTCTAAGGTGATACTTCTAAAGTTTGGCCATCAACATTGTCAAACAAATTTTTTGTTCGGTTTCCGAATCTCCTACCAAGCTAATGTATGTTATTGCTTTGCCTTGTATTTCAATCAACAGATAATGAATTCCCGATCTGAAATCGACGTAGACGGGCCATATCGCCTTCTGTATTGTTCGAGTAAAGGAGATAGGGACGGGGTTATGCAGGAGTTAGAGAAAGGTGTGGAGCCAAATCTTGCTGACTATGACAAGAGAACAGCTCTCCACTTGGCATCCTGTGAAGGCTGCACAGAAATCGTCGTTCTTCTTCTCGAGAAAGGCGCTGACGTGAACTCTGTTGACCGTTGGGGCCGGACTGTGAGTTCAGTTCCTTCTTCTTGGGTTTTGCACAAACTTCTAGATAAATTAGTGTTTATTAAGTCAAATTTAAAAACTCTTTCATCAATAAACTTTTTACAAAAGTGGATACACTTCTGCAGTACTTTTGAGACGTATGTAAGAGGTCTTCTTACATTATGAATAACACAAAAACCGACAAAAGAACTAGCAAGACCAATTGGTAATATCTAAATAAATCCAAATCCCATTTTGATCATTGGACCTTCTTGATCACAAACTTGATTTTGAGAGCAATGACATTGTGTAACGTTTCCATTGCCTAATGACGTTTTATGTGTCGGATGTTGCACAGCCACTATCAGACGCTCGTAGCTTCAGTCATGACGTGATTTGCAAGATATTGGAGGATCACGGTGGAACAGATCCGGTAATTCTACTTTCATGTCTAGCTTCTGGAAGAAAGTCTTTACTCCTTGTGTAGTTCTGCTCTTATAGCTGAATTTTCTTTTCATTTGTAGGATGTAATGATAAAGTATGTCTCTCTTATCTTTATATCACATTTCTAATTTGTATTTATTGAAATAGGTGGGAGTTGACTCGCACTTCCCGTGCTATGAAATCGATCATGACGAGGTGGATATGGAGGAAGCAAAACTTATTGGAGAGGTAATTTGCAAGTAGGAGAAATCTTGAGTCCATTTTGATGTTAGTTTTGTTTTGAAAGCTTAGAGAAAGTGAAGTCATTTGATGACTTGGCGATGAGGTTTAGCAGGGAGCTTATGGTGAAATTTACTTGGTAAACTGGCGTGGTACAGAAGTCGCTGCAAAGACAATTCGTTCCTCTATCGCATCGAATCCAAAAGTAAAGTAAGTTTCTTCATCTGGACATCTTCCACACAATTCTTAAAGTGTATTAAGTGCTACGGTTATTGCTAATGATTGTTTCGTTTAGCTAAAATTAAGTTGCTAAATTCTAAATTTGACCACTATAGGGATTCTTTTATGAAAGAACTGGCTCTGTGGCAAAAACTACGCCACCCTAACATAGTGCAATTCCTTGGCGTTCTAAACAACTCTGACCGATTGATCTTCCTTACCGAGTATCTTCGCAATGTGAGTTTCGCCAAGTTGATTGAGGAAAGGAGTAGGGTTTTTTTTTTTTCCTTCCAAAAAGTTGTTATTTTATTACTGTTTTCTAACCGTTGCAAAATGTGCCAGGGAAGTTTGTATGACATACTAAGAAAGAAAGGAAGACTTGATCCACAAACAGCAGTTTCTTACGCTTTAGACATTGCCAGGTTTCTTATATACTCTTGTGTAGTATGATTCTTATTCATCGGTTGTGTCCTAAGCCAGAAATGTTTCTAGAAGATCAAGTACAGAGAGAAAAAATTGATCCTAAAACTGCAGTTTCTTAGACAAAGAATTCCATGATAGAGTACGAGAAAAAAAAAAAAAAAAAAAAAAAAAAAGTGGTAGGACACCATTTTCAGCTCTTAGATTGGATCAGAAACACACCAAGCCGAAAATACTACAACAAGTTTAACGAAACTTGATGGAAATATGACATTTTAGAACCGTGCCTTCTTATGCTTTAGAAATGGCCACTTTCCCTTCTAGTCCTATGCTCTTTTACACTATATATCAAATGGTACCGAGTATATATAACTGTAACATAGTCATCCTCCCAAGTAGTCGGAATTAATGCGTATATCAGCCTCAAGTGTTTTTAGTTTTAATTTTGACTATTTTTCTCGTCACATTTTCGCATTATTATCTCATTGAAGTTGTAGTTGTTTCAACCGTATCGTAATCAGTTAACTCTTCGACTCGTGAAACTTTGCAGGGGTATGAATTATCTCCATCACCATAAACCACATGCTATAATTCATAGAGATTTGACACCAAGGTACTTCAGTCTCGATCTCTATATTTGAAATTGAAATAACTAAGAAAACTTGCAAACTAATTTCCCATTGGAGAAGTAGCAAAAAGGTCATATAAATGCACTGTCATCTTTATCATATGGGACTTTCAGAAATGTGTTACAAGATGAATCCGGGAGGCTTAAGGTCACTGATTTCGGTCTAAGCAAGATTAATCAGCAGAAAGATTTGGGCTACAAGATGACTGGAAGAACAGGTTCATGTAAGAGACGTCCCGGTACTACAACTCTTGTGTGTCCGAGAGATATTTTGGTTTATATTTTTGTCTTCATTTCATGTAATTTGGTAGATCGTTACATGGCACCGGAGGTTTATCGTCGTGAATTATACGGGAAAGCAGTTGATGTCTTCTCATTTTCTCTAATAGTGTTTGAGGTAAATCTAAATGAAACTTCCATTGTTTTCCTTTGGTAACTTTGTCGTTTAGAATCTTTTAACGAGTTACTATTATTGAATTTCCACTTTTTTTTTTTTTTTGGTTTGAGTTTGGCTTATATAGTTGTGATTTTAGATGTTTCAAGGAAAACCATCAAATCTGTCAGAGGACGCGGAGCGAGTTGCAGATAGGCGAGCATATGAAGATTACCGACCACCTCTCTCCTCTTCCCTTTTCCCCGAATCGATTAAGCCGTGAGTTTCCCCAAAAAACAACCCCTAACAAAAATGCAAATTGCTAATTACCAAGGGTTCTTTTGGTTCGTGAGTTTGAGTTGAGTTTTTGAAGTTTAAATAGTAAATTTTGTTGACTTTTCATAAAAGACAAAAAACTTTTTGGGAAAAAGACAAATACTTTTGAAAAAAAAAAAGACAAAACTTGAACTTGAAAACTTGAGTTGAGCTTGTGAACCAAACATATGCCAAGTATATATCACTTGTGTAATTTTTCGGAATTTGTAGCATACTTGGTAAAGTATAGATTTTAAATAGCAACCCCATATACGTGGGATAATAACTCTTCCTAGTTCACACCATTATGATGAGTTTATCATATAATGCTTAGAATTTGGATCACTACTAAAAGAACGGTATTTTTTTAAGCTTACATTTCAAAGTACAAAGTTGGTTTTGCATGAAAAATGTAACAATTACTTAATTTTTATTAATTAATTAATTTACTTTAAAATAATTACACAAAAAGTCTATTTTTGGAGTCCAATTTTAAGATATGTCCATTTTTTAATAATATTGCATAAATGTCTATTTTCAAATAAACAAATGCTTGTAGTACATATATTTTCATTTTACTATAATTGCATCATTTCTTTTCTTTTTATACATATTCTTTTTTCTTATATCCTTTTCTGTTTTTTTAACTTTAATGATTTTTTTACTGATAAATTTGAATTACCTTTAATAAAACCAAATCAATTTTTTCTCTTTTTTTTTTTTTTTTTGAATTTTGAAATGATTAACCCCATTTTATACTCCTTTTTGGTGGTATTCATTTTTTCAACATTCACTTTTTGTGTTTTGTAATCCAAGTATGTCAATAACACTCATGCTTTTTTTTTTTTTTTTTCAATGATTGAACATGATTTTTCTGATTCAATATTTCATGATTATTTTATTTCACGTTTTGTGGTTCCTAATATGTGACCAATTTTTTTTTTTTTTTTTGTGAATAAGTTTTTTTTTTTTTGCTTCAATATTTCATGAATATTCTTTCATGACTAAAATGTTTCTTTAGCATAATTTTTAACTCATTATGATTCAATTAATTTTTTTTTAAATCATTGCTGTATATTTATCTTATTGACCAATTATTTATTATAATAATTTTTTTAGCATGTTTTGGGTTTTTTATAAACATATTTCTGGTATTATTTTGGTTTCTTGAAAACCTATTTTTTTAGTATGATTTAAGTTTTTTATGATAATTATAATATTTTATAATAATTTTTTTTATTATTGGTCTTGTTTTAATAGTTAGTTTATAAGATTTAAATATGATATGAAATTACTTATTTCTTTATGATAATTACTATATCATTACGATGTTTTTGTAGATGTGATTTGTTTTTCTTTCATGATGTTTTTTTTTAGTTTTAAAGTGTTTTATATTTATTTACAACTTTATTTATTTTTATATACTTGTTGTGAATTTTATCTTAATGACCAATTATTTATTTATTTATTTATTATTATTATTTGCATACTCTACTTTGTAACTTCTATTTGATTTGGTACTTTTTTCTTTTTAATAAATTAAGTAAAATTGAATTTTGTTTTCTTTTATAAAGATTTGCTTACTTGGATTTTTTTTTGAGAAATTTTTTCTTTCCTTTTTATTCAATCCTTTATTTGTTTATTTTCAATTCTTAATTGAAAAGTAAATTGGTCTTTATAAGTATCATTTTAGATATTCATATAAATCTAAAAAAAAATAGAGATTTTTTAAAATCATGCCTCCAATTTATATATTTATGTAAATAACTTTTTTTCCCCCCCCCTGAAAACCAGGCTTCTTCGCCAATGCTGGGACAAGAATCCTGATTGTCGGCCTACATTTGGGCAGATAATTTCTGAGCTGGAGAACATCCAAGAGACTTTCCGAAACAAAAAGTCAACACTGTCCTGTTGTAATTGTGCTTTCCTATGAATGCGATTTTTTTTTTTAAGCTCAATCAATAATTGACAGCAATGTACGTGGAAAACTTGATTGTCTGGGTGGTGTAGTTGGTTATCACGCTAGTCTCACACACTAGAGGTCCCCGGTTCAAACCCGGGCTCAGACAAATTTTTTTTTCCTTTTTACCGGGCTTATTTACATACGTGTATATATATATATGTTTTACCTTATTTGATGAGAGCTAAAGTACACAGAAACACAAACGAAAAGTAAGAATATACGCTGTACAAAAGAAAAGACAAATTAAAGTATAACAGGCCTAGTTCCATTTTGTTATATATATGTATGTGTGTTTATATACATATATGTACAAATAGATTTTGTCACAGGTAATATTTTCTTGTTTGTACGCCATGGAACATATTTACAACTCTCAATGCTGAGGCCTAACGGGCACAAATGATCCCAACTGCAGGCTGACCAGTGCAAAAACCATAAATCGTGTAAGCGACAACGCCAAGTTGAGCGAAAATTTCGACCCAAGTTTCCCATCTAGCTACTATTTTGGCTGGCCATTTGGTGAATGCTGCTTATAATTGATCTTTCTTTTTGCATCAAGCAGCGTCTCGATTCGTTTTTCACTTGCGACGGATTCCTGAATGTTTTTCTGTACCAAATTGCAGAGGTCGTCAAGGGCCAGCACCGGAAATGGCTCTTCAATAAGAACACCAACCTAAAGAAATTAACAAGTACGTTTAGAACTCTGTTGGCGAATTATTCGCAAAATGCAAAATACTAATGACTGTCTCATTTTCTTAAATTAGTCCCTTATTAGATAAAATTGGATAGACAAAAGCGATATTCCGTCTAAGATTTTACGTGATTAAACAAAAAATATATGTTGTCGAAAAGTAAATACATCAGGGAAAGAGAGAAAGGGACATACTTCTTCTATGCAGAACAAAGAGGCGGCGCTGATAAAAGTAGCAGGAACAACAATCCAATGGCAATCATCCCAAAGTATGATAGGGAGAGTTAGATGCCAGAGGACGAGAAACCTCGAAGTCAAGCGAGTATACGAGAGAGGGATCGGAGTGCCAATGAGTTGTTCACAAACACTAATTCCTTCATGAAAGCAAGAGATTTTAGATTCCTGCATAATGTGAGCTTGATAAGATATATTATCAAACACCTGATCATATCTAACTTTCAATTGTTCGATAGAACACCCGAAATCACCAAATATGGTCGGGAATCGAACAGTTTACATATGTGAGCCTGCCAAACTAGTCCAAGAAAAGATTACCAACATATTTCTCCTCGACTCTTCTAACTTGAGCATCCGCAGGCTTTGTGTGATGAACTGAATAATGCAGCAGGGGCGGTGTTTCGAATTCAGAACCACCGCCAAATCATCTACTTCAAGCAAGTTTTGGAGATCTCTTGCAACATCAGAGCCATAAATTACATGACACTGCAATTAAGAAGTTTTAGATCACCAACCAAATGAAAAAAAGAAGCAAATCCGAGTTGTTCTTCAGAATATAAACATTATGACAAAATTTGATACTAGAAAAATGGATGAATTAGAGTAATTAGAATCTTGGAAACTGACTTTAAGGGCAACTGGAAATGCCATAATGTACTGCAAAAGCGCCTCCTTGATCGGTGCATCGCTGGAAGAATTCTCAACCGCTGCAACCACCTGTCTAGCGAAATCGTTCGCCGTGCCAATCACCTTAGTCCAAGCTTTCCTCCCTTCCTCGAACCGCGAGTACGACGCCTCCGTCCGGAACACCAGCAGCAGCGCCAATGCCGGCGCCGTGAGCTGATACGGCAGGGACGAGGCCCTCAAGACCGGGAAGAACTCCGGCAACCAGTCCGCCAACACTGCGTAGTTATAACCCGCGATGGCGGCGGCGAACGAAGTAAACGTGATAACGGGCGGTATGAGAGAGAGGATCACCCGGGAGGAGAGGCTGGAGAGTAGGTGCCGGATGTGGCGGAGCGAGCTCCGGTGGTGGACCCACTTCTCGTGGTTGTACAAGGTCCGGTTCCGTTGCATACCGCGCTCTTTGACTTCGTCGGCCCAGTCGGGTATGGCATGGAGAATTGAGATCAGTGTCTTGGCGGGAGAAGAAGAAGATGGAGGTACTGAGGAGCATAGGATTTTGAAGGAGAGGAGTTTGTTGGGTTTGGAGGGAAGGGTAGGGTGTAAATTTGACAAGGGTTTGGGGGTAAAGTTGGAAGAAATGGAAATGGTGGAAGCAGTTGGTTTGGTGGGGTGTGCCATTTCTTCTGGGGATTGGATTTGGGATTAGGGCTTGGAGGGAGTGAGACAAAGAAGAGGGCATGTTAGGACGAGTCTGAGAGAGTGGAGAGCGAGAAAGTGTTTTGTTTTCCCGAAAAAAAATAAAATAATAATAAAGATAATTTTGAAGTTTGGTTAGTTAAGAAAACGGTTATTTGTGAAGGAGGTCTTCACACGTTATAAAGATTTTGGAAGTGGGTTGAGCGTGCTAAGCTTACGGCATTGTGATGACCATTTTCTAGGTGACAGACACTTCACCACCGTTTCTTTCCATGTCGGTCAGTCGAAGATGACTATCATGTTTTTATATTTAAATTCAACTTTAATTAAACCCGTATTTTTTTTATCTCAGTTTTAATTTTTATTTTTTAAAAATTAATAAAAATTATAACTGATTTTTAAAAAATCAATCAATTTTAATTTAAAATTTTTATTTTTAATTGTTAAATCAAACACAAGCTTTTATCTATAATTATTCAGATGAGATCCACGTGTTGGTTCTTTATGTTTGTATTACCTTAGATGAATACTACGAGCTCTCCGGGTAGACCCTATATGATGTTAACTTAGTAATTATTTATGTGTTTTTTTAGTGGTTTTGTTTATTTCCTTCAATTTTATTGTATTTTCTTTTGTGTTTTGTTTTTATCAATTTATTGGGAAATAAATAGATGATAAGGGTATTAAAATGATGCCGACCTTAGTAGAATGTTTTGATATATCAATTAATTCTTATCATTATCATTTATTTAAAAAAAAAGGTGAGTAATTATAATAAGGAGGTCATAATAATAATTCTACATCTGAACTCATTAAAATATATAGAGTGTGAATTCCTTATCTTGAATTAAAAAAAAAAAAGAAGAAGAAGAAGAAGAAGAAGAAGAAGAAGCAGCAGCTAGATTCAAGGTGGGTATTCCGACTAGATTTGACTTCTGTCCCTTTAATCTTTTCCTTGAAATGTTCTTTTAAAAATGTTATAAAATGTAAATTAAAAATTATATTTAATTAAAATACAAATACTACATAATTAAAAAGCCATGATATATCATGATATTATCAAAGTGATATAAAAGAGAATACAAATAAATTGAGGGCTTTTTTCTACTCGTGTATCTTGAACTTCTCACACAATTATAATTACTACTATGGATTATTAATTTGACAATTCACGTCATGCAAATTTGTAGCAATTTATCTCTCAATGATATCAATGTTAGTCTTTTGTTAGAATTGATACTTGATTTAGGTCGTTAATTAAGGACATGAATGATCATTTTTATCTATTTTAACTCAAATTTATTGAGTTTAAGTTAATTAAATTTTATCAAAATATAAAATTTTGTATTTTGTTTTAAATATTAATTTGTGTTAACATTGATTAAAAATAATTAAAAACCTATATGCAAGTCAAGTGTCAATTTATAGGAGGGAAAAAAAAAGTTCATTGTTGTCAATGGAGGTAGATTGCTCTATAGATTTGTAAGTGTGAGGTGCAGATTGCAAAAATCAAAAGCTCAAGGTGAAAATTTCAATGGTGCGACAATTTCAGGAGGTACCAATGGAATTTAACCAAATAAGATAGATGAGCCAAATCCACTCCAAGGTAGGGTCAATATTTTTGTGGATTATTCTTATTTGTGCCAATCGACCTTTAAGGTCATTCTCATTTTATCTCAAAACTTTAAAATATTCATTCATTACCATCTAACTTGAAATTAATTATATTTACCAACTTCTATCAATACAAGAAAAAGAGCATTCAGAGTCGACAAAAATCGTCGCTAAAACTCAAAATATCATCTCTAAAAGTCATTAGCGACGACTTTGTTGTCACAAAATGTCGTTGCTGAAACATCGTGGTTGAAGACTTTTAGCGATGACTTTGTTGTAGCTGATTGATAACGAATATTGAATTTCAATGACGTCACCTAAAAGTTTTAGCAACAATAGTCATCGCTGAAAATTTTAATATTTTTTTACTCTACATTCAGCGACGACGTTGGCGCTAAATGATTTAATTTATTTATTTATTTATTTATTTTTTTTTTATGTTTTCCTTTCAACGACGACTTGCTGTTTGTTTGTTAGTTTTTTTTTTTTTAATTACATGCCAGTGTAAACCAATTACATTTCCCTGCCAATTCACCGATATCCCTGCAATATCGAATATATAATAATAAGAGCAAAGTTAAGTTAATTAAGTCTTTAAACAACTGTTCATAAGCTATTCTCAAACCTAGGTCATAACATTGTATAATTATTAACATTAAGATCATTATGTAGAACAAAACTAATCTCCCAAATCAGTGATCTCATCATCGCTTTCTTCCTGAGGTGGATGTGAAGACAGAATGTGGCGGTGGGGGTGGGGGGGGGGGGGGGGGGGGGGGGGGAAGCATAGGCACGTCTAAGTCTGGCATCATACGCTTAAGAATGGCCATCTTTTGATTTCAAACCAACTCGATTCTTCTTCCAGCAACATCCAGCAATTAAACAAGTGGCAATAAGAAGGCATTCAGCAGTCATACCGATCTCAATGAAATTTTTAAACTCGTTGGAGATGCCATTTTCAGTGTTTGAATTGTAGCAGGAATCCAATCATCTACTTTGTTCATTGCCTCCTCTTGCAGTAGCAAGATAAGAGCATTGTCACGTAAATTGTTAACATTCTATCTAATATCACCACATAGATTATACTCGAAAAGTAAAAATGAATCTGTGATGCCAAAGCAACAAAAGCTTTCAAAGACATTCGCACTCGGAAACACCTACAACAACTTACAAGGGCAGATATTATTTGTTCAACTGTTCTTTGGGAGAAGCACTTGTCAATAGCATCTAGCCTACACAACCAAGCAACCATAAAAAGTGAGGATCCGAAAGACATTAACAGAGATCTCAAAAGTAAGCACATAAAAATTGAGTTTTTCAAATGATATTTACCTCACAACAAAATAAAATGAAATAGGTAAATAGAAGGTATAGAATTCTAAGACACTAACAACGGGAATTTGTAGTCATGGAACCCCTTAATGCACTAGCAAAACCTTTGCGTTTTTCAAATTAAATTTCCATCAACACAATAAACAAAATCAGACAAAACAAACAAATAGAAGGAAATTGTAAATCAAGACATTTAACAATGGGAACTCGTAAATCAAAGATATCACCATCATCATCAAAGAATCTAGGAAGTCTAGACAAGAAATAAGAGGCATCCACATCTGGAAAGTGTCCCAAAGCTGTTTCTGGCATAGCAAAGACCTACAAGGGTAGACTTTGAAAGTGTGAGATCAAGGGTTGAAAGAAAGTGACTTATATTTAAAGAGAATATTCATAAAACTATTAGTTGAACTACTTCGAAATGAAAAGACAGAAAATATATATAGTTGAACTGTTCAAATAGGTATCACCTAGGTAACGAACAGAGAAAATAAATCTCCAGTTGAACTCTTTTTTCTGTTTATTTATCAACTCTGCAGAAAAAAACAGAGAAGGAAACCAGAAAACCAAAAACAAAACAAAACAAAACAAAAAAGTTGAGAAGGTGTCAACTGAAAACCCATCTAGCTTAATGTCTTCGAAAACCACCCGAAGGATGAAAATGAACGGATGATATTAATATTGGAATTAAATTCCCCATAATAATTGAAGTTTTCATTCATTCAGATATTTGTTTCCCTGACTTTGACACTATTCATAAGTCCACATCAATTACATTGGATCTGAATGAAATTTCTAGCCGGGTGTCTAAACGCAAAAGATAAGTATGCAGAATTAATAAATAATTATGTGAGATACATACCGAATATTGTTTGCAACTCGGAATCTACCATGAATTGAAGCACCAGCTCCGCCTCCCATGACAATGCAATTGAGGATTGAAACCTTAAAATGATGTTTCCGTGCTAAGAGTAAGAGAATATTGTAAACAGCTATACTAACACACACACACACACACACACATATAATAATAATAATAATTCAACTAAGGATACTTCCAATGGAATTAGTGGTTATAGAAATTAAATTCGTATTTTACCAAACCGACTCGATTCTTCTTCCACTCAATCTACATACGTATTGTTGATTTCAAAGAATCCAAACTTCAAAAAAAAAAAAAAAAATCCAAGATTAACAGTGAAAAAAGGAAAGAATGATTCAACCCAACTACAAAAGTTATCAAATATAAAACCTCAATCAATTCGACTAGTTCCAATTTCTCTTTCCAAACCGATTGCTACATGATTTAGTGTAATTCAGATTTTTTTTTTTTAATTCAAATCAATCGGACCAACAAAAGAGAAATAAACATATTTTGTCTTCAAACGAACCAAATCGGCTACAAACACCCCCCTTCTGAAGATGTCGAAAACTTCTCAATCAAAAGAGAAAAATAGCTTACATAATGAATCTGGAGACATAGAAAACTTCTCCTCGCACCGAAAAATTTGGCTGCAGAAGCTGCCTCGTGATTCTCCCAGTGGCGTCGAACTCTGGCGACGGCGACACTCCGAGCGGCACAGCGGGGACAAACGGCGCCAGTTTGCTACCGACGGGACAACAACGGCGGCGATGGAACGAGATGCGGGGCCCAAGGTGGTGGCCAGCGGGGCTTGTGGCGGCGGTAATCACTGAGATCCTTTTTTTGGGGGGGGAAGAGAAGTGAGGAGAGGGGAGGTTTTTTCTTTCTTTTTAATTTTTTGATCAAAGAAGGGAAGGCTTCAGAATGAGAGTTCGAGGCTGGGTTTGGGAATATATAACACATTCGGAAACGACATATGTCGTCGCTGAAACTGAACTATTTAAAAACGACGCCGTTTTGAGCCACCAGCTTCTACCTTTCTGAGCATGTGCTTTCCAGCTGGAACGTAAAACCATGCAGCGACAATTTTGTCGTCGCCATATATAAATTAAAAATTTTCAAGACGCGAATGTTTCGCGGCCTATTTCGGTTATTTTTAGCTTATAACATTACAAAAATGTGGTCACTGATTCTCTCTTTTAGCGACGACATACATTATGAAAATGTTGTCATTGTTTCGCTAAAACTGTTTCTCTCTTTTAGCAATGACAAAATGTCGTCTCTGAAAGTTTAGTCATTGATATATATGTTTCATTCTTGCAGTAGGAATTTTGGTTAAAAACAAAGGAAAAAAGAGGAAACTGTAGGAAATATCACTTATCCTATATTATATATAAAATAACAACCCAACACATTACATTTGAATACAATTTAAGAAGAAAACATCTAAATACATATTGTATTTTATTATATTATATTCGACTATAATACATAATGAACGTAGTTTTCAAACGGACAATTTATCTTACTAAACATCGTAAATTACAGTTTACCAAGAAAAACATCTTATATTACAATTTTTTTGAACCTTATATTACAATTTTAGTTAAAAATAAATGAAAAAAAAACTACATTAATTGCACTTTTTTTTCCTATTGGTTTTTACCAAAATTCTCACAGAAGAGTTAATTTAGTGTCAACTCCACCTTAAACGAACCTAGTCTAACCTACTTAACTTAAAATCAAATGATATAATCTATGATGTGACGACACGGCATCACTAATATTCAAAATCGTTTCCAAGATCCACTGTCATCGCAAAAACTAATTGCGACAACATGTCGTCGCTTCAAATCATTTATTTGCGAAGACATGCCGTTGCAAAAACAACAAATAAAACGTCTCTTATTTGCGACAACATTACCGTCGCAAATAATAATATTGGCGCAATACCATTACTGGCAAGAGCAAAATGGCACCAAAAATAACTATTTGAGATGACAATGTCGTTGCAAATAAATCATCATTTGAAAACTGGCAGCATTTAACTATTAATTTAATGGGAAAGTGTTAGCGAAAACTGAGTCATCGCAAATACTTGGACTTTAATTTGTTTGTGAAAAAAAAGGTGGTCAAATTGGCGGTTCTCGAAATATTATTTGCGACAACACGTCTATATTGTTGTCACAAATAATGTTTCGAGAAAGTGCCCCAAAATTAACGCGGTTTTGTTAAAATTTGTGAAAATTTGAAAGTATTTGCGACAGACAAGTCGTCATAAATACTGCTTATTTGAGAATATTCTTAAGGATTTTTAAGAGGACGACGTCGTTTCTAATGTTATTTGGGATGACAGATAAGGATACTAGCCAGATCAGACAACCTTCTTCTCCATTTCTGCGCGAGTTTTCTCCTCTCCCCCTTCTGTTTCTCTCCTTCTCCCTCTCCGATTCTCGCCCTCTCGCACTCCGATTCTCTCCCTCTCCGAGTTCCTCCCACATTTTGCCCCAAAAAACTCCATCCCCTTCTACCTCTTAATTAAATATATCGGAATTTCAAATATGTTTTGATATGTGGCTATACAATCACAGAAATAGCGTACACGAGTACGAGTTTATGTTTTCATTTTGCATATGCATTCATAAATTACCCTTAGACCCGTTCGAGGATCGGTACATAGTAACTGATGCTTGAATTGTCCCGTTGGACAATTTGGTATTGTAGTTTGCGTATTTGTCATTCAATTGCACTCGCGCCTTTGGTAGATGTTTTGGCATGTCTCTTCCTTTGTTCTCCGGGTGTGTGCTCAATTGCACACTAAGGAGAACTAAGGGGAGATGCTGCTAAAATTTCTACAGAAAAGGGGCGTTGTATGATGAGTGAGACAATGCATAAATTAAAATATTGAATGAGATAGGGCCTTTCCCTGTACGTAGAATTAGAGTAAGGGTGGTGTTTAGAATTGCATGCATAAACTTTCTTGAATGATTAACGGCAATGATTATTTTGATATTTTTTTGTAGTTAAGATGCTGATTGACGAGAATTTGATACATTTGAAAAACCAACTGTCTAATTAATATTGGGAGGGATTATGTGCTTTTATTGATTTTTCCAAAGAGCTTGTAGACGATGATGGTTGCATCAGTTGTCCTTGTCGAAATTGTTTGAATCATGAGATGCTACGAATAGAAACCGTTAGAGCGCACATACATCGATATGGTTTTAATATACTGTACATGAAGTAGAGTTATCATGGTGAAGTAGAAGTAGTTCAAAGTAATGAGAATGTCGTGAGAGAACCTGTGGATGAGATGCTTGCTGTTTTGCATGACGTTGCTGGAGTTAATGAAGATGATGAGCCGGGGGTGATGCAAGTTGATGATGATGATGTGCAACATGATGAGTTGAAAGATATGTTCTCCGAGCTTCAAATAACATTGTATCCAGGGTGTACAAAGTACTAATCTTTGAATTTTGCTAGTCAAATTGATGCACTTAAAAGTACTCTACAAGTGGCCTAATGAGTGCATGGAGGCTATGTGGAAGCTATTGAAGGATGCTTTCCCTGACGGAGTTAATCTACCCGATTCTCATTACGAGTCCAAGACGAAACTTGGCAAACATTGGGGCCGTTGTTGAGATAGGTTTATGTCCAACAAGTTTAAGGCTAGAAACAGTTATAAATTTTTTTTATGACTTGATATTTATAATTTAATATAATCAAACGTATTAAACTTGTAATTGTCTATTTGTAGAAAACATCGGTGAAATATTCAGAATCGAGGCAATCATAAGTGAGAGAGCTAGCATCGCAAAACCTTATAGGCATACCACTGCAATAAGATGAAGAGACTTTTACATAAGTATTTTTTCTACATTTAAATCTATTAATGAACTACATATATATATATATATATATATATTTATACGAAATCAAATTGTTGCACAATCATATACATAGAGCCAGCATCCGCAGTCGTTGATCGATAACTTGGCTGACATGTATCGTCGTGGGCCAAACTGGGTTAACTCCCAAGCTGAGCTAACGTTTGTAAATATTTATATTTGTTACCTTTACTTATTCAAATCAATATTGTATTAACAAATCAATATGTTTTTCTAACGTGTTTGTTGAACAAATCATGCAGAATTTGATGGAGGGTGACAGAGCGACTCATATGTCACAGTCGGCTTCCAGCTCATCTTCATTTGTAGTTTAGGAGGACGCCATTCTTCAGTAGGTCCTAGGTACGGGTCGAGGGCATATGACAGGAGTAGGCCCCAAACTTCCGCAGAGGACTGTCCCAAGCGTTTTCTTCATTCTCGGGATCCCACTCGAAGTGCTTGTCGTCATCACAACTTCCGCCGGAATATCAATCCTGGATTAATCACCTAGAGGTTAATCACAAGAACATATATGCAAACCAGATGACGATACAGCAGACAATATCTGAGTTGTTACCCAAACTTAAATTCGTGCTTGTTATTCCTCCTAAAGACCTTGTCCCTTCATGTCCTTCGACGAATCCCCCATCCCTGCCGGCTAACGATGACGACGAGGCTGCAAATTTAGGCAATTAGATGTTTTCTTTTTCAATTATCTTGTTTAACAATTAAAACATATCTAACATTGTATGTACGAATTTTATATTTAATCATGGATAATTTATTTTATTATTAATTTCATTTGTAATATTAATATTAAAATTAATCTGTATTTTATTTTTCATTGATATTTTATTTATTTATTAAATAATAATATTTAAAAATTCAAAAAAAATATCTGCACATCTGCGACGACATGTCATCGCAAAAAGAAAAGAGACAGGAAGTATTTGCGACGACATATTTTAAAATTTTCATCGCAAATACTCAATGACACATCAGCAAATAATGATGTATTAGTGACGACAAGTTTTAAAATTGTCATCTTAAATAATCTTGTGCCACATCATTTTTTATGGAATTGGCCGTCTTAATTGCGACAGCCTTTTTAGCGATGACTGTCGTCGTAATTGTATATGCAATGACTCAATATCATCACTAATAAGGCTTTTGCGACCATGTTTTAGTGACAACTTATTTGCGACAACTTGTCGTCACAAAAGAGTTATTTGCAACAACATTCAATTTTTAGCAACGACATTTTGTTGTCGCTAATAGTGTTGTTTGTTGTAGTTCTCAAAGCAGTATATTGAAATAGACGAAGATAGATGCATTGGGGAGAAGGAAAGTAAGGTGTGTTTTTTTTTTTTTTTTTTAATTATCGTTTTGAAGTTGAAAAACTATAATTTAGTTCACCATATAAAAATCAGGTCGTTTATTTAAGAAAAATTATACACATAAAGAAAAATGAATTTTAGGATCCATTATAAACTAAAGCATAACTTATTAGGGATAAAATAAAAGTTTTTTTTAACAAAACAATAATTTCAATTCAACAAAATATAGATAAATTTTAGATTCCAGTTGGATGATCAACCACGAAGAAGCTGAGACTCCGGGTGAGTTGCGACAGTAGGTTGCAACCAATACAATGGTGGTCACGATTCTGCACAACCTGTGGGTGGGTTATGGAGGGTAGGTTGCACCCTCCAGTGGGTAGTGCAATTGTGGGCACCAACGTTCCATCTTCATGGGTCACATTCCAACGGTGTGCATGGCCTTTCCATGATGTCGCAGAAATTGTTTTCTTTGAAATTTATTTACTCTCGAAGTTGGTTTTTTTTTTTTTTTTTTTTCCTCTTGGGATTTTTTATGTTGAACTTTTTATGATAATTTTGTTTACTAATTATGTCTGTTCACATGGTAAATTTGACTGATTTAACTTTTTAACCACAAAGTTTTTTTTTTTTTAATATGATTTATAAAACATGCATTTCACTAAAACACATGAGGTATTTTATAATTAAGTGAACTTTTTTTTTTTAACCAACAATTTTCCTCACTAGTATGCAACAAAAGTCTAATCAAGTCATCAGTCCTGAAGTGAGAATTCACAACTTGTTATGCTCTAATAAAAAACGATTGCATTCATTTTGAAGTTTTTTTTTTTTTATTTAAAAAGAAGAAGAGAGAAAGATTGGTAGTAATACAAAGTATCGGCAACAATTTGTATAAGGAACACCGAAAATTAGAAACGCATTTTTCTATTGCCTTCTAGCATAAAACAATCTTCGAGATTGTCTACTAATCTGAGAGAAGCCTCTCACGAGTCACTAAAATCCTTACAGGAGGGACCTTGATTTATCTATCAATAACCCTACCACGATACATATGTTTCGGGTCCATTTGACAAATTTTTTGTTTTTGCTTTTGCTTCTAGCCAGTAGAAGAAGAGAAGCAAAAGCTGTAACTTCTCAGTAAATATTTAGAATCAAGAAGCTTTTGAGATTAAAGTGATTTTGAAAGTTTTCTAATAACTAATAAAAATGGTAAAAAGAAATTTATAATGTCTAATTTAAATTTTATCACAAGTTTTAAAATTTACTTAGAAGAGCTTTTATCAGAAGTCATATTTTATGGCTTTGACATGAAGCATTTCTGAAAATTGAAAGCTCTTATGACAAATCATCCAAATACTTCCAGAAGCTGCTTTTAGACCTAGAAAACCAAAAGCAACTTCTAGGAAACTCTGCCAAATAACCCTTCAACATAATGTTTTGATTGATATTAAAATGAAGAAAAAAAAATTTTGAGAGAAAATACTAGACAAAGACGTTTGAATTTTGGTTCAAAGAAAATTGGCAATAAATTAAGAGAAAATTACCCAAGTAACCATTTTTTTTTTCATCTATTGATTAACATAACACAAACTCCCCAATCTTAATCAACATGACACAAATTTTAGTTTACTTTAATTTAATTTTTTGTCATGTTGGTATAATATTTACTTTTTCATATTATATTAATGCAATGATATTTAATTTTGTATCAGTTAGGTACTTTCCCGCCCATAGAAATCCTTTTCATTCTTTGAATAAACACATTTCAAATACTCGAGGGCATTTTGTATTTAAGTCCCATGCAGTAAGCTTCTCTGTCTTAATGTAAAGAGCATTAGATATAATGATAACACACATACATAAACATATAAATATATATATATATATATATATATATATCTACACATATATTTAGATAATCATTTATATTAGAAATTAAAATTGTAATATATTATGTTCTTTACCTTCACGCAAGTAAATATTCATGCATATTGTTGAAAACCTAAATGGTTCCAACTGTTAATAGTATCATAAACCCAGCTATTTCGTGTTCTAAATATGAACAACAATAGCTCTTTATTTTTCAAAAAGTATCTCTTATCCTTAAAACCAAAGTGTCTACCACTTCACAGTTTCGATCCAGTGGCCGAGCTTGGCTTCCCGAAATCTCTTAGGAGGCCTTCTTGAGTCAGCGAGACGACGAGCTACCAGATAAAAAATGTTGCATATCTCTCAATATCTCAACATAGACACGCTTCGATGGAGACAAGAATTGAACGACGATTATAAAGGTAAAGAGATGAAAGGGGATCGGAGACAAGGATTCCACGAGAAACTTGTTTGGTGGTAATGTTTAGATTGTAGAATTTGAGTTTGAATTGAATTGTGCGTTTGACGTGACGTTTGAATTGCTAGAGTTAAAAGTGTAAAAACTTGAAATTTGTTCGGAAAAAAATAATATCAATATGGAGCTTGTTTCATTTTTCTCAAAATTCTATGCAATTTAAAAAAAAAATCATCTCATTTGGATTTGTATATGGAAAGTTATGGACTTTTAAAGTTTAAGTTAGAAAACTGTGACTGATAAATGTGAATAGTGAAACCAAGTGAAAAAGACAAAAATTGAATTGTAATTTAAGGGTTTACCATGGCACCAAAACATTGAGTTAGAAAACTATGAATGATGAATGCAAATAGTAAAACTGAGTGAGAAAAATAAAAATTAGATTGTAATTTTAGGGTTTATCCTGCCACCAAAGCATCCCATTAGTGATTATGAATTATGAACTTGTCAAGTACACACTTTACCTCTCCTTTTCTGTTGAACATTTGGCCTAAAAAAAACCCACGGGAGTTGTAAGCACTAGGGCTAGTTATCTGCGGACCACAGTAAGCATTAGCATTTTAACAAAACTAGTAAAGAAAAAAGAAAAAAAGAAGAAGAAGAAGAAAAATGGTACTGGCCCTTTAGAATATAGGGTATTCAGCACTGACGCCCCATAAATTTATCATCATTTTGCAAACTTTCCCCTATACTTTCATATTTGAAAATTTTTTTCTTGAACTTTCTAAATTGTTACTATATACCCCATTTAGTTAATTTTACTTTAAATTGAAGATTTAAATTTGGAGGACTTATATTAGAGTTTATATTATATTTGGAAATCACTCTATCGGAAATAGGGTTTTTTGTTTTCACATTAGGCATGCATGAGCTTTGCGTGAATAATTTAACTGAAAATTAAGCCATATGAGATAATTTTAAAGATCAAATTTTTAAAATTAGAAATTCATGAGGTAAGTTGTCAACACGTGACAAATTTTGGAGGAATCAATGTCAAATATCCTAGAATATATTACCACAAATAAGATCCAATCATCAGCTCTAAGAGTTCGATGGAACCAAATCCTGCCAGAACAGAATTACCAAAAACAAAGTCATGTAAGTACTGTCCAAAAATTGGTGAAATAGAATGGGAAAAAGCTTGAGGTTTTGGTTTTGGTTTTTTTTTTTTTTTTTTGAAACCTGGACATAATACGGGAAATGAAGAGCAACGACTTACGAGTGGTCCAAACTAACTGAACTTGGCTTCAAATCCTTTTTGCGATGCGGATTCAAACTTACAGATAGAAATACCAAATCCGACGCGTATGCTACAACACATCTGCCAAGTAAGCATATCGAAATTAGAAGAAACATAAGAAATATTGTTACTAATCAAAGATTTAAAACTTCATTACTCGTTGCTATATGCCGTCATTATTCAGTTTCGTTATTCTTTTAAAATTCAGAGATTATAACCCAAAATGCAGTTCCGTATGTACTTCAACTATTTCTGATAAAGACAGCTTAAGAAAGACTCAATAATCATCACTTAAGGAAGATATGACAGGTCAAGACTACTGAACTCATCGTTTCGTTACTCAGGTTCTAACTCAAAATTTTTATCTCAGTTTGTCTTTTTCTGAAAAGTCAACAAAAATTATAACTAGTTTTTGAAAAGTCAACCAACTCCCAACTTAAAAATTTCATCTCCAACTAACTTACCAAACGGAGGCTAAAAACTTTGGTATGCCAACAGTTTGAGAAAGATTAAACGACATCATTCAAATTGAGAAGAATCAAAAGTAAAGGAATTCGTGAAACGAATTCGTTAATTATTAATGATAAGCAGAACGTGCAAAGACGCAGAACAGGAAGGAAAGTATAGAATCTCAACAGAGACGAAGGTAAATTAAAAGGGCTAATTAGGATTAAAAATGCATAGGATGTTTGAATCCTTATTTAATACACGTGTAACGACAGACTTTCCCACCACTCCCACACTATAAACAGGAGTGAGATCAGGAAGACATTTGTACGCTTTATAAAAAACTTGAGAAATAATTAATAAGATTTTCATACGAGGTTTTCTTTCAATTTTTGAGTCCAGTCAAACTTTTTAGATCGTTGTTTGTCGTTTGATCATTTTTCAACAAACACCTAAACATTGCTTAGAGTAAGCTGCATACCTATGCAAGGCCTGATCATTTGAAAGTTTTCCTTTTGCTCTAAACCAGTACCAGAAGCTGTCATGCAGTTCATTTAAAAAGGTGCCAAGTCGATAAGAAAATGTACACCGATTTAATGGGGGAAAAAAAAAATCTTACACTTACGTACAAAATCAACAACAAATGAATTTTACAGTATGATAAAGCAGAAAACCTGGGAGGTGATTTAGTCTGATTGCTTGAAGTCATGGGCTCACAAAAACGTATCTCTATTGGCCACGGAGCAGAGTGATCTGAAGTTGCTGCCTTGTTTTGAGGAGTCCTTCACCAACCAATATTAAGTATGAATAAAGAAAAATAGAACATAATAGATCAATTTTAAAAAAGAAAAAAAAATAGTCTGACCTTTGAAAAACGATATGATGCTACTGAAAATGGGTAGTTTCAGCTAGCTAGTGGGACAACAGTTTTCAAAGGCAAATATATAACTTAAGCCCGTTTGGAGGAGATTTTAGATATGTGTTTTGGTTTAGAAACCAGATGTAGTTTTGAAAATGTGCGTTTATGAGAAAAAACTGTTTGAAATGAAAAAGTGTAAAATCTTGAAATATGTTCTAAAAAAAAAAATTTTTAATATGGATCTTATTTCATTCATTTTAAAATTATACGCAATTAAAAAAAAGTATTTCATTTCGACTTGAAATAACAAAGTTACAAATGGTTAAAGTTTGAGGTAATGTAGACATTTGAAGATGTAAATAATGAAAAATAGTTTTGAGTTGAAGAAAAAGACAAAAATATACATACGGAAATCAGATGCTAGTAGTTCTCCCCAAATGGACCCTAAAACTTGTTAATTAGTTACAAATGAGTAGTGTTAGGGATATCAACTCTAAACCCAACTGTTTGAATAGCAACTCACATGTCATTTTTTCATTAGTAAATACAATAAATTGATTTGACAATACTTTGAACACTTACTAATAAAATAATAATAACTCATATATCACAAAAGTTGATATTAGAGTTAGTGTCTCTAGCATAACTTGTTAGATAGATCTCAAGAATCTTTATTCAGCTTTAGAAGATATCAAACTACTACAAATCTTCAATTATTCAAATATTTTTCTGTAGTGTTTTTATTTTTTCACCAAAAAATTTGAATTTTTAATTTAAAAAGTGGGTTAAAATATAGATCCGCACGGAACCTTAATAGGTTAGGTAGTGGTAGAAGAATGTTGACCTTAACACAAAATATGATCTGTAGCAATTGTAAGAAAGATTTATAACATGTTATAATATGGCACATGCAAATTTACAAATAATCTGTTCGTAAAATTAATGTGGAAAGAAAAAAAGTTCCTATATGAGCAAAAATTATTTGTTAGGATTTTATGTATTCGTCATCAAATTTTACTATCAATAAAGTTTATTTATGTAAGTCATATATCATAGTGTCCTATTTACTTTTATATGGTTGATTGTGATTAAAAAAAGCAAATTAAATGCCCCAAAAACCTTAAATTATGCATGCGGGTTCATGTATAGAAAGATACTTATTATAAGAAAATTAGTCTAAATACTCGGCAAGGTTAAATGGAACTTTTCCTTAGTTGGTGATGGATAATCTATGGGGGTGAATATTGTATAATGATATGTCACGGACAAAAGCATTTTTGAGATTTCGCAATTCGGTATACAAAATAGAGTTCGGTTCGGGGTTTTTAGTGGAGTAGTGTTGGAGTTAATAAATTAAATGGATAAATTGATTTGGTAATTAGTTTGTCTATTAGTATTGTTATTTAAATTATATTTGTCAATCGGGCCCTCCAAAAATTTCCAATAAGTGAATCGGGATAATTCTCTAATTACCAGACTAGTTGAAAACCCAACAAGTCTTAGTAGGTTAGGCGCGAGCCAGACAGTTCCAGGAAGGACCGTTGGCACAAACAGTTCGTACTATTTGCGTAATATTTTTGAATTTTTTGAAAGATGTGAATATATATATATATATATTAGGGAATGTGAATAATTATTTGTATTATTTAAACTTAGATTATAAGATTCATGGAATGAGTTAACTGTTATGAGAATATTATTTAATAATTTAAATTTGAATCAAAATTAAATTGGAATAATCATTTTAGTTAGTGAACAATTATACTTTTAATGTAAGAAAGATAAAGGATTATATTATTTATCTTGCTTGCAATAAGATAAGTAATTGATTCGAATTTATATGTTGAGACTCAAATTATGAGTTTAATTAAAATACATATATATCACAAAATACTTAAACCAGATGATTACTAATATGATATTATGTTGAATAAAATGAAAAATTCAAAATTATATCAAAAGTCATCACTTTTGTCAGACTTACCATGCCTTAACTCGTTGTAGATCATGGTAATGATTATTATATATAGTATCATGAATTATAATTAAAAATATTAAAATTCAGCTCAATACTTTGAAAAAATAAATCTAAAAAAAAAAAAAGAACCTTTGAAGAGGATCAAGAAGCCGTTCCCCTTGCAGCTCTTCCAAACTGGGAAGCTGTAACACAATATAAGGATTAAAATATGAAAGAAAAAAATAACATAAAAATCATATTAAAAAGTATGAGCAAGTGATGATGATAAAGAGCTTACTGTCTCTGGATCAGGCACGGATGGCACTGTTGCTTCCTGATGGTCAAAACCTTGCTTTTCTAATTTCTGTAAAATCAACTCAAAAAAAAAAAATACTGGTAGTTTAGATATAACATTAGTATATTTGCAGCTAGCATTAAATGAGGACATATATATAGGACTTGTTTGGAAGAGGTTTATAAAAGCTGTTTTTGGCTTCATATATTCAAAAATAACTTCTGAAAATGTTTAGATGATCTGTCAGAAGAATTTTTTGTCAAAATAAAAAAAAATATGTCTTTCGATAAAAGCTTTTTTTTTTTTTTTAATAGTCAACTTGTAACAAAATTTAAGTTATACATTGTTAACTTCATGTTTTTTATTACTTATTAGAAAAGTTTAAAATCATTTATATCTCATAAGTTCTTTGATTCCAAATACTAGAAGCCACAATTTTTATTTCTGTTCTTTTATTAACTAAAAACAAAAGCAAAAATTCAGTTAAACGGGCCCATAATACTCATGGACGGAGCTACCCATGGCCAAATGGGGGCTTATGCATCTTTTTTTTTTTTTTTTCAATTTAACTTTATATTTTTCTCATTTTGTTCTACTAAAAATTGATTATATCTCTATTTAAGTCTCTTTTAAAACTCTATTCTTTATTAATGTTTATACTGAAACAATCAATTGGCTACTCCGTTGATAGAACCATAATCTCGAAAATGAAAACCAATTTAAATGAAAGAAAATATATATACTTGAAATGAAGCTAGCATTGTGAATAAGATGTTTCCTTTCTGAATCGCATCAACTCTTCTAGTAGCAAAGCTTTTCCCATCACGTAGACGCTGTACTTTATACGTAATTGGTTCTGGAAGTATATTCACATAAATAAACATAATTGAATTTTCTGAATTTATTTGTAACGGAAAAATAAGAAGAATAATAAAACCATAAATTCATGCAGATCCAAACATTATTGCAAATATTGATCGAAACGGTCAGTTTTTATATATGTATATAAACATATACGTACATATATATATATCAAAATTAGCATGAGAAATTAAACTTGATGATAATGTACTTACTATCACAATCTCCAACGAGAAGGAAATAAGCATGCAAACTATGAACAACCTTAAGACAATCAACAGTCTTTGATGCTGCTGCCATTGCCTGCAAGTTTGCAGAAATCTAAAATGATTGCCATCAAAATTTTTTTTTTTTTTAAATTTTTCTCTTCTCTTTAAAGAACTTGGGGACTAAATGGAGAAGACAAGAGAAATTAGCCCATATTTATTTGGCTTTTTTTTTTTTTCACAAATATGTTAAAAATAGCCGAGATTTTTATTATTTTTTAAGAAAATAACCTATGATTAACCATCTACCAAGTGGACAATTAGTTTTTTATCATTTAAACAAATGGCAATTTTTTTGAGTTAACAAAACTTGAGACATTTAGTTTTAAAAAAAAATGCTTAAAAACGTGTCATTTTCTCACTTATATTCCAGAATATAATACACTGAAAATATTTTACTTTTACGAAAGTGGAAATGAGTAATATAATAAATAGGGTGTTTAAAAATGAAGACATACCTTCCAGCTGATTTCGAAACAGAAAATAAATAATTAAAAAAAAACAAACAAACAAACAAACAAACAAAATTAATGAAGATATCTCTTTCATGACTCCAATTTGGGCGATTCGATCGGTTGGAAAACATAAGAGAGTGTGATACATATATGATAAAGTTGCTTTAGGAATTTTCTAAAGATTAAAAAACTAGAAGTAGTCTCTATTTTTAAAAAGAGAAAGCTAACGTTGTTCTTGCCTGGCCAACAAACTGTCCTCCATAAACCCTTCCAAATTTTGGTGCATCTCGCAACGTGATTCCCATGAATACGTTTACCTTCCCATAACTGGATCTTAGCACATGCCAAAAAAATTTAAATCATTTTTCGGTCACGTTACAACTATTTCCCAGGACATAAACAATCTCCATTGAAAGATAACTCATCTAACAATTCAAACTAATCCCCTATTTGGATCATAAGTTCGAACCCACAGTTTAAAATTTTTTCTACAATGTTCTCGGACAAGAAATTTGAAATTTCTTATCAAACTTGCTATTCAAACATATAATCCAAACGGAGGCTGAAATAAGGTGCATGAAAAAATTACAAAAGAGGGTTCTAAATGAAGTTCTTAATTAGGACCCTCAAAAACAACTGAAAACAAATATCTGATTCAAAGCATAGAAATGAATCTATCTTCAACATATACATGGAAAACCATACTTCTGTTGGCTCTAAATGCAGTATACTCTCAACCAGCGAGCATGTCCCAAGCATCGAATCAGCACTCCCTAATGAATTTGCCTGCAGCAGAGTACAATGCTCATGAGGTAACACCAAGCATGTGAGCTGTCAAAAAAAAAAAAAAAAAAATTTCATGTCAGAAAGTCGCAACTAACATCGACACAAAAACCTTAAGAAGCAAATATTCTGATCTTGAATGACAACCGGATCGCATCTACTATTACATTCTAATCGCAAAACGTTAATGCAGCATCGCAAGTACCTTAGACAAAGCAATCACATCGGCATCATGAGAGAACGATGACGAAGCTACAAAAGTAAGTCCATGTTAGTAGATTCTTGCGCAATTAATACGGGAAAAAAACTCTAGTACGTCTTACACGATCCGAATAATCTTACTACAATTAGGACCCTTAATTTTCTGACATTGTGCAAAAGCGATTACTTTACGTTCGATAAGCACTTACAAGGGTACTCCTAACAAAAGTGGTAGAATTAGCTCAAGTATCTTATCTCATGGCATGTAAACATATATCTTTCAAGCATATAAACATATTTCTTTTTTTTTTTTTTTTTCTTTTCTCGTTTCTCTTTTTTAAATTCTTTAAAGAGTCGAACTATTTCTTAATTAAAAATGAAAATAAACAACATAAAATTGCAAGAAAACAGAAAGCATCTCACCGTAACCAAAATAATCTTAACGTTTCAATTGAAACATGGTACGATTTTCCGCACCAGAAGCAAGAGAACCAGTAATCTCAGCCTGTAAAACCGCAAAGTTATACTTAAAGCAAACAAAATCATTTTATAATGGGAATTTGAAATCTTAATTACTTTAGAAAACAATAAAATAAAGATTTCTAGTACAATCAAAGAAAACCAAACTGACCTCTCCTTCGAATACGAAGTAAAGTTCATCCCCAGTTTCGCCTTCGCGAACAACATGCTCTCCACGATCTACAAAAAGAAAAGGAAAAATAAAAATACTTAAGTATAACTTTAATTAGACGCTTAAACAATTAGAAACACTTATGCTATATTTTGTAGGGATAAAAAGTGGAAGGAAGGAAGAAAATTAAGGGATTTTAACTTATGTTTGATAGAGTGGAAAAGATTGAGTTAAATAGCTAGAAGAGGGATTATAAACAGGAAAATAGAATCTTAGGTTGTTTAAAAGTAAGAAAGTTGTTGATATATGCTATCTACTATATTTTAATCCTTCCAACTTTCGAAAGAAAAATATATGTAAAATAATTATTATGAGCTCGATTCATATTCATCTTTTTATTTCTACAGTTTATAAGCACGTGCTAGGCACATTTGTGATAAGTTTGTTAAAATTTTCGGATATAGTAAAAAAGAAAATTTAAATAAGGATACATTTGAAAAAGAAAATATTCAAATAAGAATAAATTAGAAATAGCTGAGTATATCAATAAGGCAGTTAAATATAAGATTTGAAGAAAACACAAAAAAAATCATAAAAAAATAGAAGGAAAATACAAGGATATATTTGAAGTGTATGTGTGTGTGTGTATATATATATATATTATAGGCAACAAGTTGAAAGGAAGAAGGGTAACGTTTCAAGAAAAGTAACAAAAATGACCAAAATAAGTGGACATTCTTGAATGGTAACAAAACAAAATTATTATATAGAAAATTAACTGAAGTATAAATGAGAAACAAATTAAGGTTTTTTAAATATGAGTCTTTTTTATAAAAGAAAAAATTCATAGGACAATTAAAAAAAAAAAGATGGTTTCATTGATACATCGATCGTAACTCTCCATACATCTTCTAAATACACATCCCTCTTAACTGTAAAATGATAAAATTTACTTAATACACACCTCTATATAGTACAAAATTACCCATAACTACTTCCATTAATTAAATATTTTTCAATCACTTTATATTTTTTCCACATCCATCATTTTATTTTATTATCTTCACTTTATCATTCTCCTTTCTCTCTTCTTTTTTTCAATTGGTTGTTGAAGCTTTAGTAATAAAAGCTTATTTTTCGTTCATACGCAAAGTAAATTGAAATTTTAAAAAGAAATATATATACTAATTATCTTTTTAAATGAGTATATTTACACTATATTTATTAACTTAAATGAATACTATATTTACATTATATTTATTAACTTAGACTCCATTTGATGAAATAGTTTGAGTTGGTTGACTTTTAAAAATTAATTATAATTTTTATTGACTTTTCAGAAAAAGACAAAAACTGATATGAAAATTTTGAGTTTAAGATATTTCACCAAACGGAGCATTAGCCTCCGTTTGGTGTTACGGTTGGAGTTGAAATTTTTAAGTTGGAGTTGGTTGACTTTTAAAAATTTAGTTATAATTTTTGTTGACTTTTCAAAAAAAAGATAAAACTGAGATAAAAAATTTAAGTTTGAGTTGAATTACCAAACGGAACATTAATTTTTTTAAAAAAATTTAACTTAAAATTTTTCAAGACAAAAGAAATTTGCAGAAAGAAAAAAGAAAAAGTGGTTATTGAAAAGTGAAAAATAAGTGCTTAAAAGTAAGACGGAACTTGTCATGTGCGTTGCACAATGTCTGACCATTTAGGGGTAACCAAGCAAAACAACATTATTCATAAAATTTTAAAACAATTCTATTAGAGTCTGTGGTAGAGACCAAGGTCTCTACCGATATATTCCTTTTTGAGACTGTCGAGATTTAATCGAACGATTGAAACGTTGTTGATTTACTATATTTATCATACACCTAACCTCACATAATCCTTCCCACTCAAAGTCTTCTCTGTCGCCGGCGACTTACCCCCGACGCCGGCGACCCACCTCGGGCCCCCCACCACCGGTCCCAGCCCCGGCCGGCCGGCCGCCGGCGACCCCCTCTCTCTCTCTTCCCCTTTCTCTCTCTTCTCTTCTCTCTCTCTTCCCCTCTCTCCCGCGGCCCCTCCCCCGCCGGCCCTAGCCCGGTACTCCCCCCACCCCCCGCCCCCCGGCACCCATCCCGACGACCCCCCCAGCCCCTTCTTTCTCTTCCCCTTTCTCTCTCTTTTCCTCTCTTCTCTCTCTCTCTTCCCTTCTCTCTCTTTCTTCCCGGCCCTCGCCCCCCCCCCCCCACCCCCACCCGCGACTCCCCTCTCTTTTCTCTCTCTGTTCTCTCTCCTACCCCTAACGTGACAAGAGAGAGAGAGAAGGAGAACAAAGAGAGAAATAGAGGGGGAGTCGCGGGTGGGGGTGGGATGGGGGGCGCTGGGCGGTCGGGGGTGGGGGGGGGGCCGAGGGCCGGGAAGGGAGAGAGAGAAGAAAGGAAAGGAGAGAGAAAGGGGAAGAGAAAGAGGGGGTCGGGGGGTCGCCGGGGGGGGTGCCGGGGGGGCGGGGGGTGGGGGTTGGGGGGAGGCTCGGGGAGGGGGGCTTGAGGTGGGGGGCGCACCGGGCTGGGGGCCGGCGGGGGAGGGCCGCGGGAGAGAGGGGAAGAGAGAGAAAGGGGAAGAGAAGAGAAAGAAAGGGGAAGAGAGAGGGGGGGGTCGCCGGCGGCCTGCCGGCCGAGGCCGAGGTTGGGGCTGGGGCCGGGGCTGGAGGGCCAGAGGTGGGCCGCCGGCGTCGGGGGTAGGTCGCCAGCGACGGAAAATATTTTGGGTGGGAAGGATTATGTGAGGCAAGGTGTATGATAAGTATAGTAAACCAACAAAGTTTCAACCGTTTGATTAAATCTCGACGGTCTAAAAAAGGGATGTATCGGTAGAGACTCCCCCTCTAAAAATTTTCCCCGAATCCCAAATTTTCATCAGACCCAATTTCATTTGCCCATCCCTGAAGTCCATCTTCCAGTGAGCTGACCTTGTGCAAGCCCACCATGTACCCTAGCAAATCCATCCCTGTCTCAACCACGATGCACCGCGAGATCGAGCTTGCTGTCACGAGCCTATTCGTGATATGGTGAACCTTCCCGTCGCCAGCCCAAGCCGCTGCGAGATTGAACTCGTTATCGTGAACTAATATCCGTCACCTACCCAGATCCACCGCTGCTGTCGGACTCCGTGAGAATCAAGAGATCCGCCATGGGGGACTTCACGGAGAATCTCGTTCGCAGTTGGTGTTGGGTGGCGAGGACTTTTATGGCAGATATGGGTTTACAATGGCGATCAAGATTCTCGAATGATGAGTTTGGCTCCAACGATGAGTTTTACACTTTGTCTATTGGAGTTTGTTTGTATTGTACAATCTATCTAATGTTGTACATAATTATGAGGAAGTTCTTCCGTTGTAGATAAAGGACAAGGCTGAGTTTGGGTTGGGCTTCGAAAGTTTTCTAGTTTTTTTTTTTTTTGTTTTTTTTCAAATGAATTTTTTGTGAGTAAGTTTATGGTAGAGTCTCATTTATATACCTTATCGTTAGAGTTCATTTTTAAACTGTACGATGTAATTGAATGGCTGAGATGTGTGTGCAAGTACATTATCTCATAATATTATATACTAAAAAATAAAAATTAAAAATAGAAATTAAAAAAAATTCAAAGAAACTAAAAATAAAAATAAAAAACTAGCCGGTGACTGTCCATTGGCGGACCGTCCCATGCTAGCGACAAGCACCCCCCCTCGCCCGAAGTCGACGAAGACCCCCTCCCTCCACCTGACGCTGGTGACAAGCGCCCCCCCCTCCCCAATGTCGAAGAAGACCCCCTCCCTCCTTCCCCTAACTAGATCTACGCCCCCCGTTGACACCGACAAAGACAAGCCCTCCCCGGTGTGAACCAGATCTACGCTCCCCTCCACGATGCTGGCCCCTTCCCCCCCAAACCCGCCCTACTGACGGCCATCGAAGGCTCCCCCTCCCCCAAACCAAATATGCACCCCCATCCCGGGATGACAAGGCCCTCCCCTCCCAAGGCCCGTGACCCCAAGTGACGAACCGCCCACCAGCGAGCTCGACAATCCCAGGCCACCTGTGACCAACCCTGCGACACCCCCAACAATGACAAGCCCCCCACCCTGCCAATGTCAAGCCGCTGGTGAGGAGCCCCCCCCCCCCCCCCCCCCCCCCCCTAAAAAAAAAACAAAAGCCTTTCATCAGCAGATCTGGTTTTTTTTTAATTTCTTTTTTTTTATTTGTGTAATTTATTAACTAGTCTATAATACTATGAGGTAATGTGCATGATAGTATCATGCACAAACAACATTTCAACCGTTTGATTACATTGTAATGATTTAAAAATAAGTTTTATTGATAAGGTGTATAAAGGAGACTCTAGCACAGATTTATCCATTTTATTTGAGGGTGTTTAGGTCTTTTTAATATAAGCTGACATCACATAATGTTCACAGTGTATTTGCCATCCAAAAAATAACATCCGTGAAAAAAGGGATTGTTTTATACCCTTTCAATGAGTTTAGAGATCAAATAATTAAAAAAAAAAATTCAGAGACTAAACGGTATCTCATGAATAGTTCAGGAACTGCTATAGCTATTAACCCAATAATTTTTAACTTGAAGGGGGTGTGAAGAGTATTATACGGTATGTGAATGGAATCACCATTAAAAAAAAAAAAAAAAAAAAAAAAGGTAACTGAAAAAGTCATGTTGGAAAAAATAACATTTCAAAATATGTAAGAAAAGTATTTAAATCAGGTCCTTACTTGAAAAAAAAAAATTTATTAGCTAACAACGACAATAGAATTAAAAAAAAAAAAAAGAAAAGAAAAAGTGATGCATATTTATTTACGATATGAGGTTTTAAGGATTAAAAAAAAAAATTACACACACACAAAACGACAGAAAAGGCAGGAAATTGTGGGGTGCGGGAAGAAATGAGTGTGCACAAGAAAAGGAACAAAAATGACTCAAATAGGTGGACGAAATATTTGGATCATAACAAAACCGAACTATTATATACAAAGGGTTGGATGGCTCTAAAACTAGACTTGAGTAAAGCCTATGATCGGGTGGAGTGGCCATTTCTGATTTCTGTTTGGTATGATGGGGAAGTTGGGCTTCCCGGAGCTTTGGATTAATATTGTCTGGGATTGTGTGACTACTTCTACTTTCTGGGCTTTTGAGAGATGCGGAGAGGGAATCCTCTATTTGCGGGTCTTCATGTACAAATCAGGGACCGTAAGTTAGCCATCTATTCTTTGGTCCAAGCTTTAGTTACAAAGCAGTGTTGGAGAATCTTCCAGCAACCGAATTCTCTATTGGTCCAAGTTCTCAAAGATAAGTACTTCAAAAACGTAGATTTTCTAGACTTTGGGCCTAAAGGTGGTGTGCCTTACATGTGGAGAAGCATTTTATGGGGTGGAGACGTTATCAAACTCGGACTTCGTCGGCATATTGGCGATGGCCGATCTACTCGTGTGTTTGCAGATCCGTGGCTACCCAGACCTACTACATTTCGCATCATTACCCGCCCTGAGGAAGGTAATCAACACTTGCTGGCAGATTTGATTACTAACGGACCTCATTCCTGGGATTTGGAAAGGATTAATCAGGTACTGTGGTTAGTTGATCATGATCCTGTCAAATACATCCCTTTGGGAGATAGCGACGTCGGTGATAAATGGATTTGGCATTATGATTCTAAAGGTCGTTACAATGTGTGCTCGGGGTATCGAATTGTTATGGATTCAAGAAGACACACTTGTGCCTCTAACCCGAATCCGGATATACATTGGTGGAGGAGATTATGGAGTTTGCAGGATCCACCAAAAGTTTGGCTATTTATTTGGCGTGCGTTCCACGGCATTATTCCAACGATGAACTCTTTGAATCAAAGGGGAATTAAGTGCGATCGGGTCTGCCCACGATGCAATGATCAAGTGGAAACCATTTCTCATGCACTTTTGGAATGCCCTGTTTCAAAGGAGGTTCGGCGGCTATCTCGGTTCTGGGATTCAGTTGCTAACAAAGTGGAAATTCCCTTTGAGGATTGTCTCAGAACTTTGGCTATGAAACTCTCGATTGATGAATTTGCTTTATTTTGTTGGCTTGCTTGGAAATGTTGGGGTGAAAGAAACAGGAATATTCATGGAGAGGAGGCTAGTGATCCTCAGAGTGTTCTTGACTTTGGAATTGCTAGATTTGGGGAATGGAGAGCACTGCCTTACATGGCCCCTGAACAACCTCAACAAAGTGTTGGTTTAGAATTATGGCTATTCCCTCTGACTGGGTTCTTTAAGTTGAATGTGGATAGTTCTTTTGATATTAATCAATAAAGACAGCAGTTTTCACTTCAAAAAAATTATAGTGATACATATAATTTAGCAGTAATTTCATATTTGTTTCTATTAAAAAGTGTTCGAATTTCCCCCAATTTCAAAATATATATACATATAATAATTAACTAAAATATAAAAGAGAAACAAATTAAGGATAAAAAAAGGTAACTGTACGAGTCACGTTTGGAAAAAAAAAATAATATTTCAAAAGATTTAAGAAAAATATTTAAATCAAGTGCTTTCTTGGGGGAAAAAAATGTAGGAAGAGATGATATATGTGTGCACGTGGAAATATGATGGGGAGTGCATATTTTCTTTTTATATAAATATAAAAACTAGTTATATGTGCGTGTAAAATAGATAAATAAAGTAAAAGCAAAAGCAAAAAAAAAAAAGGGGAGAAAGACTAAAATAACATTGTAGAATACCTTATTTTAAAATTTATAGTATAATTTAAAATATTATAAGTAAATAGTATAATTTAAATGAATAATAAGATAAAAGTCCAAAACTCCTCCGTTTCTCTCTCCTCTCCCCTCTATCCGTCTGTCTCACTCCTTCCCCGTCGGAGATCACAACAATCAAAAACAATGGCGACAGGCGACGGCACCCAGATCGGCGATATGAATCGGGATCGACGTCGTGAAAAATCTCGCCTTGGCTGGCCATACAAGACCTAAACAACTGATGCCGTCCTTGTCGAAGCAACAATGCTATCGAAAGTTCCTGTACTAATCTCCGTGACAATGGATATGCATGACCTTCACAGGCTTTCTCTGGCAGCGAGTTTATCTTCTTTGGCGACTGCGTTTATTTTTGGCGACTAATTTTGTTTGTAGTAGATTTAGAGAGAGAAAGACAGACAAGAAAGAAAGAGAGCGAGAGAGAGTGAGGAAAGAGAAACAATAGTAAATTTGGAAATAAACAAATTTATTTTAAAAGAATAACTAAAATATGCTATAATTTATTAACTTTTCAAAATATGCTATATACTTCATAAGTACTTATCAAATATGCTCTATGGTATAAATCCTCAAAAAAACAAAAAAATCATATGATGATGATGCGGTCACCACGTACTTGTCACTTGATACGTAACGAAGACATGACCAAATATTAATTGACTCTTTTAAATATAGGTAAGAGATAAAAATTAGATATATAATTCATATGTGCAGAATAGACAAATAATAAAAATGTCATTTGGCAGTAGTGGACCGTCGCAAGACTGATGACTAGATAATCAGGAGGCTGATGACTGAGCTATCATATGATAATCATGGAGGGGTGGACAAAATATACATTGTTTATAGTGCAGTTTCTCTTCTAATATTAGGTATAGATGTTACATTGGATTAGATTGTTTTTTAATGTGAAAAAAAAAAAAAAAAAAAAAACACACACACAAACAAAAGTGAGAAAAGGAAGGAAAAAAAAAAGGTGGGGGACGAAACAGGCGTGCACGTGGAAATATACATTTACATTTGATCAGATTAGATAAAAGGACAATTGTAAAATGTACTAGTTTAAATATTTTCTCCTCTTTTTTTTTTTTTTTTTTTTGCCCTTCTTTTTCTTTCTTTCGTACTAAATAATATGAAAGACAATAGGAGAGAAAATAGAAAACTGAGTTGTTTAATAGAAAAGAAAAGAGGAATGTCCGAAATTAAAAGAAAAATAATACGTATAGTATCTTTTCACAAATGAAGAGATTTTAAGAGGGAAAGGATTTTTTTTTTTTTTTTTTTTTAGGTAAAAATACAATTTTATTCTAATCATCCAAGCAAGTTTGTTCTTATAAAAGCATGCATAAACTTAGATAAACATATCTAGCTAAAATAAAATAAACTAACATAAGAAAAAAGAGCATAATTGGCAAGAAATGAGCTATAACATTCTCAGTATGGAGACTGTACTTGTTTAAGAGAAAATCTCTAAAAAATTTATCTTTGTATACCATAGTTTAAATTAAATATTCTCTATATCTTTCCCTCATTTTATGCTAAAAACCAAAAAGGAAGATCTATTTAAAAAAAAAAAATCTATATTTTTATTTTCTATATTTTCCTCTCTCTTTCCCTCCGATCAAGTATGGTATTAATCATGGATTGAAAATCAAAGAGACTGAAAGAAATCGACCGCAATGTTTGATGATGACCAAATCGGCGATTCTCTTGAGCGAAGAGCCAGACAACTTCTGCAGCAACGGAACGCATTTGAGAAACTCAATAACTGCAAAATCAGAAACTCTGAATTAGAATTTTTCTGATTTTCTCGACGACCAAATAAGAAGAAGCTTGGTTGTTGTAGCTTGCCTAATTGGGAGTCCATATCGAAGTAAGACCGCGTGAAAAAGGAAGATGATGGTCTGTTGGAATTTTGTAGTTTTCTCGCGTTACGTCTTGTGGCTGATGGGAGAGGTTTTGTAGGCTGTAGCTACCGGACTTCGAGAATTGTGGGGTAGAATTGCAAGGGTAGGTTAAAAATAATAATTTTAGCACGTGCTTAACTTTTTCTTTTTCTTTTTCTTTTTTTTTTTTTTTTTGAGTAGAAAAGAAAATAATTGTCCTTTTTTTTTTTTTGGTGAATGAAAACCGGTTTAACAAATAATGCGTCTGGTAAAACGGTTTGAGTTGAAATTTTTAAGTTTGAATAGGTTGACTTTTTAAAAATTAGTTATAATTTTCATTGACTTTTCAAAAAAAAAAAAAAAACTGAGATGAAATTTTTGAGTTTAAGATAGTTTGCCAAACGGAGGGTTTTTTTTAGAAGGTTCTATTGATTATTAATAATAATATTAATATTTGGGTTAATTACAAAATTCCTTCCGATTGCATATTGTTCTTATAAGAGTATCTCTAATATAATGTTAAATTATTATGTCAATGATAAATTTTGACATTTTGATGAAGAAAATACTCTCCAATAAAATGCTATTTATAATGCCAAATTGACTATATGCTAAACTTTATAAAAAATTTATCATAAGGAATAATTAATGTCAAATTTAACATTTGATTCTTATTTATTGTTGTCTTGACTTTTTCATGTAATTCTGATAATATTTTCATTTTTTAATTTATTTAAATATTAAAAGTTCACTTTTATAAGTTCTAAGTCTAATAATGATAACAAAAATGAGAAATAACATTAGAAATCAACCTTATGTATTGGAGTATAAAGTAACACAATGTTAATATTCATACTCTTTTGTAACAGATATAGCTCCAGCATATACAAATATATTATAGATAGTCTAACATTTTGTTACCCGAATCTCAAAATCTAACATCTGTTTTCAACGAAACAAAAAGAGTGGTCATATTTGCACGCATAAGATTGAACTGTAGACAATGTAATTTTCAAATATCGAAATAATAGAATGATCAAATTTGCCAACGAAATAAGTAAGGATGTTATGTTTTGAAATTCGGGGACAAAATGTTATAAGAGTTATAATTCTAATGAATTTTTTATAATTAATACCTATTATTTTGCTGAGAAGGTTCTAGTAGATTATTTGATGCAATTGCTTTCTAATTATTCATCTTACGTCGGGCGGGTAATGATGTGCCAATGTTGTCTCCTCTTTTTTTTTTTTTTTGGTCCACAAAATTTTAGTAGATATTTTTAAAGTTAAATACTTTGGAAATAAAAAGTGGAATTAAACAAGATCCTGCGTTACAAAAACAAACAAAATTATTAAATACAAGGTGTATATAACTAATGCTTATTATTTTGCTGAGAAGGTTCTATAGATTATTTGATGCAATTGCTTTTTGGTTATTCATAGTACGTCCGGCGGGCAATGATATCTCAACGCTGTCTCCTTTTTTTTTTCTTTTTTTTTTTTTTTAATTTTTTGGTCCACAAACTTTTAGTGGCTTTTTTTTTTTTAAGTTTTTTTTTTTTACTTTTGAAATAAAAAGTGGAATTAATCAAGGTCATGCGTTACAAAAACAATATGCTCAATATGCAGCGTTCGATTCGGTTTACATGAGCATCCAGTTCAATCTTAAGGGATAGTTTGATAATACTTTTGGAGTTTAAGTCTTTTTCATAAAATACATTGATAAAAATACTCAAAAATTATTTACACAAACACCAATATATTTTATTTGTTATTTGAAAAAACTAGATTTTCCTTAAATCTCTCCTTTTGTTATATAAGTAAAAAGTAAAAATTATGACAAGATCACTGCATCCCAGACTAAACCTTAGACATAGGAACCGACTGTTGGTGTACATTGAAAAAGTACATAATATATTAGATGACCAGTGGTAATCTAGTAGATTACTCTGACAAGTAGCGACCCACACCCATGACCGACTGGGGTAATTTGAGCAAAACACATTTGATATGTGTCTAAAAATCCTATTGCGGTTCATACTTCATAGATTTTAACAGGACGTCATGACTGAAAATTAAAACTTTTTTTTTTTTTTTTTCTAACGAGAAAACAACAAAAAAAATCCTCTTTCAGTAATCCTCTGTCGGGCTTCTGTAAAGAGCATGAGGATATACTTACAACAGACAAAATCCCACAAATAAATGTTACATTGAGAAATTAAAATTATAATGTGAACACCCTTGGATAATGTTCTTTACTCTTACCACAAGTAAATATTCATGCATGTTGTCATCAATCCATCCTACCATCGAAGAATGTTAATCAACTCCAGCTATTTTGTGTTCTACTACCAACAACAACGGCTTTTATTTTAATTTTATTATTATTATTATTTTTTAAATACCGCTTAGCTTACGCTGAAAATCAAAGTGTATACTACGTCACAACTTTGATCCGGTGGCTGAGCTTGGCCTCCTAAAATCTCTGAGGAGGCCTTCTTGAGTCAGTGAGACGAGGAGCTGTCAGATCGAAAAGTAGCAATCTCAATATCTTGACATAAACATGCGTCATGGAGACGAGAATTGAACGATAACGATAAAAGGTAAAGAGATGAAAAGGGATCAGAGAAAAGGATGCCAAGAGACACTAATTTGTTCTGAATTACAAACACGTCAAGTACACTATTTACCTCTCCTTTTCGGTTGAACATTTGGCCTAAAACCAAACCACGGGCGTTGTAAGCACTAGGGCTAGATATCTGCGGAACACTATAAACATTAGCATTTTAACAAAACTGGAAAGGCAAAAAGAAAAAGACGGGCCCTTTAAGAGTATATTTACCACAAATAAGATCCAATCGTCAGCTCTAAGAGTTCGCTGGAACCACATCCTGCTCAAATAGAATTGCCAAAAACAAAGTCACTTTGTTTTTATCCAAAAATTATTGAAATAAAAAGGACTTTTCCGCGTTTTTAAGTTTTAACAAGACAATAAAACGGGCAATGGACATTCATAGTTCTGTAAATTTGAGCAATAACTTACGAGTGGTCCAAACTAACAGAACTTGTCTTCAAACCCTTCTTGCGATGTGGATTCAAACTTACCGAAAGAAATATTAAATCTGATGTGTATGCTACAACACATCTGCAGAACAAGCATACCAAAATTAAAAAGAACACAAGAAATATTATCTCTAATCAAAAGAATTAAAACTTCATCATGAGTTGCTACGCTATCACTATTCAGCTTTGTTATTTTGTAAAATACTAAAATTATAACACAAAATGGAATTCTCAGTGATCTGCCATGTACCTCATCTGATAAAGGCAGCAGAATATTTTAAGGGAAAATTTAGATATGATAAGTCAAAAACTACATGGTTCGTCATTTCAGTTGCCAAAATTTGTTATGCCGATATGTCAACCAGAAAAAGTATTTCGGAGTAAGTTGCATACCTATGCAAGGCCTGATCATCTGACAGTTTTCCTTTTGCTCTAAACCAGTACCTCAAGCTGCAATACAGTTCGTGTAATCAGGTGAAGAGGTTCAAATTTAATAAGCAAATGTACACCGACTTATAATGAAAAAATAAAATCCTAATATTCACATTAAATCAGAAGCATGTGTTGGTTTCAACCGCATATGAATTAATACAGTATGATAAAGCAGACAAACCTGGGAGGAGATTTAGTCTGATTTGTTGAATTGGAAGGCTCACAAAAACGTATTTCTATTGGCCATGGGACAAAGTTTGAAGTCGCCACCCTTGTTTCGATAAGTCCTGCATCAACCAATCATAAGTTTGAATTAAGAAAAGCAGAACATAGTACACCAACTAAAATATACTTGAGACCTTTGAAAAACAGTAAGATACGACTGAAAATGGTAAGTTCAGCCAGTGGACAACTTTAATCCTGTTCATTAGTGATAGATATAGCGAGTTTTTCTCCGTCCTTTTATCTCAAATGAAATCAAGCATATATTGTACTGAACTTTAAAAAGTTAAAGCTATTAAGTCCCGTTGATAGATCACAAGAATCTTATTAAAGTTTTTCTCCTGGCTTTTATCCCGTAACTTATTAGATAGATCGCAAAAATCTTATTCATTTTCTAAAGATATCAAACTATTGCAAATCTTCAATGTTAATATGTACGGTAGGGGATGGAAGAATGTTAACCTTAATACCAAATATCTGTAGCAACGGTAACAATGATTATATATGTTATAATATGGTAAAAGAAAAATTATAACTAACTGTTAGTAAAAAAATAAAGAGGAAAGCAAGAATGATAATTTTTAGCACAAATTAATGACAAAAAAACAAAAACCTTGGAAGAAGAGGATCAGTAAGCCGCCTCTCTCGCAGCTCTTCCATATTGGGAAGCTGTAACATAATAAGAATTAAAATATATGAACAAAAAAACAAAAAACAAAACAGAATCATTTGAAACAGTTATGAGCAAGTGCTATAGATTACTGTCTCTGGATCAGGCACAGATGGCATTGTTGCTTCCTGGTGGTCAAAGCCTTGTTCTTCTTTCTGTAAAATCAACTCAACAAAATGTTAATAGCAGTTTAAATGTTGTAGTATATTTGAAGCAATTATTATAGCATGCATGGTCCAAGAAAGAAGACATTGTTATGACCTACAATCTATTAGCTATATTGTCAGGGCAATAGTGAACGTAAAAGTTGGAAGTTCGCTAATGTTGCCTATATTGTACCAAAATCTCACCGAGAATGTATTCATAGCCATAAACTCAAGAGATAAAGACCAATTTGAATGATAGAATATATACCTGAAATGAAGCAAGCAATGTGAATATGATGTTTCCTTTCTGTATTGCATCTACTCTTCTAGTGGCAAAGCTTTTCCCATCACGTAGACGGTTTACTTGATATATAATTGGTACTGCAGAAGTATATTCACATACATCCATAAGTGAGTTTTCTGCATGTATTCGATAATTTTCTTAAAAATGAGATTGGAAGCCAATTAAAATGCAATGGGGGAAAAAAAAAAATTAAAATATGTCAATACCATAAATCCATGCAGGCCAAACTTTAAAAGGTTTGCAAATATTGATCAAAATGGTCGTTTAACGGACATATCAAGCAATCAACTGAGATAGCGAAGACAAGATAGATAAATATTTTTAATTTTCTATGTTACATATCGGTGATTCACTTCCTTCAGAATCCCTATTCTCTTTGTATCTTATCGCATAAATAAACATAAAACAAGGATAATGGGTTCCAAAAATAGAAGACTTCATGAGAATTCCTTAAAGTCTATAGATCATATATGCAGCCATAAACTGCACGCAAATGGAGGAGCCTAATTGAGAATTATAAAATTTAAAATTATAGAAGAAATGCTAATAAGAAAAGAACAACTGAAAGAAAGGAGATTCTAAACAGCAAATTCTAAGAGGTAACATTTAATATAATAGCGCCCATAATAATGTGGTAAATGCAAAAAACCAAAGATAAAATAATCTTTAAGCTAGAAAGCAAAAGTATCTTGAGAAAGCCTGATTATAATGTACTTACTATCAAAATCTCCAACGAGAAGGAAATAAACATGCAAACTATGGACAACTTTAAGACAATCAACAGTCTTTGATGCTGCTGCCAGTGCCTGCAAGTTGCAGATCATCTTAAATGATTTCCATTTAAACTTTTTTGTCCAGAACGCGACACTAAATGCAGAACATATCTTACAATAAAGTGGCAATGTGTAATGGAACAAAATGATGGTTAAAAATGGAGATATACCATCCAGCTGAGTTCCAAACAGAAATTAAAAACAGAACAAAAACTAACAAAGTTAACAAAGATCTTTATCATGGCTCCAATTTAGGCAATTCAGGTGGAAAGAAGCAAGCGTGGTACATGAAGTTGCTTTAGGCATTTTCGGAAAATCTAAAATCAGTATTTATTTTTATCCTTCTAAGTTGAAAGAATGTTGTGTAGCCTCGTGATCAGCTTTTTCCTTTCCTTCTCCTGCTTAGGATTTCTCTCTCTCCTACGGCTCAGTATTCCTTCTTGGATTTTGTCTACTTTTGTAATTTTTAACTTCTTTAAGTTTTTACTTATCAAGGGGAGGGGAGAAGATGCCTAGACCACATATCCAAATTTGTAATCAGGTGATATTTGGATGAAAAGTACCAAAACAGAAGATTGTTCGGAGGATTAGTCAATCTATCTAGTATAATTGTCTAGGGAATTCGTAAAAATTCTCATTCAAAATCAAGTCTCTTAATCACACATATGAACTATTTGTATTCTTTCCCTCCCTTTTAGCTGAATGAGAATGAAAAGATGTCGGGAATGCAAAGGGGACAAATGGCTTATATAAGCCATCAGGATACTCCAAAATCCTTTTGGAACAACCAGACATCAAAACATTGCAGTGGTATAAAATGAAAGCAAAAAAGAGAAAAGTTATGTTCCTCATGCCTGTCCAACCAACTGTCCTCCAAAAACCTTTCCAAATTTTGGTGCATCTGGCAAAGTGATACCCTTGAATATATTAACCTGCAAAGAAAACACATAACTGAATCTTAGCATATACCAAAATTACATCCTCTTTATGGTCAAGTTACAAATATTTCTTAGGACATTAGATAATGTCGTGTCAAATACAGAGGAAACAACATATTATCAAAATTCCAAAATGGTAACTGAATATAATTCACGTGCATAAAATCAGAGGCATGCTTCAAACATAATAAAATGAATTCACCAATCAATAGAGAGTAGCAAAGTCATTAATGAAGGCATGATAATCACGATACTTGTATAGTTGCAATTTCAAAAACTAAATAAGTTTCGGAAGAGTTGTGAAAGAGGGTTTATATATGAATTTTTTAGGAGCCTAAGAACAACTGAAAACAAAGATCTGTTTCAAAGCATAGAACTGAATCTGTCTTCAACAAATTTATAGGAAACCGTACTTCTATTGGCTCCAAATGCAGTATACTCTCAACAAGGGAGCATGTCCCAAGCGTTGAATCAGCCCTCCAGATTGAATTTGGCTGCAGCAGGGTACATTGTTCATGAGGTAACACCAAGCATGTGAGCTGCCAAAAAAAGGAACGACACATCAGAAACTCACTGCTAACATAACTTGAAACCTTAAGAAGCAAATCTTCTCATCCTGAACTACAACCGGCTCTAATCAATTTTTACATTGTAAAGGCAAAACACTAATGTAAACTTGCAATTACCTTAGACAAAGCAATCACATCGGCATGATGAGTGAACGACGGTGAAGCTACAAAAGCAAGGCAAGGTTAGGAGATTCTTGCATGACACGGGAAAAAACTCTCATACGTTTAGACCAAATACAGGGTGGTGACAAATGTAAATCACTAGAGGCACAATAAACAAAGAACAATAGTAACAAATTTTACTCCCCTTTTGAAAAAATTCTAGAATCACAGGTGACCAAACGGCCGCACCCAAATACTAGACCAACCTACTATAATAATTCCATAAACACCTAGCAGCGAAATAGCAAACAAATAAAGTAGCCCTATGTTTTAATCTGATAAAACCATACCATAATCAAAAGGTACAACATCCCAAGCAACCAGACTTAACATAAATGCAGTCATTGTCTCGCTAGAGCCATTCTAAAAAGGGAAATTAGCACTTCTTGGTGAAATAGGTTCATTTGGAATCAACTTAAAACTATCTGCTAGAGGTTTTAACAACCCGAATGATCCCGACCTTTTCGACTTTCCACAAAAACCAGTACTTTACATTCCACTAGCACTAAAATGGCTACTCCTAGCAGAAGTGGTAGAATTATTCCTAGTATTTCAGCCAAAACAAAAAACAAAAAAAACACATATATCCCCTGAATCAACATAAAATCAAGTTATGATATTTCTTAAGAATAAGAAGAACAACAGCATAAAATTGCAAGAAAACAGAAAGCCTCTCACCATAACCAAAATAATCAAAACGTTTCAATTGAAACTCGGTACGATTTTCGGCACCGGAATTAACAGAACCATTAACCTCAGCCTGTAAAACCACAATCTTATACTTAAAAAGCGAACAAAATCATTTTACTTCAAGAATTTTTATATATATACTTAAACAATCAAATCAAACCAAACCAAACCAAACCAAACTAACCTCTCCTTCCCAAACGAAGTAAACTCCATCGCCAGTTTCTCCCTCGCGAACAACATGCACTCCACGATCTACACAAAACAATTTTCTTAATTACAGCATTAATTAGACGCCTAAACAAATTAGAACCAGTTTAATCAATCATTTACAACCAAATAGAATTCAAGGAACCGACCGTAGCTTTTGACGGTGACTAGTTCGGCGATTCTCTTGAGCGAGGAGCCAGGCAGCTTCTGCAGCAACGGAACGCATCCGAGGAACTCAATTACTGCAAAAAAACAGAAACTTGGGATCAGAATTTTTCCAGGATTTTCTAGGCGACCAAACAGTGAGGAGCTCGGGTTCTGTAGCGTACCTGATTCGGAGTCCATGGAGCGGAGTTAAACGACGTCGGTGCAGGTAGGAAATGATCTGCGTGCTGGTTTTAGCTTTTACGTTCAACGGTGACTGAGAAAGGCGGCGACGGAGAGAAAGGGTGGGATCAGGTGCTTTGCGGTGCAGATTAAAGTGTTTAACGTTTGTCTCGTTGGGAACTGTACGATATGATTGGTTCAGGATAAAGGAAGAAAAAGAAAAACAGACAAGAAAAAAACAACTTTAGCACGTGATTAATGTGTTATTGTTATTGTTATTATTATTATATATATATATATATATATATTTTTTTTTTTGGGAAGAATCGTGAATAATGGTTGGTTTGTCGTAAATTATTAGGCTTGTATCTAATTTTTTAAGATTATGTAATTTTAATTTTCTGTTTTTTTTAGTTTAATTGATTTTAAATTATTAAAAATGTTACTTATATAATTATTTTAATTAATTTTCAGATGTAATTCATAATAAAGCATTAATTTTTAATCAAAATTTTTGAGGTAATTAGAAGTATAGTGTTTGAATGAATATAAGACGCTCTTCTAACATCATTTCATTGATACTTTAAATTCTTTTGTTTTTGTCATTTCAATGATTTCTTTTAATATCAATCATAAGATCAAAAAAATGCGTGTTTTAAACATTTCCTAAATTAAGAAAATTCGGGATATTTATTAAATAAACTGACTTATAAAATGACCATTTTTTCTCCAAAAGAAAAAAAAAAAAAAAAAAACCATTTTCTAAAGGATTTTTTCTATATACGCTTTTCATCATTGTATACAATTATATCTTTTTATTTCTTATCCATGATATCATATCATGATATTTATAAGAATGATTCACAAATGTATGATGATAAAAGTCATAACAATTAGTATAATTCTGAGGATACAAGTATTTATCATTGCTTGTATGGATTTATTTCGTAAATAATATGTACAAATCTGTTAATTAAAAACACAGTAAATATAATCAGATAACTTTACCAACAAAAATTATAAAAAAGACATAAACGTTAAAAAAATTATATTTTAAAATGTTTCAAAGCGTTCATTATACTTTATTTATTTATTTATTTATTTTTGAATAAAACGATTGGCTGATATTAATGATTTAAATCAAGTGTGACAACATTGGAAATAACATCTGGTATTTCCTCCAGCCAAAAACACTCACCATCATGAGTTTGAGCATATCGAGCAAGCATGTGGGCTACACCATTTGCTTTTCAGGAAATGGCATAACAGGGACCACCGCCAAGCTCGTGAAAAACAGAGATCGCATCTTTAATTCCACTCTAACAAATTTGTCATATATATATATATATATATATATATATCTATAACTATATATAGATAATGTTATAACTATATTTATTTTTTAATGTACAAACGCAGTATTTTTTATTTAACTTTTAGTCCGTCAATTTTCTTTTTTCTTTGTTTTCGGCCTTTCTTTTTTACAATTAATCTATTTTTGTATTGGCCTTTTTTTTTTTTTTTATCCTTTGACCTTTTTTGTATTTTTTTCATGCCTCTCTTTCTTTTTTTTTTTTTTTTCAAGTCCAATATTTTTTTAATTTTTCGGATCTATTTTTTTAACTTATTATTTTAATTTTTTTATATATAAATAATTTTTTACAAAATTTGTCCAACATATGCGCGTAACACATTCTTTATATAAATATATAATTTTAATATATATTTTTAATCCAATGTTATCACTAACCAATCCACCATAGAGTCTCTTATCTGTTAATAAAAAACGCAACGAATATAATCAGATAACTTTACTATCAAAAATTATAAAGAAGACCACAAATGTTAAAAACAATTTATATTGTAAAAATATTTCAAAGCATTTATTATACTTTTATTCCACTCCAACAAATTTGTCATATATCCAAAATCCAAAATCTAAATCCAATTCAAACAAATTTGTCATATATCCAAAATCCAAAATCTAAATCCAATTCAAAATATATAAAAGAGTGAAGGAGACTCTTAATATTTATTTTTGGTCATTAAAAACGCACCGTTTTGGTGCTTGTTACTTTTTTATTTTTTATTTTTTTTACTCTCGGTATGGGTTTAGTCAACAACTGTAGACAGTTGTTCATTGTACTAGCCGTATAGCTGTAAGATCTAGTTGTGTAAAAGTCTATTCAAACAGTAACTTAAGTCCCCTTCTTTTTTTTTTTTTTTTTTTTTTTAACCTTCCACTTATGTTCGTTGCATGCGATTGTTAACTTTGTTTATTTATTTAATTTTTATTTAGTATCATCATTTTAACATTGTCAAACATAATATAAAGGTTAAAATATGATATAAAATTGATTCCTTTTAAACAGGTATCAACTTTTTTTTTTTCAAATTATTTTAATCACGTATAGAGAACTTTTTTTAAATCATTATCCCAATAAATACATCTTATCTTGCTCTTAATTTTAAATATATTAAAGAAATGACATAAACTCATGTTTATTTCATGATTGCCCTATGTGCATCATGTTGGTATTCTTTCTCTTTTCTTTTCTTTAAGTAATTTTTTTCATCCTTTGTTAGGGACTAAAAATTGACTTTTCTTTTTCTTTTTTCTATCTTTTTGAAAAGAAAAGAAAAGAAAAAGTACTTATTCATTAACATTTTCTTTGCTTTAATAAGCCATATTCTCAATTATTTTCATTTTTATTATGATTATGATTTAAAAAGAGTATGAGTTATCTGAATATAATAAAACTAGTAGCTTTAAAGGCTATAGAATTTCAAAACTTTATTTTTCATTACTTTGAGATATTAATAATAAATTTCATTCATATATATATATATTTGCTATGTTTGGTTTTGAGTTCATTTATAGTAATTAATCGAGTAGTAAAATTCATAATTCATTAATTGATTCTTTTTTTTTTTTTTTGACATTTTAATGGGCTTACTCTTAGTTAGAATTCTCTTTCATGAAATTATAGATGGTATTGTGTCTTAAATGAGTTAAACGAAGTTTAGTTTCCGTTTGTTAAGTTCGAATTTCCTTGATTCAGTGAAAAATGTTGAATTTTTGCTAAAGAATCAATTTCTCATATTTGATTTTAACATATTGAAGTGGGAGAAATCAGTATTGGGTAGTTCTAATAATACACTTCTTTTGACTCTCTACTTACCCCTCTTAATCAAATTCTAGAATTACAAAAAATACCCATAAACAAAATGACAAAAAAAGACAACTATTATAACTTAATTACGTAAATAAAATTTTACCATAAATAAATTTATATTCATTTTTTCTTTCCACACGCACCTAAATATCAAATCCCCATATAAACAACATATAAACGTTATTATTTTAAAACCTATAATAAAATCCTAATTTTTACTTTTACACCCATGAAAAGGGGGGAAAAAAATTTATTAGTTGGTTTCTAATTTAATTACTTGTTGTTGTAATAGTCATGCCCTTAAGTGGTTTTTTTTTTTTTTTGGTTGCATTGTCCAAAGTTTTACGTTAGGAATTTTTTTTTCCCATTGGCTTTTTTTTTTCCCCGTAATATTTTCCAAGATGTTACGATTTTTTCCCCCCTTTGTATTATTGGCTTTCATTGTTCTCGTTGGCATTATAATAGTTTGGTTATTGATTGTTTACATTATATATGTATATATACAAGTCTTAAATTCGATAGCTGATAATATCCAGTAATGTGAATTTTACTTCCCGTAAATGGGAATTAATGCAGAAGTAAATGTAACTAAAGCCAATATAAATTCTCATTATTTTACATTTCCTTATGCATGAGCTTAGATTCTTAAAAATAGAAGTTTACATTCATAGTAACTAAAGTTACATTGTCGAATACTATCAAGTATCATATTTAAGATCATTCCTATGTGTGTGTATATATGAATTTCTTTTGTTGTTTATCCTTTCTTTCCAATTTTTTTCTAGCAAAAATTTTATTTAACCTACAAATAGATTAATTGCTTTTTAATTTGAATGTTTTCAAATATGTTTAAAAGATGATATCTCTACTTAATATAATACTTTTTTGTCCGTCTCTTCAGATTATCAAATACATCATATATAAACGAAATCACTATTTCTCAATTAATGTAAAGCTCCCTATTCTATTATTTTAGTTTGTTTGTTTTTTTTTTTTCAAGGAATATGAAAATATGAATTATAGGTTACAACATGTGGTATTTTTTCTATTAATTATTATTATTAATATTATATGTAGATATTCAGGAGTAGAACATCAAAATAAACCAAAAATAAAATAAAAAAATGGATGTGAAAATAAATTTGAAGTAGAGTACTTTTATTTTATAGAAATAATTAGGAATAATTTTGAAATTCAGAGAGTGTAATAAGTAAATCTAATCCTTTTAAATTTAATAGAGGTGTGTGTTTAAAAAGAGGGTGCGGAGAGTAAAAAAAATATATCAATAGAATCACCCATCAATTTTTTGATATAAAATCTAAAAAGAAATAGAGGAATATATTAATATTTTTCACATATTATACGAGTGACTATAAATATTTATAAAAGAATTTCTATTATCCTCTTTCATAGAATACCCATAATATTATATTCCATATAGATTACTGACTCTTGTAATGAGCCAATACTAGCATAACAAATGTAATTTTCTTAATAAAAAAGTCAATGTGCAAGTTTCACAAAACAACAAAATGAGTTGTATTTTGTTATTTGAAGATATTAAAATATTTCTTTTATTATATCATTTATATTATCATGCTTTTACGATGAAATTAAAATATAACTTATTATTATTATTTTTTATAAAAATATAATTTTTTAACTTGAACTCTTATCAATGTAAACTCTTACGTTTCTAACATTTTTTTTAAATTTTTTTATATTACAAATAATTTTTTACATTATAAAAACTTTAATTATAACTTAAAACGTGCATCACGTCATGACCAGTATATATATAATCCAAAGTTATCACTAACCAATCTACCATGTAGTCTCTTACCCAAAAAAAAAAAAAAAAAAAAAAAAAAAAAAAAAAAAAAATTTCTACAGCAGTTGTATGTTTTTTGATTCTTTATTTTATTTTTTTAGGGAAGATCCTTTATTTATTTAATTTTTTTATTTATCAAATTGCTTTAAAAATATAATAAGATACAAAAATTCAGCCAATAATTTTCTTTTACGAGAAAGCACAGAGGAATGAAGGCATTAAAAACGAGTAGATTCTCGAAGCTAACCCCAAAAAGAACAGCCTTTGACTTGCTGGTTTTCTTAAAACTTCCATCTTCTTCTTCATCTTCATCAATCTCTCAACATTTTCAGTACTTATATCTCCATCTTCAACAATTGAATATGTTCATATTCTCTTCCCTACAATTTATTTATTTATGAACAACTCCAATTTTTACCAACTCCACTCACCAAGTGAATGACCTCGACAGTAGCTCAAGAAGCTCCCCCACTTTCCCAGATCCCAATCACCCCACCAAAACCGCCTTTTTTTTTTTTTTGTCCGTTGCCCTTCTTTTTATTGAAAAAGAAATTCCCTTTCTCTTCATCTAAAAAGTACAGTATTGTGGGTCTTTCTTCTTCGATTATTCTCTCGTATACTGCATCAAAGCATATTTTGTTTGTATCTATAGCTTAATAGTAACCATCTTTATAGTTTTTTGCCTGCAAATTTCAAGACCTGGGTTTTGTTCCTTTTCAAAATTCCTCACATGGGTTTCCAATTTTCGTCCATATTGGTTCTAAAATAAGTTTGCTTTAGCTGTATATAAATTTTCACAAACTGGGTTTTCTTGGAAACTTCCATTTTTGTGATTGAACTTGTTTTTTTGTTTGTTTTCTTGTTTGTTTGTTTTTTTTTTCTTCCTGTAGTTGAAGCTTCATTTCTATATAGTTATGGTGTTGAGAATTTGATGCTCAATTTTGACATGATCGCTTAATAGTCGTCCATGTCAATCGCATGTGGGGTCCCCATCCTAGAGTGTGTGTACTGCCTGGGATGTGCTCGTTGGTTGTGGCTAAAATGCCTCTACACTGCTGGCTACGAGAGTGAGAACTGGGGTCAAGCCACCACCGAAGAATTCGAGCCCGTCCCGCGCCTCTGCCGCCTAATTCTAGCCGTCTACGAAGATGATCTCCGGAACCCGCTTTGGGCTCCCCCTGGAGGTTATGGCATTGACCCTGACTGTGTGATCCTAAGAAAAGACTATGAGGAAACCCGGGGCCTGGTTCCACCTTATATGGTTTATCTTGATCATGACAATGCTGATATAGTCCTTGCAATTAGGGGACTCAATTTAGCGAGGGAATGTGATTATGCAGTTTTGCTTGATAACAAGCTGGGGCAGACGAAATTTGACGGCGGATATGTTCATAACGGGCTGCTGAAGGCGGCAGGGTGCGTTTTTGATGCGGAGTGGGAGGGTTTGAGGGAATTGGTGGAGAGAAACCCAACGTATACATTGACGTTTACCGGGCATTCACTTGGAGCAGGGGTGGTGGCTTTGTTGACAATGGTGGCGATTCATAATCGCGAAAAGCTAGGAACGATCGAGAGGAAAAGAATTAGATGCTATGCCATTGCTCCTGCTAGGTGTGTGTCTTTGAATCTGGCCGTGAGATATGCGGATGTTATTAACTCGGTCGTACTCCAGGTAAAATCGTCAGAATTCATTGTGAAATTTTGTGGTCTGTTGTCTGCATTTCGAAATCTAGAAATAGAATTGTGATTGTTTAGAAGACTGATATGAGCTTTGCAAACTAAGCCACTGCATATGCTAGAGGTTGAACTTGCATAGTACCTTGGACACAACACGACACAAGTAGTGTGTGTTCGTTAAAAAATAATTGGCACAATTGGTCCCTGGATTGTTTGGTGTGCGACACTTTGGTTCTTGAATTTTAATTTCGAAAAATCAACCCTTGAACTCTTAATTTTGTTGCAATCTTGGTAAAGCCGAAGATGGATATTTAAACGTTGGTTTGCATAGACACCAATGCACTTTTACAGTTAATTGCAGCAATGGATTTTAAAAATAGAGTAACAATTTGATGCAAGTTCTCATTGTGTAAAATATACACGGTTATTTATCTCAATGTTCAGTTGGATTTAACTTAGTATAGAGGGCCTATCATTTGATAACATTGAAGGATGAACTGTCATATTTAGGAAATGGACACAATGGGAAGAAACTCACTTTAGTTTTCTTTAAACAAGAAACTGCTCGCTGGCTAGATCTATCAGGTGCTGTTTTCGATAGCCGGATATATCTTGACACCATATTCACTTCTAAAGAAACTTTTTGATATCCGAAACGCAATATTTTATCATACTAGAACCAAAGAAAATTTGATGATGAAGTTGATCTTTGAATGTGAGAGTTGATTTTTCAGAGGAATTCAGTTGCTGCCTTCTTATTGTCGCTAATACATGTTTACTAATGGATCAGGATGATTTCTTACCCAGGACAACGACTGCTTTGGAACATGTGTTCAGATCACTTATCTGGTAAAATCTAGTATGTCTTAGTCACCTTTCTTGCATCTGATAATTGCTAAGGATTCTTTTATAGTTTAGTGAGATGTCAGATAAATTTTTCTTTCTGGGCTTTGGGTTGGGAATAGGAGGTGTTGAGTAAAACCTAACTCAAGAACTTGATATGGGATCTCTGTTGTGCCATATTGACAATACAGCTAAATCTCGTTTTTATCGACCATTGCCATAGATTCGAAGGCTGTAAAAGTTGCATGGCATAGATTTATTTTAACCTCTATGGAGAGAGAATAAGATCATGAATTTTCTGGTAGTTGCGACTTCAAAATCTCGTGACCGTTGTTATAGGAGATTTGCATGTCCTTTTTTCTTGATCACATTCGACGATTTGCGATGTAGTACTAGAATTTAGCTTGTAATGCTATTAGTATAGTGTTTTTTGTGTGATACTGACCAGGCTGGTTTTTTTCATTTGAACAGTTTACCATGCTTACTTTGCTTAACGTGCTTGAAAGAAACATGCACGTTGGAGGAAAAGAGACTAAAAGATCCAAGAAGGCTGTATGCACCTGGTCGTCTATATCATATTGTCGAACGAAAGCCCTTCAGGTAAAACTTTGTTTCTCGATGTAGTACCATTACGTGTTTACTCAACTAGGTTGTGTTTCTTTTTTTCTTTTTAATCTTTTATTAAAGTGTCTTGGTAGTTTTTGTGTCCGTTTCACCAAGCGAGATAGGAGCTAGGAAAAGGCTTAGGTAGCCCCTTTAAGTGAGAATATTAGTAGCAAGGAAATTGAATAGAGTGTATGACCACCGGGGAACGATATTGTTGGGGTGGTCATAGATATTGTTGTGGCCTGGGAAACGACCTGGTTGTTTCGGTCTTCCCAAAACATATGTCCTCACTTTTTGGATAAGTCCAGGTTGCATGATAGAAACACATTGGAGAACTTGGTCCTGCAATGTTCTCATTTAAAAAAAAAAAGGGGGGGGTAGCAAAAATGACCTTTTATTTCTCTTAAAAAAAGGCGCCCCCCCCTTTTTATTTTTATTTTTATTTATATATATATGTAATATACTTGCTGGGAGAACAATTAATTTACCCGGAAAAGTTTAAGATGGACCAGATAATAATTTACTTACAGGCCAATGTTTAAAAAAACCAGCCAAAACCTGCCATTTATTGAAGTAGGTAGCCAAATCCGGACACCTACAACCACTTCTGTATAGGAAAGAAGAACAAAATATTAGATTTTTAATGGAGAAAAAGATAAACTAGATCGTTGTTTCATTGTTATTTTCCCTGGTTAAGTGGAATGTGTCATATGAGTAGTAATGGAAGTGAAAGAGAGATTGAACTATGAGGCAATAATTGGATGCTCGATACTTGCAGGATAGGACGGTTTCCTCCAGTGGTAAGGACTGCGGTGCCTGTGGATGGGCGATTTGAGCACATCGTTCTTTCTTGCAATGCAACTTCTGACCACACCATACTTTGGATAGAGAAAGAATCCCAGAGGGCTCTTGATGTAAGTTCTTAGATCCTCAAAGTACGGAAAATGTTAGTCAACCAAAACAGTACTTAGATTCTCCTTGTTTTTGTTGCATCTGATAGGTCACGATGAGAAATATCCATCAGTATAGTTATTTGTTTCTCGCTATTGCAGCTAATGCTGGAAAGAGATCAAATCATGGAAATTCCGCCGACGCAGAGGATGGAGCGCCAAGAGTCTCTTGTCCGGGAACACAGTGAGGAGTACAGGGCGGCTCTTCAGAGGGCCGTAGCTCTAAATATACCTCACGCTACCTTATCTTCGCCTTACGGGACATTCAATGAACTAGAAGGAGGGGAGAATTCCGGCAGATCGGGGGAGGAGAATTCCAGCAGATCGGGGGAGGAGACTTCATTGTTGTCATTCAAGAAATGGAGGGAAAGTTGGGATAACTTCATAGAACGTCTGTTCGATGTGGACGAGTCCGGTCGAATGGTGTTCAAGAGGACATAATCACCTTGTAACATAGCCAATAAAAAATTTTAATTCTTTGATTCAATGAGAAATAATCCTCTGTATTTATGTTTGTTCAATCCAGAATTCCCACATGAAGATAGCATAGAGATTGGCTTCTATTAATTGTACAAAATGCTTGATGCTTATATAGGTAGTCATAGCAATTTAGCTTAGATATTGATGTAAATTATTTGTATTATGTATCATTTATGGACATTTAAACGGTGTGGTGTACCAGCAAACTACTCTCTCTCTCCCTCGTTTCTAATTTCTATCCCTCTTCACCAAACATGTTGCTATGCTATGCCTGGGTGGGGTCAGGCACAGAGCTAGTCGATGCTTAGTCGGGGCTGGTGCCCGTATCCCTCACATTCTTAAATTTTGTTTTTAGCATTGAAAATTTTATGGTTTTCATATTTTATTCCCACTGAGATTTAATATTCTCATGTATGTCCCCGTTGAACTTTACATTTTTAATTCTTTCATCTCATATATATTTTTATAGATGTGTGTGTGTGGGGTAGTTTTTGGAAAATAATATAATGCAACTTTTATTATAGATTTTTATATTTCTGATGGTATTTGTTTCCCAAAATTTTTTGAATGTACGTCCCATTAAAGTAGTTTGTTGGCTTTGCATGTCTCCCACTAAGATTTTTTTTTCAATGCCTATAATTTATTAGAATGGTACTTGTGCCTCCGATTAAATTTTTAAAATCTCAAGTGTGGCCCCTCCAATTGGTAAATAAAATTATAATTATGCCCTATTAAAATGTTGGGCATCCCTTTTTAGGAGTATAACTTTAAAAAAACAACAAGATTCATGTCATTTCGTAGCTTTTTGAACATGTAAAATATGAAAATTCTGACAAGAACAAGACAATGAACAGGACGAGGAAGACCAGCCCAGTAGCCGGACTGCTCTGCTTGAAAAGTTTGTCAATATTATGACATTTAATATTTTTCACTTCTTTTGAAATAAAACATTCTTTGTCAACTCAAAATCATTAGTTGCAACTTGCAACCATCCATAATATAACTATATTGAGGAAAATATCGGGTTAATTATGCATCAAACATACATATTATTGAACTTCAGATGGAATTAGTTTGCATTTATTGAAAAAAAAAAAAATCTGACATTAATTTAACATCTCCAAGTATAATGTCATTAAGGTAAGTGAACTTGGTAACTCTATGACCTAATTTCACACGTTTATTAGATTGAGACAAAATTAATTCTCATTGATTGATAAAATCTCACATTAGTTTAATATTATTAGGCAAAGTGTTACCTGACTTCATTACAAGGTGTAGAATTCAAATCCTCATGTTCCTAATTAAAAAAAGAAAAACTAATAAAAACAAAAATTTTGGATTCCGTCACCGAAGAAAGGTAGAATGGCTTCATTTTCAATAGCCATATAGAAGAAGGTTTATATAATGATATTCTGAACTCCTTAACGGTTACTAACCTACCTTTTGAAGATCGGGAAAAATGCCCTTATGGTGTAACTAACTTCCGCTCTATGAAATAGTTATCCATAGGATAAATATGTTGCTTGTGTTTTCTTTTGTATTTGGAGTTATAAATCAGAACCTGACATGACATGCTGATATGTGTACTTTCAATACATTATGCCATGAAGAACAAAGAGCACCAAATTGTATTTATGATCTGTTTTGATCATAAATTGTATTTGAATATCCATTCATTCTTAATACTTGTATTTAAATGTAAAATTTGAATTGTGTATTCATATTAATGTATGGTTGGATAGTTTTTCCTAAAATTAACCCTTGAATAGTGCAAAAGTTTAAAAATGAATTTGATACGAATTTCTAAAAAGTAAAAATTTAGATTTGAGTTTAATAGTTGTTAAATAGTGAAACAGTAAAAAAGTTTCACTCTTATAGTGGTCTAACCAAATACCTATTGCAATTTAGTATAACAATAACTATTACAACAACTCGTCTAAACCGATACAAGTCTTTCAATGACTCTATCTTTTTTAAATTGAGTTCAAAAGATATTTTGGCAACCCTGATCAATTTGCAAGATAACAAGTACTCATAAAACTAATATAATAATATTCTCTAGGGATGTTCGCGTATCAAATTGGGTAGATCAGAGCTCAATCCATAATCCAATCAATGACCTATGGATTGGAAAATTTCCAATCCGTTACTAATTCGTGAAAGTCCCAATCCAGTCCAATCTATTTCGTAAAGATCAAATTAAAGGATTGGATTCATGGATTCAATCTATATACTCTAGGAACTAAAATAAACATACAAAAACATAAAATAGCTCAATAAACTAACTACACAGTCAAATTTAAGTATTCAATAATAACCTATATTGTAACATAACGATCCACTGCAACAAACAAATATCAATTAAACTTTAAAAAGGAAAAAGAAAAAAAAAAAAAAAAAAAGAGCAAATTATGGGCCAGATGTTTTATGAACTCACCTTCGTTTTGCTCTTGAACTCATTGTGTTTTTCACTTCACTATTTCCAAAAACTTGGTTCTTTCCCTTGGTCATGTGCAGTATATTTGGCTTTTTACTTGTCTAGAGCCGCTCAGCTGATTCTCAAGACATGTTTATTGCAAACAAAAGCCACTCTATTGTTCTTGATCAGACAACTTCTATCTCAAGTGTCAATATTTTATATTTTATATTGAGGAAATTGCTCTGTTAGTAACGTCAAAAACATGAATTTGAGGACCAACAGAGCAATTTACTCTTTTAATATTTATTTTTGTGAGAATTTCAACTGTTCATTTGGCCTTAATGTTTCACCTCAAGATTTGCATGAGATGAGAAGTTGCCATGATAGCAATTTTTCTGTGAGCAAAATAATAGTAGTGTCAATTATTAGTAACAGAAAGTATGAACTAGGCTTCGATTACAGAAGCAGCCCGGTAAAACAAACGAGTCAGCCAGTGTTTTGCTTTGCTTTCCTTTGCAATCATTACTTGTGCAAAAGACGTTTCAAGTTTGCAGAGCTTCCGAAATAGATCCTGCAAGACTTAAGACTTCAAATGGAGCTCTGTTGGCTATGTCTTTGACGGTAAGCGGGCAGGAATCTGTGATCCAAAAGTAGGCAAATGCCTTCTCCAAGCCTGAAAATGGAGTCCAATGGCAATAAGATCACAAACACTACACTGGGAGGGTTGATACTACAGCAGTAATTAGAAGTTTATATCCTTGCTAACAGCCAACCAAAAAAATAAAAGAAAAAAATAAAAGTTACCATCTTTATGGGTGAATCGCTCCCATGAACGCTTAGGAAAGACGCCATGAGTTACGTATGCACTAACCTTGGCGGCACCATGAGCCGCCAACACTTTCTGGAAGAAAAGCAAAAGCAAAGGTCAAGTTTTCAATAAACTCGTACAATGGACCCTTAAGATGTTTATGGGTTATGACATAAAGTTTATGAGAATGATACCATAGTCAAAAAATTGGTTAAATTTTTTTTATATTATATGAAAAGCACATAAGTTGATGCTTCAGAAGGATGTCCACTAAAGAATTACCTGGCACTCAATCAGGGTCCCTCCAGATTGGACCAAATCATCAACGATCACAACATGGTAACCAGCAGGATTTCCCTCCTTGATCCGAACTATCCTCTTATCGCCTTCACGAACCTTATTGCATACCACCTGCGATTTGATAAAATTTTATAAACTAGATAACGTAAGGCTACAAAACTACTCGTTAGCATTACTGTCAACAAAATCCAAGACCAACCATGGGAAAATGATCGAACTGCTTGTGAAATCGTTTCCAAGCTCCGTCATCGGGAAATGCAACAACTATCTGGGAGAGGACAGCAATTAGAATGAAGATCAGGGACATTGATAACAGAACAAGTGAGAAACCATTTATCAGATTGTGTTAGAGCTAGTGCAGTGTACTTACTTTGTCAGAATCAGAAAGCTGGTGCAGGCGTTGCTTTAATAGAGGAATGCCTGTCTCAAACAAAGGCAAAACATTGTCCCCAAAGTAAAACCTTTCCTGTGTTATAACAGAACATGACCACATGAGCAAAGAAATAAGTAGTCATAGAATGGAAATATAACAAGAGAGTACTACCATGGTAATGACCATGCATCAAAACATGAAACAACAACATATAGCACCGATAAGATGAATTGGATGGTGCTAATGATTTACTTTCAACTTTTCCCTACTTGTTGCATAAATTTGTATACGAGTTTCTGTTCATAATCAGATCTTTTGTTTTTAATCATTATTATTATTGTTATTATTTTGGGTAAAATAAGCTTCCTTCTCTTAGGAGCATGACAACACATATCAAAACACATTTTCATAAAGTAATTCATAATTTTACACAAAGGGAATTCTAATTTGGATGATTTCATTTTAAAAGATGCAAAATGGTATAGCATAGAATCAGATTCCTCAACCAATCTACTGAAGCAGGAGAGTGGATTATGAGTTAATTTAGGAGATGGACGAATTAAGAAAAGGGACTTCTAAGCCAAGCATGCTTCACACCCCACAAATGAATTAATAAAATGGATTTCTATGCCAAGCATGCTTCACACCCCACGATAGAAGAGAAAATAAAAGAACAAAATATTGCTATTTGTGTCAGCACAATTTTAAACTTCTAAGCAGCCTCACTGAATACATAAATTAAAATTTCCATGGAAAGAAACCGAGCAACCTGAAATTCTTTTTCTCCTAAAACAAATGAAGAAATTATCAACGAGAAACAAAACAACCAAATGTCACATTCACTTCAAGACTAAGACAACCTGCAAAGCATGTATGTCATATATGACCAAACTAGTCGGGCCTCCACTTGAAATGGGAATATTACTCAACATCCTGGCAAGGGTAAAAGCAGTGGCTACATCCCCTTCTTCTTCCATTCGCTCAAAAGAACCAGTAGGGAAAAAAGGTAATACTACAGTGAAGGAGGCAACAAAAAGTCGCGGCAGTGCATATATTACGGAAAGCTGTTCAAAGATAACTCCTTGGGAGCTAAAGGATGACAGAAAGGCGACATGTTGACCTCTGAGTTCTTGTGCATTGTTTATAAATATGTTGGGAAATCCATCATCAAAACTCCTGAGTATGAATGAAAACAACTAGTGTTACAAATTATCTTTAGATAAAGCACGTCTTTCTATTGTATACTGTTGTAGCAGATGACAGAAAAAAAAATTCTAGAATTGAAATTACCCAAACTTCATAAGTTAAGTAAACGGTCATTAAATTCTATGCCGTCAAACGAATTTTCCAACAAGAGTTGGAAAACCATACTAAGCTAATACACTCCTAGACGTCCAAGACAGCTAATCTTATGTAGAAATATTCTAGGAGTATTTCTGTGCCAAATCGTGCTGATTCCATGCCATAGTTTGGATTCTACGAACCCGCAGCATTAATGTTTATAAAAACTGTATTTAAGGCTGAAAGGCTTGAAATCTTATACCATAAAATCAGTATTGAATCAGGTGAAATGACAAACCAAAAATTCTGTCATTACTTTACAACTAGTTTAGTTGGACAGATAACTGCCCCCAGTTAAGACAAGGAATCAGAACATCCTAGAACAATCACACTGATGCAGATTATGGTTTTGGACACCTTTTATGACTTATTAAATCACCCATAACATCTCTTCTGATTCTCATTACAAATCCCTTTATGCACTCTAACAACCAAGCAAGGTAACAGTATAAATTGAAAGTAAAAGACAATGGTCCAATCCAAATTCCACCAAAATCATAACAAGCAACCTCAGTATGATGCTCCAACAATCAAATTATTAGAATTTCCAGACACCATCAAGCAAAAACATTAGAAAAAAAAAAAAAGAAAAAAAAAAAGTCACTTTTCCTTTTCATAGGTGAGCTTAGAAGAAAAGTGCCCATCTTTAATTTCATAACCAAAACGATAAATAAAGCACCTTAACAGACAGGGCATGTGAAGTAAACAAATTGGTATGTTTCTTTTCTTCGTATATATATATATATATATGTGCAGAGAGAGAGAGAGAGAGAGGGAAAGGACCTCCATTTGATGGTCTGAAGGGTAATGGAGTCGGACTGAGAAGCAATTTTACGGGCAAGGTCTTCGGACTCGGAACAGTAGAAGAGGTAAATCTGCTTTTTCTGAGACTTTTCCATCGCCGTTGAAGAAGGAGAAGAAGAAGATGAAAGTTCTGACACAGACTGAACGACCGACGAAGGACTCAGAGTCTAGAGAGTGTTTGGGAAAGAGGAAGACGTAATCAGGTTATTCTAAAGGGTTTTGTTTTGTTTTTGTTTTTTTTTTTTTTTTTAAATTAATTTTACAAATACCCCTCAACAATAGATCCTATTTTACTTTGTCCCTGATTGTTTAAAACCATTCAAAATGCCCCATTATATATACATAACAGTTCAAATTGCCCCCTTCCATCTCCTTTAGTTTATAAACTTAACAAAATTACTGATGTGACAAGTTCATTAAACGTTAATTAAAAGTATTTCAAAACATAAAACTTAATTATTAAAAAACTAATTGAAAATATATTTATCTTTAAAATAAAATCAAATAAAAACAAAAGCCCAGGTAAAACAACATCTGCAACTCCTCCATTTATTAGCATTTCAGACACATATTACCCAGTTCTAGAAGCTCAACTTCTTTATTCAGCCTAAGTACCCAAAAAATATACTTAAAAAAAAAACCCCAACATCTGATCTATATTAATCATATATTAATCAAAATGAAACAAAAAGTAAAAAATATGGGGTAGATGGGGTGGTAAAGAATGGTGGCGCCTTTCTTAGCCTCTTCTTTCGTCCACTCAGGTTCGATGCTCATGGAACTCCCGCAAGATCCTTGCTCTGTCTTTGACTGTAGATGTTAGGTTAGAGGTCCATCTCTTCTTTACCATTTCCAGGGAAGTAGATTCCGCTTGTGGGCCTGAAAATAGGGAGATAAAGGGGCCACCATAAGAGCCTTTATTCACAAAAATAAAAAAATAAAAAAAAAAGATGAACTTTTTGCCCATTTAAAACAAAGCTTTGGCCTTTGTAAGTACCCAAAAGCAACAACGAAGTCGAGCTTGAAACCCGAAAACAAAAGGGAAAAGAACGAAAAACGGGATAACGATGGAACTCCCGTAAGACCCCTATTCTAGCTTTGGCTGTGGATGTTGGGTTAGAGACCCCATCTCTTTTTTACCATTTTCAGGGAAGTGGCTCCTGCATGTGGGGCTGAAAATAGGGCGATGAGGAGGTCACCACCAGAGCCTTTATTCACAAAAAAAAAAAAAAAAAAAAAAAAAAAAAAAAAAAAAAGATGAACTTTTTGCCCATGTAAAACAAAGCTTTGGATTATGTAAGTACCCAAAAGCAACAACGAAGTCGAGCTTGAAACCCGAAAACAAAAGAGAAACGAATAAAAAACAGGATAACAATCCTCTGGGAAATAAAGGGAATAGCAAAGTGGACTGAAGCCGCCGTGAGATCGGTCCAGAGAGGTCACAAATAAAAACTGGTTTGCCGCATTTAAGATTGAAATTGAGCGCCAGAATCCTGACCAATTACGAGAACACCGACGCCGAGTTGGATTTCGGTGTCGATGAAATTCCTTCTCTTATAGCTGATTTGGAGGGACATGGGTCGGACCACGACAATTTGAAAGCAAGCAATTTGGGTGCCCGGGGATACCCAGAGGGGAAACTCTCATTGTTCTATTTACATTTTATTTTATTTTATTTTGAAATTGGGGGTGGGGGGATCAAACTCTGTATTTTTAGATAGAATCAGGTATGATATTACTGCTAGACTATGTCTGCAACCACTATTTATGTTTTATTTTTGTTTTACATTAAAAATGAACACATTTTTAATTATTTTTTAACAATTAAGGTTTATATGTTAAAATATTTTAATTAACATTTAATGGCATACCATGACAGCAATTCTGTTATGTTTATAGACAGAAGAAGACGGAAGGTGCAATTTGAACTGTTTTCTATATATATCATGAGACATTTTAAATGGTTTTGAACAATCAAGTTACAAAATGAAATAGGATCTATAGTGTTGAGGTGGCATTCTAAAAATTAAAACTATTTTTTTCTTTCATTTTTATATCTTGTATTTTCAGGTATTTTGAATAAAATAAATTGCTATAATGGTCTCTGAACTCTTCATAAAGATGCCGTTTAGTCCTTAAATTTCTTTTTTTTTTATTGGTCCATCCATAAACTCTTAAAAATGATATAAATTGATCCTTTTTGCTGATAGTCGTCCCATTTTATGTTTAGTGATCTGAATTTATTTTGATAAGACTAAAATGCCCCTTAATAAATCAACTAACTATTTTTCGACAACAGACTTGGCTTCGTGAAGTCTCGTGACGGCGGATTTCACATGGTTCGGGCGGGGAGAGGGCTGCTGCGGCGGTGCCTTTTTTGTTTTTTGTTTTTTTTTGTTTTTGTTGTTTTGGTTTGCAAGTATGTGTCTGAGAGAGAGAGAAATAAATGTGATTTTGTAGAAGAAACAAGTTCAAGGACTGATAAATAAATAAAAAAAAAAAAAAGTTTGATGAGCACGGTCTTTTTATTGTTTTTTGTTTTTTAAGATCATAAAAGATTAAAGAGACCATAATAAATTATTAAGAATTGAATATCTTCAAAGAGAATTTAGGGGTTAAAAAAAACCTTCAAAAAGAGAAAAAGAATAGTTTAATGGTAATTTTACACCTGACTCTAATATGAGATGAATAGTATGAATCTCGATCTATATAAGTGATCTTTGTTTTTGTATTATTTCTGCAAACGATCTGTGAATTATATACTCAGTTTTATATTGATCCCTAACTTTAAATTTTACACGTCATATTATCTTGAATTTTTCTACTATTATGCAAATGACTCCTACGTTAGTATTCTATCAAAAAATGTATGTGAATTGAATACGTTCAGATCACATGAACTTTAATTAAAATTAAAATCATAATTAAATATTTTTCTATAGAAAAACTACATCTCCAAAATATCTCTAATGGTGTTATATATTTTAATGAAAATACAATTTCTTTTAAAAAAAATCTCTTATGAAGGTACAATTTTCTTTTAAAAATGTTTAATTATGATTTTGCCTATAAGTCAAGCTTATATGATCAAAACGTCCTCGATTTCAATTTTACTCTTTTACAGAATGTTGACAAAGAAAATGTTAGTGTGACAATAAAATCTAAAGTCATGAAGATTATTTATAAAAATAACTATTTAAAAAAAGAAAAGAAAAGAAAAGAAACCAAAAGTGAATATAAGCAAAAGATGTTTGCTTATCCCTTGCTGGCAATAATTGACATTGATGATGGAGAAAATTTAAAATCATATTCCAACAAAAGGATTCAAGATCTATTAAAAAATTATTGAGAATATAATAATTTAAACTGAAAAATAAGACAACAGATCTGGACTCTAACAGAAGAATGTCTTAACTCTATATTGGGCCAATTTGGTAATGCTATGTTGTGAAATTTTTTTACTGTAGCTGTTTTGTAAGTCCAAAGTTATTGTGGCTAAAAACAGGTAGGCATTTAAAATTTTTTTTTTCAAAGTTGCTATGAATACCAGAAGCAAAATTTAGGTGTTTGGTAAATTATAAATAACGTTGTTGTGTAAACGTATAATGACTAAAAAGAATATCATATTTTTGTCTAATAAATACTCTAGTATGCATATGTATTGTTTGACATTTTAAAATTTTACACAAATTATAAAGAAGTTTATGTTATTTTTATTTTATAATTTAAAATAAGTCTAAAAACATTATATATATTCAAGACAATAAATTATTATTAAATAGACATAAAAATTTGATAAGAAATGTTTTTATAAAACAAATACTAATTAAACAAAGGTATAATTTGTAATCTATAATTTATAATTATTTTCAAGAGGAAGATAATTTGTAAATTTTAAATAAATAGTTTATTATTTGGTTTGAAGATAACTAAAGTAAGTAGATTGAAATATTATTTATTGTTAAGAATATTTTAGTAAATTTGTAAAATGACAGCAAAAACATGTGTGTAGAAGTAATATCTGACCTATTTCTAAAATTCTACTGTGCTGCAATAATTTTTAAAATCTATTGGACAGAAACAAGATTTACTAAACACTTCTAACCTGCTAATCTAATCTAGAAGTAACTTTCAAAAACAATGCAAAACGAGCCCATTATATATGAATGCCGATGGACAATGGCTAGGAAAGTCCAAGGCCTTTTTCTTAAAGGTATTTTTGATAAATGCCATAAAATCATGCATTTGATTGTTTTTTGTCATACAAGAAAAAACTGTTACAAGAAATGTCATAAATGACATCATAAATATTTATTTATCTATTTATTTTAAAATATTAAATATTATTAATAGTAAGTACATGATGTAATCACCTGGGTTACCATTGGTTACTAAATGATAATCAGTTGGTTATTGACCGCTGGTAATAACCGGTTGATTACTATTTGGTAACCAGTTGGTTACTAAACAGTGACCACCGCCGCCGGCCAACCTTTTCTTCATTAAGGTCAGCCTGGCCAACTTCTTTATATGGGATCGCCCAACCCATATTTCCCTTTTGGTCCGCTCTGGGTCAATCTGGGGCTGGGCTTAAGTTATGACTTGTCTTTCTGAATTTTACACTTACAAAATTTCTAATTTATAAATTATAAAGGTTCTTTTCACAAATGGTCCCTAAACACTTTAATCTCAAATTGGTCTCTAACTTTCAATTTTACACATCACACTACCTTGAACTTGGTCGTGTATGGAAGAGAGTTCCATAAAAAGAGAAAATGAAGCCCGACAAGTCTGGTTCACTTAATCGTAAACTTTAATTATTTAACATTTATTAGGAAAATGAGATTACAAATTCTAATATCTTTTAATGAGTTGAATATAAAACATGTAAAGTCATTTTATCAAAAATTAAACTATGTATATCGAATAGTTATTACAAATATAGTTTATCGGTAATTTCGGGCAGGTAACTAGTTGGTTACCACTTGATAACTAGTTGGCTACCGAACGGTGACCGCCGTCGCCGACCAACCTTTTCTTCATTATGGTCAGCCCGGCCCACTTCTTTATATGGGCCCGTTCAACCCAAATTTCCCATTTTGCCTACTCGGGTCAATTTGGGTTGGGTTTAAGTTATGACTTGCTTTTCTGAACCCTTACACTTACGAAGTTTCTAATTTATAAATTATATCTTTTCACAAATGGTCTCTGAACACTTTAGTCTCAAATTCGTCTCTAACTTTAAATTTACAAATCACACTACCTTGAACTTGGCCGGATATGGAAGAGAGTTCCATAAAAAGACAAAAGAAGTCCGACAAGTCTGGCTCACTTAATCATAAACTCTAGTTATTTAACATTCATCAGGAAAATGAGATTACAAACTCTAAAATATCTTTTAATGAGTTGAATATAAAACATGTTAGATCGTTTTTTATCAAAAATCAAACTATGTATATCAAATAGTAGTTGCAAATATAGTTTAATGGTAATTTTGAACGTAAATGTATTATAAGATGTCCATACAGAATTGTCCATATTTTACATCTAAAGTGCTATAATAAATATATTGAAATATTATTACAATATTTCAACATAAGGCGTAAGATTACTATCCTAATCCTTAAATGTTGGAATTTAGAAGTGGGGGATTCGAACTCTGCATATTTAGGTGAAGTCAGGTATGATATTATCACTAAACTATACATACATCACTTGGAATTTACTTTAATTACTATTAAAAAACAGAAAATGTTTCCAAAAATAATACCAAAGACCTGAATGTCTTAGATAGTTGTAAGTGAAAGAGACTATATCCATCACCAAGAAGAAGTGAAGCCAGAATGTCAGTAGGAGAACCCTGAGTTAAGTGATCGTGGCGTGGTAGAATGTCTGCTCAGGTGGCTTCATTCTCATCAACAATGATGGTCAATGTCAAATAAAATACGATGGCTAGGAATAGCCAAATCAACCCAGCTGGCTGGTCAATCTCAGAGATCTTATCGACCGGCAAACCGGAGACGGACGACCACGGTCGATCATATTTTGGACAAAACTGCATATGGGACAAAATCTGCTAAAAGAACTTGAATTATATGAGCAAGCTATCTCTCTCTCTCTCTCTCTCGTCACATCATCACAAAAATAAATTAGTGCTATTGTAATTTTGGACAAGAAAAAAGAAAGTTCTCCAAAATGCATGACAGATTTCTTCCCTAAAGAAACATTAATATATCTCGTTCAAGTATAATTCTTAAAAAAAAAAAAAAAAAAAACCTATTAATAAGATACTGTTGCAAACAGTTTGAGATACAATTACATTATTGTACATTTAAAAAAAAAAAGGTAATATGATTACAATATTCGTATCTCGTAACTAAAAAAAAAAAAAAAAAATGACATGATTATAATATTTCAAAAAAAAAAAAAATTGGTATGATTACAATGCGGTAAGGTTTTCGTTTAGTTAGGGATTTCTTATTTCTTTTTCGGAAGTATGATCGGGTATTTTTCATACCCTACCATCATAAAATTCTCAACATATATATGTACATATATTTCTGTATAGTTTGAAAAGATCATCATAAATATAATTGGAGCAATTGCTTTTCCTCTCTCTCTCTCTAACCCTTGCAATGTCTTCGTAGGAAGCTTGAAAAGAAAGTAACGGTGGGTCGGGTTACAAGAAAGCAAAATAAAAAACAGTGCCTATCTTTGTAGAATTAGCTATTTTAATTTTAATGATACTAAGATAAATTCCATAATTAGCACTATTCTAACACGTAAGATTATATTAGTAGTTACTATACTTAATTAGAGAAATTAAATTAGATGGCCGATTTTGATCACCACTTTAAATATATGTCAATTTTTTTTTTCTTTAGAAAATTGACCAGTGATCAGATTGATCTATTGATTAACCAAATTCAACCAATCAATGACTATCCATCAAGTCAAACAGTGATCGACAATAAATCAGTGACTGATATTTGATTAAACACAGTTAGACTCTGCGATTGACCACAACGATATCATATTTCAGTCATTTTCTATCTTATTTGCTAGAAATCTCATCAAAGTCGAACCAGCAGCATGAGCTTCCGTGCCAATTGTGAGAGGCAACATTTTTTTTTTTGGGTGCCATTTTCTGCTGCTGCAATTAATTGACTGATACAAAATATGCTGGCATATGCCATCTTTAAGGTGGGGGTTAATGCCATTTACAGATTGATCAAAATATTACTTATGCAATTTTTTTTTTTTTTTTTTCAATTTATGGCCTAAAAACTAGCATAAATACCACAGCATTATTCATTACCCATCTGCAACAGATTATCCCTACATTTCTTGGGGAGAAATGAATCAATAATACACTATCACCCCCAAGTTGGTCCTTAAACTTGGACTACTTCCCCTGCAGAGCAAAAGAAAACAGAAGTGAGTTGGGGTATGACAAAAATGCGCTTTCGTTCGGTAAAGTCGTTTTTGCTTTCGGTATAAAAGCGTTGGCATCTAAGAATTGAGTGGCTTACCATGCATTCTCTTGACAAATTGTTCAAATTCCATGAAGTTGTGCCTTTCCATGAGATGTGGATTGAGCCTATGGTAGGTAAAAGACGACAAATGCCTTCCGTCCGGATCAGTTGGCGGTTTAGCATCATCCAAAATCTTGTTATACCTTACTCGATCATGACAAGGGAGAGCATTCTCATTCACGATCAGTAAGCCGGCATCCCAGGCCGCATTCAGCACCTAATATATATGACGTCGATCATCAAAAAACGACACAACCACTCAGAACAAAACACATTCTTAAAATGTTCATTGTGCGCGGACTAGGGGTTACTAGGTTAAAATCACGAAAAGATGTTCAGGAGGTTCCAAATGCTTGAAGCTTACTTGCCAAACTAAACCCTCGGGATCTGCTAGTGCTTCCTGTAAGTCCTCATGATGGTTTAACATGTGCAACTCGACACATGTGAAGTTCAAGGCAGCTCCGTGCTTCTTTAGAATCGATAAAATTGCAGTGTAACCATCACGGTTGCATGGATTATAGAACCCAGCAGTCAACTCAGCGGCGTGACTGGCTGTCTTGTACCACCAATGAATACCTGACAACTGCTCAACAATTAAAACGTAGCAAACACAATGAATCAAGACAACTAAAAACAAATTACTACCAAGGCTCCATATTCAAATGAACACTACTTTAGCTGAAGGGGACAGAACAAAACCACCTTTTTCAAGGTAGGATAATTATTCCATGAAGAATCTGCATATATACTTGTGTATATATATATATATATTATTATTTTTTTTTCCTAAGGTGATGGAAACTAACAAGTTCAGCTAATTTTAGGCCGTTGAAGTTGTACAGTGAGATGAGACATGGAATTATGTAAATTGCCTTGGATTTGGCACCAAAGAAATCAACAAAAATAAAGCACAAAGCAATATTGAATACAAGATGAGAAAAATTCACTCACGGAAAACAAATATGAGAGGTAACTTACTTTTGCAGCAATGCAGGTGCCTTCAAAAGCTAATGTTGCTAGAGAAAGTACCCGATCACCATGATCAACTAACACCCGAGAGTACCAATTAAGAAAAAAGCGGCCATAATAGCCATCATAATCACCCCCGTCACAAAAGAAACCGGTTTCATGCGGCCGGGAGTTATAAGAACCTGCATTTTCTGGTCCTCTGGCCCAAAAGGAGTGTCCTCTTGCTTCTGCTGCCTTCTTCAGACTTTTTAACAAATACTGATCATAGCACTGCGAGGATTACATAGAAATGATGACTCAATCCCTAGGTACTAATAAGAGGTGTGTTCTGGACAAATACGATGAGGGAAGGAACCATAAGTAACTACCTAACTGCAATGTCAATAATATTGCCTTCAAATCACAAAATTCTCATTCTATAGCACTGACAACAGAGGTATTGGAAACCAACCCATCAAGGAAATTTGATATTTCACTTGCTACAATTCCTAAAGCTATTTATCTGCGAGTTTTTAATGACTCAGCAGTCTTTTTCCTCCCAGATAAAAGAAGGGTAACAAAAAGGTAGTGGATAGGACATTCAAGTCTTCCAAGAATTTAATATTGTGTGTAAACAAGGAGCAAAAAAAGCAAGTTTGCAAAATGTATAGAGTTCTTTAAATTGATGATAATTTTCTTTTTTGTTAAGAGAGAGAGAGAGAGAGAGAGAGAGAGAGATTTACAATTACCTGGAATTCACCAATGCCAGGATATCTCCAACCATGCTTCACTGGACAAGATGGATACCGCAGTTCTCCGCACGGACCTAGTCCAATTTGAATCATGGTAATAATACCCTCTTCAAAGAACTCGTTAAATTCTGTCCTGAAGCTCCTCATGTAGTCAAAATATACCTAAATCAGCCTAGCAACAATTAGAACGGTAATGTTCTCCAACTTAATAATTGGAAAAAGGGGGGACAAAAGGTGAAGAAGAAGAAGACCTACATCATTCTAGCATCAATTAGAATGTTCAAAATATATACATATATTTTCAAAAGAATTAGAAGAAATCCCAGAGAACAAAAATTCTGAGTACTATCTGATCAGTAAGAAAAGAAAGCCCTTTTTATGGTGTTTTCGTTCTGGCTGAAATAATGAAAGAAAAGCATCTATGTTTATGAAGCTAGACAAAGCAGGGATGGACAAATGAATCCATCTCTAAAAGGGTTCACTATATACACAAACCTAGCATTTACCTAAGCAAATATCCATACATATTGTTCAAGTTAACGTTAAAAAGTAAAAGGAATTTTCGGTATAAGCTAAGATCACTCATCGTTATATAATAGGTAAAAAAAAAATTAAAAAAAGTGTTCATTGATACAATAAAAAAAAACTATCCAAATAGAGATGATTTTCCAATTTTAGCCCATAGTGATTCAAAGAAAGTTTCATTTTTTAATGAAGTTAGAACAATTCCTTTTTTTATTACATACACACATAGTGAACCTATATAAATTTTTTTAAGCAAACTCATTTGCATATTTTAATAATACAAGAGAGCAAAATAAAATATACTTGGCACATGCATGCATTTAGTGTAAAAAAGTTAAATACACGCGCGCGCGCGCACACACACACACACACACAGAGTCTACTCATAGATTGTGAACCAATCGTACTTCGACAACAACCTATATACAAATTGCCAAAAAAAAAAAAAAAAAAAAAAAAAAAAAACATACAAGGCAATGTCTATCGGTTATATTCACGTTTGAATGTAATACCTCAACACCTGTCCGGCCTCTAAGAACTCGCTCCTTGTCTATTCCGCATGAGAGACATTCAGGATTCCTTCTTCCCTCTCTATCAGTGAAAAAGATGTCGGGATTGTTTCGACCTATTTCTGCCACCCAATGCGGCAGTGGAATACAAACATCGTCACCGACATTGCCTCCACATTCATGAAATGACATCATAACCTAAAATAAGAGATATAAGTAAACAACCTAGAATGAATCTTCGGAAAATCAATCACATCGACATTATCTAAACATGTCCATGTTTCAAGTTTTTTTTTTTTATAAGAAAAAACGCTTAGTAATCACCAAAAATGGATCCAGGAGGAAGAGGACGAGCAGTCCTCAAAACAAAGAGAACAAAGTAAAAACGAAGGCATGAAAGCCTAGCAGTTCCTAGCATTCCAAGCTAAAATAAATCAAATCCCATTTGGATCCAAAACATCTTTCCAATCATAAATTATCAGTGGAAAAGGAAAATCCTTAAAAGATTTATCCGTTGACGCCCACAACAAAGTGGAAAATTTGGCCTTTTCATAAATATCCTCGATTTCCCACACTCTGTCCTCGAATACTCTGGCATTTCTCTCCATCCAAATCGCCTATAAAAGCGCAAGAGCCATGCTATTCCACAAAACTCTCACCATCCTACTACTACCAAAGCCGACAGTAGATTCTAGCATTAATCTCTACAATGAGCAGGGAAGACCCCTGTGAGACCCACTTCTCCCAGCACTTTTAGCCACAAACTCCTAGCAACCATGCAATGAAATAGCAGATGATCTATTGACTCAACATCTTTTCTGCACATGACACACCAATTTGGTGAAACAGCAAATTGAGGGTTTTTCCTTTGAACTCTATCATTGGTATTAAGTCCATGTTTCAAGTTGATAATAGGGTAGATATGTACATGATATAGAGAGTAAGCCAAAATAAATTGCCAGCTCCAAACATTGATACTCCTAATTGTAGATTTTCATCAGTATGATTTACACTTTCCTTTTGATTTACACTGACTACAGAAAAGCTGTGCATAAAAGACTCAATTTCTATGGAATTGTAAAGGTATAGCCAAGTATACCATGAACACAAAGGACATAAGCTAGAAGATAAACTAACCTGTAACTTGAGCTTAAGCTCGCGCACCATTTGAAAGAGCCTCTTGTAACCATTCCAGTTATACTCCTGTGGAGCATGTGCCTCCACAATTCCCCACCAGCAATCAACAGCAACACCATCCACGTTAACCGATTTCAATATCCTTAATTGCTTTAGTAGACCATCTGGATCAACCAGCTCACACTTCATATTAAGGACACCCAACTGCCATAAGAACAGCAAGGCTTCAAACTGAACCAAAGTAATTGAAAGCATTTTTATTTAAAACAAAAGCCTCAAAAAGAACTTCATATAGAACAAGTAAATGAATCCTCACTTCATAAAGTTATTGTCTAAAGTCGGATATTATATGCGCCATTCAATAAAGGCTAATGAATTCAAAACGAGATACAGAATAATATAATAGAAAAGAATTTAGCTTTGTAACAGGGCAACGGAAAATTAACTCACTGGTAACATCACATAAACTGGAACATACGGTGTGCTGGAAAAATCACGCTCCGGTAACTTTGGAGGAATGCCAACAACCTATAAAACGAAAAAGAGAAACAAGTTGAAGCAAAGGTCAAATTGCCCAGGCTATGAATTTAATAAGTAAAGTCACAAATATAACATAGAAATGAATGCAAGTGCACCGGCACGAAGAAAATAAAAGGATAGTGAAGTTTAATTCATTGCAGGCCGATATCGTGCAGTGCTCTATACACTCGTTGTTAGTGAATATTTTATTTACCATGTTCAAGATGTCATTCGAGCCATGAGAGGTGTAAATCAAAAAGTAGACTATGTCAAAATTAATTAAATTAAGTAACAACATATTAAATTAGATTGATACTAAAGTTACTTATAACCTGCAAAGATCAGCTGTACCACCTGCTTGTCATCAATGACATTGATGGAGCCGCCAATAAGAGGATGACTTTCAGTCTGTTCCCCTCCATCTCCAGCCATAGTTGAAGTTTGAGATTGAGCAATTGTGGAAATATCATATGGTGATGAGCTGGGCATATAAACGCCTTTCATTCGGGATTCATTAAACTCCAAAGAACTCTGATAGCCAGTAGCAACTGCTCTTAAGGAAGCAGGTGGAGTTTGTTGTTGCACCATCTGCAAAGATGACGAGGTAGCCACTGGAGCTCCAGCGTGTCTCAAGCCCTGTCAAAGAAAAATCCCAATATTTTTTTTTGCCCGAAATTATTACAAAGTCAGCATCAAAATACGACACAATAACTATACCACAAAACTTCATTATGTGGTTTAAATATGCATAAACGATCAGTGCTAAACCAATGAGTAGAACTCAAAACATAAATGTTTGAGATGTAACTACCTGAGGCTGAGATCTTGAAGGAAAAGTGGTTCCATCTGGAAGAACAACCCAGCCAGCTTCCCGAGCCAAAGCTGCAATTACATCATTGATATCTGCCCTAACTCTAAGATTATAATTTCCATGCCTCCGTAACCCTGCCAAGATTCTTGCGGTGATAGCTCTTCTATGCCGCTCCCTTAACTTTGTCCTCTCCTTCTCTTCTACTGGTCTACACCTACGAGATCCTCCTCCACCTGGGGTGCCCGCTTCTTGTATTTGCTGGTGCTGTTGAAATCGGTGATTACTATTGCTGTTACGTGCTGGCATCACTCCATCAATACCAACCATTACCGGAGCAGCACCAGCATGCTTCTCTCCATTTTCGACATCATCCTCTTCTTTCACATCCATTTCCATTCCTTCCTCATCATCTTCTTCACTCGTTCCGATTAACTTCTGCATGTCTGTCGCCATAATCACCCTTCTTTCTCTTATCCCCACTTATCCCCGCAATTTAATTCTTCTACCAAGAATACCATTGTTGGAACTAAATTTCAACACATTACTAATGGACATTACGTCTATCACAGAATTCTGTTAAAAAATTTCAATTCAAATTAGCTTCATCGGATAAATTAAATTAGCTATAAATTTTTTTTTTTTGTTTTAATCTTACCCTTGAAAATCTCTGAGGTTCCGCTGAGTTCTAATTCAAAATTAATGGAAATTCAGTTGAGCTTAGTGTGTCACTAAAAAAAAAAGACCCAAAAAAAAAAAAATGTAACAAGAAATTTGAGAAAAAAAACCCAAAATTTTTTCATGATTTCACTTTGTTGGCATCTGCCACAGTTTCACTAGCAACTAAACAAGCAGCTAAAACCCAATCAGTTTTTACACAATAGCCAAATGTCAAATGATTACTATGGCGTTAAAAGGGTATTTTCCTCCGAAACAAACAGGTTCTGAGAAGAAGTCAGAAAGCATAAAACTAAATTACCTTCTTACACCAGATTGGGCCAATTTATCCCAATTTTCTTCCAAGTTCCCATCTTTTCGTCTTCAATTGAAAGCGGACAACCTTAATTCCTCACCCAATCAAACCCTAAATCCATTTTCATGGGATTCTGCGCCGAAGCTTTTCCGGCGACCGGAGCGGTGGTCCGGGTTCGTATCAGAGGGTCAGAACGGAGCTCCAGGAATCGAAGACGTAGGAATTCGTCGGTCGCCGGAGACTGTGGGCCGGGTCGGACCGGAGAGGGAGACGGGGAAGCGTGCGAGCGAGTTAGGGTTAGGGTTCGCGCGTGCGATTTGGGGGATTTGGCACGGACGAGGCGTGCGTGCGTGGATAAGCGAGCGAGAATTGGAATCTTTCGTGTAGTAATTTGGAGGGTCGACACGTGTCGCTCGTGCCAAGGGCATGGCCATGGATTCAGGCGTGCGTGTGGGGCACGAGATCTTGTTTTCTCTATGACTCCATCCCTCGAGTAATCATCGTCATGTGATTTTGGTTTTTTATTTTATTTTTTATTTTTATTTTTTATTTTATTTTATTTAAATTTAGGAGTGAGGAATTCAAATTCTATGTCTTTTAATAGACTCAAGTACTATATTACTGCTAAGTTATACCTGCAACCATAACTTTATTTTAAAGGACTAAATAAATGGAAAAGTTTTACGAATTCTCCTTAAATTCATTAAGGTTCATTCCTTACTTTTTGTGTCATTTTTTATTGCTTCTAAGCAGCTACTCCAATGAGAAAATATATCCAAGATTTAATCATGGGTCCGTTTGGAGGAATTTTGAAGATGAAGTTTTATAGATGTTTGTTTGGAGTTGAGATGAGTTTTGAAAATGTAGATTAGGAATAAACACTTTTGGAAAAAACAAAAAAATGTTTTAGATTTTTGTGTTTGATGGAAGAATAATCGGAAAAAGGAATTCTATAATGGGGTAAGGTTGCTTTACTCTATTGATATGCAAAAATTATTAACCATTTGATGCCATTTAAATGGTTGAGATTAAAAAGATGTATCAAACGATTAAAAAAATATCACACTTAATTATTACAATTAAATTTCAAAAAAGAAAAAGAGTAATTGGCCAAAATGGCCCCTGAGCTCTTAATAAGGTGATGGTTTGGTTCCTTTCTTTTTAAATTTTTTTTTGACCGAGATGACCATAAACCCTCTAAATGTTGGCAATCTTAATCATTTCCGTCTAATTTTGTTGAGTTTATAATGAAATGAGAGTATTTTAGTAATTTAACAAAAATTAATTTAATAAAAATAAAAAATCATAAAAAAAAACTAAAATTTCAACTCTCTTTTCTCTCTTTCCACTTCTCAAAACCTAGATCGACGACCATAGGGGGCAATCGACGACGAAGAAAAATGTGGGGCTACGAGTGTTCGACAACGGGGGATGAGGGGGTGGATTTTGGGGCTGCGTTTTTGGCGAGCGGGGGGGGGGGGGGGGGGGGGGGGGGGGGGGGGGAGGGGGGGACGTCGCTTGGGTCGCGTGAATCTAGCGTGGAGTGGGGGGCTCGTCAACAGAGTTGGTAGGGGCTTGGGTCGTGCGGATTTGGGTCGAGGTTGGGGGGGGGGGGGGTGCCTGGGTTGTGTGATTTGACGCAGGGTAGGAGCAGGGGGTTGGGGGGGGGGGGGGTTCGTCACTGGAGTTAGGGAGGACCTGAGTATCACCAGAGTTGAGCACTGGGTTCAGTTTGGTTGGGGGGGGGGGGGGGCCTAAGCTCCGCTACAGAGAAGACACCGAGGAGTAGGGCTAGATCTTGAGTTCAGCAGTGAGGGGTGAGGGGTGAGGGGGCTGGGTTTTGAGTTTAGTGACGGAAAATGCGCCTATATTTTGGCCACCCTTTGGCTTAAATTGCAGAAAACTGGGATTTTTGGATTGCCGGAAATTGGGATTTGTGGGGAGAGAGAGAGATGAGGCTTTCCTTATTTATTTATTTTTATTTTATATTATTGGTGTGAATAATAGCATTTTCATCTTTTCATAATTAATTGAGCTCATGTGATGGATTACATGGCTTATTTCGTTAAAACTTTATGAATTTGAACGGAAAAGACTAAAATTATCAACATTTAGAAAGTTTATGGTCATCTCGGTCAAAATTAAAAAAACATAGACCAAATCATCACCTCATGAAGAGTTCAGGAATCATTTTGACCAATTACTCGAGAAAAAATCCAAGAGCCTCGATGGAAAGCACCCTACCACCACCTTGCCTCCCGTGGTCGTCGCCGGAGAAGAATGTCCTCTTTTGCACAAGATCTGCGCAATGCTCGGCAACCCACTGGCGAGACCATTGCCCGTCCCCTATGGCAATGGCATCTCACAGCGGCGAAACACTCTTCCTCCCAAACACCGGTGCCAAAGGAGACGGGAGAATTATGGCGGAGGAAAGGGTGACAACCTCCCCCATAGGCGACAAATCTGGCCCGATCTAGCTTGCAACAATGCGACGAGTTCAAGAAGGAAGGATTGGCCATCAACGGCGACATGTTTTCGCGCTACCCCTACTCGCCAGCACAAACATCTTCGCACTGCCTCCCGGCGGCGTAAGGGAAGAGGGTTCACATTAGCCAATCCACGAACCACCCACCGTGGGCCTCACAGATTCGACGGAGGGGAAGGGAGTTCGCCTGCAACTCGGAATGGGTCGCAGCCAGTTTCGATTGTTCGCGTCGATGAATGGTCTAGGTCACGTTGGATCGATTATTCCTCTGCACCACCGATCTTTCACCGACTCCATGGCTTTGCCGTAGTCTCATCGGAGATCTCACCTCTGTCAGAGAATGAGTTGCCAAAGACCTCCTTGGAGTTGCCAATGACCATGGAGGTTTCTTCGTGGCTTTGTTCAGAAAACAAATATAAGATTTTTTTTAGGGTAACTATGTAGCAAAGTCTCATTTATATACCCTATCGATAAAGCTCGTTTTTAAACTGTCCCGATATAATCGAATAGTTGATATGTTATTTGTGTATCATAACTATAATGTATCTTAACTCATAATATTATATACTAAAAATAAAAAGATAGAAATACAAAAAAAAAATTTTAATTTTATTAAAAAAACTAGTCTTGCAATCGTCCATCGACGACCGACCCCCCCCCCCCCCCCCCAAACGCCTACTAGATCTGGCTTTGGGGGGGGGGGATTGTCGGCCGGGGAGCGTCGCAGGCGGCCAGGGAGGGAATGAATGTTTTCTTTTTAAATTTTTTATATATTATTTTTAAATTTTTTAGTTTATTCTAGTATGAGGTAAGGTGCATTATAATTGTTATACACAAGCAGCATATCAGCCATTTAATTACATCTTAACGGTTTAAAAAAGGGCTTACCGATAGGGTATAAAAAATGGATTCTACTGCAGCTTTACCCTTTGTTTTATTTTATTATATATTATATGGTGTGATACATCCTACAATAATTAGGTGTATCTTTATAATCTCAATCATCCAAAAACCATCATGTGGTCTGGAAATTTTTCCTCATTTATGGGGTAAAAAGCTTTACATAATTGTAGAATTGCCCATTGGGAGAAAAAAAATGTTTTTGGAGATGTGTGTATTGATGATTTGACAATTAAATAAATAAAAAGATTAATTTTTTTTATAAAACGAATTGTAATAGTAAAATTTTGGAAAAATGGATTTAGAAACCAAATCCAACTCAAACACATAGTTGGAAAAGAGACAACAAAACACCGTTTGCAACAATGCCCCCAAGCAGCTATTTTTCAATGAGAGTATTCATAAACCACTTATTTTTATTCGAAATTTTAAATCAAGCGATAATTCAACAATTTCATACAAAAAATAGCACATTTTAAAATTTGGGGGTTAATATGGAGAGAACTATAATCTAAGAGACATAACATGTACAATTTAAAATTTAAGAAACATACTGATACTTATGACATAGTTACGGAGGAATTCATAATTTTTTTTATCATAAATAAATAACAAACGCTATCATTATAATCGAAAGGGAATTATAAGAATATAACTTGTATAAGGCTATGGTAGAGACTCTTTGAGAGTCACTACCAGTAGAATCCCTTTTTAGGCAGTTAAAATTTTATCAGATGGCATAAAAATGGTGGTGCATATAGTCATTGTATGTACTACCACATAGTATTTTTATAGACTAAGTGAAAAAAAAAAAAGAACGAAAGAAAAAAAGAAAAAAAACTAGAGGAGGCCTTGGACTGTCGTCCTCGCACTCCGCCTTTGGCGACACCCACCGGCCCCGGATCCACCACCTTTCCCTTCGGAAATCGCCTTCTCCCAGGTGGCCAACACCCCCACCCCCCCCCCCCCCCCCCCCCATAGGCAACCACCCCTCCCCAAAAATCACTTTTAGCGGCCAACCCCCCTCCCGACTGGCGCCCCACCCACGACTGCCCCTCGGAGACCTTATACCGCCGACCCCCCCGACCTTAATCACTCCCCCACCCACGCAACCTGCAATTTCGCCCCCCCCTTCCCCCATGTTCGAAGATGGAAAAATCACCCTCGAAATCGGCCCCCTCCCCCCACTGGTCGGTGATGTCAAAATGCCCCCTTACTTGACAACGACGAACTCGCCCACCTGCGGTGCCCCCCGACCTACGTGGTCTGATTAGATCTCGCCATTAAGGTTGCCATCACCTTCTTGCCATTTTTTCCAGTCGGGTTCGAAGGTCAGATGGATCCAAATGGGAGTAGTAGTAGAGAAGAAAGAGAAAGATATGATTTTTTTTTTCTCTAAGGAAAAAAGACAAGAGATTTGGTATCACCCATCTCATTTTTGCACAAAATTATAGCCGTATATTTTAAAAACAATTCAATAATAGCCGTTAGATGGATAACTATTGATAATGTCCATCAAAGGGGCTCTACTACATATTCTCCTTTTTTTTTTTTAAACTTGTATAGGAGATTTGCTTTAAAATGTAATTGAAATCGTCTATATAAGGTTTTTTTTTTTTTAATACAAGTTATGCACTTACAAAGTGTAATTACACACTAGTTTTGTTTTAAAACAAAGTTAAATTGATATTTAAAATTTGGGATTAAAATTAGTATCTTTAACATTTTTCTTTAAATTTTAATGACTTTAATTAAGCATGCATGCCTTTTTAAATCACTTGTTATTATTAGAAAATAAAAAAAAAATTGTAATAAAATTTCCCTCGACTTTAATTTCCTTTTAGCCTCCGTTTGGTGAAATGGTTTGAGTTAAAATTTTTAAGTTGAGTTGAAGATAAGTTAATTTGAGAGTTATATTTGAGCATTGGGTAAAAAGTTTGAGTTGAAAAGTTTAACTTGAGTTGAGTGTTTTGATGTAAAAGGTTTGAGTTAAAAAGTTTAACTTGAGTTGAGTGTTTGGATGTAAAAAGTTTGAGTTAAAAATTTTAACTTGAAAATGTGTGTTTGGAACTTTAAGTTCCAAGTCAAAATTTTCATCTCAGTTTTTGTCTTTTTCTGATAAGTTAAAACAAATTATAACTAGTTTATAAAAAGTCAACCAACTCCAGCTTAAAATTTTTATCTCCAACTAACTTAGCAAACGGATGCTAACATGGCATTGTAGGTTATGAATGGAAAAATGGAAAAAACAAAATAGACTAAAATTTAATACACATCAACAACATACATCAAAGTTTTAACAATATTTTTTACATCGTCATAAAATACAACAAGAATTACGTAGTTGCTAACTAAAAGTGCTAATAAAAAAAACATGAAATTCTCCCCCTAAGCCGGTTTAAATAGATAACACTTGCCTTAATTTCAAGTGGATTTATACCATGGAAATCGTTGATATCCGTCCCACATTTCATCGGCCAAAACTTCTCTCAGCCGATTCATTGCGCCACTCATCGATACATCTTGCTGCTTTCCTGTACTTGGACCTGCATCATCCAAACTGTCGGCCAGCACGACATCCGCGTTAACATCAACATGTCCACCTGCAGGCACACCATCTGCCTGATTTTTTTCCAGAATAGGATCCCCAATCTGTACCATCCTTATGAAATTATGAACGATCGCACAAGCCACTGGAATCATGACTTGTTTTTCCCTGGGATAATTGTTGATGGCTATAAGTATTTTAAATCTGGCCTTCCATACACCAAAATTCTGCTCAATGCAATTTCGCAGAGATGAGTGCGTGTAATTAAATACTTCTCTCTGCATACTTAGTCCACCGCAACGTTTCTGATATACGGGTAAATGATACGTCTCTCGTCGAAATGGACTAAGGAAACAATCCTTATTCACGTATCCCGAATCGGCTACGTAAAATTTTCCTACAAAGAAAACATCCCATTATCATCACCAATCCAATATTTGGTAATTACTTGCTTATTTATAAATAGTCATATCATGTGACAGATGATCTTACCAGGTGGCAGTATTGGGAAACCATGAAATGATATTGCCTCTTCCAACATTCTAGCATCATGACAAGATCCCTCGTAGCCGGCCAACATATATGTAAATTTCATATCGAATGAACAGGCGGCTAGTACATTCTGCGAGTTCACACCTTTTCGATTAATCCAAGCTTTAGAATTCTCCTCCCATGACACACATGGTACGTGTGTTCCATCTATAGCGGCAATACAATCCTGTACCAAGAAGTTAAATGTTGATTTGGCTACCAGTATTAATAACACGTGTTGAATCAAAAATAGTGGAGTTTCCATTTTTTATAATTCGTTAATACGATTATATGATGCAATGACATCGATAACGTACATCAAACCATGACCTATATTTATAGGAATGCTCCATAATCAAAGGTTGAGCCTCTGTGTAGTCGGACGGTCTGATAAATTCGTCTTTTAGAGCATAAATAGCCGTCAACACTTTAAAGAACCAACATGAAGTTGTCTCTCTAGAATGCTGGAACAAATAAAAAATGTGTCTGTTCGTTGCGCCTTGTGCACAAATTAATAAAAATATGAACAACTGCTCGTCGACATTCATGTTACATGTTGGCCTTAATAATTCCCTACTACCTAATACGTGACTTAGTGCTTTGAATGTATCTGATTTCATACTGATTAAATCTTGAATAATTTCTTTATGTCCATTTATTATCTCTTCCACACGCATGCTGCCAGTTAGTCTCGAATTATGCATTGGTTGTGGATCTCTTCGTCGGTTACGCCTACTTGCAGCCACGACAACGACTGCCAACGCAAGAAAACCGTCATCGTCGCTTAGCTCGTTTTCTGAGGATTGGTCCTCTTCTTCAGGTTTGGATGCGGAACTAAACTCATTCATATTGAGAATGACGTGACTTGAGCTAAATTTGATTGTTTACCTGGTATAGATCAATTGTTCCCAAAACAAATTCAATTAATCCCAATACAAATAAATACTCCGTTCAACTAATCGTTTCAAAGTCTTATGTTTCATTTTTATTTTCTAAAACCACTAGAAAACATAACATAACGAAATAGGTATATGTGATATAATGTTAGGTAAAATCATGTAACAAGCAATATTTCCAAATGTTGAAAAATGAATGAAATAAATAAATCAACAAAATTCAATAAAAATTAATATGTCAATGTTTTGTCTTAAAAAAATGAACATAAAAAAAATATATATTATCAACCCTAAAACTCAATCGGCTGGTGGCGACTGGGTCTTAGCAACAGAGACAATAATGCCTCGCCTATCGTCATCGGGAAGTTGATGGAAGGTACGCTGCACTCGTGGATGAGCCTCGAAGTAGTGCCACATAATCGTCTGATGATCAAGTGGAATACCCATCTCGGTCATTATATTCATGCACATCAGCAGGTGATCCGGTCGGCTTGATTGTTCGTTGCTAGCACCCGATTGCGATCAGCTACGGAATGACTTACTATTTCCGGCATTGCCAAGTAAGTAATATCGTCTGTTGCCTCTCTTTGCTTTCTCTTACCAGAACTGCCCCTATACCGTGACGGACCAGCATCATCGCCCGCTCTTCTAGTGTTGCCCTGCCGACCACCGTTCATCGGAGTTAATTCCTCTTCTAAAACCGGATGTGTTCCAGAGTTGTCCACAGAAAATTCAGGCTCGCCGTATGGAGTACTACCATCTCGCATCATAATTGACCCGAACCTCGAGGCACCTGCAACATGATTTTTCTCGAAAACTTTGTAATACAACTCCTTGTTGCAAAGCCCCTCGTGGCGGAGATGGTTGCACTCCTTATGAACCTGCAAATGAAATCTTATCAACATCCTCGTGTACTAGTTACGTGGTTAAACAAATAAATTAGCTGGGCTAATATTAGACAATGCAATTACTTGGATAAAGCTCTGCTACACATCATCAGAGTAAATCACTCTATCGGTCGACGGATCATATCCAAGGCCGGTGCAGCATTGCAACGCCTTCCATCCCTTATAAATTTTCTTAATCCTATTTTTTTTTTGATATAATGTGACTCCGTAGGCAGATACTCCACCATATTCTGAATTAAACTGAGTGGCCCATTTGTCAAGAATTTGTATGAAGGGATGTTTACCGCCACTATAAGACAAAAACTCATCCATTTTTTCAAGGAATTTTGTTTCCTTCGTGTTATCCCAAACGTACGTCTCACTCGATCCTTTGCGAGGCATTTCCTTAATAAAGCGAAAACCAAAATAGAAAAATTTACTTTAAACTTTTACAATAAGGAGGAGAACTTGGCTCAGTATAAATTGATTGACATATTTCATCTGAAGCATATCAATGACCCAATACAAATGCAGCTACCATGGCATATAAACCATGGGTTCGGGGCCAACACAAGTTAATGGCAAGTATAACCTACAATTAAGCCCCTTAAAAACAAACAAGGGCTTATATACCGATAGCTGACAATATAAATTGGATTACTGACTCACCAGTAAGATAAAATTACAATTTATGATAATGGGCTTTTTACATCATAGCCAAACGGATGGGAAAAGTGCACATAAACACCAACATAATGCTAAAGAAATGGTCCAAAACCTGAAAACAAAAGCGAGGACCTGTTTTAGGCTGTCAATGATCGAAAAATGACCCAAAACCGGTTTCACCATGTAAATTAACCAAAAACAGAAGCCAAGCCCTCATATAAGATGCAAATCACCCAAAAATGACCCGAAACGGGTTTCAACACACAAAACTAACCAAAAACAAGAGCGAAGACCTGATTTAGGATGCAAATCACTAAAACATGACCCAAAACTAGTTTCAACAAAGAAAAATCACCAAAAATGACCGCCAAGACCTGATTTAGGCTGCAAATCACCCAAAAATGACCCAAAAACCGGTTTCACCATGTAAAATAGCTCAATAACAGAAGCCATGTCCTGATGTCGGCTGGAAGTCACCCAAAAATGACCCAAAACTTGTTTCAACACACAAAACTAACCAAAAACATAAGCCAAGACCTGATTTAGGATGCAAATCACCCAAAAATGACCCAAAACTGGTTTCAACACACAAAACTAACCAAAAACATAAGCCAAGACTTGATTTATGCTGCAAGTAACCTAAAAATGACCCAAAACTGGTTTCAACACACAAAACTGACCAAAAACATAAGCCAAGACCTGATTTAGGATGCAAATCACCCAAAAATGACCCAAGACTGGTTTCAACACACAAAACTAACCATGGTTTCAACACACAAAACTAACCAAAAACATAAGCCAATACCTGACTTATGCTGTAAGTAACCTAAAAATGACCCAACACTGGTTTCAACACACAAAACTAACCAAAAACATAAGCCAAGACTTGATTTAGGATGCAAATTACCCCAAAATGACCCAAGACTGGTTTCAACACACAAAACTAACCAAAAACATAAGCCAAGACCTGATTTAGGATGCAAATCACCCAAAAATGACCCAAAACTGGTTTCAACACACAAAACTAACTAAAAACATAAGCCAAGACCTGATTTATGCTGCAAGTAACCTAAAAATGACCAAACATTGGTTTCAATACGCAAAACTAACAAAAAACATAACCCAAGACCTGATTTAGGATGCAAATGACCCAAAAATGACCCAACACCGGTTTTACCATGTCAAATAGCCCAAAACATAAGCCAAGACCTGATTTAGGATGCAAATCACCCAAAACTGATCCAAAACTGGTTTCAACACACAAAACTAACCAAAACAATAAGCCAAGACCTGATTTAGGATGCAAGTCACCCAAAAATGATCCAACACTGGTTTCACCATGTCAAATAGCCCAAAACATAAGCCAAGGCCTAATTTAGGATGCAAATTACCCAAAAATGACCCAAAACTGGTTTCAACACACAAAACTAACCAAAAACATAAGCCAAGACCTGATTTATGCCGCAAGTCACCCAAAAATGACCCAACACTGGTGTCACCATGTCAAATAGCCCAAAACATAAGCCAGACCTGATTTAGGATGCAAATCACCCAAAAATGACCCAACACTGGTTTACCAATGATAAAATAACCTAAAACTCCAAAAATTGATTTAGGTTGCAATACACCAAAAAATTCGATTTCATCATCCAAAATCAACACAGAAATTTGGTTTCAACATCCACACTTAAATTAAACACCAAACAAATCCGGTTTCATCATCCAAAATCAACAAAAAATCAACACAAATCCGGTTTGAGCATCGAAACAGATTTAATACAAAATCCAGACAAATCCGACCTTCCATACACTCAAAACATATGAGAATGAATCCAATTTCTAAAAGGTGAAGAAGTTATACTAGGGTTACCGAGTTCGAGCCGAAAGAGGAATATACAGTGGATGACGGCGGATCAGGGCAGGAAGCAACGGCTCGGTGAGATGATTTCCGAACTCGGAAATAGTGGGTAATGAGCCCTTTTGTTCGAGTTTGCTTCACGAACCCTAGTCGGCGCCGCATTTGCCATCGGTGGTACCTAAGCCAAGAGTCCGTTGAACAAACCCTGTGGTGTCGCAAGTTCCCCGGCCGGTTTCGAATAGAAGCCCAAAGCAGAGAAACCCTAGAAACGAAATTAAGGAGTTTGGGATTTAGATACGTGATAGATTCTCGGGCTCGACAACATTCATACACCCGGAATCCACCGAAGGGAAGAGATGGAGACGTACTTAGGGTTCAAGAATGGCTCTTACATATGTGACAGATTCTCGGGAAAATGCTACTAGAGCCGGTACTCACAGGGAATCGAATATATTCGATTCCAAAACCCAGAATACATAGGCTGGACGAAGACAGAGGATCAAAGACCCAAGCAGCACATGGGAAAGAGGAATGAGCACATTTATCGAAGGAATTGCAGATGGGCGAGGGTTGGGAGGACAGTCAACCGAGCAACAGGGAAGCAGGAGATGGGCGATGAGGGAGGGAAAAGTCGGGCGGTCGGTGCACAGTGCTCGTCGAAATGTGAGACAGTTTCACATGGGTTGGGCGCACAGTAAACCAAGTTTGGTTTACTGTGCAATGGTCCAACTCATAGTTGAAACCAAACTTAGGCACCAAATGGCTTGAGTTCAGTTTGAACTCAAAAAATTGAGTTCAAACTGACTCACCAAACAAAGCCTTAGTCTTTTAAGTCACTTAACCAAAATTTTAACCCATGCCAAGAATTGAAAAATCGACATGTGTTTTTAAGAAAAGAAATAATGTTAAATAAAAAAATACCGTAGAAACTTCCAAACATTTGTGAAAATATTGGTAAATATCGGTAGGTATTTAAAAAAAAAAAATTATTGAATGGAGTAAAATTCAAGTATTTTTACCCTTTTTTTATTTAACTCACCATTTTCTATACATATAAAAGATCAAGAGACGCATATAGCATGTCTAAAATTATATGAGAAACTGGTTTGAAACTCTTAGAAGCTCCTTTTTGTAAATGTCGACATGTATTTTTGTGAAAAGAAATAATGTTGAATAAAGAAAATATCCTAGAAACTTTCAAAAATTTGTGAAAATATTGGTAAAACATCGGTAAATATTTTTTTAAAATAATTCTTGAATGAAGTAAAATTCATGTTTTTTTTTTTCCCTCTTTTTTAGTTGACTCACCATTTCCTATACAGATAAAAGATCAAGAGATGCATATGGCTTGTCCAAAATTATATAAGAAACTGCTCAAACTCTCAATATTGTTTGGAACTCCTAGAAGCTCCTCTTTGATATTGACATTTTCTCATAATGTTTGAAACTATGGATGTAAGGTACCTGTACTAGGTTTATCAACATATTTTGGATCAAGTTTGAGAATTAGAGGAGTACTCAAAGGAAAGAAAAGTTGAAACTAGATGAAATATTTTGCTTGGAAATATAGCTGGTATGCTTCAAGCATTATTCCACTTAGAAAATGACAATCAGATTTTTCCCCTCCATGGGTTTTGCCATTATGACAGAATCTCTGTGGTGATCAAGTTGTAGTGTCTTTTACAATGAGAGAAGCAAATATGTATAACCATATGGGACTTCCATGCGAACCGACTAGGAGATTTGTTAATCTTGTCAACGACAAAAAAGGGAAAGAAATTCGTTGGATTTTCACGTGTATTAAAGTTTAAGATTATCTTCCTCCTCGTATTGCAACTCGGTCATCGTTTCCCTTTTAGTTTGCTTCTTTGGATTAACTTGAAGATCTGAAATTGCTTCACCTCCATGAACTCCTGTGAAGATGGAAATTTGATTTGTACAGTTGAGATAATGAGTTCGACGAAAAAAAAAAAAAGCAAATCCGGCCACTAAATGGTGTTATTTGCAAAGCAGGCAAAGGGCAGGTCACGGACGACTTACCGTGCATTCTCTTCACAAATTGTTCAAACTCTGTGAAGTTATGCTTCTCCATTAGAACCGAACTGAGCCTGAGGTAGGTGAAGGCAGACAAGTGCCTTCCATCTGGATCATTCAAAGGCTTGGCGTTTTCCAGTATCTTGTTATAGCCTTCTCTATCATGGCAAGGAAGAGCATTCTCACTCGCAACTGGAATGCTGACATCCCATGCGGCGTTCAAAACCTGCATGTACCCAAATTTGTCAGGATTAAAACAGAAGACCAAACCAGCTTAGTGGTCGCAGGGTCGCAGGGGCAAAGATCAAGGATGAGAAAATATCCTAGTACTATAAATTTTGGATACTTCACAGTTCATTGTCAAAGACCAATCAATTCATGATCAATAAGCCTGAACTAATAGAGTTTTCAACAACTTATGGTCATACACGAAGCAAAAAAAAAAAAAAAAAAGAAAAAGAAAAAGAGATATTGTAATTGCCAGTTTAGGTGACCTTGGAAAAAACAACTTTCCACATCGAATTTGAAATTTTCTTTAAAAAAGCACCATATTGTCCTTTTAGCACCAACGATTTAGAATAGCAAACAAAACAAATATATCTTTTCTTAGAGAAGACTTTTTCATAGCGCAAATCTTCAAAACTAGTATTCCAAAAAAAAAAAAAGGGACTCTTGACACATTAATACCTGCCAAACTAATCCTTCTGGGTCTGCCAGTGCCTCTGGAAAGTCCTCATTCTGGTTCAACGTGCGAAGTTCAACACATGTGAAATTCAGAGCGGTTTCATGCTTCTTTAACATTGCTGCAATTGGTGCATAACCATCACGATTTGCAGGGTTGTAAAATCCAGCAGTCAGTTCAGCAGCATGACTGGCTGTCTTGTACCACCAATGTATACCTGATAGCTGCTCATTAACGAACGACCATATTCTCAAGTGAAATAAACAGAATACCACTATATAAAACGTAAGTACTTCTCTATTTTTATGGAATATTGCAAATTGACCTTTGCAGCAATGCAAGTTCCTTCAAAAGCTAAATTGGCCAGAGCAAGCACACGATCACCATGATCAATCAATGTCCGAGAGTACCAATTAAGGAAGAATCTGCCATAGTAGCTATCATATTCACCTCCATCACGAAAGAAACCAGTTTCATGTGGTGTGGAATTATAAGAACCTGCATTATCTGGTCCTCTGGCCCAAATTGAGTGTCCCCTCACTTCCGCTGCTTTCATCAGACTTTTCATCAAGTATTTATCATAGCACTGAACTCAAACAGGTTGCATTAAACACCTAAAAAGTGCACGTGAGTTTACCAGAATCAGCAGAATGAGGGATGCGGGGGAAGATAAGTACCTGAAATTCACCAATTCCAGGATATTTCCAACCCTGTTTTCCAGGATAAGAAGGATAACGTAACTCCCCACACGGACCTAGTCCAACTTCAATCTCAGAGATAATACCATCCTCAAAAAATTCATCAAATTCTACACGGAAGCTTCTCATGTAGTCAAAATAGACCTGCACTAATTTTTATTGCAAACAAAGTCTACATGATGAAACTGGAATTTATGCATCAAACTGCGGTGACATTCATATATAAATAAAATCAACGTACATGTACATTCTAAACAAATCTCAATACCGAAATTCAAAACATTTAATGATGATTGAAATAACCAAAACATTACCTAGATCTTTGCTTATTAATAATGAGCTTTAGCACCTTTAGTAATAGGGAAGTGTTTATTTCAGAAAACAATTCTTTTAGATGTAGTCATTACTAGATGAATACAGGAGGCACTCAAACCAAACGAGAATTCTACTGCTGGGAAATGAATTCGTTTTTCAAAATTAAATTCAAGAGAACAGCAAAGCTTGTTCCAATTCACGTTTACAACTTCCACAAACAGTTTACATTGTAAGATACGATAACAGAACCCAAAAGTACTATTATCTAATGCAGTTAAACAGTCTAATTTATGTGTTCATTTCCTTTCAATTTGAGCATTTGAAGTCATCAGAAATCTGAAAATATCTGAATTCCATACCTCAACCGCAGTTCGCCCTCTTAAAACTCGTTCCTTATCAATTCCCCATGACAGACATTCAGTATTGCGCCTTCCCTTTCTATCAGTGAAGTATATGTCTGGATTGCTTAGACCAATTTCGGTTATCCAAGCAGGGAGGGGAATATGTACATCATCTCCAACATTGCCTCCACATTCATGGAAAGACATAACAACCTAATCCCATTTAAAAGAAGAAAACATCAATGAAGTCAAACAACATGAAGTGTAAAAGAATAATAAGTAACCATTCGCTCGATATACTCCATCCGCAAAAATATACACAATCAAATATTTAACATAGTTCTAGATTACTCACCTGTAATTTGAGCTTAAGGTCACGTATGATCTGAAAGAGCTCTCTGTAGCCAGTCCAGTTATAAACCTGCGGCAAATGTGCTTCCACAATACCCCACCAGCAATCGACCATAACACCGTCGACATTGATCGACTTCAAGACTCTAAGCTGATTCACAAGCCCTTCTGAATTGACCAACTCGGAGTTCATATCGATAACACCTAGCTGCCAGCACCCCATAAAACGAAAAGAACAAAAATTCATAAACCACACAAGTTACTCACAACAAACAAGTGACGATTAGATAATAAGGTATAACAACAAATTGAGGAAACGAATAAAAGATCTTTAGTTAAACTCACTGGTAGCATTACATATACAGGAACATAAGGAGTTCCAGAAAAATCACGCTCTTGAATCATTGGGGCCGCATCTTCAACCTACCAAGGGTAAAGAAACTCTCAGAATATGAAAGTGGCATGAGAAATCTGGAAAAAGTTACCAAGCTACGGAGAATTCGGTGGTAGGATACGAAAATAATATACCACTAGTAAACACAAATTCGTTACATACATATATAATATGCCAATCTGATGGAACTTGATAAAGATTTGACAGTAGTATTTTCATTATCTAGCAAAGAATTCTCCATAAACTAAATAGAAACTTAAATCTATCCATCATGTTCGTCCCATATTTCTTGTTTGTTTGTTTTTTTTTTTTGGTTGTTGTTGTTATTGGATTCATTAATTATTAATTAGTAGATTCATTTCTCTTCTTTTTCACCTAAAAAATTTTCCCTCATAATTTTCCTACTTAATCGAATCCCTACATAGAAATAACTCAAAAAGAAAAGCGAAAAACTGAAGTGAAATTAATTCAAGGTACGAAAAGTTCGATTTCTAATAACTGGGAAAACGAGATGAAACTATTGCATAACCTGGGCGTTAATGGAGTTGGTAGAATCAGCAATCAAGGGATGGTCTTCCGTTCTCTCTCCTTCATCTTTCACCATTGCCAGAGTCCGAAACCGAGTACTCGGCAATTGAAACCCGCTCTTCAAGCGGCAAAAAAACCCCGAAGAGACTCTGGGAGAAGACAAACAGGTTCGGACATTTGACGAGGACGAAGTCGTTGTGAGAGAAGCATTCGGAGGCCTCAAGGTATGGAAAATCTGAGCTGAAGACATCGTCATTGTTGAATTTCTGAAGGAACTTCACCAGCAGTTTGTTTCCCGAGAAATTTTATGGAGGAAAGTGAGTATCCCATTGAAGTCAAGAGAAAGTGATGAAATATTAAAGCATAAGTAGCTTCATTTCAAATGAAGGAAAGTTTTTCTCTTTCTTTTTTCATTTCCCGGTAAAAGTTTTAGAGATTTTTTCACGGTTTTCTCGGGAATTTAAAAAAAAAAAAAAAACACTCGAGAGCCACGTGATTGATTATGTATCCAAGACTAAGGGATGAAAACTCTGTTAGTCGTTTATGTTACTGAAACGACACGTCGTTTAATGCTTAATGTGTACTGTCGTACACGTTCTCCCATCATGTAAAGTATATTGTCGTTCTTCCATCTAGTAAAAAAAAATTTTTTTTGAAGGTAAGTAAAAAAGTTTCTATTGTGAGGGAAACAACAAAAAAGAAAAAGAGAAGTCATTTGTGATCTTCTTTGTTCAATACTATTTGGATGTTAGTAGTTTGTTGAATCTTTGAGTTAATTTTAATAATTTTCAACTTATAAATTTTTCCTCTGAACTTTAGACCTTATCATATTATTTCCTCCTGAACTTTGAAAAAGTTTACAAAATTTCCCCTTCAATTAAATTTTTAACGAAAAAATACGTTTAATACTTGTTGGAAGTATCAATTGGGGGGTATTAAGTATAGAATTACGAAATGACACACATTGACAATACTTTTGGCACCCCTTACCTTTATTAAATGTGAAAAAAACAAAGTAATCTAGAAGAGAGAAATATGAGAAAAAAAATGACAATCAACTGTAAAAATTTACTTTTTTAACTTAATTACAAGTGTGTGACATTTCATATCATCAACTCATATTTCAAACGAGTGTTATATGTATTTTTTCGTCAAAATATCAATTAAGGGAGGAAATTTGTAAACTTTTCCAAATTTCAGGGAGAAAATTACAAATTGAAGTTTGGGGAACATTTTGTGATAAGACCTTAAATTCGGGGAGAAAAAATGTAATTTGTCTATTTTTATTTCTTTCATAGATCGTTTGTGAGGATTTTCTTTATAACACTACTATGTAAGAAGCTTTTTTAATACGTGCATTCGATAGTGTAATAAAATATGTGAAGTATCCAAAGAACCATCATCTCCTACTTGTCTTAAATAGCTCTTAGAAGCCTAATATACAAGTAATTATCTTAATGACCATTCATAAATAATTAATTTCACAAATACCCCCTAGATTATATACCATATTTCACTTTGCTCCGTAAATTATCAAAACCATTTATTATACTCCCTGATGTATGTAAAGCCATTCAAACGACCCCTTTGGTCTACTTCCGACTACATACTTGACGATTATGCTGATTTTTTTTTTTTATTATTAATGATTAATGAAACACATTTTAAAAATAAAAATCCAAATTGTTTTTAAAAATATCAACAAAATAAAAATATATCTTAAATAAAAGAAAACCCACCTCTTTCTTCCACTACTACTTCCGTTTGGATTTGAAACCCACTGCCAATGTTCTTTCCACTACCAAACCCATTTGTCCAAAATCCCCAAACCAATTTGGTATCCATTTGAAACGAAAATTTGAACTTGGGCAATTGGTAAATGGGTTTGGGATTGATTTGTATGCTACGGGAAGAGAGAGAGAGAGAGAAAGGAGAGGGTGGGGGTTGGGTGTGATCATCTGCGATTTGTATTGATTATTAATTTTTTTATTTTATTAAAAGATATTTTTTAAGGAAAAAAAAACAACGATAATTTTTTTTACATATATTTTTTTTACAATAATTAGGATTTATATTTGAATATATTTAATTAAGGTATAATAATATGTCACATTAGCAATTCCGTCAAATTTTTAACGGAAGTAGATGGAGGGGGCAACGTGAATGATTATATATAGATCAGGGGCACAATGAACGGTTTTAATAATTCAGGGGGACAAAATAACATAGGATACATAATCCAGGGTCATTTGTGAAATTAATCCTAATTATTTTACAATAATTAATTTTATGTACAAAGCCATTTTTGAACACGCACATTACTTATAAAATAATTGTTGTAAACCGGTGAAAGCATGAGAATAATAATAATAATAATAATAATAATAATAATACACTAGTACAAAAAGATGACACCACGACCGTTTTTAACCGTCGTAGTATCCAGGGTCGTGGAATCTATTTGGATTCCACGATGGTTTTTTAACCGTCGTGAAATAGACAAAACTAATGCCAAATGGTGGGTAGATAGTAACTTTCCACGACGGGCACAAAATCAAAATACGGTCGTGGTAAGTTAACCTACCACGAAATTTTTTTTTTACCCAATTCATGCGATTTCCCACGGGTGGCAAATACCGTGTGTTATCCATTGCACAACCCAGATTAAAATGATAGCTAATCTTCAATTGATTTTGTGTCACTATGTACAACAATTATTACAAAAACATACACTACGTTACAAAATTAGTAGATTGTCTTCTAATTATATTGAATGAACCGCATTACATAATTAGCTCACTCTTGTCTTACTAAGCTCATGTCAACGTTGGTATAAAAATCCTTAATTTGAAGTAAGGCTAGTCCAATGAGAGTCAAGGTTATCTCTCGCATATAGGCTAAAACAAAATAACCGCACTCAACATAACCTTCTTGTAGCAGACACCGAACAATATCAATCAACGTTTGTCGGGATTGAATCTAGGTGAATTTGTTCGTCGTGGTTTTCTAATTTGAGAACTCGTTGACACATCCTCCTTGTCTTGTGACATTTTAAATCAATCTAAAACAACTCCGTACCCAAACACATAAAAAATGGTCAAAATGCCACAATAAATCATTCTACAATCATGTCACCCAAACGATTGAAAAAAATCATACAAAATCATACTTGTGTAATTGTAAATCAATGTAAACAAAATCTTAATATAAATTATGTAAAAAATACACAATCAGGTCAAATGGGCATTTGTCAAACTTGTAATATGCAAAAGCATAAATCACAAAATCAACACTTTTTTTCCCATATAACAATCCAAACCTAATCCTCACCCAAACAATTTAAATCAATCTAAGACTCAAAGCGAACCCAAACATATAAAAAATCACACAATCTAATCAAACGGGCATTTTGTCGAACAGGTAATATGCAAAAATATCACAAACACATTCAAAAAAATTTTCAAGAAAACAATCACCCAATATCACAAACACAGTCAACAATAACCCAAAATCACATTTACAATCAACCAAATGAACTTCCATAATATGTGTAGTGCAAGAGAGAGAAAGAGAGAGAGACTTACCAAGTACACAGTCGTGGGTGTGGTCGGCTTCGTAGCGGGGTGGTCGGCGGAGGATGGGTTTCAAGGAAGAGATTGGAGGGAGGAGTCACGGCAGCGAGTAGAGGCGAGAGAGAGAGGGAGAGGCCCGAGAGAGAATTAGGGGTAGAGTTGTGGCCGCCGGAGCTGCGAGGCGACGAAGAAAGGGAGAGGCCGAGAGAAAATGAAGGCGAGGTAGGAGAGAAAATGGAAGGAGGGGTCATGGCGGAGGAGATGGGTTTCGAAGGAGAGTTTGGAGAGACGAGAGTGAAAGAGGCACGAGAGTGAAAATGTAGAGGGAATGAGGGGTTTTTTTTTTTTTTTTTTAATAAGTGGCGGATTCAACTTACATTTAAAAAAAAAAAAAATTTAAATGCACCACATACCACGATGGTTTTTGTCAAAAACCATCGTGGTATGTCATAGTTTTTTTTAAATTATTATTTAAAAAAAAAAGTGGCGGATTCACGCGAAATTTTGAAAAAACAAATTTTTTAAAATGCAAGACATACCATGACGGTTTTTCGAAAATGGTGGTGGAAAGCCTAAGCTTCCATGACGGTTTTTGAAAATTGTCGTGGAAGCTTAGGCTTCCACAACCGTTTTCGGAAACCCTATTTCGCGTTGTGTTTTTGGCGTACTTTCCACGATCATTTTTTTAATAATAATAATGATAATAATAACAACAACAACAACAACATAATGATGTAACAACACATCACATAAACTTTAAAACATGCTTTCAAATCTATCGAATATATACTAGTGTTCTTGTAATGTAGTTACTTAAAATATTGAGCTACTACTTATACGTAAAGGGTAGAAACATTCTCTTCCATTTCTATATATATTCTCATAAATGCACATGGAAATGTTCTTATCTCCTAAGTATCTAGAAGGCCTTTGTAGTAAAGAGAACATAAAAAATGTTACAAAAAAGAGACTTAGAGTTGCCAAAATACGCCAAAATAGCTAAAAGAGATCAACAAAAATTTTGCATTTATGGTGTAAATTTAAAATTTCTAAACTAAGCTAGAATCTTAAAAATTCTGGATATAATTATAATTTGACCCTCGCATGCGAGCATGTCTTTCAGACTCGTGTTGTGGCCTAGGCTGGGACGTTTGACTTCCTTTTTAGGGTTCTTCGCTTGTTGGCAAGAACTTGATCTTTTCATTTTGTAGGTTTTGATTGAATAGTTGTGAACAGCCTTTCGATGCCATGGGACCAGTCTTGAAAGCCATGGGCTGCTCGCAAATGAGCAACCTTTTGGAGGTTGAGGGACTCTAAAGGCATGAGAGCCTTTAGGCTTGAGACCTTTGAGGCTTAAGAGCCTTAGATGCATGAGAGCCCTCCAAGCATGAGGATATATTTAGATTACTACTAGTCGTTTAAAATATGCTGGGTTCTTATCATGATGACATGGAGGGTCGATTTTGACTTCTCAAAATTAACGAATAATGTTATACCCTACAATTATAAAATTTTTAACTTTTTAAATTTATTGCCTTTTAGTGATTGCAGGTATAACCTAATGTCATTTACCATCCCTGATTTGTCCTAAAGGTGTAGAATTCGAATCTTCACCCGCAAGTTCAAAAAAATACTAATACTAATAATAATAATAATAATAATAGTCTTTGATAGTACGATACATGTAATGGGTAAATTTTTTTTTTTTTTTTTTTTTGGTTTTGGTTTTTGAAAAGGGAAACACAATTACAAATTAGAGAGAAACAAGCAGCAATATTTCTGCGAATGTCAAATGACTCCAAATCATAAGGAGATTCATGCAGAACATTAATTGGTTTTCTCATCAATAAATTCGAATAAAACACTCAAAAGCAAGAAGAATGTAATGGGGTTTTGACAACGGAAAATCAAATAACACACCAAATGTGAAGCACTCATATAACACTTGCAACTAAACCCAAGCAATCTAGGAAAACTTCCAATTGATAGAGATTAAGTGACCTACAGCACTAAGACCATCCTACTACACCAAATAGAAGCATTTTTAACGGACTAAAAATACAACCTACATAAAATAATAAGAAAACAACCTCCGTTATTTCACACAGGAAACCCAAAAACACAATGAAAACACACAGGGTCACACAAACGGCAGATACAGATAAACAACGGATTTCACACCTCCTTTATTAGCAAAAAAAAAAAAAAAAAGGAGTACCAAAAACAACAAATATGGCCATCGAATACTCGATGCTGAACACGAACTAAGACACGCACCCCACCAGAAGCACCGCGATGCCGAGGCCCCAAGTTGTAGACCTGTTGGAGCCTTGACACTTCCGTAACTGGCACCGAAGAAGTGACGTCCTAGAGAGGAAAAGCGAGAGTAATTATTAGGAAAATATATTTTGATGATAGAAAACTTACCTCTAAAAATCAATTGTCCAAAAGGAAGAAGACAGTTATAAATTACAAATCCTAGATGACGTCACTGAGAATATGAGAAATTTATCTATGTTTTTCTTTTCTTTTGGTTTTAAATTAAAGATGCAATGAGTAAAATATGAAAGTGTGATACAATCATTAAAGTTCTCTTCATAATATTAACAATGGCTAGTACTTAAATTCCAATTTTATGAAGTACGTCATAAACATTTTTTTCTTTTGAGGTTATAAAACTAATCTAAGCTAAAAATAGTTTTTCAAAAATATATAGGTCATACTGTCATCTATATATATATATGAATGGTCTCAAATCCGGTACCTGATGGTATCCGGCAATGTGAACTTCAATTATTATAAATGTGAACTTCAGTTACTAGAAATGTGAATTCTTGTAGAAGGAAATGTAAAATAAAAGGGTATATATATATTGTTGTGATGTAGAAGTAGTCCTATATTTAAGAAAAAGCTTTACATAGTGGTGACTTCATAATTATATACATATATATAAGCGAATAGAACTAGCATGCATTTGGTGAAACCATTGAAGTTGAAAAATTCCAATTGTTTTTGGTCTACTTGTAAAAAGACAACTCAATTTCCTTATTTACAACTTCAACTATAACTTAAAAACTCAAATTTCAAAAGTTTATTACTTTACATAAACAAGTCTAAATGAGATGATTTTTTTTAATTGCATAGAATTTCAAGACAAACGAAATAAGATCTATATTAGTTTTTTTTTTTTTTTTTTTCCCAAACTCATTTAAGTCTTTATACTTTTTAACTCTATTAGCCAAATGCACAATTTTAAAACTCAACTCAACTCTAATAAAATAACACAAAATTTTCAACTCAAGCGGATGAACCAAAAGCATGCTTAGACTTTACCAAATGAAAAATAAAATAAAAATAAAATGACACCTCTAGAATTGTTATATTATTAGTCCTGGTTATGACAACATTAAACTTCCAAAGAAACTAGTTCGAATCATTAGATGAAAAAAAAAATAAATAAATAACGATAGAGTTGTAGAAATTATAAAGAACTTACTTGACAACACAAAGGAAAGAGTTTTCATATTTACAACCTCCTCATTGTCCTTAACAATCTTGCTTTATTAATTGCCATGGTGACTAGGAACCAATCCATCCATTTGTTCAAGAACAAGAAGAAGGCATGTCTGAGGGCCCTATTGAAGAACAAAACGCCACAATCACCCCCAACAACCGACAACAATGCCCGACGCCATTCCAACGTAAAACCATTTTTCAAACTCATCTTCTTCACTAGTTACCCTAGTTGATTGATCATGATCATCTTGATGAGCACGTGTTCCTTCATCACTCGAGCAATTATTTTCAAGTGGCGGACCGCAAAGTGCTTGATTTCCCATATAAACGGACTTATCGAAGTCTTGCAGTTGAGTGCCGGATGGAATTTTCCCAGATAGCTATGACATGTACAAGTGGCTCAAGAAATGTAAATCGGACATGCTTGTAGGAATATCAACCGAGAACCGATTTCGAGAAAAATCAAGTGACTGCAATTGATTTAGGCGACCGATGACTTTTGAGAGCCTTCCTGATAAGTTGTTTCTTGATAAGTTCAATGACACCAATATCCATAAAGGTTCATTATTCCCATGGGAAATTTTCCATTCAAACGGTTACTTGACAGATCAATAACTCGCAATAGAACTTCAAGGTCGTCTCCATACTCGTCGGTTCTTCCTCTCCATGTGACTATTGCTTTGTCAATGTAGGACCAAGTCCTATCCACGAGATCGGGACTAGAATTAGTGGGATCAAAATAAAATAAAATACTGCATGGATTTCATTAGTACTTTGATTTGAATTTCTGGTCATGGCGGTGAAATCGTGAAGGCATTGTGGAATGGTCCCGAATATGTTGTTATGAGAAAGGTTCAAGATCCGTAGACTTGCTGGGCTACATAAATGCAAGGGAATGCTTCCATTGAACTTATTCGAGCGCAAAATCAGAATCTTTTGTTGGAAAAATGGTTTTAAACTATTTTGAGGTCCAAATTTGAGTGAGACCTACTTAGTAAAAGTAATGGATCTTGGTGGATTTACGTTCTCCATCGTGAGGAGATCGAAATCATATATTCATATGCTCAAAATGGTATTCGGGTGAATGAGAAATTGATGCTTAAAGTGCCCAATGGAATATAATTTTGTTGAAAATTTGCTTATAAATGTAGAGTTCCACATTGCTTAGGTTCCCCAACCCGAACACGACATGCGACACGAACATGACACAAACCGAACTTGACCCGCGACATGAACACGACATGAACCGAACTTGACCCGCAACACGAAATTGACCCGTGACACGAAATTAACCTGCGACACGAAATTAACCCGCAACACGAAATTAACCCACGACACGAAATTGACCCGCGACACGAATTTGACCCGCGACACGAACTTGATCCGAATTGAACCCGCAACTTGAATTGGACCCAAATTGAATCTGCAATTAATTTGAATTTGACACAAAAATCAATTCAATTTAAGCAAATTATATCCCAAATTCATAAAAAAACCTAGAAGAATAATAATTTACCTTCAACAAAAACATACTATTGACAAAACAATAAGTTTTAAGGATTGTTTTCAAACAGAAAATCATAAAATTAAATTTCTAACTCAAGTGCAAAGTTCACAATCATAGTTAGGCAAAGTCCTATTACAAATATTTTAATAAAGTCCACAAATCCAAATACAAACATTAAAAAGTCTAAATTCAAACAACATAACACCAACAAATTTGATACGAAATTGACTCGAAATTGACACAAATTTGACACGAAATTGACACGACATTTGACCCAAAATTGACATGACATTTGACCCGAAATTGACACAAAAAGGGTTGTGTTCGGGTTCTACGGGTCCAACCCGAACACGACCTGTTTTTTCCCGTGTTAATTTCGGGTGACCCGAATTTGACCCGACCACTATTTTTCCCAACCCGAACCCGTGAAATTCGTGTTGTTTTTGAGTCGTGTCGTTGTGTCGCGACCTGTATTGCCACCCCTAAAGAATTTGCACTTGTGGACTTGGATAAGATGGTGTACCCAAGAGGCTCTCTCACGTGCAGGGGGGGTGCAAATCACTGCCTCAGTGGGTTAGGGGCCCAATGTATGCGCGTGGGCGATGTGAATGTTGGTCCATCGAGCTTGCTCTCACATGGGCTTCATTTTGCAAATATTTTTTTTTGTTGCTCTTTTCAACATAAATTCAGATTTTTTTAGTGTGCATTTTAATATGAGCATTAGTGCATGATTAATCCAGAATTAATCAAAAGATTAATTCCATTATCTCTCATTAATCCGGATTAAAAACCTATTGATTTTGGTTTTGTAACATCTCCTCTTGAAGCTTATAAAAAGAGGCCTCCAGAAGCATGATGAACACACACAGAACACATAACACAATTTTTTTGTTCTTTCTTGTTTTCTCTGTTCTTGGGCGTTCTCTTGTAGTCGGTTCTTGTAGTTTTTGGTGATAGAAGGAAGGCTTTGGTTTCAAGTTCGCATGAAGCGGTTTTTGATCGTGCTAGATTACCATTGCTCGTCGTTATATCCTGGGAGACAGATGTCTGTTCAAACCTTGTGCACTTACCAGAGGGGACGAATCTGTTTTAAGGAAAGCGTGTCTCACATGCCTCGACGATCTTCTTCTTTGTGTTGTTTAATTCAGGTTAAGGTTGAATTTCGGTTGTAACAATTTTTCTTTATATTATACTTGTTCACTTGTTCGTTGTCTATGCTCTGTTATTTTCTAACAATCTTAAAACAGATTCGTTCCATAGACGACGGACAGGTTGAACGAATTCATGAACAAAATTGTTAACGTTGTTTCATGTTTTGTTAAACCGTTAATCTTTGTTTTATTACAAATTATTTTATAAGCTTGAAGTTACTTTGGAAGTTTGGTTGTTTAAGTAAACATTTTGCTTACCAACAGTTTGTGTTCATAGTATATATTTAGAAATTTTCCTTTGAAAATCGATTTCAATTTTATTAGAACTTTTATATATAATATGTAATATTATAGATATTTATAAATGTTTTGGTTTAGGTTTTTATATTTAACATATATTAATATTTATTATGTTAATTATCTATATATATTTATAGCTTTTTTTAATTGGCCTTGGTGTTATAGTATTTATTTGTTATATATATATTGGTAATTAGTTTGGTTCTAATAATTGGCTTGTTTTCAGAAATGGCCGGAAACTTGAACATTGTACCAACCGAGAATCCATCTATGACACATGAGCCATTACCCCGGGTAGCCTCGTCTTCGACACAGCCTTTGGTGGTCTTAGTTCTTGTGAATCACAATGAGAAACTAGAGAAATTCACCGGACTGAACTTTAAGACTTGGCAACAAAAGATGTTGTTTTATCTTACCACTTTGAATCTTGCGAGATTCCTGAAAGAGGATCCTCATACTATTAAAGAGGATGAGACAGATGCTCAAGTATTGCATACTTTGATGCTTGGAAGCATTCTAATTTTCTATGTCAGAATTATGTTCTGAATGGCTTGTTTGATTTACTCTATAGTGTGTATAGCATGAAGAAATCGGCCAAGGAACTGTGGGAGTCCTTGGATCATAAGTATAAGTCTGAAGATGCTAGTGCTAAAAAGTTCTTGGTGGGACAGTTCATGAACTTTAAGATGGTGGATTCCAAGACTGTCATCAGTCAAGTTCAAGAGCTTCAATTAATCATTCACGAGATTTATGTTGAAGGAATGGTTATAAATGAGTCTTTTCAGGTAGTGGCAATTATAGAGAAGCTACCCTCTGTGTAGAAAGACTTCAAGAACTTTAAGACTTGGTAACAAAAGATGTTGTTTTATCTTACCACTCTGAATCTTGCGAGATTCCTGAAAAAGGATCCTTATATTATTAGAGAGGATGAGACAGATGCTCAAGTATTGCATACTTTGATGCTTGGAAGCATTCTAATTTTCTATGTCGGAATTATGTTCTGAATGGCTTGTTTGATTCACTCTATAGTGTGTATAGCATGAAGAAATCGGCCAAGGAACTGTGGGAGTCCTTGGATCATAAGTATAAGTTTGAAGATGCTAGTGCTAAAAAGTTATTGGTGGGACAGTTCATGAACTTTAAGATGGTGGATTCCAAGACTGTCATCAGTCAAGTTCAAGAGCTTTAGTTAATCATTCACGAGATTTATGTTGAAGGAATGGTTATAAATGAGTCTTTTCAGGTAGTAACAATTATAGAGAAGCTACCCCTGCGTGGAAAGACTTCAAGAACTATTTAAAGCACAAGAGAAAGGAAATGAACGTGGAAGACCTCATTGTGAGACTTCGCATCGAAGATGATAATAGGGGCTCGGAGAATAAGCTCTCCAACAATGTTGTTGCCAATTTCGCTAAGGCTAATATAGTGGGGCATAGTCAAAGCTCGAAGAACAAGAAGTTCAACAAGACGGGGTCCAAACTAGGACCTAAAGGTGGAGTTTCTAAGAAACAAAAATTCCAAGGAAAGTGTTTCAATTGTGACAAAATGGAACACAAGTCGGCGGATTGTAAATTGCCAAAAAGAAACAAGAAGAAAGAGGCCAACGTGGTGGACGCCATCACCCAAGAGGTGTCTAACATCAGTCTTTCAGCAGTGGTTTCTGAAGTCAACATGATGGACTCTAACTCAAAGGAGTGGTGGCTAGATATTGGTGCCACCTGTCATATCTGTTCTGATAGAGCTGCATTTGTTGACCTAGTACCTTTGGAAACTGAGGAGAAGCTGTTCATGGGCAATTCTGCAACTTCTAAGATCAAGGGTCAAGGGATTGTATTTTTGAAGATGACGTCCGGGAAGGAAGTGAAACTGAACAACGTGTTGTATGTGCCTGATATCCAGAATAATCTTATTTTCAGAACAATGATGAGCTTACATGGCTTCAAGATGGTTTTTGAGGCATAAAAAATAGTTTTGTCCAAATATGTAATGTATGTGGGGAAGAGTTATATGAAAGATGGGATATGAAAAATGAATGTAATTGCTGTTAAGCCCAAATCCATCAATAAAAATAAAAAGTCTTCTGCTTATATGCTTGAGTCTTCTAACTTATGGCATGGTAAACTAGGACATGTTGATTTTGATACATTGCGTAGATTAATTAACTTGGATCACATATACGCATTTTAAATTGATTCAAAATATAAGTGTGAAACTTTTGTAGAGGAAAAACAAACAAGGTCATCTTTTCAAACAATTGAAAGGAATACTGAACCACTTGAATTAATTCATAGCGATATTTGTGACTTAAAGTTTGTTCAAACAAGAGGTGGTAACAAGTCTTTTATCACTTTCATCGATGATAACACAAAATATTATTATGTGTATTTGCTTAAAAGCAATAATGAGGCTATAGAGAAAATTTTTCTTTATAAGCAATAAGTTGATAATCAACTTACTAAGAAAATTAAGATGGTAATAAGTGGCTGTGATGGTGAATATGTAAAACCATTTAGTGAATTTTGTGCACAACATGATATTATTCATGAGGTCACGTCACCTTATTCTCCTTAATCAAATGGTGTGACTGAATGCAAAAATCGTTCCTTAAAAGATATAATGAATGCAATGTTGTTAAGTTCTGGGTTGCCACAGAATATGTGGGGGAGAAGCCATTTTGTTGGCTTACTACCTTTTGAATAAGGTTCCCCGGAAGAAAGAAGATAAAACCCCATACGAATTATGGAAAGGAAGGAAGCCTTCCTACAAATACTTGAGAGTATGGGGATGTCTCGCCAAAGTGTTAGTACCCGCACCAAAGAAGATGAGAATAGGTCCTAACATAGTTGATTGCATCTTCATTAGCTATGCCCACAACAGTAGTGCATATCGGTTCCTTGTGCATGAATCTAAAAACCCTGACATACACAAAAACACAATTATGGATTCTAGGAACGCATCATTTTTCGAACATGTGTTTCCTTGTAATTCCTAGGAAGATGGTCCAAGTTTGTCTAAACGAACGTCTGTGACTATTGAAGAGAATAGTCAGGACCAAAAGCAAAACTATGAAACTGAAAAAGAGGAAGAAGAGCCTAGACGAAGCAAAAGGGCAAGAACAGGAAAATTGTTTGGACCAGATTTTCTGACCTATATGCTAAAGGCTGAACCTCAAACTTATAAAGAAGCTGTAAGCTCCACTGAGGGTCCATTATGGAAAGAAGCCATAAGAGTGAAATTGATTCCATCATGCAAAATCATACTTGGGAGTTAGTGGATCTTCCTCCATGAAGTAAATCATTAGGTTCTAAGTGGATTTTCAAATGAAAAATGAAGGTAGATGGAACAATTAATAAGTATAAGGCCAGACTTGTAATAAAAGGATAAAGACAACAAGAAGGCCTTGATTACTTTGACACATATTCTTCCGTGACAAGAATAACCTCTATAAGTATAAGACCAGACTTGTAATAAAAGAATAAAGACAACGAGAATGCCTTGATTACTTTGACACATATTCTCCCGTGACAAGAATAACCTCTATAAGAATGATTTTGGCAGTTGCCGCACTTGAAGTCCATTAGATGGATGTAAATATAGCCTTTCTTAATGGAGATCTTGAGGAAGAAATTTATATGGAACAACCCGATAGTTGTATAGCTCCAGGACAAGAAAATAAAGTCTGCAAACTAGTGAAGTCCTTGTATGGACTTAAGCAAGCCCCAAAACAATGGCACGAGAAATTTGATAGTGTCATGATGACAAATGGTTTCAAAATCAATGAGTGTGACAAGTGTGTTTACGTCAAGAATACAGAAGACAGATATGTCATACTCTGTCTATATGTAGATGACATGCTAATCACATGTAGCAATGATCGGATGATCAAATCTACCAATGATATGTTGAATTTAAGATTTGACATGAAAGACATGGGACCGGCTAATGTAATATTAGGAATTAAAATCAAAAGGTCACCTAATGGTCTTATGTTGAGTCAGTCATACTATGTGGACAAAATACTTGATAAATTCAATATAGATGACTCTGGTTTGGCCAGAACTCCAATTGATTTAAATCAACATATGTCCAAGAATAGAGGAGAAAGTATATCTCAAGTGGAGTATGCTAGAGTGATAGGGAGTCTAATGTACATAATGAGTTGTACAAGATCAGACATTGCTTTCGCTGTGAGTAGTTTGAGTAGGTTCATGAGTAATCCGAGGGCTGACCACTGGAAAGCAATTGTTAGAGTACTTAGGTGCTTACGATATACTCGTGACTGTGGACTGCACTATACTACTTTTCATGTTGTTCTAGAAGGATATTCAGATGCAAGCTGGATATCTAATATACAGGAGTCTAAGGCCACCAGTGGATATGTGTTTACTCTGGAAGGTGCAACGGTATCATGAAAATTTTCTAAGCAGACGGTAATAACCAGATCCACGATGGAATCTGAGTTTGTAGTTTTAGATAAAAGCGGCGAAGAGGTTGAATGGCTATGACAGTTCTTAGAAGATATTCTAGAATGGCCGAAACTTGTGCCTACAATATGCATACATAGTGATAGTCAATCTGTCATTGGTAGGGCATATAATGCCATGTATAAAGGTAAGTCAAGACACATTCATCGTCGATAATATCGTTAGACAATTAATCTCAACTGGAATCATAACAATTGACTATGTAAAGTCAAAAGAAAATATTGCAGATCTGTTAACTAAAGGGTTGACTAGAGATCTAGTTGAGAAATCATCAAGGGAAATGGGACTTAAGCCCATGATATAATAGGTCGAAACAGTGGAAACCCAACCTAGTTGATTGGAGATCCCAAGATCTAGGTTCAATGGGATACCTAAACTGTATAGACCGAGTAGAATCACTATGGGAGTTACCTTGTTAGTTTACCAATTCTCCCAAAAGCTTAAGCTTTTAGGAGTTGGGCCAACAATAGTTTTATATTTCAACATTTTCCCTCACGTGCAGCCCAGACAATGGGCAAACATGTGGACATATATTAATTTGAAAGTCCAACACAAATTATAAGAAGCCCAAAACATATTAAAGGTCCAACACGCAATGATAATAAAGGGGTTATATAAAGAGTGCAATTATAGGGATTCGAACTTTGGTTCTCCCGCTCTGATACCATGTTAGTTTACCAATTCTCCCAAAAGCTTAAGCTTTTAGGAGTTGGGCCAACAATAGTTTTATATTTCAACACCTTTCATCCCATTCATGTGATGAAAACAGTGATACCCGTACAAGATAGGTTAAGTTATGCTTTTAATGATTATTAAACATTGGGAATCTGGACGGAGTAATGCGGGATACCCTTGATTAAGAAATCACCTATGTGAGAGAAAAGTGAGGCCGCTTCAAAGTAGAATTGCTATGGCTCAATTCTTTAAAAACTCTTGCAAAACCAGGACGATGTTCACGGCCAAAATGAACATAACTATGAGAACTGAAACTATGTCAGGAAAATATCTCTGAGAGCTATACTATCATTTACACAAACGGAAAAACAGTTCAAAGACAATGCTTCTACTGATTAGTTAGTAAAGTAAATATGCTTTCACAAGGGAAGGTTTAAGGGTTAACACCTACCTATCCTATGTAGATATTAACCGTATAACTCTAACACCATATAGTGTCTTTTGTTTCTCTCGTCATTGGTCAATTTCATTCGTGTGGGGGACTGTTCGAAATATGGTTTTAAACCATTTTGAGGAGCCATTTTTCGGTCCAAATTTGAGTGGGACCAACTTAGTAAAAGTAATGGGTCTTGGTGGATTTGCGTTTTTCTGTCGTGAGGAGATCGAAATCATATATTTAGACGCTCAAAATGATATTCGGGTGAATGAGAAATTGATGCTCAAAGTATGCCCAATTGAATAGAATTTTGTTGAAAAATTGCTTATAAATGTGGAATCCCACATTGCTTAGGCATAAAGGCTTGATGGACTTTATAAGAATTTGCACTTGTGGACTTGGGTAAGATGGTGTACCCAAGAGGCTTTCTCATGCGCGAGGGGGTGCAGATCAACGCCTCAGTGGGTTAAGGGCCCAATGTGTGCGTCCGCACGACGTGGGTGACGTAAATGTCAGTCCGTTGAGCTTGTCCTCGCACGAGCTTCGTTTTGCAAATTTTTTTTTCTTTTTTCAACATAAATTAGGATTTTTTTTTCCTCCAGAATATCAACATCCATCTATTGATATTCCATGGCTTTAGTGTGCATTTTAAAATGAGCATTAGTGCATGATTAATCCATAATTAATCAAAAGATTAATGGATTGCATTGTCTCTCATTAACCCGGATTAAAAACCTATTGATTTTGGTTTTGTAACATCTCCTCTTGAAGCCTATAAGAGGAGGCCTTCACAAACATGATGAACACACACAGAATACAGAACACAAGTTCTTTGTTCTTTCTTGTTTTCTCTGTTCTTAGGCATTTTCTCTTGTAGTCGGTTCTTGTAGTTTTTGGTGATAGAAGGAAGGCTTTGGTTTCATGTTTGCCAGAAGCGGTTTTTGATCGTGCTAGACTACCATTGCTCGTCGTTGTATCTTGGGAGACAGACGTCCGTTCAAACCTCAAGCACCTACCAGAGGGGACGAATCTGTTTTAAGCAAAGTGTGTCTCACGTGCCTCGACGATCTTCTTCTTTGTGTTGTTTCATTCAGGTTAAGGTTGAATTTTGGTTGCAACAATTTTTCTTTATATTATACTTGCTCACTTGTTTGTTGTTTATGCTCTATTATATTCTACTATCTTTAAACTCAATAAGCTTTTCCCAATCCATGTCGGTACCTTCCCCACCAGTTTGTTGTCTCCCAGATCTAAAAATGTCAAGCCCTCACAATTTCTGATGGACCGAGGTAATTCTCCAGAGAAGCTATTATTTCGTAGATCCAATGTTTCGAGTTGATGAGAAGACGCCATTGAATTTGGGATTATTCCTGAAAAGTTGTTGGCCAAGTTTAGAACTTTTAGGAAGGCCAACTTGATGGACAGTTTCTAGGAATAACACCAGATAATTTGTTGTTCGAGAGGTCAATATTGATGCCAGTGGGATGAGAGAGATTGTATAAAGGCGAAATTGATCCCGAAAACTTATTGTTGGAGAGATCTAATAACCCAACATTACTTTGAAGAGTTGGCATTGTACCCTCGAAAAGGTTTGAAACCAAAAATATCCTAGGGAAGCAATCTATTTTTGGCAATACACTAGGCAACATGCCATAGATTTGGTTGTTTGAGAGATCCAAGTAACAAATTTTCAAAGTCAAGTTCCAAAACCAACAGGGGATAGTATTTGAAATTCCAAGATCCGAGAAATCAAGGTCGGAAACGTTCCTATGAGCTTCCAACCATTTTGGAATATTCGGAGATCCGCCTAACTTACAAGTACTTAGGCCTAGGAAACTCAACTGGAATGGAGGGACAACATTTGAAGTTAAAGGTGTAAAGGATAAGTCTAAGTATGTCAATTTAGACCAATTTGAGAGACAAGATTCAGAGATGACACCACCTAATCGAGTCCAAGAAACGTCCACAAACTCGAGTTCAAGTATATTTCCAATGCCTTTGGTCAAATTCCCATACAAGTTTTCATTAACATCAATATGTCATGCTTTCAGATATGGAAATGCTGAAAAATCGGGAAGTGACCCAGTAAAATTATTCCAAGACAATCCAAGGTTCTCCAAAGAGGGTCTTACACAGGTAGACAAATTATGAACAAATCCAAGTTGCCCTCTAAGCTTGTTTTGGGAAAGATCCAAAACCCGCAAATTACATAGGTTTCCAAAAGACTCTGGGATCGAGCCACTTAACTCATTTGTTGAGAGGTCAAGAAAAACAAGATTGGCAGTACTTGACGAGTTAAGCAACAATTGGAACATTGAAAAAGTGAGGAAGTTGTTGCCAAGGTAAATGGCGGTAAGAGACGTAGAAGATGCATTTATGTGAGAAAGAGAGAAGAGTGACGGAGGTGGAGGGAAACAAGCCGTGAACCTTAAGGTCGAAAGCTTAGTGAGCCCACTTATGATTTTTAGCCAATCAACGTCTTGAATTTGGTTGTGACTTAGGTCCAAGTATTCTAACTTAGAAAGGCAAGACAACCATTTGATGCTTTTAAAGCCATAATTATGAGTATTGATGTTGGAAAGGTCAAGATATTGCAAGCGGGAAAGGTTTCCAAGATACGAAACCGGACCATCAAAATAGTTGTGACTTAGGTCCAAATATTTCAAATGACGCAACTCCATCAGCATAGGGCTTAAAATCTTACCTCCTAATCTTATGTACCGTTCACAATCGTTGTGAAGATTGAGCGTGACGACATGGATCATCTTGTTTCTTCATCGGACTCCTTCCCATTCGCCACACTCTTTCTTTCCGTCTTCATTTCCCCCTGAAGAAAGCCAGTTTTCATGACCAAAGATCGGTATCCCTTGTGGTTGCTGATCAAAAAGTCTCCCGTGTTTGAACGTCAGAAGCGCTTGTCTCTCTCTTTCTTTGCACCTAATGATCACCTTAGAACTAGCTAATCCAACGTTTGAATTCATGTGGATTATAAGAAAGATCACAACAAAGGTACTAATGAGGAATATGAGACATGATTTTTCTCCCATCGCTAATATGAAAAGTTTTATTAAGATAAAATACAATATTGTTCAAGCTACATCTACATGTATAACTAATTTTGTACTTGGTTCTTGGCATGTGCAAAAAGTCGTTAATTGGGAAACTACCAACAATAAGAGTCTTTGTTAATAAAATTTTTCCACATAGTTTTCATATCATACAGACTTTGCCATCTTTAGGAAAGAAAAAAGAGTTGTCCTTTGACTCTCAATTGAATTATACTCAAATTTAAACCTAAATTTTAAAAGAAATTTATATTGAAATTAAGCAAAAATAATCAACATTGTCCCTTTTGAGCTATAATGTGTAAACATTGTACAAAAAATCGTCTAAATTTAAATGAATTTAAGTAACAAGGACTAAATTGCCAAAAATTAGAAGTTAAAGAAGTTGATTGCCAAGAAAAAAAGTTTAAAGACTAAATTGCAAAATTTAAAAAGTTTGGAGGCATTCATGCAAATAAGTCAACTTTTTAAGAGTTAATGGTTCTTTTAGGTATAAAAGAAAATGAATACGGATCAAAACGTCACAAATGTAATATTAGGAACCGAACAATTAAGCCCTTTTCTAAATAACGAAAACTCCGAACAATTATTAAAAGAATTCTTGTAAAAAGATCATTTTCCTATGACAATCCATAAATAATTCCAAAAAAAAAAAAAACCTGAAAAAATAGATTCATCATGATTGTTTCAGAAATTTCTCTAAATTTGCGGTAATTCATTGCGGTATCATGAAAAATAATCATAGCTTTGCGACAGTTTGTAGAAAAGTGATGTCTCTTGAACAACAACAACAACAATAATAACACACACAGAGGTAGATGGGATGACAAAAGGGTGGGAAGCCTTTGCCAAGCATCTCTCTTATGTCCATCAGGGTTCGATTCTCACTGTCTCGCCTTAGGCCCCGCTCCAACTTCAGCTGTTGATGCTTGGTTTGGTGATGGCAAGGTAGGCTCCGAGTGAATGACTGAGAAAAACTAGTATAAAAGACATATATCTTCCATACCTAAGGAAGTGTTCCTGTTTGTGGGGATGAAAATCCTGAAAATGATGGGACCACCCCTAAATCCTTTTTTTCTACCCAAAAAAAAAACAACAACAATAATAATAAAATAATAATATTAGTAAATGATGAAAAAGCTTCTTTTTTTTTTTTCGTTATTCTCATTTGTACACTTCAAACTTCAGGATTATTATCACTTTACTCTCAGAATTTTAAAAGTTCCTACTCTTTCTATATCTCTCTCTCTCAACGGACATAAAAATACTATACAATCATACTTAACCCCCCTTTTTCGTTTGTTTTTAACGAAAATTCTACTTAATCTATTTTATTAGAGTTTTAGTTTAAAACATTTATTATTATTATTATTATTATTATTATTATTATTATTTGTTAAAAAAATAGAAAAATACTACATGACCATACTTAATCCCCCCTTTTTGTCTGTTTTTAATGAAAATGCTAACATTTGGAGTTGAGTGAGACTAATTTCAAATTCAAAAGGTCAAATGAGAGATCTTAAAAGTTTCAGGAACAAAGTAAAAATAGCCTTGAAGTTTTAGGGTACATATGGCAATAACTTTTTTTTTTTTTTTTAAGTGAAATTTCATCGTTACTCTGATGGCTGATGGTGATAAAACGAGAGGGTTACATACAAGGAGAAACAATGTCTAATTGCTATCAACCAGCTACTCCAAAGTGACATTTCAAAAGATATTTTGTAACTAAAAAACAAATAGATTCAAAAATATATGAATATTTGTTCACGTTTTTACACAGAAGTAGAATCTTGAGGGGCAATGATCCTTTAAGATCTATCTGTTTGGAAGTTACGGACGAATAATAAATGCATATATGGACCAATCATATACAAACGAAAAAGGACAAAAGCCATGTAATGTTTATGTTGGACGGGTAAACTATGTACTAGAGTACAAAATACAAATAGTGGACAATGCCAAAAAAAAAAAAAAAAAAAAAAAAAAAAAATTGTAGTGGACAATTCATGTTCCCCTTAACTTGGCCCCTCTACAATTATGAGCCTCAGCTTCTCTGTCATTTATTACTCTCCTTCTCTATTTTTCAAACTAAGCACAACCTTTCAGCAATAGGATTTTTTTTTTTTTTTTTTTTTTTTTCCTCAAGGAGTTTTGACGCTTTTTCCCTTGAATTTCTACAGAAATACCCCATTAGTCGTTGTAGAGTCTGCCCTTCAAACCAGCTCACATAATGTGTACGAGAGAAGTTAAAATATCCACATTTTAGCAATTGTCATCGATCCGAGGATATTTTACAACCCCTTTTTAAATTCAGGGGGTGTAACTTGCTAATTAATTAAAAGTTTAACAACAAAAGCACCAAAACTCAATTTTTATTGAGAGGTGTTGTGGCTTTTTTACCTTTTTTTATTTATTAATTTATTTTGTTTTTTTGGCCTTTCACTTTAATCGGTTGTTTAAGAGTAATGTTAATTTTCAACTATTTTTTTATTTTTTTTATTTTTTTATGAACTATAAATTTATAGATTGCTAGTCATATATTTAAAAATAGTTACTTAGGTCATAAGCCTTCGGTCAACTGAAGGTAGAGTTGTTCATATTAACTGAGAACCCAAGGCAACCGAGCAGCACCAATCAAAACCACCGGAAAACAATCAGAAGAGGGTGGTGATCAATGTCGTCGTGCAAGTAATTATGAGGTCGTAAGGACTACCGTCGATTTTAAATTTATTTATGCTTTCAGTGTTAAAGATGAGTATAATAAAAAGTTAAAACTTGGGGGTAGAACTTAAACTTTTCTAAGAAATAATCAATGTAGAACATTTTAGTATAATTCATACCCCTCAAAAAAAAAAAATAAATAAATAAAAAAATAAAAAATCTAGTTCCACGAGTTTAAATCTCAAATCATCAATAGAACGTGGGCTCACTAGAAAAACAAGGGCAGGGCTACCCTAGTCTAGGTTGTCACTAGAAAACCTTTGAGTGCCCTCTTTTGACAAATATCATCCTTAAAACTGTCACTTCATATTCTAACTCTAACAATTGTTGTTCATGCACCTAAATGGCCACCGCCTTCTCTCTCCTTTTTTGACAATTATTGTTTTTGCGCCTAAACGTCCACTGCATTCTCCCTCCTTTTCTGATGATTATCATCTTTGCACTCAAGCTCCCACTATCTTTTCCTTCATTTTCTGACGATTTCTGTCCGTATTCTTTTATTTTTCTAGAAATTAAAAAAAAACTTATTTATTCAAATTTCTTTTATTATAATTCAAGATTTAGAACTCCTATCAGAGCTCCAACTTACGGGATATATTAGAAAAGTTAATATTAATATTAAGACAAATTATCGATTTATATGTAATTAACTTTCAATTTATATGGAAGCTCATTTATAATGTTCTTCACTAATAATTTTTTTTATTATTAATTTGTGAATATAAACGCATGCACATTAAATATTTATGTGTTCTTTCAAGAAAAAGATAAAAAAGAAAAGAAAAATCTATGTGTTATTCTCTTTTTCTTTTAGTACTTTTATTCATTTCTTATTTACTTTCCAATATCCTCATCAATACATACATATATATATATATATATATCTTTGCAATGATAAAGAAATATGGTTTTCTGCGCCAAAGTAAAGATTCCAGAGTACATGTTTGTGAGTCAATGTTTGCTTTTATGAGTGCCCAAACAAGAAAAGTCATTATATATATTAAGGCTGCTAATCACACATATTTTACCCTTACCCCACCGCATCTCTTTATCCTTGTTGTTTTCAGAAACTTTGACCTGCTTTTTCTTCGTTTTCTTATACACAGTTCGATGATTATACAGATCCAACAAACAATTTTTTCTTTAAAAACTCATGTAAACACTAATGGATCTACAACATTGTGTAGTTATACATTAATGATATTAGTGTTATAAGATATTAGTCAAATGTTTCATTGCTAGACTTATATAACTACCGGACTAAAGACTTTATTACGATAGAAGCTCTCTATCTATATATTCTATTTGTATATCAGGAGAGACAGATTAAAGATTTTTCATGGAAAATACCACATTAATAATAGCAAAAAGCTAAAGGGAACCACATATACTGAAGCCCATCATAATGTCCGAGATTAGTAATAACTTCATCTGAAAAACAGGACAAGAAATTCTCTGCACTCAATTCTCCTAAAGATTGATAAAAAGAGGACTGGAATTCTCCGAATCTACCAATTATGTATCCAAATAGCAATATCCATAGATAACAGTATAATAGTATAATACACAGAATAGAAATAAAAAGACAAGGGGAAAAAAAGAAAAGAAAAAGGAAAGTAAGAAAAGATATGTAAAAACTACTCTATAGAGTACCGTAATTTGAGCCGTCGGAATATTATAAGGTTCAGTCTATTTATTTATAGTTATTTGTTTTTGTAGAATGTTGATCAAATTTAACATCAAAACACGTATGCACTACTAATAAGGCACGTTAACGTAAAAAGCTCTAATATGCAGGTTTTTTTTTTTTATTATTGTTATTATTATTTTATGAATAGTGGTTGTACGTCATTCATTTTATATTCAGCTGAACTACTGCTTTTCAACCGCAAAAGCCAGAGTTGTTTTTTAACTTGTAAAAGGAAAAGGGTGCCAATATAAAGCTCAGGCTTTTCAGTCTTTCTGAATTAATGGCACCAAAAGGAACTCTTCAAATAACCCTCTTCCTTTGGCATGAAATAATGTTAGTCAATTCATTTTACTTGTGATTTCTTTGGAAAAAAAAAAAGGGTCTTGTTCAGTTTCTCTCCTTGGAAAGAAAAAAGAAATGGAAAATGGTCAATCAGAGAAGCTGAGGAAACATCTTGCTGTTGCTGTGAGAAGTATCCAGTGGAGCTATGCAATTTTCTGGTCATTTTCCACCACAGAAGAAGGGTATGCTTTTTCACTTTCTCATTTCATCTCACATATGGTATTTTCTCTTCTATATATTTCTTTTCAAGTTATATATGTATACATATATAAATGTATCGTTCTCAAAAGATCCATGTATTTTTTCCCTTCATTTTTAGTTTTTGGATGCAAATGCAGAAAATATGTAGTTTAAAAATATATAAAATAAAATGCAGAAATTAACACTGGAAAAAGCGAAAATTTTGAAGTGAGTTTTCAAAATAGTAGTAATAACAATCCAGCTTGTCCAACTAATTGGTGAATAAGGGAACAGTAAAGTGAAAAATGATATTCTTAAAATTAGAAGTTAAGAGTAAACAGAACTAGCATAAACAGATCTAAATGACTCAAACTGACCACCGTCTTGCCACCATATGTTGTTAATCACAGTCTACTTGTGACCATCTTATTCGTCTCGTTTCCTGCTGAAAACGGCTTTCCCACGCCTAACACGCCTACGATGATGATAAAATGTTGTTTCAGGGTTCTGGAATGGCGCGAGGGTTACTACAACGGAGACATTAAAACTAGGAAGACCGTCCGAGCTATGGAGCTTAAGGCAGAAAAGAGGGGCTTAAAAAGAAGTGAGCAATTAAGAGAGCTTTACAAGTCTCTGTCGGAAGGTGAAACCGAACAACAAGCTAAAAGGACTTCATCATCGTCATCATCTGCTGCTGCATTATCTCCCGAGGATCTCACTGATGAAGAGTGGTATTACTTAGTGTGCATGTCCTTTGTGTTCACTCTTGGCCAAAGGTAACTAACATCTCTAGATCAAAATGTTTTTCAACCCTTTTGCAGATTATAATTTTTCATATTTTAATTCATATCTGTTTTGAGGTTTCATATGGATCATACTAGAAGATTGTTACTACCTGAAACTAATGTTTGCTTTACCTCCTAACTACTTATGCTTTTGGGAAAAACAGTATACTAACATGATATCAGAGCTTGTGTTCTCAGTTCATCCCCTGCAATTGCGCTTTCCAAAATGGTCATCATGTGTTGGGCGTTTAATATGTTGGGCTTATAATTGAATTTTTACATGTTTGTCTCACATGATTTCCTATTATGCAACACATGAAGGGGGTGTTAGAATATAAAACTAATGTTGGAACAACTCCTAACGTTTAAGCTTTAGGAGAAATGGTAGACAAACAAAGGTTTTTTTTTTTTTTTTTTTTTCGTCCATATTTGTAAAATATATTGAAAATTAGGAGATATGTCATAACTTTTATCTGTCTTTAAATTCATGCCACAATTTATTTGTGGCTCAGATTTCAGTCGCGTTGACCACGTCTGCTTGCGCGATATAAATCTTAAGTTTCAAAATCCGCTATAAGAATCCAAAGATGAGGTCTTTTTTGTGGCATTCCTGAAAATTTCTTTTTATAATATAGTCTTCCAGGCCAAGCATTAGCAAATGGGCAAACTATTTGGTTATGCAATGCTCAACATGCAGATAGCAAAGTCTTCTCTCGATCTTTGCTAGCTAAGGTTGGTTCTCCTGTTTTCCTTGAAATGTTCTCGGTTGTGATATGTCTCGATTTTAATTTCGATTTCTACTGTTGAATTGGCTTGAATATTTTCAAAAGCCAGCAAGGAAAACTGACTTCCTTTGTTTCTGTCTGAACTTATGACGGTGCCATGGACTCTGATTTTTTTCTCCAGAGTGCATCTATTCAGGTATGATGATTCCTTTATGTACTAAGTCTTACCGATTTTTGTTGGAAATTGTGTTTATCTGTAAAACGTTTAATTTCTCGAATGTATCAACGGAATCATTTGATAATCCACAACATAATAGATAAATGTCATGCTCTTTGTTTTGTTTTGTTTTTTTTTTTTAATTTCCCTGCCAATGCGCATTCTAACATGTTATGTTTGTCCTGTAGACAGTGGTCTGCTTTCCTCATCTGGATGGTGTAATTGAGATAGGAGTAACAGACTTTGTAATTTCTTTTCTTTTAACACCATCTCGGTCCTATTCCGCTTCCATTCAAGTACAAACTTGGGTAATTTGGATTGTAAAATCTTTTGATTTCTTCGATGTCTTAAGGTATCCGAGGACCATAATCTCCTTCAGCACATCAAGGCTTCCTTACTAGATTTCTCGAAGCCTGTTTGCACCATGAAATCTTCTCAACCAACAGCTGACGATTATGATGCTGATGATGACCAAATGTGTACTAACGTCGATCGAGGGATAAATGATCCATTGAATTTAGAGAAAATGTCCTCTCCTTTAGAAGATATCAGGTGTGACCATGAAGATTTCAATATGAATTCTCCCGATGAATGTACTAATGGCTGTGACCATAATCAAGAGACGGAAGACTCGTTTATGCTGGAAGGCATCAACGGTGAGGCTTCTCAGGTTCAAAGTTGGCATTTCATGGACGATGATTTTACCAATGGTGCTCAACACTCCATGAATTTAAGTGACTGTGTGTCCGAGGCCTTTGCTAATCAAGAAAAGGCTCTTTCTCATCCTGTTGACGGAAATCTAAACCGACAATGCTTGAGAGAACTTCAGAACTTCAACGACACGAAACTAAGCTCCTTGGATCTGGGAGCTGATGATGACTTGCACTACAAGAAAACTGTTGCTGCCATTCTAGGAGGTCCGAGTCAATTGATCGAACACTCTTGTTCTTGCAATTATGATCACGAGTCCAGTTTTACAGCGTGGAAGAAAGGACACGACAGCAATTATAGGCTGCGGATGCCGCAGAAAATGTTGAAGAAGATTTTGTTCTCAGTTCCATTCATGTATAAAAGTTCCTCTCTTAAGTCCCACCACAAAAACTTCGAAAAGGGGCTTGAGAACTTGCACAATGATTGCACGGGACGTATTAAGTACACAAAATTGGGAGAGAGCGAGAATTTTCTTGCCCTGAGTTCAATTGTTCCTTCTATGAGTAAGGTAATCGCATTTCCTTCTCTGAATACAATATAAACAACAATAACACTGTCTTTTCCCGTGATGTTAGTGTACCAATTTCTAGTTATGACATAAATTTTTTGATGTTGTTTATTTGAAATCAAATATTTGAAATCTCAACATGAGCATCTTTCGTGCAGACAGATAAAGCGGTAATCCTCAACGACACAATCAAGTACTTGAAAGAGCTCGAGGAAAGAGTACAAGAGTTGGAATCCTCCAAAGAATCAGAAAAAGCTAGAAAGAAGTGTGTAGAAATGGTTGAACAAACAACGGATAACTATGACAAGAAGAAGATCGATAATGGAAGATACACATGTTTGCACAAGAGAAAGGCCTGTGACATCGACGAAACTGACCCAGATCCTAACGCGTTGAACTTGAAAGTCGGCATAAAAGATAAGGAGGTTCAGATAGATATTAGATGCCCTTATAAGGAATACATCTTGCTTGATATCATGGATGCCATAAATGGTCTTCATTTGAATTCCTACTCGGTTCAGTCGTCTAATCTCGACGGCTTTTTCACTTTGACCCTTAAATCCAAGGTCTGTTTCTGTTAGTTATGATTTTTTCAATACATACACTTCACATTACTTAAACAGTTTATCTTGTTGAACTGGTTTTTCAGTTCCGAGGGACAGTGGTTGCTTCGGTGGGGATGATAAAACAGGCGCTTTCGAAGGTTGCGGCTAAGTGTTGAGAAGCCATTCAAAACTAGTCATCCCTCTCATGTCATTGAAGCTCAACCGTTTGATCCTCATCGAAGTGTGTAGAAGAATAGAAATATGATCTGCTTTATAGCATGAGATTTGTTTGTTTTCTTTTTCCACTTCTTAACCTTGTCCATCTAGTCAAAATCCAAATCATCCAATGTAGTTTCATCCAGTTGTGTTTATTTGTGCTGTTTTTATATTCTCAGAGAAATGGAGTTGATTTTTCTCAAGTCTAAACTACAAGTAGGGGCGGAGCCATCCATGATAGAGTGGGGCTGCTGTTTATAATGTCTTTTTTTTTTTTTTTTTTGGTTCAATTTCACCTCTAAAAATTTTACAATTTTCTCATTTTATCACCACTAAAAATTAATTATCCATATATAAGCCACTATAAAAATCTTTATCCATCAATAAAGGCAGTGACAAAGCCAGAAACTTGGATGAAGGGGGCTAGTAACAACAAGTTATAATTTTTAGAGAAATAAATGAAATTTTAAATTTTTAGAGGGGCTATATGTAAATTTTTATCAACTATATAAATAAAACATAAGTAATAAAAAGTTAAGAGCCCCCCTCAAGCCTTTATGCCTCCGTCTCTGAATATACGCTCTTATTAAAATAATATACTGACTCTACTGTTGACTACAAATGCTTTGTGAACAGATAAGTTTAGGAAGATAATAAATAGGAATTGCTCAAAAACATTGATAAATCAATGAAGTCTAGTGTTTCTCTCTCCCAAGCAATACTATTTTTTTTTTTGGGAAGAAGAAAAGATAGAGAAGTGGCAAAAGAAGTTTTGTAGAATTTTATCAAAATAGAAAAACTATGTAGTAGTCCCCAATCCTCAAAACAATCATTATATACGGATGAGACTAATAACAATAGTTAAATGTTAACTAAGCCTTCACCTTACTCTTACAATTAACCTTAATTCTGAATAAGTAAATCTGCTTCATTTCTTCATTTTAAGCAGGAAAAAAAAATCTACATGATTGTACCACCTCACTATACAACAAAGGGAGAGAGAAGTAAATAGTATCTTTTAAATAAATAATTGAAGTTTAATAACAAGTTTTAAAAATATTTAGAGTAAATAGTAATAAATAATAAATTTATCAAATAAATGATTTATTTACTTTTTATTAATATGTTATTCACCAAGTAAATTTTTTATCTATCCAGTAAAATTTGCTATTAACTGTTTTTAAAACATTGCTATTTATATTGTTTTCGCAAAGTTACCATTTACGACAATTTTCCTACAATTAAATTACATATTGCCAAAATTCCAACAATGTTTAAATGCCAAAAATACCAAAAGATTTGACATTGACCCTAAAAATAAGTTTAACTTCCATGTCCTATAGAATTCCACTAGAGAAAAAGAAAATAGAAATGGTTGAATATGATCTTTTTTTTTTCTTTTTTTTTGCTGAAAGGTTAAACAACACTAGGTTAAATAGTACTTGGTTAGTGCAAAATACAGCATCACTCATGCGGATATGGACCAGGCTGCATAATATTTCAAATATTAAACCTGATAGGTCAAATACTTATTCATCATTCCATAAATTTAACGTGATTTTTTTATTTATTTTTTATTTTTGAAAAGGGAATATCATTTATACTAATAAAATAGTACGTGCAAACCAAATAAGATAATGCGACGACCTAGTAATACAATAGACACGAAACTCAACTGAGACTGGCTTTATCAGTGAAATTTGATGACACTTGGAGGAAAAGATACGTGTTTGAGGCTTGAAAATGGGAAAGTACCTCGGCATACTAATTTCGAGCACACATTAAGCTCTCTTTTTTGGTAAACCTCTACAGTCGATGGAAGCTTCTGCTCGATTGAGAACCACGATCTTAGAGCATGAATGCCGTCACCTACTCCACATAGACATAAGTCTAGTGTAACAAACAAACCGCGAAAACACGACTCTGAAGGACAAACCATAAACCCAGACTATGGGGATAACACTATCACTAATAAGAACTTTAGCATGGACAAAACAAAAAAGCCCAACATCTATTTGGCACATAGCATGATTACATAGAGATAACTGATAACTATTGCAAGACAAAAAAATATAATATAATATAACCACACGAGAGTAAATCTTTGAGATTAAACGAGGCACGCAACCAGAGCAGCCGGAAATAATTGGAGATATGCATCACCACCATCGACTAGGCCCGGCAATTTCGGACACGACACGAGAACGACACGTAATAAATGGGTTTAGACCGCACGTTTAATAATTGGGTCGACACGTTTAACACGAAAATAAACGGGTCGGAAACGGGTTAACACGATTAACACATTTAACACGTTTATGTTAGAATTTTCAAACTATTCTAAAGCTCTTTTATAACAAGTATACTCGTACGGCCGGCAATTTCGGACACGACACGGTGACACGACACGAGAACGACACGTAATAAATGAGTTTAGACCGCACGTTTAATAATTGGGTTGAAATTGGGTCGACACGTTTAACACGAAAATAAACGGGCCGGAAACAGACTGGCCCGAACACGACCGCGAACACGAATTGCCAGGCCTACCATCGACCACCATAGGTCGTGCTATGACATCCTTTACTCTAGAACCACATACCAAGACCGTAAAGCCCTCCGTGAATGACGACCACCTCTAAATCTACTCGATGATGGGGTGAAACTGGTTATGGAATCAGCGAAAACCCCACGAATTCGCCCCGATCTCGCTAAGCCCTGTCCTTCCTGCCTGGCAACCGATCACACCACGAACCTCCACACCATGAAACCACAACCATCACCTGGGCCTGGGACCATTAGACCCAAACCATCACCTGGGCCTGGGAATCCGGAGGGAGAATCTAGTATCCTGTATGTTCATTTTTGTATCCTATAGTTTTAATTTTTCTCAATTTAGTACCTTTATGTACAATCAATCTCATTTAGGTGCCATAGTCTCTAGTCTCTAATAACAGTTGTATCCTTCTAGTTTACAAAAATTAGAGGAAAAGATTTATTGTGATCTTTCTCTCTCTCTCTCTCTCTCTCTCTCTCTCTCTCTCTCTCTCTCTCTCTCTCTCTCTCTCTCTCACTTTTTTTTTTTTTTTCTGGTGATTGAACATGATTAAATTTCCATAAACTTGTTTTGATTTTGATTTTTGTTCTATTTATTCTTTCTTAGAATCTTATGGTTTTGTGTTTATTTACTTAAGCTTTTAATCTGAAACGGTAGAACCGTGATTTTAATTCAAGATACCTGAATGAGATATTTTCTCAAATAACAAGATATCTTAATAAGGTTTTTTGTTATTTTTTTATTTTTGATAAATGGATATCTTAATAAGAGTTTCCGAACTTAAATATATCAAACTGAGAAAAGGTTAAGAGTACAAGGAATTAAAATGGTATTTTTACTACAAAGAATCTTTGAAAGGTGAAAAGATGAACATCCCAAGAGAGAATACGTCAGTTGAGACATCAATTTGAGGAAATATGAATACCATTTTTGACAATATCAATAATTAATTTGACAGTCATTAACAATTCTTTTCGAGTGTAGCTTTGTGAATTGTGACACCTTAGTAAATATGGGAACCACAACTAGATGCATCATTAATTTTTTGTCTGCCACACAACGCTGAACATGCGAGTTATTAAAATAACAATAAGTGTTAATTATTTCGATTTTTTTTTTTTTTTTTCAATTTGTCTACTTATAAAACAATGACAAGTTGCCAAATTGGCACAGTTCCCACCTTGCTTTTCTTATGGATTGTTTCTATTCCAAAATAATAGATATTATATGTACACCATATATTTTCTTTTGGAATTTTGAGAGCATGAATTTAAGAATATATATATATATATATATTGACATCCTCTAATTTTAATTTTTGAACATCAATTAATTTGATATAGGAATTTTCATTTTTTTATTAATAAATGTTTAAAGTATTGTCACATCAATTGATTGTATCTATCAATAAAAAAAAATAACATGTGAGTTGGTCCTCAAAAAGTTAGGATTAGAATTAGTGTTCTTAGTACACATCAATATATGCAATTTTTTTTTTTTTTTCAATTTGGTTTGTTTTTCTTTTAGTAGGTCGTTCCTATTGAAAATAATGCATAACTATATTATACTTTTTTGCGAGACAACTTAGTTTAGTAATTAGTTTGTGATCGTTGTTGAGATACTGTGTCATTGATTCTTTGTGTGGTTATCATTTTGTGATTATTTCCTACTTAAGATGTGAACAAAATAATTAGATTTATTATAGGGTTGTCTATTAGGCATCAATTAGGTGTAATTGGTTTATTTTTATTTGGTTTTCTTTTATTGTTTTTCTCTACGTGTATTTATTATAAGCCTAGTATTGTATAATTTCAATTTGTGAATGAAAATTATTTGAATCCCAAATTTCAAGTTGGTATCAAAACTAGCCAATTTCAGAGCCAATAGCAAAGTCATTCAAATAGCTTTCATTCACCGCAAATTGCAAAAGCAAAGCAAATCAAATAGCAAAATACCCATAAAAATCCCCATGCATCTTTCAAACTCAAACCAAGCAAATCGCAAATTGAAACCTGCAAATCGCAAATCGGAAAATCGTGAATATGCATATCAAACAAGCAAATCATCACACAGAGCCGCTTCGCCTCCAAATCGAAGACCTACTATTTTCATTTTCCCAAGTCGAAGGCCTGTGTAAGGTAAGAATCGTGTCTTTGACAATTGTATCTTTTTAAATTTATCAAACTACATGTGATTTCTATATTAAAAAAATTAATAAAAAAATAAAAAAGGCAAAAAGCAAAAAAAAAATAAAGCAAAAAAAAAATGTTGATTTCCTGATGGCCAAAAAAAAAAAAATTTGTTGTTCAAAAAGAGAGAGAGAGGAAAAAAAAAAAGTTGATTGTTTAATTGAAAAAAAAATGAGTGAAAAAATTGTGAATAATCTACGACAAATTATGTTCATGTTATTGTTCATTCTGAAGTTGATCAATATTCTCTATAAGACGGTGTTAGATCGAGAAATCATAAAGTTTTTTGGGCAAGTTGGAATGTACCAACAATTGAGGGGGAGTGTTGAGATACTGTGTAATTGATTATTTGTCTAGTTACCATTTTATAATTATTTTCTAATTTAGATGTGAACAAAATAATTAGATTATAGGGGGTGTCTATTAGGTTGAATTAGGTGTAATTGGTTTCCTTTTATTTGGTTTCTTTTATTTGTTTTTCTCTACATGTATTTATAAGCCTACTACTGTATCATTTCAGTTTATGAATGAAAATTATTTAAATCCCAGATTTCAAGTATTGTTTCCGTTTAGTTGTTTTAATTTGATTTGTTTGTCTTTATTGTAGGTCGCTCCTATTGAAAATAATGTACATCTATATTATATTTTCTTTTGCCAAACCACATAATATAGTAATTTGTTTGTGATTGTTTTTTAGTTTTCACTGTTTTTTTTTTTTATTTGGAACGAGAATTTGAACTTTACACTTTATAATTAGTATGTTTATTAGTTAGCAAGATTTGATTACTAAACAACTCAACTATATAATCATTTTAGCAACCAAAACAAAAAAACAAAACAAAACAAAAACTCAACTATAAAATCATCATTACAATGATTCTTATTCTGTTGTAAACTAAATGCTCATTATTGGTTATTAGGAGAAATAGCTGTTTTCACATTTAGATCCCGCAATTAAGCCCTGAACTTAATAATGAGCATGTGAATTGCATGCTATAGTGAAGATCCTAAATCAGATTCCAATTAATACCTCTTTTTTTTTTTTGGTTCTTCTTTGTGGGAATTTTCTAAATGGATCCGTGCACATTGCAAATTTGATGCTCTTTTCCCATTACCCGAAATATGTTTGACCATGGACGAACTTATATGAGCATATTTTAAATTAGACAAGAGTGAACAAAAGAAAATCTACCCATTTCCCCTCCCTTCATTAATATACATATATAGATATAGATATATATGGAGAAATTATGGGCCAAATTATAACAAAAATATTAAAGTTTCTATAATAAGTTAGGTAATAATACAAATAACAACACTAATCATCATTACAAAAAAGAATAATTGCACTATTAACGATAACAATGATGAAGATGGAAAGTTATTCCCCCAATAAATAAAAAACAATTAAAGTTTTTGAGGTCACTAATTAAAGTAACAATTAAAGTCACTTTCCAAAGACAAATCTAGACATTAAATAAGGACAAACTTCCCAAAGGCCCCACTCTCAAAATAATAAGTCCAAGGGCAGCAATTTGAGGTCGTGTCCCTACCACATGAGCTCCATTACAGCCACAGGATTTTTTTATTTTTTTTATTTTTTTTATTTTTTTGCATTTCTGGCAAAGGTTGGATATACTGAGTGCTGATCTAAAAAATATTGCCCAATTTAAAATTCTACATGATTTGAAAGAAAAACCTCTTGTAAACCCCACCAAGTCAAAGACTCCAAAGTATCAACTAAAACTTTCATGATTACCAACAACAACAACAACAGGAAGACAAACCCCACCAATTTCTAACTCTTAATCTTCTTTTCAACTTAGAACCCAACTTCGATTTCGACAACATTTTTACACTGCATTTGGTTTGACACCAGCAAAATCTTTTACAGTAAATCCAACTTTTTCAAATTTACCTCTCTCATCATTCTCTCTGAACCTGAGATAATCGAAGCAAACAAAGGGCTTGTACATTCTCATATTTCCCTCCCCCACAACACCCTCTGGTGCCAAGACCACCTTGTCATCAGCAAAACACCAGAAGAAAGCTAGGGAGAAGCGGTTTTCAGGTCGCCTTAACACCACCCGGTGCTCGGATGACCTCAACCTCTCATTGGTCCAAGCTTGCAACATGTCCCCTATGTTCACCAAAAGTGTTCCTTCACAAGGACTTATGTCCATCCACTTCCCCTCCTCCGATCTCACTTGAAGCCCTCCGATTTTATCCTGATACACGATCGTTACGCAGCTCATATCGGTGTGCATTCCGAGCCCCTCAACCTCTTCATGATCTTCTTCTACACTCTCCGGAGGAGAGTAGTTGTTTATCCTTATATAGCCATGGCAATTCTTGAATTCGGGCTCGTATTTCCTCTCGAATCCATCTCCTAAGCTCATCAACAAGATCTCCATGATCTTCTTCGATAATTCTACCATCTTGCTCCCATATTCTTGCAACATCTCACTGTTAATGGACATAACCTTATTAGTCAAATAGAACAGAAATACACGCACAATTTTGAGTCTGTCATATAACATCATATATCATATTAAATTACAAAAATATATGTATATGATATCTTACAGTTAAAAAACTGTATCCTTCCGGATATCAATACCTGAACAGAAAAGTTTGTCGGTGAAAGAGGATATCAGCAGAACTTTGTGCAGATGCGAAGAAGTTTGGACCGGAAACGCGGAGGCTTTCGAAAAATGGAGAGGCTATGAAATGAGGGGTGTAAGTTTTTGTGGAAGAGAAAGGACCAAGTTTGAGTTTAGTTTCAGAAGGGAGGGTAAAGAGTTCTTTTGAGATGGAACAAATTTTGGTGTATAGATCACTGGAAATCCCATGATTGGTAATGTGGAAGAAACCCCAAGTTTTGCAGGCTTCAGCAAGTGAGGACAGAGAAGATGGTTGCGAAACTGGCTCAGAAATGTCTAGGTTGTGAAGTTTAACAGAATTTTGGGATTTTTCAGACATTTTTTGTGGAGTTCTAGAGAGAGAGATCAAAAAAGGTCTACTTTGTCCACTAACTAGGCTGTGGTACCTATTATAAATAGGCCTCACACCTAGCCAGAGAGAGTGAGACCAATTTTTCTATTGCCTGATCATCATGATTTGAACTAATTAAAGTTGTGGAAAAGTGAAATGCAGATCAAAGCAGCACAAGCCACTAGCCATTTCAAGATTAATTAATATTAAGCAGAAATTTATCCATAGATATTATTATTTTGTCATTGTGTTGACTTTTTAATATTACCATCTGTGAATGGTAATATTAAAATTCACAACACAACATATAAAATTACTTCCGGGCATATATCAAGTATCGAAAAGTTAATCTAATAATTAAAATATGCTACTAACAAGTACAGTAAAAACCATTAATATCATAAATTATATATACATTTATTATGTCATGTGTGTATGATGTATGTGTATATATATTTAAGGAAAACTGCTCATTTGGTACTTAATCTTTTTAGAAGTCATGATTTAGTCCCCAATCATTCTTAATGGTTAAAAGGTTCCTAAACACTTTAAAAGTAATTTGATTAGGGACAAAATATTTGCTAACAAAAAGGACCAAAGAGTTTAGAGATCTTTTAGCAAAAATATATATATATATATTGGAGATCAAATCATAATTTCCTAAAATGATTAGGAATCAAATGAGTAATTTATTTATATATTTATTATGTATACGTGTAAAAAAAAATGGGGGCAGTGGTGTTAGAATGTCATATCACTTAAGATATTTATGACCTACATATATAGCAGAAGCAGGAAAATGGGAACAGAATTAGTTTTATTGCATACAACTATTTTAAATTGATTAAACTGAAATTAAATATAAGGTTTAGTTCTATGTATAAATAGCAAAAAAGTTTGGTTTTGGGTTTTGTCACGTGAAGCAAATAGTCAATGCAAGGAAGCCCCAATTTGATTGGATTTAGCAGTTATATAGAGAGCAAAAGACAGCCTGGTAAGTAGGTATCTTGAAAAAATATTACTCTAATTTTTAGTTATGTATGGATTATATATATATATATATATATATATATATATGTATATATAGAGACACACACACACATTGGATTCTTCTGAAGAAAGTTTCTGACCGGTTCACTCTAGTGCACCAAGCATGCTGAGGTTGAAAAATCTCTTGGTTCAAAACAAGTACTAGCAAGACTTTGTTTTTATTTTTTAATAAGGCGCATACTTGATAATTTTAAAACCTAATACCCTAAACGACCCAATGAACCAGCCCCAACACTAGACTTGAATGTAATATTAATAAGTTAATGAGAGGAAGATACAAATAGCAAAAATTTTTTTTTCAAAACTTAAAAGAGGTAAATAGCACATTTTGAAAATGTTTTAAATAAATAACATATGTGATTACAGGTACAGCTTAACGATAATTCATACATGACTCCATCACGAGATGTATGACATGTATACTTACAAGGAATAAGGAATTGGAGTGGGGAATGGAAATCAACTTCATTTTTACTTATCTTTTTTTTTTTTTTTTTAATCCTGAAATGGGAGTGTAATTGTGTGGGACTCACACTAATTTGGGATTGAATGGGGAGATTGGCAATCCCAAGCCCCGCCCCACCCCCACCAGATTACAACTCCCATTCTTAATAATAAAAGTAAATTACTACTTTGCCCCTAATTTTGCTTTCATGTCTAAGGATTGAAAAGGAAAAATAAAAGATTCAACTTTCTTTTTTTTAACTAATCTTTTCTCTACTGTATTCTTCTCTCTTCAAAAGTGCCGTTTTGTTTTAATTGTAGAAATTTATTTCAACATTTTTTTTCTAATAAAACTTACATATATCAAAAAAGTTCAATACTCACTAAATCAAAATATTTATCTCAATTTTTGACATTTTTATTTAAAAAATAATCTTAATAATATAATAGCTATTAGGATATAATATCACGTATTTTTAAAGAAAATTAATATTTCAAAAAAAATTCAACATTTACTAAATCAAAATAATTTATCTCGTTTTTTAATTTTTTTTATTTCAAAAATAATGTTAATATTATAATTTACTTGTTTAAATTGAAAACACAAAAGTAACTGAAAGGCTATATAAGTAAATTTACAACAAATTATTCTGATTCTTGGTCTAAGTAAACGTATGAATAGGATTGACAATGATTTTGACTCTGATTCCTATAACCCAAGTAAACAGCGTTCTATGACTCTGAATCCTACCAACTCCGATTCATGTCTACTCCGATTACGCATAAGTAAACATGCCTATAAAGATCAAATCCTCTCATCTCAAATTCAAAAAATAAAAAAATAACATATTTATGATATATAATCTATTTATGAAATATATTTATTATAAAAATTCATATGATAAAATTACTATAAATATGCTTTTGTAAATTTTTTTTTGTAAATGAATTATTTATCATGGAAATATTATTTAGCTCAAATATTTCAAAATACATTTTTAATCATAATGATTTTTTTTTTAAAAAAAAATCGCATATTTGTTACAATTTTTCTAAAATAATTTTTTTTTTGGTAATAACCTGAACTAATTAATGTCTGATAGAATCTTACATGGATGTTCATCTTTCTCTGCATGGAAAATCTTGTACCAAATAACATTTCGAAAAAAAAAAAAAAAAAAAAAAAAAAAAAACACACACACACACAACAACAACAACAAAACCTAAGAGTCTGTTTGGCTGTGTGCAGTGCAAAAAGAGTTTTATGTCTTTAAAAACAAAAATTGTTCTTTGAAAACAAAACTACATATTGGGTTTTTTTTTTATAACAATATTTAAATATAAAGTGAAAGCAAATAGAGCTAGTGCATAGGCTTTCTCAAGGTCACACCCAACTAGTGCTTGCCCTTTTGCTCTCACCCCAACCATATAAACACTAATACTTTTTAAATAGTTTTATTCAGCATAAAGAGACAAATGACAATGATTTGTTGAAGTGCACATTCACGTTATGTAAAGCCAAAGGTTCTAGAGGTCCTAACCAAGCAAAAGATAAAAGATTGAGTAATTTGTCCATTTAGTCTCCGAACTATGAATGTCCTGTCATTTGTCTCTGAATTTTTTATTTTGATAAATTAGTCCCTGAACTTTTGATTTTTAACAGTTTTGGTCCCTCACACTAAAATTAACAGATGATTTCTTAAATTTAACATAAATAATTGTATCATTGTAACATAATAATTAAAACTTTTAAAGAAATTATTACATTATTAAGTTTGAAAGATCGTAGTTTTTAAGGGTTTTAAGAAGAATAGGGAGGAAATTTTTTTACTTAGTGTAATTATTTTAGTAAAATTTCATGTCAACATGGAGTTAGAATATGATTATATACACTAATTTTAAAAAATATTTCATCAATTTCAATGTCAAAGACCAAAATGACCAAAAATTTACCAAAATCAAAAATTCATGAACCAAAGTGAGAAACTAAACGGACAAATTACCCTAAAAAATTTCCAAACATCACCAAGGCTGAAGTATATTATAAAAGTAGCATTAGAGATACCAATTTTAATGTCAATTTTTGAATATCAATTAACGTGATAGTTGATTGTCATATATTCATTATTAAATATAATTAATTGATAGAACAGTCTTTTAAACACTATCGATTTTTAAAAAAAATTACAACTCATATAACACGTAAATTAATACTCATAAGTTAAAATTAGAATTTGTATCTATAGTATATGTTTTATTATTATCCACTTATTTGATTTTAAAACGATAAAATTCTCTCTGAAGCAATATATTGAACAAGCAAAAGCAATCTCATGATAATTTATATAGATTTTATGCCATGATATTAATAACTTAAATCTAAAAGGATTGAACCAAAATTCCAACAAATTGACTACATTAATTGCTTCAACAGTCGGATTCTTTATTTTCAATCATAATGATATGAAGAGCAAAACATACCATTTGACACAAGGAAACCTTGAGATATATATACATACATATATATATATATATATATATTATAATATGTTATCCCACTTTGAAAATTGTACTAGTGACTTTCTTTTCTCTCCACCAACAAATAAAAGCACAAAAGTCTACCCCCCCAAAAAAAAAAAAAAAGTCCACTTTCTGTTTAATTATCAAGATCTTAATAATCAATGTTTCCCAATTCGTTGTAAAGAAGGCCAGCTTCAATGTAATTATCCTATTTGGACCAAATTGCAAATTTAATATGCTCGTGATAAGACCAAAGAAGTCTTCTATTACTGGAAATGTCTCTAGAATGCTCATTGTAAAGGTGCAAAAATAAAATAAAATAAAAGGCTTGCTTTCTACGGATATAATTTTTTGGGTAAATTTCACTTTTAACACCTGTGGAATATTTAATATTAAAATCAGCACCACTTTTTTTCCCCTTCACTTCTAGCACTGCCACGTCACTCTTCAATCTGATATGTGGGGCCCAGGAGGATTAATTGTATGTCAAATTACTGGTTTATCCTCATCTCCCTCGCATGGCCCCCGAAACCAGCATCTACAGTTTTTAGAGAGAGAAAACGAATTCTAGAGAGAGAAACAGTTGCAGTCGCTCGGAAAAGCTCGGAAACCGTCCGAAACCACCACGAAAGGCATCTATAAACAGCTTCGTGATATACAAGGCAGAAAAAATTTAAAAACTAACTAAAGATAAGCTGTAGAATAAAAGAAGTCGAAAGTTGGAAAAATTACAAAATCTGGTTTCAATGTCTAAAAAATTTGCGTTTAACGATTTGATTGCAGAGGGGGAAAAAATTTCTTTTTTTTTTGAACTTGTTTAACAGTTGGTCTTCTTACAGGGACGGTCATTATCATAATGACCGCCTGGTAATTTTCGTTGTGATCCCTGTGACTGTTAAATCTTAGCGTATAATTTTGGTCACAACGATATTGACCAGGTGGTCATTATAAAAATGACCAGTTTTTTGTCAGACGTCCTCCCACAGGATCGGTCATTTTCATAATGACCCCATGGTCATTATCGTTGTGACCCCTGTAAATGCTCAATACGGTGACGTATTGGTCAAAGTGTTAGACCATTGGTCATAACGGTTATTACCAGACGGTCATAACCGTTATGACCGATGCTATAAGGCAGATGTCATAACGGTTATTACCAGACGGTCATAACCATTATGACCGATAGTATAAACCAATGGTCATAACGGTTATTACAAGACGGTTATTACCAGATGGTCATAACCATTATGACCGATAGTATAAACCAGTGGTCATAACGGTTATTACCAGACGGTCATAACCGTTATGACCGTCTGTGTAAACCAGTGGTCATAACGGTTATTACCAGACGGTCATAACCGTTATGACCGTCTGTGTTATAGCAGCGGTCATAACGGTTATTACCAGACGGTCATAACCATTATGACCGTCTGTGTTATACGATACGGTCATAATTGTTTTGACCAGACGGTCATAACCGTTATGACCGTCTATATAACACGATACGGTCATAACGGTTATGACCAGATGGTCATAACCGTTATGACCGTTAATGTATTGGTCAATACGGTGACGTATTGGCGAAAAAACCCTAACAAAATTTTTCGTTACATCTCCCGCCCATTTCAATCGCGACATTACCTTATGTATACAGTAACCAAAATTTTTGAAAACTTTTTCTTTCCTCTTTTGGTTCGTTATTCTCTTAGTGAAGCCTCACGATTCTTTTCTGCACCATTACCCACTGATCGAATCTCACTCTAAGTCCAACAAATCTGAACACATCTTTGTGCACTCTGTTAATTCGACATCTGACCATCCTCGTCACAATTATCGGTCATATCTGCCAGATCTGCAAACTTCCAATTAGCCAATCTGAGGTAATGGTGCTTCTTATTTGGTTTTATTTGTTAATATATGATTTAATGGGCGTGCGTTTTGAAATATATTATATAAACAAAATCTCTGTTACCAGTTTTGAGATATAATGGTGCTTGTTATTCGGTCTCCTGTAGCATATAACATAATCTTAGATAACAGAAGAAAAGCAAACTATTGGATAACTTGATTCTGTATCATTCAGGAATGGATGCGGTTTGTGTTTTCGTAAAGTATAATGGTCAATGGGACGCCACAATGAGATATGTTGGTGGCGAAATAAAGGGAATATTGGTGCCTGAGAACTCAACATATGTTGGTCTTGTTGAGTTGGTGAGAAGTGTGCATGGAATTAGGGGCCCAGACAAGAATATAGTCATGAGATACGGTGTTGAACCTGGATTGCCTCTTGTGAGGATACAGTGTGATGCTAACGTTAAATTCTACATACAACTAAAGAAGAAGGATGTTCATGTGCTTAGCAAATTTCCAGTTACAATCGATGTATTGGATGAGTCCGCTGCGGAAGCCATGACACCAGAGGTAGGGGCAAGCAACCACATAGACATTCAACGTTCTAGGGAGGGGGGACAGAGTGATGAAGCCGTGCAACATGTAAATGACATTAATATCATCCTAACCCCTCCTCCCCCTCCTCCTCCTCATATCAATTCTCCAACAGTCGGTCTGGATTTGCACACCGACTATGGAATTGAAAATCAACATGAAACATTGAACAATGACTTAGGCACGGATCACGATGATTGTAATGCTGGGAAATTTAATGTTTCGGCTGATACTCATCGTTCAAACGAGAAGAGTATCGCAGCAAGCATTGGAGGCCATTCTATAGTCAACAATACTGGATCTCAATATGACAAAGTATCAAGTAGTGACAGTGTTTCCGAAGGAGTCGTTGTTGCTGATTATACACCTATCACGTTGCGCGTAAACTGTGTTTTTGATAACAAAAAGTTACTGCAATACCATCTTCATCATGATGCCATGAGTAAACACTATCAGTTCAAGGTGAAGAGGTCGAACTCTACTCTATTACACGTTATATGTATAGATAATGAGGCTTGTCCATGGCAATTGCGTGCGACTAGGATGAAAGGTAGTGAACTGTTTGTTGTGAAGAGGTTCGACGACGTCCATACTTGTTCAATTGAAATCGTTCAAGGGCATCATCGTCAAGCGAAGAGTTGGATGATTGGGGAGTGTGTTAAGGCAAAATACTTGGATCCGACCAATTCCTTATATAGACCATCTGAAATAATGCGAGACATGCAGGCCGAATTTGGAGTGTCTTTCAACTATCTTAGAGCATGGCGAGGGAAGGAAGCTGCACTGACAAGCCTGAGGGGCGATGATGCTGAGTCATACAAAGGTAATTTCCCTTGTCTGGTTATACGTTCATTACTGTCCTTATAACTATTATACTTAAAACATGGTGTTGATAATTTAATATTTACAGTTCTGCCAGCGTGGGCTGAAATGGTGAAGCGGAAAAATCCTGGATTCGACGTTGACATTGAGACAGACTCAGCAAATTGTTTCAAATTCTTTTACATGTGCTTAGCTGTTTCGAAGCATGGTTGGCCTTATTGTCGTCCAGTAATTGTGGTTGATGGATCAGCACTAAAGGCCAAGTTTGGAGGTATGTTGCTTGCAGCCTGCGGACACGACGCAAATGGCTTCATATTTCCCCTTGCATTTGGTATAGCTGCGTCGGAGACCAATGAATCATGGACATGGTTCTTCGAGAAACTAAGGGATTCAATCGGCACGCGAGAGTCTCTTGCTATTGTGGTCGATAGGCATAAGGGTATCGAATATGCAGCCAACCTTGTGTATCCAGATGCTGCATTCGGGATATGTGTCCAACACTTGGCTGCAAACTTGAAGACTAGATACAAAGATTTCAAAGGCCCTTTGAAGACCTATTTTGACGGTGCCGCGAGAACGTATCTTTTAAGTGAGTACCATTGTCATATGGAATCCATCCGTGTTCGTAACCGACATGCATCGTTACCTTCTTCAGGCCGATCCTATAAAGTGGTCGCGAGCATACTTCAACGGTCGGAGATATGCAATCATGACAACCAACATTGCAGAGTCATTAAACAATGTGGATCAGAAAGCCAGGTTAATGCCAGTTGGATTCTTGGTGGAATGGCTTAGGGGACTGCTACAACGATGGTTTGTCGAGAGACGTGAAGAGGCCATTAAAATAACATCTAAACTGGCCCCGAAGGCAGAGAAATTGATTCGCACAAACTTCTCTTTAGGCCTAACAGTAACGGTTTGTGATGACAACCCCCATTTTAATTTTTATTATTATGGCTTCTTCTTAATGCGATCGCTTAAACTAATGTCTTAAAATTACATTTGTAACAGCCTCGGCCAGCTGATCAGTTTGAGTACGCCGTCACCAACAATGCTGCTCAAATATAGATTGTCGATATGAGCGAAAGGACATGTACTTGCAGACGATTTCAGGTCGATCAAATTCCTTGCCCTCATGCAATGGCCGTATGTAACCACCGTCGAATTGATCCTTATAATTATTGCTCTAATTACTACACAAAAGACTATCTGTATGCTTGCTATGCACATGTAGTCCACCCTATTGGCAGCCACGAGGGCTGGGACGTATCTGAAGAAGTAAGATTGCGAATTGTTAATCCTCCCACTACAAAGCGTGGGCCCGGAAGGCCACGGGTTCGTAGGATACCGTCCCAAGGTGAAGAACAAGAGCCTAATCGGTGTGGTAGATGTAATGGTTACGGACACAACCGTCAAACATGTTCCAACTCAGTACCCTTACGAAAACGTCCAACCACAAGGCCAGATACAGAGTTCATACCACCAATTTCATAAATGTGCCTTTTTTTTTTTAATTTAAATTGTTGTATAACAATTTACTTTACTTTTTTTTTTATCATTGTTGTATAACAATTTAGCTCAATTTATCACACTTCATGTTGTATAACAATTTACTTTACTTTTTTTTTTTTTTATCATTGTTGTATAACAATTTAGCTCAATTTATCACACTTCACATTAAACATGACCAATATTTTTATGATAAGTACAAAGTGAAATTTTTAGTGATGTCTAGATTGCTATAACACGCTTTTATTATGTAAAAAAACATTAACTGTTAAGCCAAACATTTTTTAGGTGGATTTAAGACCAGAGGTAATAACAGTTATTACCGTCTGGTCATAATTATTATGACCGATAATATAACACAGAGGTCATAACGGTTATGACCAGATGGTCATAACCGTTATGACCGTGGTATAAACCAGTGGTCATAACGATTATGACCATCTGGTAATAATTGTTATGACCGTTACGTTATACTATCGGTCATAACGGTTATGACCAGACGGTCATTACCGTTATGACCACTGGTTTATACTACGGTCATTACGATTATGACCATCTGGTAATAATTGTTATGACCGTTACGTTATACTATCGGTCATAACGGTTATGACCAGACGGTCATTACCGTTATGACCACTGGTTTATACTACGGTCATAACGATTATGACCATCTGGTAATAATTGTTATGACCGCTACGTTATACTATCGGTCATAACGGTTAAGACCAGACGGTCATAACGGTTATGACCGTCTGGTCATAACCGTTATAACTGATAGTATAACGTAGCGGTCATAACAATTATTACCAGATGGTCATAACCGTTATGACCACTGGTTTATACCACGATCATAACGGTTATGACCGTCTGGTCATAACCGTTATGACCGATAGTATAACGTAGCGGTCATAACAATTATTACCAGATGGTCATAACCGTTATGACCACTGGTTTATACTACGGTCATAACGGTTATTTCAACGTACCTTCCAAATTCGACGATTTTATAACCTTTTTTTCCCCGGATTTAAAGTTAATTAATGGGTTTTCGTTTTTATTATATGAATCCCATTTGTTTATATGGTTATTTTGAGGTATAGAGTGTTGATTTATTATGCTATTTCACCCTTTTTTTGTTTTTTTGGTACTAATATAGACTGAGATAAATTATTTTTGTACTAACTATTTAACCAATTTTTACATTGAATTATTTCAAATATTGGGGGGGTTCTTATGTATCAATTCGAATTGCAATAGTTTTTGGGTTCCAATGAAACAATTCTTAATCTTAACTTACATATAAATTCAAAAGGTTAAAAACGGGGCTTTGTGATAATTTGTAAAAGCCATGATTGTGACAAATAAGATAAGTCGACAAAAAGTTTGTAAGTTCTTATTATTAATATTAGAATTAGAAAGTGACTCTTTTATAGTCAAAATATAAATATTTTGATTTGTTTTATCAAAAATATTACTGACAAATTAAAAGATTTAATGCCGCAAATCTTTTTGGTGATTCCACTATTTCATCATCATAACTCATTTTGTTATAACTAATATTTATATGTACTACGTTCAGGGTACTACAATAGGCCTTCTTACGTTAATTTTTGAACATAATTCGTTATGTGCCATTAATTTTGACCAATTTATTGACGTATTCCGTTAAAAAATCATTGTAGCAACAATTTATGGGATTAGTTGTATTATATGTTATTTTATTATATGTTATTTTATTGTATTGTAGCAACATTTTATTTAATATTTTAGGATCATCCCAGTTACCAAAATTATATATTGTTGAGAGTTTAGGGACTAATTTAGCAATTTACCCCTTATTTTTTTATTTTTTTTTCCATTGTCAATAAGGATTAATATCGCTTGTATAAAAAATATTCGCAACTTTTGTGATTAAACTTTAAAAACTACTCACCCCTTAAAGTCTAAACTAGTGTCACTTAACATTTTCTTGCTAGAATAATTGAAATTAAACTAGCGGTTATAACAGTTATTACCAGACGGTCATAACCGTTATTATCGTCTGTATAACACAGAGGTCATGACCGTTATGACCAGACGGTCATAACGGTTATGACCGATAGTATAAACCAGTGGTCATAACGGTTATGACCGTCTGGTCATAACCGTTATGACCTCTGTGTCATACAGACGGTCATAACGGTTATGACCAGACGGTCATTACCGTTATGACCACTTGTTTATGCTATCAGTCATAATTGTTATGACCGATAATATAACACAGAGGTCATAACGGTTATGACCGTCTGGTCATAACCGTTATGACTACTGGCTTATACTATCAGTCATAACGGTTATGACCAGACGGTCATAACCGTTATGACCGATAGTATTAGTATTGAAGATTTGCATTTAATGTATTATTATTATCATGTACAAAGATACATTCCATAAGATACATTCCATTGATTATGAAACGTTTTATTCCCACCTGATCATCAATTTGATGAGTGTTAAACGTCATAAAAATAGTACTATTAACAGTTGGGGATTAAAATTAATTTTACAACGGTAGACCATAAATTTTACAACGGTAGACCATAAAAAAACAATCAATCAATGGGGATTACAAAGAATTAAATAATAGTACTATTAACAGTCTGGTTAAGTTAGATTACAATATTGATAAAGTTAGTCTAAATGTTAAACGTCCTCCTCCTCATCAGCATCACTTTTATAGGCATCGGCTAGCTTATTTTTGGCATGGGACCACATGTGACAGGCAAAATACTCCCTGAAGATTTGAATGCGTTCAGCAATCACCCAATACTTGACATCCCTCCCTTCTATCAAGCACTCAGCATACTTGATTGTAAACATTCCACAGTCACCCCTGTTGCAAGAAAGATGGAAAAAAAGTTTATTAACTAAGCAACACACTCCAAACAGTTCATACATTTTCCATAATTTGCAATGCTTGTACTAACCCATTGGCTTGTTTAAGGATGTCTTTCATTATGGTGACTGGTATTGGGTGATTTCCTAGGGGAACCCGTGGTTTGAACTCGAACAAGCTGTTTTTTTCAGCTAGAAGTGGAATGAACTTTGACAGACCTTCCATTCCTTCGCGGACCCTGTTGTTATGCCGTCCTTCATGCTGAAGAGAGTCGTATACATCAAGGGTCCAGTTTGTTAAGTCGAGCTTTGCTAATGCCCAATGTTTCAGATCGCTGAAGTGCATTGGCATTAGCACCGTGTTAACGTGAAACCACGAGGCCCCACTCTGGGCACGCACGCCAAGCATTATCCTGAACACAGAATCACAGCAGGCCCAATCGAACTTATCGGGTGCTGCCTGGTAGACTATCCACAACGAACGGACTTTTGCAGAAAAAAACGTGTCTACGGTTGTCACCTTTCGTTGTTCCAGTTCAGGGTACTGCCTGATCTTCTTCCTCAGGTAGTAGAATGCAACGTCAATGTGCTGAACAAACAAAAAAGATGCAAATGAATTGGAAAAAAAATACTTACATAATAAACAATGTATCCTGCTAACTCAAATAAATACAGTATGAAATACAGGATACTCAAATAAACTGACTATAAAATATTGAAGAAAGGTACTTACTTCATCCCATAGCCAAATAGGAGAGGTAGCTAACTCATAATACCAACTCTTTTTTTCCACCATCATGCAGCCGAGGTCATGTGGTTTGTCAAGAACATCATGCTTTGCAGTGTATCGGGGAGGACGTTACTAAACATAATGTACCGTCTGGTTAATAGGTGATGAAGTTGTTAATAAATTGTAAATTTCAAATCGAGCATAATCTGTATTATAAAAAAATTTACCCTGCAGGAGTCTTCTTCAATAATCCTTTTGGGAACCACTCCCTGAACTCCTCTAGCTTCTCCTTCGAAGGTTCATCTGCGAGACCCGGAGGGAGGGGAGTCAGCAGATTAGTCGGAGGCTTCGACGGCGAGGCAACATCAGTGATTGTTCCAGAGGGCCGTTGACCAATCCTTGATAGTCTGGCTCTCTTCTTCTTACACATCTATAAGTGAAATATGTAAAAAGAGTTAACATTGTACACAATGACAAGAATGACTATATAACTAAGTTACAGAGATTCGTAACAACCACGTCACCGAGGCTCTCATCGTCGTCTGGCTCCGAAACCTTCACGATATCCATGATAGTGTTTTTTGCCACGCTATCCTTCTCCGGTTCTTGCACTATCTGCTCAGAGGGCAAAGCCTGTTGTGGTTTCACAACATGGCATAAGAATAAATACAATGTTCTAGTTGTGGAACACAGTTGAGATAATCTACATTTAATGTAATACTCGACTAACAGCTAAATGAGTACCTTATTCTCGTCAACCTTGACGTCGACAGGAGGAACAATCACCTTTTCGGCGGTGAAGAACTCCATGGCTGCTTGAACACCCATATCAGCTGCGGCTCCAACGTCAGAGTCGAACATCACATCATCTTCGGTGCCGATGTGAGGTGAGGTAGGTTTGAGCTCATAATTATCAGCCGTGTGAACTTGGGGCTTTTGGCGGCTGCTGACAAATTCCTCGGTGTGTGCCTTCCCCTTCCCCTTCTCAGAAAAGTTGGCGGCCAACATTTTTATTACACTTCTCATTAGTTTGTTAGCCTTCTTCTGGCCCTTTATAAGAGCCAACTGGCCCTTTTCAAGAGCCACCAACTTTTCTTTAATGGAGACAACCTCTCCTCGGATTTCCTTTTGAAACTCCTGCCAATCAGAGTTTGTATCGGAGCTCGGTCGGGGTGGTTGTAGAAGGCTTGGGAGGCTTGGGAGCTAATTTTGGCACAACACTTGGGTTCTTCAAAATAGCCGCGCAACCCTGGGTCCTTCAACTCTTCCTCGGTTGGCATCAGGACAAAACACTTACCCTAAACACATTTGATGTTAATAAAAAAAATCAGTAGGGGTTACGGATTGTATCAATATGCTACTATAACCACTGTTATGGTAACATGCTTGTGAAAATGATAAATTGACCAACATTTGTAATTGACACTGCATACATAATAAATATACGTAAGACATCCTATACAATAATACCTGATCTTCGCCAACATCGGAAAAGGAATTTATGACATCATCGAACTTGACAAATTCCTCGGTGGTCCACGAGAGCATTCGCGGACAGGCATGCTCGTACTTCTTGCTAAATTTCAATGCTATCGATGGGAGGGTCTCATAGGCCCAGACGAGCAAGGCATGAGGAAAGCCCGATACACTGTAATGCACTTTGTCGGCCCTTTTTGAAGCTCGTCTCTTCGTCGACAGCCTGTTCTCAACTGCATTACAGATTGCAGTCCGAGTTGTCTCCCATGACAGAACGCCCCAAGGAAAAGCATTGAAATCAGCAATGCTATCGGCCAGGGAAAAAAACTTAGCGTCTATCTTGACGGAGTTTGCATTTGATAAGGGAATGCAGAACATCAAGTATAGTAAACTAAGCTTTACAGCGTCGTCGTCGTTGTCAAAAGCCGCATTCGACATCTGCAGCTCCAAATTTTCTCTCGACACGCCTCTCAAGGTCGAAAAATATCTTGTGATTAATCGGCTTTCGACCACTGGGAGATGGGTAGACCCTGCGCATTTCATGCCGGTGATGAGGCAGAACTCGTTGATGGAAAATCTGCCAAGTTCACCTCCGATCTCGAACCAAAGAGCATCACCCATGTCTGAGTGATCCGTCAATCTCATCACAACGTTGTGGAAGACTTGGCCAGCCCAACCAAGATTGGTTAATCCCAGAAAATGCTTAATGCATGGCTGCTTGAGGACGGCCTCGTACTGTTGGGGAGACAACCACTGTCTCAGCTTCTTACAAGTTTCCGGAATGTTGATAAAAGTGTTTATTTTTGCCCTGGTAATGTCAGCATCCGATACCCGTCGATTGTATTAAACCTGCGGTAATGTTAATCGTAACATAAAATGGTAAATATACTTATGACAGTGAAGTAATAACAAAAATTACCAGGCATAAAATAACAGCATTATGAAAACTAAAAAATTAAAAGTTAATCAACATCAATTAAACAAAAATTGTCGGACTTAAATGACAAAGTCATTATGAAAATGACCAAGTAATAATTAAAATGACCATCCTAAATAAGTTAAAACTCATAGTAATCATTATTATGACCAACAAGTCATAATGAAAATGACCACCGGACATACTAACAGAAAACTGAAATTGAGTAATAATTATTATGACCAGAGAGTCATAAAAAAAATGACCACTCCATTTTTTTTCAAATAGCCGAGATCATCCACACTTAAACACAAACATCGACGAAAACCCTAATATAAAATATAAATCAAAACACATACTTGAGTTAACGAATGTTTTATGGTACAGAAACAGATAAAAATCTTAACTTTATGTACAATATGATAACATTGTTCAGTAAATAAACTGGAAAGTGGAATATCATCAAAAAACGCATATAAAAATGGAAACTTTGTTTTCAAAAATAAAAAAATACTGCATATTCTTACTGAAAAATACTAAAAGTGTAAACTTTTTAAACACAAAGACCAAAACAAATTTTTATTCGATCCAGCTTCCGATATCTTTTATTATACGGCACTTATATATATATATATATAATAACAATGAAAATATTTTTCAAAAAAAAAAAAAAAAAAAAACACGGAAAAATTTCATTACCTTTTCAGAGTCGGATATATTGTCGTCTTGTTCACTCATGAACATCAAGGAGACTTTTAGTTCGACTTCCCCCTGAGTAGCCTTCGGCGCAGTTTCGGGAGTGTTCTTCTCTGACATTTTTGTTGGCGTCGACAATGGTATTTTTTATATATTTTTCGACGTTAACTGACGTCCAACCAGTATATAAAGGGCTACGGTGGTGGTTTAGAACGGTTTCCGAGCGGTTTTAGAACGGTTTCAAAGCTTTCTCTCTCTAGAATCGGAGTTTCTCTCTCTAAAACACTGTAGACGCTGGCTGAAATTTTTTGTGAGATTATTCGAGGGAGAATGCCTTTTGGGCGGGTGAGAGATGAGGGTAAATCTGTAATTCGACATTTAAATGACTCTTGGTATTTCCATTTTTTATTTTAAAATGCAGATTACAAGACGGTCAACTTCATAATGACCGTCTGGTAATTTTCATTGTGACCTCTATGTGCCTAAGGTTTTTCGCCAATACGTCACCGTATTGACCAATACATTAACGGTCATAACGGTTATGACTGTCTGGTCATAACCGTTATGACCGTATCGTGTTATACAGACGGTCATAACGGTTATGACCGTCTGGTAATAACCGTTATGACCGCTGCTATAACACAGACGGTCATAACGGTTATGACTGTCTGGTCAAAACAATTATGACCGTATCGTATAACACAGAGGTCATAACGGTTATGACCGTCTGGTAATAACGGTTATGACCACTGGCTTATACAGACGGTCATAACGGTTATGACCGTCTGGTCAAAACAATTATGACCGTATCGTATAACACAGACGGTCATAACAGTTATGACCGTCTGGTAATAACCGTTATGACCGCTGCTATAACACAGACGGTCATAACGGTTATGACCGTCTGGTAATAACGGTTATGACCACTGGTTTACACAGACGGTCATAACGGTTATGACCGTCTGGTAATAACCGTTATGACCACTGGTTTATACTATCGGTCATAATGGTTATGACCGTCTGGTAATAACCGTTATGACCTATGCCTTATAGCATCGGTCATAACGGTTATGACCGTCTGGTAATAACCGTTATGACCAATGGTCTAACACTTTGACCAATACGTCACCGTATTGAGCATTTACATGGGTCACAACGATAATGACCATGGGGTCATTATGAAAATGACCGATCCTGTGGGAGGACGTCTGACAAAAAACTGGTCATTTTTATAATGACCACCTGGTCAATATCGTTGTGACCAAAATTATACGCTAAGATTTAACAGTCACAGGGGTCACAACGAAAATTACCAGGCGGTCATTATCATAATGACCGTCCCTGTAAGAAGACCAACTGTTAAACAAGTTCAAAAAAAAAGAAAATTTTTCCCCCTCTGCAATCAAATCGTTAAACGCAAATTTTTTAGACATTGAAACTAGATTTTGTAATTTTTCCAACTTTCGACTTCTTTAATTCTGCAGCTTATCTTTAGTTAGTTTTTAAATTTTTTCTGCCTTGTATATCACGAAGCTGTTTATAGATGCCTTTCGTGGTGGTTTCGGACGGTTTCCGAGCTTTTCCGAGTGACTGCAACTGTTTCTCTCTCTAGAATTCGTTTTCTCTCTCTAAAAACTGTAGATGCTGGTTTTTGGGGGCCATGCGAGGGAGATGAGGATAAACCAGTAATTTGACATACAATTAATCCTCCTGGGCCCCACATATCAGACTAAAGAATGACGTGGCAGTGCTAGAAGTGAAGGGGAAAAAAAGTGGTGCTGATTTTAATATTAAATATTCCACAGGTGCTAAAAGTGAAATTTACCCTAATTTTTTTAATAGTTTTGACACTGTGAGTCCCTCAACTTTTGAGACGTTAATTATTTACAGAGTATTAGCATTTTTAATCCCTTGAATTTTGAGCATTCTGTCATTTTTATTCCTAAACTTTTTTATTTTATCAAGTTAGTCCTTGAACTTTATTTTTTGTAGTTTTAATTCTTGACCATCAAAATTGACAAACAATTTTTAAAATATAACAAAGATGATCACATTCTTATTGCATAGTAAATTAAAATTTTACGGGAAAAAAAAATAATTACACTAACGTTAAAATTTTATAGTTTTAGTAACTATGAAGAGAACATTTTAACTTAATTTATTTACTTTTACAAGATTTCAAGTTAACACGCGATAAATACATGATAGTCTTTGTTATATTGGCAAAACTCATTGGCCAATTCTATGGCCAGGAACATAAACCTTCAAAAAAAAAAAAAAATTCAAGATTTGGTTTGTTAAATTAAAAAGTTCAGAAACTAAAGTGACAAGTTTTTCAAAATTCAAAAACTAATTATATTTTTTTAAAAGGTAAAATTCATTCAACTAAAAGATCTTAAAGACGCTAAACATAATGCAGATGACCATGTAGTACACAATACAAAGCATTCGATAAAAACTAGTTTCATCAGTAAAATCTAATGAAGCACAGGGAAAACGACGCAAGATAAGACTTGATATCAGAAAAATTCCTCTACACATCAATTTGAGCACGCAAGGCTCTTTTTGAAACCACTACAATTGATGGAAGCATTCGATCCATTTAGAGCATGTAACATGTAGCACTAAGGCCACAAACATCTCCGCTAAGACTCATAGCAAGCGGAACTTCTAACTCGCCAAAACCTAAATCTAGCGGACCGAAACAAACTCAAACGGTGGGAGAACCACCTCCATTAGTACAATAAAAATACTAAAACTATATGATGGAAATATCAGCACCTTTATTAGACTAAAACATAAAAAAACTAAAGATTAAAGCACGACCGTCGCAAGAAGTCCATCCAACAAAAGGACCAAAGTAGGAGGAACGCTTTGGGGGACAAGCGGAGAAGCCAACGAGATGCCTTCAAATGGTAAAGCGTGAAAAAATACACGCGCTACCACCATCAACATCCAGAGCCAGAACCACCTACTTCACAAGAAGCTTGCCACCGTTTGGAACAAAACCCCGAAATAGTACAACCACCAGACGAGAAAAGCGTCAAAAATGCCACCAAGCCATCTGGAAACCATCCTCTAAACGACATTAGATCCACTCCAATGAAGTCACCCTGCCAAACCCAACCACCATCATAAAAAAAACTCACAACGATATAAGCCCAGAGACCAATTTTTAAAGTCGGAGATCCAAGACGCGCCCGGAGGTGGTCCTAGAACCCCCACCGACTCACTCTTTCCTTTTCTCTTTTTCTTGTTTCCTAGGGCCGGCTGCTTGTTTACTATTCAGTCATAAAAACTAATTATATTAGTAACCCTTTTTAAAATGATCACTAATGAAATTAATCAAATAATTGCATAAACCCCAAATCTAGAAAGAGAATAATACAACTATATAATATCTTTCAAATGACAAGGGCTTAATACAAATCCCTCAAATATAGGAACCACATATCTGAGATAAAGACTGACCACCAAATTTTTATGCCTAGTCATTCTAAATTGTGTTCATGGCAATTTTTTTGGACATAAACTTTCTTGTCCTTTTTTTTTTTTTTTTTTTTTTGAAATTCTTACTTGTCCTTTTTGGAATATACACAAAATCTTAAATCCGATACTTGATGGTATCCGACAGTATGAACTTCGATTATTGTGATGTGAACTTCAGTTACGAGTAATGTGAATTCATGCCGAAGGAAATTGAGTTAAAGTGGATGTGAATTCCCCTTATTTTACATTTTCTTCTACATTAATTCACATTTTCAGTCATTGAAATTCACATTACCGGATACCATCAGTATCGGATTTAAGAACATTCTTTAAAATATATATGTGCCCACCAAATACTACCATTTGTACTTATCTTATTGTTCACTTCTCTGTTTTCAAAGAGAGATACCTCATGAGTTCTTACTTTCACATACACCAGTCCAAGCATGTGATACCACATGTTGGATATATTTGAGTTTATTATATAGAGAAAAATTAAACCAATAAGTGAAAAAAAAAAAAGACCAACAAAATAAAAACGAAGACCTGAAATTTAAAAAAAAAAAAAACTAAAAAAAGAGAGAGGCATAAAAAATTATCAAAAAGATAAAAGAATTAAAACAAAATTTTTTTTTTATTAATACAAAAAAGGACTAAATTGAAAAAAAAAAAATTGAGCCGAAAACCAAAACAAAAAAACAAAAAAGAGAGAGAGAGAGAGAGAGAATTGAAGGACTAAAAGTTAAATAGAAAACATTTTCATCCAAAACGAATCATTTTGAACGAAAATGTTTGTTGATTCTCATATAACCTAATCTTAGGCCCCGACTCACCATCCATAGACGAACCTTACGAAGCAATTTCATCATATCTTGGCAGTAGGGACAACTTCAAACAATAGGGATAAGTGTTCAAAGATTTTCGTTCAAAACAATTCGTTTTGGATTCATTCAATAGGCTCAATTGGGGGGACTTTTGAAGACAAGATTTTGGAGATGTTTTGTTTGAAGTTGAGATAAATTTTGGAAATGTGGTTTTGGGGAAAACTTTTTCTGAAAAATTTGTTTTAGATTTTTGTATTTGATGGAAGAATTATTGGAAAAAAAAAAAAAAAGTAATTTTTCTGTGGATATGTGATTTGATAAAAAAAAATTAAAAAAAAAGTGATTTGATAAAAAAATAAAAGAATATATAACTTTTTTTTAATAAAAACACTATGAAATAATTTTTGGAAAAGTAGAATTAGAAACCAAATTCACCCAAAACACACCGTTGGAAAAGAGACAGCAAAACACTATCTCCAACAATGCCCCCAAACGGGCCCTATAGTAAGTTGCACAGTCGTTGAGCAGTTTTCACTCCAAGTAGTGCAAGTATTTTGAGTCATCAATTCAAAACTTATCATGTGTTTAGTACAGTGGAAAATGAAATGAATGATGCTAGAAGGACGGATATTAGAGAGGAAAATTGAATCTTTGATTACCTAGTGGAGAGAAAATAGGAAGGAAGAAAGTTGGCAAATCTATAGGACCCACAATTTTTTAGTACTTCCAACTTTGAAAATTAAGAAAAGTTGATAGAAAATTTTAAATTAGATATCTTTCTTTCTTTTTTTTTTTTTTTTAATCTCTTCTATTAAATAACATGAAAGGAAAACTTCCTCATTTTATATGACTTTCCTCAGAAAGGTGTCTACTGATCTTTACTAAATAAAGAAAATCAAGTTTAATGAGATCGCCTTCATTAGTTTTTTTCAATGACGTCTAGAAATTGACTTGTTACTTAGATAACCTTTACATAAATACCAGCTTGATCGATTTGTACTGAAACTATTATTCAGAAAATCAAGGAAAATTTCGGTAGAATTCCTACTAGGATCTTAGACCTTGGTACGAGCCTAGGCCAGGCCAGACTTGGGTCTTAGTCGGATTGGACTAGTCTGAACCATAAGGTAGATGACCAAGGCCCATCCTAGTCTAAAACCTTGGCATATTAGGCCTCCTACTATAAAAATTTATTATAGTTATTTATATAGATCTCCAAATTAAACGTATTGATTTAACAAATATCTATCTTTTTTTATTTATATGAATGTTTAAATTAATATTTATAAAGATCACGTTATTATTCAATTAAGAATTAAAAATGAATAAATAAAGAATTATAGAAAAGGAAAGAAAATCTCCAAAAAATAGTCTACTACGCATATCTTTATTAAAAGGGAAAAAAAGAGAGACCACTTTACTTGATTTAAAACAAAGAAAAAATAACCACTTCATATATAAGTTGTATGGTAGAGTATGACAAAAAAAAAAAAAAAAACAACCTTTATAATAAATAATTGGTCATGATGATAAAGTTCACAACAAATATATAAAGAGATTGAAATTGCAAAGAAATAGAAATACTTTAAAATCCAAAAAAGACATCATAATGCTAGAATAATTATCATAAAGGAAAAAAAAACATCATAATAATATAATAATCGTCATAAAGAAAAAAGTAATTTCAAATTAAATTTAAACCTTAGAAACTAACTATTAAACAAGACCAATAAAAATAGAAAAATTATCATAAATAACTTAAATCATATTAAAAATAATAATTTTTTAAGAAACCAAAAATTGTACTTAAGAAAAATGTTTATAATAAACCTAAAACATACTAACAAGCAATTGTTAAATAAAAGAATTAGTCATTAAGATAAATATATAACAATGATTAAAAAAAAATTGACACTGTCATCAGATTACATAGTAGATATAATATGTTATCTATAAAACAATCATTATAGTAAAGAATTTGTCATTAAGATAAAGTTACGAACAATATATAGTAAACATAAAGAAATAGAAAAAACTAGGTAAAGGTTGTGAACATAAACTACATATTAAGAATTAAGCATAAAAATAAACTAAAACATATCCTCAATTCATTATGATAGAGAAGTATGATTTCTTATAGAAAAGAAAAACGTGGACTGCTCCATAAATTATATTTAACTAATATGTTGAAACAAAAAACCATTTTATTCATAATCAAATGATGAAGCTCATTTTTGACATGTTAATATATTTAAAACAAACAAATATTCATGAAGAATAAAATAATTACATTCAATAAAATAAATATTGTTCTTGACATACCCGGAATGCAAACCACAAAAGGTGAAAGATGAAGAAATGAATATCACAATATATATATATATATATATATATATAAGAATATTTAAGAATCGATTCAAAATTCAATAAAATAAATGAGGGAAAAACTAAATTGGGTTTATTAAAGGTAATTCACCAAAATATTCATCATCAAAGTCAAAAAAACAAAAAAGGAAAATAAAAAAATTGTATAAAAATAAAATGATGTCAATTATAGTAAAAGGATAAAATAGGTACTATAGACATTTATTTAAAAAAAAATAGACATATATGTAATATTATTAAAAAACAGATATATTTTAAAATGAGATTCTAAAAATGGACTTTTGTGTAATTATTTCTAAAATTTAAATAAGCATTGATTTTTATCACAATTTAAAAACTGTAAAAAAAAAAAATGTCATGATGATGATGCAATAATTGCTAATTGGTTACCAATCGGTAATTAGCTGACAGAGGACGTTACCGGTCGGTAACTACTAACTAGTTGGTGTAAACATGGATATTAATTTGTAACTTAAATGTGTAATTGGTATATAAAATTAATTAATTAATACAATGTGATGTCATCTTAGGGTTTTTTTTTTTGTTTTTTTGTTTTGTTTTAAGTTTTTCTCTTGTGACAAAATCAATCCATGATTTTGTAACATTTTTCTAAAGCTCCCTAAAACCTTAATATGGGTTAGGCCGGACCAACCTGCTCTTTCGTCAGGTTGGGCTTGGCCACCCAGGGGCCCATAACTAGTTTTGCGCCCTCAATGTTTTAAGTCAGACAAGAATTGTTCTGTAAGTTCATTTATTTGATGTTGGGCTTTTTTTGTATTGTTATACTCTAAATTTAATATAGAGTTACAAGTTACATTATAAATTTTTAATTTTAGTAATTTTTACTTTAAACTTATAAATTTTTAGCAATTTTCCCTCCATTGATAAATAATGTTGATTTTTAATGAAAATTGATATTTCATGTACATATAGATTGGTAATTAATAAAAATAAAAATGATTATTTATGTCATGAATTAACAACTCATATATAAATCACATATCGATTTTCTTAAAAATATTTATATTATTATCAATTATGTGCAATTTGCTATAGATTTGTAAGTTTATGGTGTAAATTGTCAAAATTATAAACTTAGCATTGCATGTGGACACAGAGTAGAGTCTATGGACCCAGCGAATTTACTTGGAAGAAAAGAAAAAGGAAAAGATGTTCCTTGCTAGTAATTGGAACTTGGAAATTGTAAATGGGAAGATAGGTTTGACGAGTACAAACATTTGTGGGCCATATTTGTGTATAAAGCACGGAAGAACGAGATACACGTTTACGAAAGTTAAATGAAATATTTGAAATAAAATAAAGGGTTAATTTCATTAATAGCACCTGTATGAATTGTATTATTAAAAATAACATAATTTTTTTTTCCTTCATTACTAGTACTACCACGTCATCAAAGCCTATTATATGTGGGGCCCAACAACATTTAATATATATCAAATTCCGGGTTTACCCTTATTTCCCACTAGCCCAAATATCCCTCTCCCTCGCATGTCCTAAAAATTTTTTTCAAACCAGCATCTACAGTGTTTTTAAGAGAGAAACTGAAATCTAGAAAGAGAAAGAATTACCACCGGTCGGAACCGCTCCATAACCGCTCGAAAACCGTCCGAAACCACCACGAAAGCCCTCTATAAATCGCTTGGAAATTTGTGTACGTCGGAGAATCTTCTAAAACTAACCATGTCGAAACCCACGAAATTGACTGAGAAAAATATCACTCCCGAAAAGAGGTCTCTCCGAGTAATGGTTTCAGCATATAAAAGGCCATCGGCTGAGAAAAGTTCTAAAAAACCGGCACCAGAGAGCGAGAGAAGGGTGGCCGAGGAAGGGTTGAAGAAAAAGCAGGGGGAAATCGAAGTAAATGAATCAAAGAAGCCTAAAAGTGCCGTAGAAGAGAAGATATCGGAAGTTGAAGGTAAAAATGTTGCTTTTTTCGTTTTTATGTTTAAAAAGTTTGCATTTTTAATATGATTCAGTAAGAATGTGCATTGTACTTGAGGACGTTTGTAGTTTTTATTGATTATGTAAAAAAAATTTTGCATTTTTATTTGTGTTTTTGATGCGATTCTACATTTCTAATCGATTTGTTGAAAAAAATTTGCATAAGATACATAAAGTTTGTATTTTTATCTGATTTTATAACATAAACACAAAGTTTGTTTGTTTGGTATTTGGGTTTTTGTTGATGTTTTATTAATTGTAGGTGATATCGGAAAATGCGGATGGCTGGTTATTTATTTTGAGATCATCTTGTAATTTTTGTATTTGTCATTTTTATAATGATTATTTGGTCATAATAAAAATTATTCAGATTTATGTTATTTCCGGCTGGTCATTTTTATGATAACTTATTGATCATTTTATGTTGACTTGCTAGTCATCAATTATTTAGATTTCTATTATTTTCAGTAAGGTCATTTTTATGATTACTTCTCGGTCATAAATATAATTACTCTTTTATGTTACCCGTAACATTACCGCATGGTCAATATGTTCGACGCGTACCGGATAGTGAAATTTCCCGGGCCAAAATAAAATACTTTCATTAACATTACGGAGACATGTAATATCTTGCAAGAGTGGTTGTCACCCTGACCGTACGAGGGCGTGATCCATCAGCCACGCATTCAATAGTTTCTAAAGTTAAATAGGCTTGGTTGGGCTGAGCAGATCTTCCATAACATTGTAATGCGTTTGACGGATCACTCAGAAATGAGTGATGCTCTATGGTTTAAGGTTGGTGAAAACCTAGGCAGATTTTCCATCAACGAGTTCTGCCTAATAACCGGCATGAAATGTGTTGGGTTTATTCATCTCGCACCGGTGGTCGATAACCGATTAATGACAAGATATTTTTCGCCATTGAGAGGTGTCTCGAGAGAACATTTGCAGCTGCAGCTGTCGAATGCAAACTTTGACAACGATGACGACGCTGTCAAGCTTAGCCTACTATACATGATATTTTGCATTCCTCTTGCAAATGCAAACTCCGTTAAAATAGACCCGAAGTATTTTTCCCTGGCCGATAACTGGGCTGAGTTCAATGCTTTTCCTTGGTTTTTGATACTACGCCACTCCCTTGTTTTTCTTCGGTTTTATGCACATACACCCCTAAAATTTTCAAATTTGATAATTTAATCCCTAAAAACTTGTTTTCTTGGAAATCAATCCGTGAGCTTATAATTTTTGGTTTTTTCAAACCTTCCCACTCAAATCCGTTAAAAATTTGCAGGTGACTTGCACTTTATTTCCAAAGAAGGGCATTGATGTCATTTCTACTTAACTTTAACACAAATTTCTTTGAAAATTTAAACATAAACTTTTAAAAGAAATTTGCATAGAAATTAGATAAAATGACTAGCAGTGCCCTTATTGGGCTACAATTTACAAGTCATGTGCAAAAAAACCGTCCAAATTTTAATGTACTTGAGAAATAAGGATTGATAGTGTCAAAAATCATAAGTTTGGGAGTTGATTGTGAAGAAAAAAGTTTAACGACTAAATTGTTAAATTTGAAAAATTCAGGATTGGCGGAACAAAATAGCTTAAAATCTGAGTTTTCTAAAAATAAAAGAAAGAAAGAAAAAAGATGTAGATTTAAAATAAGTTGTAGAAATAAACAACTTGAAAAAAAAAATTAAAAAAAAAAAAAAAAAAACCTCCACAACGCCAAAACAAAACACTTTGCCTTTATAGGCTTTAAGCCAACTAAAGTAATAATATAAATGGCACGCTTGTACATTGTATATATTGTATGAACAATGACCATGTTGTTAAAAAAATTGAACAAGTCACTATATATATAATTTCACAGAAACTAAAATCTAAATTACTTGAAAATTTTGTTATAAATTTATGACCACGTACTGGAATGAAATGTCTAAATACCCTCTTGGACATTTCTCTAGCTTTTCGCATGAGTGAAAAAAAAAAAAAAAAAGGTAGTGGACAACCCGTCAAACAAGAGAAGAAATAAACGAAAAAGGAAAAGGAAAAGGAAAGAAAAGAATAAAGATATTATATGAGCTTTCGTGGAAGGCATGCCAATGCTAGGGAGAAGACTAGCATGTTGACTTCACAATACAAAAACTAGTCTCCTGAGCTATTTTTATACCACGCCTCTTAATGTATCCTTTAAATTAATATATATATATATATATATATTTTAAGAATAAATATAAATAATTTTTATACTTATCATAAATTATACATTTTAACAAGTAAGTATATAATTGTGGATATTAAGAAGAGCATATATTAAGATATTCATACAACATTTCATATAGATATTGAACTTCTGATTGGCACATAAAAAATGATAGTGCGCTCAAATTTATGTACCGCATACAAATTCTATTACCTTCATCGCAAGCAACAATAAACAATTCTTTCCAACTTCATATTAGCAAATAAAAAAAAATATCTTTCCAACTTGTTCTTACATTAATACCCTCACAAAGTTATCCTTTACTAAATGTGAAAATACTTGTACACCTTTACGCAAGTGCAAATTTACACTTTCACCCGGAAGAAATTATTTTTAAGAGAAATTTAATTTTTCTCCCCTGAATTTTGAGCCCGTAATAAAATGTCTCCAAATTTTAGTTTGTATCCTCTGTTATCCCAAACTTAATTTAAAACGTTTGTGAATTTTCCTTTCTATTACTTTAAGTAAAGGAAATTGAGGATAAATCTCATGTTTGCCCTCTAAATTTTGGACCCTATAACAAAATGTCCCATGAACTTTAAAACATTAGTAAATTTTGCCCTTTTGTTATTTTTGTTAACGGAATTCCCAATGTGTCAAAGGAAAATCAAAATTAAAAGGACAATTTTGTAAAAACATAAGTTAAACTTATAAAAATTCTCTTTCAAAATGGAAAAAAAAAAAGAAAAAAAGAAAAAAAGAAAAAAAAGAAAAGGCTCTCTATATTATAAGAAGTTAAATGTAGAGAAAACTTTTTCAACCATTAAAAAAAGAGAAAAAAATGCATGTAAAAATTGTTGGGGACCACAGAAAATGACTACATATTATATTGATGAACAGCTATCAATGACCAAGTAATTCAAAAAAGTGGACAACTCACGAATATGATAGAAGTTGTAAAATAAATTACTCAAGCTTTTAAATTTAAATAGGTTCTGCCAAACCCAAAATAAATAAATGAAAAGGTGAAATAAATGAAGGAAAAAAGGACTAAAATATGTGCTTTCCTGGAAAGTATGCAAATTGCTACGGAGAAAAGCACGTTGACTTGACTATACTAAAGCTGTGTTTAGTAACGTTTTTGAAAGTTCTTTGCACAAATTATAATGTAAATATTTTATTTGATAAAAATACCCAAAAGTCATTTATATAAAAATCAATACATTTTAATATTTATTTGTAGAAACTAGAATTTGTAATTTTTGCTTTTAGTTTTTACTACTCTTTTTGTTAGAAGTAGAAGTAGAAATTATATCAAAAGCACAACAATCTCAAACTAATCCTGAAACTAGTCCTCTAATAACACGTTTACTTATTAGGAATGAGAGTCTGAGCGGGGAATGGAAATCAACCCCATATTTTCTTACCTATTTTTATCTTAGAATGGGAAGGGAATTGTGTGGAGCTCACGATAATAAGTTAAATTACTACTTTATCCATAATTTTACTTTCTTATCTAAAGATTGAAAAGGGAAAAAAAAAAAAAAAAGTTAGAATCTTCTTTTTCCTAATCTTTTCTTTATATTGTATTATTCTCTTTTCAAAAGTGTCCTTTTGTTTTAATTTTACAAATTTATTTGATTTTTTTTTTCTCTAAAGAAAACTTATATATCAAGAGTTCAACATTCACTAGAACAAAATATTTTATCTCAATTTTTTACTTTTTTTGCTTCAAAGGTAATCTTAATATTATAATTTACTTGTTTAAATTGCAAACACAAAAGTAACTGAGAGAATATATAAGTAAATTTATAACAAATGACTTTGATTTTTTATCTATGTAAACGGACGAATGAGATTGACAGTGAATCCGACTTCGATTCCTGAAACCTAAATAAACAGTGTATTATGACTCCAAATCCTGACTTCAGATCCTACCCACTCCGATTACGCATAATTAAACAAGTCATAAGCTTTTTGATACTACACCCACTATTACAAAATGTGGATTTCACGACGGAACTTCCACGACCGTTTTTTAAAAAACCGTCGTGGAAGGGTTTTTTTTCAAATTTTTTTTTAATTTTTGGACTCTACCACGGCGGTTTTTGGGGAAAACCGTCTTGGTATGTAACATACCAAGACGGTTTTCCCCAAAAACCGTCGTAGTAGGTACTAAGGCGGGAATTTTGAAATTTTTTAAATTAAATTCAATTTTTTGGAGCGTGTATTAAAACCCAAAAAAATATCCTCTTTCTCACCCCATTACCATACCACGACGGTTTTCCTCAAAAACCGTCGTGGTAGGTACTAAGGCGGGAATTTTAAAATTTTTTAAATTAAATTCAATTTTTTGGAGCGTGTATTGAAACCCAAAAAAATATCATCTTTCCCACCCCATTACATTCAGAGCATTTTTCACTTTTTCACTCTCTAACTCCATACCCAAAGCCAGCCAATTTCTTCCCTCTATTTCTCTTCGATGGCCTCCTCCACCACTCACGCGGCCTCCTCCATTCTCCAACGGGTCCACCAAGGAACTCACGCGGCTTTCCCTCTCTCTCTCGCCGCACTCCGCCCATACCGACGCTCGACAAGCCGGTAAGTTGTAATGTATATTGCTTGGGTAATGCACGGATTTGGGAATTTTTCGTCCAAAATGTTGATTTTGTTGATTGTGGTTGTTAATAAAATGTTCCGTCCAAAATGTTGATTTTGTAGATTATTGTTGAGTTGGGAATATTCCGTCTGAAATGGCCAAAATCCGTCCCCTACATTTTCGGTGATTGTTTATTGTGGTTGTGTTTTAGATTGAATTAAATTGGTTGGGTAAGGCACGGAGTTGGCAAATTTCCAAAAAAAAGTGTTGATTTTGTGATTTAAATGTGTTCCGGAAAAAAAGTGTTGATTTAGTGGGAATTCGTAAATTTTTTTTTGTTGTTACCTACCACGACGGTTACTCGACCGTCGTGGTAGCTCCATTCGTAATTTTTTTTTCATTGTTACCTACCACGACGGTTTTCGAACCGTCGTGGAATCCAAATATATACCACGACTGTGGATTCCACGACGGTTAGAAAACCGTCGTTTAAGTATTACCACGACGGTTTTTAACTGTCGTCGAATCTCTATTTTGTAGTAGTGACCTCTCTCAAAACCCTAGTTCTTCTTCTGCTGTTTGTGATCAAAAGACCTCTATAATTCCTTTCTTTCATCTTTCAGTTCCCCTTTTTCTCCAATTCTTTGGCTTTAGTCTCACAAGTAGCAATAAAAAATTATTTCCAACTTGTTCTTACGTTAACGCCCTCACATATTTGTCCTGTACCAAATGTGAAAATACTAGTACACCCTTATGTGAGTGTAAATTTACCATTTCACCTGTCAGAAATTATTTTTAGGAGAAATTTTGCATTTGTCCCCCAAATTTTGATCATTGTAATAAAATGTCCTCAAATTTTAATTGTAACCTCTATTCATCCGAATTTTGAAACGTTTGCAAATTTTTACCTTCCATTAGTTTAGCTAGTGGAAATTGAGGACAAGTGTCACGTTTGCCCTCTAAATTTTGAGCTTTTCACAAAATGGCCCCCCTCAAACTTTGAAGTATTAGCAAAGTTTTCCTTTGTGTTAGTTTTGTTAACGGAATTCTCATGTCTCACACAAAAGTTAAATTAACATGGTAATTTTGTAAAAACACAAAATTAAATTTAAAATAATTCTCTTGCAAAATTAAAAGTATCCTTTGAATTAAAAAAAAAAAAAAGATGCCCTTAAAAATTGTTGGGGGACCACAGGAAATGCCTACAAATTATAGTGTATGAACAGCTACCAACAACCAAGTCATTCAAAAAGTGGACTAGTACTCAAGAATTTCGTAGAAATTGTAATATATATTAGCATTTTGCATTAAATAAAAAAAAAAGAAAAAAAAAAGAAAAAGGACAATAACAGAGACAGGAGCAAAAAAACACATGAATAGGTCCCGCCACCCAAAATTAAAAATAATATTAATAATAATAAAAGAAAAGGTGAAAGAAAGGAAAGAAAAACGACCAAAATGTGAGCTTTCCTGGAAGGTATAATGCAAATGCTACGGAGAAAAGCATGTCGACTTAAAATACAAAAAACTAGTTCTCTAAGCTCTTTAATACTAGACCTCTCTCAAAACCCTTGTTCTTCTCCTGCTGTTTGTGATCAAAATTAGACCTCTTTAATTCCTTTCTTTCGTCTTCCAATTTCCTTTTTTCTCTTGACCAACATGGCTCTTGAACTAGTTGGTGGAGCTTTTCTCTCTTCTGTGTTCCAGACTCTGTTCGATAAGATGGCTTCTTCAGATGTCCTGGACTTCTTTCGCAAAAAGAATCTCAACCCGGGGCTGCTCAAGAAACTGAAGATTCTGTTAAATTCAGCTGAAGCTGTGCTTGATGACGCGGAGGGGAAGCAACTCGGCAATCCACACGTGAGGGAGTGGCTTCTTCAACTCAAAGAAGAGATTTACGCGGCAGAGGACTTGATGATTGAGATCTGTGATGAATGTTTGCCAACCGACGTCGAATGCGAATCATCGAGCAGACCGAGAAAGGTAATCGGGCTTACCTTACCTGCCTTTAGTAAGACTGCTTGTGAAAAAGAGAGAGAGCCAAAGATACAGGATATTATTGATACTTTGAAATTGCTTCTTGAACAAAAAACCCACTTGGGTTTAGAAGAAACAAGTGTTCATAATGGACCTTACAATTCTCAAAGATTACTCGCAACTTCTATAGTTGAAGAGTCGGATGTGTACGGCAGAGAAGATGACAAAGAGAAGATCATTGATTTGTTGCTGTCGAATGATGATAGTGGCAATAAGGTACAAGTGATTCCCATCGTCGGGATGGGTGGGATTGGCAAAACTACACTTGCCGGACTCGTTTACAATAATGATCGAGTCAGTAAGTCTTTCGATGTCAAAGCATGGGTTACTGTATCCGATTATTTTGATACTTTGAGGCTTACGAAAACGATTCTTCTGAACGTGGTGTGGTCCCAAGCACATGACAACAAGGACTTGAATCAATTACAAGAAGCAATGAAGAAAGCTCTAGAAGGACGAAAGTTTTTCTTTGTTCTCGATGATGTTTGGAACAAGAACTACAACTCATGGTGCGACTTTATGCGTGCTTTTGAAACTGGAGCACGTGGAAGTAAGCTCATCGTAACAACACGGGATGAGAATATTGCATCAATGGTGGCTCCTAATGTTCGACCTCATCAACTGGGGGCAATATCTGACGAAGAGTGCCGGAAGTTGTTAGCAAAACATGTTTTCTGCAACGGGTCCTCAAGTGCATACCCAAATATGGAAGTAATTTCTAGAAAAATCGTTGAAAGATGCAAAGGTCTCCCTTTAGCTGTGATATCTCTTGCTGGTCTTTTACGTGCCCAGCCAAATCCGAAGGAATGGGAAAGGATATTGCATGCTGACATTTGGGAGATGCAAAACAACGATGATGTCAAAATTCTTCCATCTTTGTGGTTGAGCTATCATTATCTTCCCCCTCACTTAAAGCGTTGTTTTGCCTATTGTTCATTATTTCCTCACGATTATGTATTTAGAAAAGAAGAGCTAATCCTGCTATGGAGGGCAGAAAATCTCTTGGCAATCGAGAAAGGACGAAGACCAGAAGAAGTTGGAGAGAACCGCTTTAATGATCTGGTAGCAAGGTCATTGTTTAAAAAAAAAAGGTTTTCCTGGTATGTTATGCATGACTTGGTGAGTGACTTGGCAAAATTTGTATCAGCAGAATTTTGTCTTAGTTGGGATGAATACAACTCAAATACATTCAAAAGCAAAGCTCGTCACTTGTTTCTGAGTAAGAAAATAGTTGACTCCAAGGCTCTATCTCAAGCAAAGTATTTGCGTACTTTACTCGCTCCCTATTGGGGAATTGAGTCATCCTTGTTGTCTGTAGCTCAAAGCTTAAGGGTTCTCTCTCTACCAGGGTATCCTTACCGGGATTTGCCTGATTCAATTGGGGATTTGAAACATCTAAGATATTTGAATTTGTCCTCAAGCCTAATAAAAAGTCTACCTGATATAGTGTGTAATTTGCACAACTTGCAAATACTACTGTTGTCAGGGTGTAGTTGGCTTACTCGATTGCCGAACAAGATAGGAAGCCTGATCAACTTGCTGCATCTCGATGTTACATCGACACCTTTGAAGGATATGCCAGAAGACCTGTATAAGTTGAAGAGTCTGCAATTCTTGCCTAAATTTGTTGTGGGTAAAAATAATGGGTCTAGCATTAACCAAATACAAGAGCTTCTTCATCTACACGGAAGAATTTGTATTTCAGGACTTGAGAATATTGTTGGTGTGGGAGATATTGCAGAGACTATTTTGAAGGATTTGAAGTTTGTCACAGAATTGATTTTGGAATGGAAAGGTCGGAGTGAGAACAGTGATTTAGAACTGGAGAGAGTAGCACTTGAGAGGCTACTACCTCACACGGATTTGAATATTCTAGAAGTCCAAGGTTACAGAGGTACAAGATTTGTTGATTGGCTAGGAGACAGTTCGTTTTCTAATGTTACAAGCATCAGTCTAGAAGGTTGCAGACGTTGTTGCTTATTGCCTCCACTTGGGCAGCTACCATCTCTCCAGGAACTCAAAATCAGTGGATTTGATGAGTTGGAAAGAATAGGTGATGAGTTTTTTTCTAGTAGCACCTCTTCCACGATTGTGCCATTCAGATCCTTGAAAGAATTGGATATTGGAAGTATGAGGAGTTGGAAAGAGTGGTCATTAACTAGAGCTTATGGAGAAGCAGGTGTTCTTCCATCCTTGACATGTCTTCGAATCTGGAATTGCGAAAAACTTGTGAGTTTGCTACCTGGGGAGCCACAACAACAGACACATACCCCATTTCCATCTCTTGAGACTATTCATGTTTCAAATTGTCCAATGCTAGGGACATTTTTAGAATGGGGATCCTTCTCAAGATTACAATCTATACGAATCTGCGATTGTGAGATGCTCTTTGCACTCCGCAGGAGCTGGGATCTGCAGAGATTCACTTCTCTCACATCCTTGGTACTTACGAAATGTTATGATTCTTTGGTGGGTTCATTTCCAGAGGAGGGCCTACTTCCAACCACGCTCACTTCTCTCTCCATCAGTGATTTTGAATATCTTAAATCGCTGAATGGTTGGAGCCTTCAACAACTCACCTCTCTTGAAAGCTTGTCTATTGAGAGATGCGAAAAGCTTCGGTGCTTGCCAGAAGAGAGGCTACCCCCTTCTCTTTCTTTTCTACGTATCCATGGTTGTCCTTTCTTGGACAGACGGTGCCAAAGAGAGAATGGGGAAGATTGGCACAAGATCGATCACATATCTCGCGTGAAAATTACAGGTGAGTATATTATGTTATAATCTTTTCACAAAACATGCATTCCATGCCCCCCTTTACTAATTTATCACCAATCAAGCAGATGAGAGGGGGGAAAAAAATCCAAGTTAAAGCCTGCTCTCTCTCTATTTTATTTCATTCTTTTTCTCTTTACTTTTCTTTCGTTCCTAATATATTGTTTGAGCAATTGACTTGGATTTTTCAGAAACATTTTAACAAAACTGTACTTCGATTTGGATTATCAATTTTTCTTTTTCGCATTTGTGTGTTTGTTTAATGTATTAGTTTAGTAAAAGCTCAATAGAACAACATCTCTGATCCCATTATTCTCTTTTTGTTTCGACCCACTCTTTTTTATTCTCCTTTGACGGGTTTACTCTCCTTTCTTGCCAGATAAAGATGGAAGATTACTCTGCTGAATGCTCTCATGCTCAGCATACAAACTAGAAGGTGGAGAAAAAACTTTGTAAAACTCAGCACACTGGATATTGTTATTCAATTCAAGATTTGGTGATTGCAGCAATCAACAGCCCCAAGATCGCACCATAAATTATTGAAAGATTGCCAGGTAATAAGCATCTTAATACTATTTTGCACTTTATTCTATGTTGGAGCCAAGTTTTGTGCTTACTGCTGCTACCAGAGCTCTTATATTCTCTCATATTCCTACTTTAAGGTTGCACTTATTGTATACGTACTACTTCCATAGAATGAACTTATTGCAGTTACCGAGTCGAAGAAATCTTACTTAACTTAGGATGTGTTGCAGAAACATAATTAGCTTCTACCAGGAGAGGATAAATAAGATAAAGAACAAGAGACGAAAAGCTTTTGCAGTCATCTTGACGAGTCTTTCTCGAGCCATGCTACTATACATAATCGACAAGAACAAGTAAGAATGTCTTAAACGTTGTTTCAGTCATCTTTGATTGTATAAATTTTTAGTTTAAAAAGACGGGTGGGGGTACTATTGATGTGATCAGAAAACTGCAACACATTTTTCGCTTTGTTGTTATTGCAGGGGCAAAGAGATGGGACAAGTAAGAAGAGGAAAGCTGCAGAAAAGGTGGTTCCGAAAGCAAGAATGAGGTGAGTTAGGCTACTCAAAATGCTGTTCTTTTTTCCTTCTCTCTCTTTGATTTACATACTATTAATCTTTAGCTTTAAATGAAATGCAGACTGATTTAGCTTCAAAGATGCACGACGTAGTTGAGTACTTAAAGCTTCAATGCTAGCATCTTTGTTCGACTCGAGGATTGTTTAATTTGGAGTAATTGGAGTTGTACGGTGATTAGTGACGAAGATAGGAATTTGGTCCGAGGGGCTAAGATCAACCACATCCATGTCGATGGTGTTATGGAAATCATCTGGTGCTCAGATTTTGTGCCCTGATTTTTGTTCCTGATACACTCCAATGTGACTGGAAGATCGTATGGGGTTACTTGTATGAACTTTGTAATCTAGGGGAAATTAGGTAATATTCTATGAATTGCAAATTAAATTACAGTTTTTCCTTGGATTCATTGTAATTCTGGTTAAGAGAGTTTTCAAGAGGGTGTATTGGGATCAAGGGAGTTGAGAGTGAACTTGTAGAAAAGATTTTCTTATAGGATTGTTAGAAATGCTATGATTGTGTCATTGAAAATCACTGAATAAGATCACGCTCTGTGCTTGGAGTCTCGGGGACGTAGGAATCATTTGGCTGAACCCGGTAACAATCTTTTGTTGTCATTGGATATGTTTGTGGTGTTTGTTTGTTGTAATTGGTCATTGTCCTGTGAACATTTGATCCATGAGAAATAATAGTGTGGTTAGACTCCTCCAGTGCTTTGTTTTAAAGATGTCAAGTTGGTAGAGACTAATCATATATAAGTCTTTCCCCTTTTTTCTTTTTTTCTCTTATCTTTTCTTTTTTTTCTTTTCTTGGCAAAGTAGAATCAAGATTTGTTAATTTGTTTATCAAGAAGATCGGTGTTTTTCCAAAATCCAACTAAACAGAACAGGAGATATAAAATAGCTTGTTGTTTGGAGACCTTTTATTGAGCTTAACAACTGAAGATTCAATTTGAAAAATAGTATACGTGTTCTATTAGATATAAGCCGGAGACAAAGAAAACGTAGAAATAAACTTGGTCCAAAGAGGGATGGTTATGAACGAAGTAGAAATAAACTTGGCTCAAAGAGGGATGGTTAGAAATAAACTTCGGCAGAAAACGTGGGAAGAATAAAGAATGAAGATTCTATATCTATATCACTGTATATCCATTACCTATATACATATATATATATATATATATATATATATATATATCCTTGCCTCACCGCATGTCACGTGAGGGGTCCTAAACCCACCACATGACAACCTTAATTAAAAATATTCAAATTTAAAAAAAATTAAAAAATTAAAAAAAACTATAATTTTATTTTTCATTTTTGTTTTGATTTTTTTTGTTGTTTATTCCGCATGCATGAAGGCCATGCAATACAACAAATATATATATATATATATATATATGTAAATATATAAGCTCAACCTTGTCACTTTTAATGGGTTTTCAACCAAAATGCTCGTTTTATTTTTATTTTTATTTTTTTTTTGTTTTTGTTTTTTTTACTTTTTGGCTTTTATACCTTCTTTTTATACGTTTCATTCTTGTCTTTTTGTTTTTCATTTTTTGTCCTTAACTGTTTGTCTTTTTATTTTTTTTCTTCCTTAAAATTTGTATTTTTTTTTTACTCTAAATAAGAGTTTTAGTTTCAAATAAGATAAAAAAAAAAAAAACGTTTGATCATTGAGTCCAATTGAAATAACATTTCTCAAATATATACATTTTAAATATTTGCTTGAAATTTTTATATATGTGCATTTTATGCATGTAACGCCCTAACTTTTAATTAATCATAAATTACTAACATGACGTTAGAAATTAGGGTTAATTTTAAAAATAATAATGTGGAAAAAATATTATTAAAACTAGCACTAATTTTGTTTCATTTAATTGCTAGCACTGCCACATAATTATCATCAATTAAGGTGGCTGTAAAAAATCAGAAATACCCTTAACCAACCCTAAACCCTACATTTTTCCCACTATCCTGCCCAGCTGGCCCCCAAACCTACAATATATAAGTCCTCTCTCTATATCTCATATTTTTCCCTCGTTTTCCTCTCACCCTAGCCTTAGGTACTCTTTCTTCACCATTGTTAAAGATTTGAGCTCAGCTATTTCATTATAAGTCTAACAAATCTCTTCCCATCCCTATTCACTCTATTTACCTCACCCTCTTTATCGTCACCATAGTTAAAGAAGGTTGCAGCTCATCTCCTAGTCCACTTGCAGCTCATCTCCTAGTCCACTTGCAGCTCTTTCCACTCTGCATCAGCTTCGTTCTAGCTTAGATCAGATACAGATCTGAGATAATGATGCTTGTTCTTTGGCTTTATTTGTTTCTATATGATTTAAATGGGTTTGTGTTTTGAATTATAATATAAAAATTGACTATGTTAAACTTCTGAGGGTAAGATCTTGCAACATTTGTTTCCTCCTATAGCACCTGTGAGTAGTAAGATAGATTTCCTGTGTTTTTTTAGTCTCTTACTATAATATTTCTCGTACTGAAAAATTTTTAACAGTACTAATGGTAAATAACATAATGACCTTTTGGTCATCATAATGATGACTAAACCGGTCAATAATATTTTGACCAAATGGTAATTATGATATTGACTATAATGGAAAAAAAAAAAAAAAAAAGATTTGCATAACATTTGACAGTTTAACCCAAATAGTCATTTTCATAATGACCAACAAGTCAATTTCATTATGACTTTCTCAGTGCTAATTTTGTAATATATATATATCTCGATATTGACGTAATAACAAGGGTTTTAAAACACAAATGTGAGTTGTCATACATTGTTTATAATGAAAAAAAATAGATTTGCATAATATTTAACAGTTTAACCCAAATGGTCATTTTCATAATGACCAACATGTCAATTTCATTATGACCTTCTAATGCTAATGGTGTAATACATATATCTTAATATTGACGTAACAACTTTAAAACACAAATGGGAGTTGTCATACGTTATCTATAATGGAAAAATAATTAGATTTGCATAACATTTGACAGTTTAACCCAAAAGGTCATTTTCATAATAACCAATAGGTCAATTTCATTATGACCTTCTCAGTGCTAATGGTGTAATACATATATCTTGATATTGACGTAACAACAAGGGTTTTAAAACACAAATGGGAGTTGTCATATGTTGTTTATAATGAAAAAGAATTAGATTTCCATAACATTTGACAGTTTAACACAAATGGTCATTTTCATAATGATCAACATGTCAATTTCATTATGACCTTCTCAGTGCTAATGGTGTGATACATATATGTTGACATTGATGTAATAGCAGGGGTTCTAAACACAAATGAAAGTTGTCATACGTTGTCTATAATAGAAAAATAATTAGATTTGCATAACATTTAACAATTTAACTCAAATGGTCATTTTCATAATGACCAACAGGTCAATTTCATTATGACATTCTCAGTGCTAATGGTGTAATATATATATCTTGATATTGATGTAACAACAGGGGTTTTAAAACACAAAGGAGAGTTGTCATACGTTATTTATCATGGAAAAATAATTAGAGTTGCATAACATTTGATAGTTTAACCCAAATGGTCATTTTCATAATGACCAACAAGTCAATTTTATTATGACATTTTTAGTGCTAATGGTGTGATACATATATATTGACATTTATGTAATAACAGTGGAAACCGATCAAAAAAGCAAGGCACAAATAACACAGACAAACAACATGATCTGGAAAAAAATAAATAAATAATAAACTAGCAATGGATGAAAAAGCTAAAAAAAAAAAGTTTCTAGTCAGCACAGACTTCCTTTCCAGTATTTACCTCTAAAAAAAAAAAAGCTTCCTTTCCAACTAGCATCCAATAGGTTTTGTAGTGACCTTCAATCATCACCATCTGTCGATTTTTGTCTTAGCCGATTTCATATCCCTTTAAGACACAACATCTAGCCAAAGACACCATCCTTCTAGGCTCCTTTGTCCAAGCAATCACCCTGCCGCTGCCTCAAAGTTGCCTTCAAGACTATCATTAAGAATCCCAGCAAATATCAAGTCATCCCTCACTTCCCAAATATGAGTTGAAAAAAAAAAAAAGAGAGAGAGAGACCCAAACAACCCAAACCCTAAAGACGGCGGAGGCAAGAGCAAACGCTAACGATGGCGGCAGCGGGAGCAAATCCAAACCCAGCACCAAAACTCTCTTGTTCTCTCTTTCTTGTTTCAAATTTTGAAATGGATTTTTGGGAAAATGGAGAGGAGAAGAAGCGTAGTAGAGAAAAGGGGAAGTGATGGAAGAAAATTGATCTAGGTTTCTGCTAAAGGCATTTTTGACAATTTAATTATGTGGGACCCATAAAAGTTGATGTGGAAATGCTACAAGTGAAAATAATGAAAAGTGATGTTAAATTTAGAATTAAAATTTTCAGAGGTACTATTATTGAAATTAACTCTAGAAATTAGCATAGAAGAGGTGACGAAAATATGTTTAGTTATTTCTGATGTTAGTTGAGTTATTTTTCACAGGTGAATGCGACGAGGACTTGATGTGCAAGAACAAGTTCATATCATTTAATGAAAAGTTTTATGCAATATTATGCTTTAATATGATGGTTTGATGAATAATAATATGATCATAATATGATGTGTTTTATGTTATAACGTATGGAATTAAGTATATAAGGAAAATTAAGTGTTTTTTTTTTTTAATTTGGTGCCATCTTTTTAATCTATAACATGATCAAAGGGTTGAAAATTTTTACTTCATTAATGGGGTAGAATGGGTGTACCCCACTGTAAAATTACTTTTAAAGAAGAACACTGTTTTCTCTCTCGTTTCACCCAATAAAGGACGAACCATTTACAACTTGCTCCGATTTATATCTAGGTATGTTATGAAAGAAGATATTGAGTGCACATAACTATCTTCTTAATCAATTTCCACTTTCTATGTTTTGTTTCCCCTGGCCTCAAAAAATTTTTTTTATTCACGTGAAATTATTTCATAAATTTGTGGTTAGAGTTATTTTCTTACTTAATTATTTTATTACGTGAAAATATCAGTCGATGTCATGCATATGCATTTAAAATCATCATACATTATGTCACGTCAATTCGTTATAAACAAATGTCAATGCTTATGCTTTTGTATAATATGTTCTTAATGATTTTATTTGTTTATTATTTATTTTTTAAGATAATATTGTTTTCTTAACTCTAAAGACAAGAGTATAAGAATCCTGGATAAAAACCAAAAAATATCCTTTTTTAGTATATACCCATAATGACATAATCTTATCATTAGGAAATTGGCTGGGATTGAAAAAATTCTAATCCCTGTCCTAGATTGAAAATCATCCGCTCCCCTATCCTAGGAGTGGGCATGTGGCGTGTATCCCAAAAGGGGAATCGTCGTGTTTGAATTGGGCAGTTATCACAGTCAACACTAATTGTTTGCTTATGGATCATATATTTATTTTATATTCGAATATAATATATAAAATATAAAATATGTTTGGATATACTTTTATACATTGTATTCAAATGTAAGATGTATTTTGGTTGTTTACATTTAAATAATTATTTTAATACATATTAATAAAGAGAAAGAGTGTAATAGGATTGGTAAAAGTATATAGAAAAAAAATAGATAATAATAAAATAAATAGGTCTACTATTCAAATATATTATGAGGTGTCCAAATACACATAACATTGAGATATAGTGTAAAATAAATGTGTCTTTCAAGTTGCAAATACAACATTAGATAGCAGAGATCTTATTTTGAAAAATTACACACCCCTAACCCCCCCCTCCCCCGGCGCAACAAACTTTAGGCCTTGTAAATACCCCTAAACTTCAGTTTGTAACATTCTCCCCTCCTGATCCTTGGAAAAGTTTGCGAATTTCCCTCCTCAACTAAAGTTTTGAAGAAAAAATTGCCTATAATACTCGTTGGTGGTATTAAATATAAAATTATAAAGTCGCACATATTGACAGTACTCGTGGCATTCGTTACCCTTATTAAATATTAAACTGCGAAGTTACATATAAGAGAGAGGTATTGAGGAAAAAAATGATAATTAGCCCTAAGTATTTACTTTTTTCACTTAATTATAAAGGTAACTTCACAATTTCATATTTAATATTCGCAACTCATGCTTACAATGAATGTCAAGTGTATTTTTTCATCAAAAATTTAATTAAATGGGGATATTTACAAACTTTCTCAAAATTCAAGGAGGAAAGAATGTTACAAATTAAGATAAGGGGACATTTTGTGACAAGATCTAAGAACAAATATAAATAATTTTTATACTCATCATAAATTATATGTTTTAACAAGTAAAAATATAATTGTGGATATTAGAAAGCATATACTAAGATATCCACACGACATTCCATATATATTTTGAACTTCTGAATGGTGCAGAAAAAACGACAGCGCCCTCAAAATCATGTACGACATATGAATTCCATTACAGTCATCAAAACAATTATTTCCAACTTCATTAGCAATAATAATAATAATAAATAAATAAATAAAATAAATGTTCGTTCCAACTTCTTCTTACATTAATATCCCCACACATTTGTCCTTCACCAAATGTGAAAATAATAGTACACCATTATGCGAGTGCAAATTTACACCTTCACCTATAAGAAATTATTTTTAGGAGAAATTTAGCATGTTGTTTGAATTTTGAGCCTTATAACAAAATGTCTCTAAATTTTAATTTGCAACCTCTGTTCCACTTAACTATAATACGTTTGCAAACTTTTCTTTCTATTACTTTGGCAAATTCATGTTTACCCACTAAATTTTAGACTTTATCACAATATGTCCTTCGAAACTTTGAAACATTAATTAATTTTCCCTTCTGTTTATTTTGTTAACAGAATTCCTAATTTGTCAAATAAAAATCAAAATTAAAAGGGTAATTTCGTAGAAATGTAAATTAAATTTATAAAATTTTTCTTGCAAAATGAAGGGAAAAAAAACCCTCTTAATTATAAAAAATTTAAATCTAGAAAAAACTTTTTCAACTATTAAAAAAATAATGCCTGTAAAATTTGTTGGGGAACCACACAAAATGCCTACATATTATATTGATGAACAACATCAACGACCAAGTCATCCAAAAAAGTGGACAACTTACGAATTTCGTTGAAGTTTTATTGTTAATTAAAGAAAAGGATATGGGGTAGTCCATCATTTTCCATTTATGAGTCCACGCATGCAGGGACACTTGTATGGGGTGGGAGATGATTTGAACTTTTGACCTTCCACTTGGTGAAATCCTTAAGGCCAAATTACATGACATCTCATCCACCTTTGTGTGAGTACGAATTTCGTTGAAGTTGTAAAATAATAACTCGAGTTTTTAAATTTACGCATTACTGCATTAGTACTGGAGTGAAATGTCTAGATACTCTTTAATTTTTTCGAGTTAATCGCATTAAAAAAACATATACAAAGGACAACAATGGAGACAAGAGGCAAAAACATATGAATAGGTCCGGCCAAACCCCAAAAAAATAATAATAATAATACTAATAATAATAATAATAAATAAATAAAAAAATAAAAGTGAAAGAAATGAAAGGTAAAAAAGATAAAAATATGAGCTTTCCTGGAAGGTAAAGCAAATGCTACGGAGACTTCACAACACCAAAAAAAAAAATTAAAAAAAATAAAAATAGTTCTCGAAGCTTTTTGAAACTACGTTCAAGTAAGTATAAAAATATCGATATCGTAAGAAATATCGAGAGTCTGGATTTACAGAAATACTGATGAATAATGTCAATATCGATGTCAATGCCCGTAAAAATTAAAAAAAAAATGATGGATATCTTTATTAAAAATTAAAAATTTCAAGTAAAATTATACGAAATGAAAAAACAATAAATAATGCATAAACTGATTTTTTACAGCAAAATTATGTATATAAAAAGTATTTGTAAAACACAATATACAAAAAATTTTTTTGATTTATTATTAAAAATATACATTAAAAGAATAACAATTTCATTAAAAATAAATTTTAAAATCTCATAATATTTTACATACATTAAAAGCATACAAGTCTATAATAAAATAAAAACATTTTTTCTTTTTCAAAAGAACTTGGACTCTTGACTAGCTAGCTATAGAGTTTTATTCATGGCTAGAAAGTGACAACTGTCAAAAAAAAAAAATTTCAGGCGAAGAGAAAAAAAAAATTATATTTAGCTTGAGAAATTATTGTTGTTGTTATTAACGTCGTCGTTATTATTAATATTATTATTATAATAGACAATACAATATTATAAATCAGAGGGCAGATGATTTTTCTTATTTACTAAATAAAAATTCTTTTTCTTTAATTTTTAAGTCTTTTTCTTTATTTTTGTAAACATGGAAATCAATAGATTTTTAATGGATATATCCGTGGAAATATCCGTATGTGTCCGTATGCTCCGGTAAAATTGTGAATGAAGAAAATGGATATTGATACTTACAGATATTATCTAGAAAATATCGATATTTCATAGATACTCCGATAAGAAATATCTTTACCCCATGTTTCTATGTTTGGAGTCCTTATTTACGAATAATTTTGAAGAAATGTCGATAAAGTTGTCGATATTTTCATCATTGACTACGCCTCTCTCAAAATCCTTATTCTTCTTCTGCTATTTGTGATTAAAATAGAAAATAAAAATAAAAATAACCCTCTATAATTCCTTTATTTCATCTTTCAGTTCTCTTTTTTCTCCAATACTTTGGCATTACCCTTGCATGTGGCAATAAAATATTCTTCCCAACTTGTTCTTACATTAATGCCCTCACACATTTGTCCTTTGCCAAATGTGAAAAATACTAGTACATACTTATGAGTGCAAATTTACACTTTTACCCGTCAGAAATTATTTTTAGGAGAAATTGTGTCTATCCCCCGAATTTTGATCCTCACAATAAATATCTTGAAACTTTAATTCGTAAGCTCTGTTCATTTGAATTTTGAAATGTTTGTAAATTTTCACCATCTATTCAGTTAATAAATACAAATTGAGGACAAATGTCACGTTTGTCTCTAAATTATTTTGAATCTTATCACAAAATACTCACTCAAACTTTAAAACATTAGTAAATTTTTGTTTATGATAGTTTTGTTCATGGAGTTCCCATGTATCACACAAAAATCAAAATTAAAAGGAGAATTATTTTATTTATTAAAAAAAAAAAAAAGAGGCCTGTTAAAATTGTTGGGGACCACAGAAAATGCCAACATATTATATTGCATGAACGGCCATCAATGACCAAGTCATTCAAACAGTGGACAAGTCACGAGTCGCGTAGAAAATGCCACAGAAAATATATTAGAAATTGTAAAATAGTGGACAAGTCACGAGTCGCGTAGAAATTGTAAAATATATTAGCCTTTTGCATTAAATAAAGAAAAGTACAATTATGGAGACGAGGAAAAAAATACATGAATAGGTCACGCCAAACCCAAACAAATAATAATAATAATAATAATAATAAAGCAGCAAAGGTGAAAGAAATTAAAGAAAAACGACAAGAAAATGAGATTTTCCTGGACGTATAATGCAAATGCTACGGAGAAAAGCATGTTGACTTCACAATACCAAAAAATTAGTTCTCTAAGCTATTTTGATACTACACCTCTCTCAAAACCCTCGTTCTTCTTCTGCTGTTTGGCATCAAAATTAGACCTCTATAATTCCTTTCTTTCATATTTCTGTTCCCTTTTGTTTTTCTGAACCACCAAGGCTAACGTGGCTCATGAACTAGTTGGTGGAGCTTTTCTCTTTTCTCTGTTCCAGTCTCTGTTCGACAACATGGCTTCTTCAGAGATTCTGTTGATTTCACCTGATGCAGTTCTTGATGATGCAGAGGGCAAGCAACTCGGCAATCCACACGTGAGGAAGTGGCTTCTTCAACTCAAAGAAGTGATTTACACGGCAGAGGACTTGATGATTGAGATCTGTCATGAATGTTTGCCAACCGACGTCGAATGCGAACCTTCAAGCGGACCGACCAAGGTAATGAGGCTTACCTTAGCTGCCTTTAGCAAGACTGCTTGTGAAAAAGAGATGGAAACAAAGATACCGGAGATTATTGATACATTGAAATTGCTTCTTGAACAAAAAACCCACTTGGGTTAAGAAAGAAGTACTCATAATGGATCATTTAATTCGCAAAGATTACTCGCAACTTCTCTGGTAGAAGAGTCGGATGTCTACGGCAGGGATGATGACAAAGAGAAGATCATTTATTTGTTGCTATCGAATGACGATAGCGGCAATAAGATACATGTGATTCCCATCGTCGGGATGGGTGGCATTGGCAAAACTACACTTGCTAGACTTGTTTACGATAATGATCGAGTCAGTAAGTCTTTCGATGTCAAAGCATGGGTTACTGTGTCCCATAATTTTGATACTTTGAGAATTACAAAAACAATTCTTCAGGGAGTGGAGAAATCGGAGTCCCATGCACATGATAACAAGGACGTGACTCAATTACAAGAAGCATTGAAGAAAGCTCTAAAAGGACGAAAGTTTTTCTTTGTTCTTAATGAGGTTTGGAACAAGAAATACAACTTATGGTGCGACTTTATCTGATGAAGAATGTCGGAAGTCGTTAGCAAGACATGTTTTCTGTAATGGATCCTCAAGTGGGTATCCAAGTATGGACGTAATTTCAAGAAAAATGGTTGAAAGATGCAAATGTCTCCCTTTAGCTGTGACATCTCTTGTTGGTCTTTTACACGCCCAACCAAATCTCCAAAGGAATGGGAAAAGATATTGAATGCCGACATTTGGGAGATGTACGATAACGATGACATCGAGATTCTTCCATCTTTATGGTTGAGCTATCATTATCTTCCCCCCTCACCTAAAGCGTTGTTTTGCCTATTGTTCATTATTTCCTCACGATTATAAATTTGACAAAGAAGAGCTAATCCTGCTATGGTGGGCAGAAAATCTCTTGGCAATCCAGAAAGGACAGAGACCAGAAGAAGTTGGAGAGAACTACTTTAATGATTTTGTAGCAAGGTCATTGTTTCAGAGAACACCGTATTCATGTTTTGTTATGCATGTCATTGTTTTTGTTGGGATGTTAACAACTCAATAGACACCCAGAATCAACGATCGTCACTTGTATGTGAAGAAGAGAACAGTTGACCCCAGGGAATTCGAGGCTCTATCTCAAGCAAAGTCTTAGCGTACTTTACTAGCTTTCGAATTGGAAATGAACTCATCCTTCTTGTCTGAAGTTCAAAGCTTAAGAGTTCTCTCTCTGCCGGGGTGTCCTTATGTGGATCTGCCTGATTCAATTGAGGATTTGAAACATCTAAGATATTTGAATTTGTCCTTTAGCCTAATAAAAGTCTACCTGATACAGTGTTTAATTTGCACAACACTAGTAGAAAAACTAGATTCCAAGACGGTTTTTAACCATTATCGAAAGATACCATGGACATGGACATACCACGTATATCATGGACATACCACGACGGTTTTTAAAACCGTCATAGAAGGCCATTGTTACCTGGCCATTCTATTTTTGGCGCGGAACATTCCACGACGGGTTTTTTTTTTTTTTTTTTGAAACCATCGTAGAATGTGTACTTTCCACAGTAGTTTCCATGAAAAACTATCGTGAAATGCATACGTCATGACCATCGTGAAATGCATACTTTTCACGACGGTTTCCATGAAAAACTGTCGTAGAATGTGCCTTAATTAAAATAAAATAAAAATTTGCACCCATAAATATTAACTACATGCTAAACTTGCAAAGCCAAAAACTATTGCATAATAATATAGAGGAAAAGAAAAAATAGAGGAAAGAAACACATTTGTTTTGCGTTTTTTTCTGTAGTTGATCTAAGAAGCTTCAAACCCAACCTAATACAAACTTGCAAAGATCATTTGAAGTTCCAATCAAATCAGAAATTTGACTTTAACACTTGTCCTTTAGCCTAATAAAAAGTCTACCTGATACAGTGTGTAATCTGCACATCTTGCAAATACTACTGTTGTCAAATTGTCATGCGCTTACTCGATTGCCGAAACAAGATAGGAAGCCTGATCAACTTGCAACATCTCGATATTACATCGACACCTTTGCGGAAAATGTCAACGACCTGTATAAGTTGAAAAGTCTGCGATTCTTGTCTGATTTTGTTGTCGGCAAAGATAATGAGTCTAGCATTAACCAGTTACAAAAGCTTCTTCAACTACACGGAACAATTCGTATATCAGGACTTGAGAATATTGCTGGTGTTGGAGATATTGCAGAGACTATGTTGACGGATTTGAAGTGCATCACTGAGTTGATTTTGAGATGGAATCGTTGGAATGAGAATAGTGATTCGAACTTGGAAAGAGTAGCACTTGAGAGGCTACTACCTCACACGGATTTGAGAATTCAAATAATCCAAGGTTACAGAGGTGCACGATTTTCTGATTGGCTTGGAGACGGTTCCTATTCTAATGTTAAAATCATGCATCTAGAAGGTTGCAGACGTTGTCACTTACTGCCTCCACTTGGGCGGCTACCATCTCTCGAGGAACTCTGCATCAGTAGATTTGATGAGTTGGAAAGAATAGATAACAAGTTTTTTTTTTTTTTTCTTCTTTCTAGTAGCACCTCTTCCACGATTGTGCCATTCAAATCCGTGAAAAGAATATTGAAATTTGAAATAATGAGGAGTTGGAAAGAGTGGTCACTTACTTGAGCTGATGGAGAAGCTGGAGTTCTTCCATCCTTGACATGTCTTCAAATGAATAGCCTGCTCTCTCTTTATTTTATTTCATTCTTTTTCTCTTCCCAATTTTCTTTCGTTCCTAATATATTGTTTGAGCAATTGACTTGGATTTTTCAGAAACATTTTAACAAAACTCTACTTCGATTTGGATTTTCTATTTTTGTTCGGGCATTTTTGGGTGTGCTTAGTGTACTAGTTTAGTAAAATCTCACTAGAACAACATCTTTGATCCCTTTGTTCTCTTTTTGTTTTGACCTATTCTTTTTTTTTTTTTTAATTATTTCTCATTTGACGGGTATGAAATCCCTCCAATAATATCTCCAATTTAGGTGACATTGAAATTAGGGTGTTATGACGGATTTAGAGTCCATCCCTTAATCCTTTCCTTCATCTTTCCTCCCGTACCAAACAATTATAATGTCAAAATTCTTTTACTAATCCCTCCACTCGTCTCCTTCCTTCCACTTTTCTCTCCTACCAAACAAACTTCATTTGAATAATTATTCAAGTTAAAACGGGGTACATGCAATTGATGCAATAAAAAAACTACTACATATTTTTCCCTTAGTTGGTGTTGAAGAGAGAGTGGGATGGGACGAATAAGAAGATGAAAGCTGCGGAAAAGGCGGTTCCAAAAGCAAGAATGAGGTGAATGAGTCTATACAAAATACTGCTCCTTTTCCCTCTCTCTCTCTTTGATATAAATTACTAGTAATATTTAGCTTGAAATCAAATGCGGACTGATTTAGCTTCAATGTTGCACGATGCAGTTGAGTACTTAAAGCTTCAATGCTAACACCTTTGTTCGACTCGAGATGGAACATTGGAGTTGCCCATGATTAGTGACGAAGCTAGGAATTTTGGTCAAAGCGGGCTAAGAACTACAACAAATATTTAACCATAAGTAGAGCTCACCGGGCCCTAGATGGCTGTGTCTCTGCCGATGATGTTATGGAAATCATCTGGCGTTCAAATTCTGTGTTAATTTTTGGGATTTCATATTGGTGTTACTTAAATGAACTTTGTAATCTAGGGGCCATTATGCAATATTATGAAGTGTGTGAGCTAGTAATGATATTTATAATGGCAAATTAACTTACAGTGAAGGTGTATTGGTATCAATTTTAATTGTGAGAGAACTTGTAAAGAGATCTTCCTATAGGATTGTGAGCAATACTTTGAGTGTATCATTGAACATCTCTGAATAAGATTAGGCTCTGCACACAGTCTCAGGGACGTAGGCAACATTTGGCCGAACCCTGTTAACAATCTTTGTTGTTCTTGGATATTTGTGGTGTTTGTTTGTTGTTTCTGGTTTATTTTATGTGTACTACTGTATTTGCATCCTTAAAAAGTACTTTGGTATTCTTTTCACTGGGTTAAATTTTAACAAATTAAATGGGCAAAACGATTCTTTATGCCAATGTTTTGAAGATTGGGGTGCAAGTAAAAACAATTTCTAAAGTTATAGATAGATTTGTAAAATTTGTCCTAAAAATATGAGATATTCTGTACTTTTTTTTTTTTTTTGGGTCCAAATAATAGAAAATCAACCAAATTTACAATTTTCATGACATTGATGGATGCTTGACATTGTAACCAACAATATCCTCCATGATGTCACGTTAGTTTTTGTAATCTATATTTGAAGCATACACCAGTTGCTAGAGACAAAATCTTCTATATCGTCTCTCACATTTGTTTCTTTTTACTTCCTTTTTTTTTTTTTTCCTTCTTTTGTCGGCAAGTAGAATCAGGATTTGTTTGTATGTCAAGAAGGGTATTATTTTCAAAATCCAAATAAAAAGGGGGAACAAAAGCTTGTTATAATAGAACTCTTTTGAGCATATCAGCATGAGAAAGAAGTAACATATACATTTAATAAATTTTCATACTTTTTAAGCTGCCCGCACAACATCAAAAGAACAAGAGAGATATAGGAAAACATATTATACATTTCATAAATAAGTGAATATAACATTGATAAGCATCCCATTTCATGTCCTCAAAAGCTAACTATTTTTTGTTTCATATAGACAATGAAACAGCTAACATTCGAAAATTCAGACGTTTTCTCATTATACAAAAGAGACTTTTGCATTATTTTCCATTTTCTTGCTTTCCTCTATTTCCTGATGAACAAACTCCGGAACCTCCCTCTTTCCAACCTCTCAAGCAGCTTCTTCGCCCCAGGGATTTCCATCTCGGTAAGCTTCTTGAGATACCCGATTGCCCCGTAGGAGATCATCAGCTTCTTGCACTTCTTGCTTGATGAAAGCGACGCGAGGCAAAACACTGCGTACTTCTTTGCCGTGTTCTGTGGACTAGGGTCAAGCAACTGGACCAGATTAGGCACGCTCTTGTCGTCCTTCTTCACTTCTCTGCAGTTCTGTGAAAGGGTCACCAAGCTAGAAATCGCCTGCGCGGCTACCTCTCTGATGCTGTTTGTCTTGGCCTCAAGCATCTTGATGAGCAGGGGAATGCAACCCGTTTTTCCCACCATCTTCTTCGTCTCTGCTGAGGTGCAAACTCGGCAGATTGCCGATGCAGCAGTCTGCTGTGCACCAAGTGATCCGGACCTAAGAACGTGGACCAGACTTGGTAGGAAGCCAAGGGAAACCAAAACCTCAATAGAAACAGAGGCAACCAAATTCTTCAATGCACCAACCGCGGATTCTTGAGGCAATGGACTGTCGAGATACGCCAATAGGCTGCGCATTCTGCCTTTTTGGATGACGGACCATCTCAGGTTGTCGTTGCTGGCAGTGAGATTCTGCAAGCACTCGGCTGCATACTCTTTGGACCCCACCGAAATCCCACAATCAAGAAGATTGATCATAACCTTTATTATCCCTTCTTCGGCTATAGCTTGTCGAACCTTGGGTACAGCTGCAATGTTCTTCAAAGTGCAAGCGGAGGCAGCCTGAGAGACGGAGTCACCCATTCGACATATCTCAATTAACGGACAAACCCCACCATGGCCAACGATTGCACTAGCGGTCTCAGCCGACATGGACAACTTCTGAAGCAAGAATGAGGTGAGTTAGGCTACACAAAATACTGTTCTTTTTTCCTTCTCTCTCTCTTTGATATACGTACTATTAATCTTTAGCTTTAAATGAAATGCAGACTGATTTAGCTTCAAAGATGCATGACATAGTTGAGTACTTAAAGCTTCAATGCTAGCACCTTTGTTCGACTCGAGGTTTGTTTAAATTGGAGTATTGGAGTTGTTCGGTGATTAGTGACGAAGCCAGGAATTTGGTCAGAGGGGCTAAGATCAGCTACATCTATGCCGATGGTGTTATGGAAATCATTTGGTGTTCAGATTTTGTGTGCTGATTTGTGTTCCTTATACACTCCAATGTGACTAGAACATCATATGGGGTTACTTTGAATGAACTTTGTAATCTAAGGGACATTAGGTACTATTCTATGAATTGTGCTAGGTATAAATACGACATCATAATTGCAAATTAAATTAGAGTTTTTCATCAGATTAACTGTAATTCTGGTTAAGAGAGTTTTCAAGAAGGGTGTATTGGGATCAAGGGAGTGGAGAGAGAACTTGTCGAAAAGATCTTCTTCTAGGATTGTTAGCAATGCTGTGATTGTGTCATTGAAAATCTCTGAATAAGATTAGACTCTGTTAACGGAGTCTCGGGGACGTAGGCATCATTTGGCCGAACCCCGTTAACAATATTTTGTTGTTCTTGGATATTTTTGTGGTGTTTGTTTGTTGTTTCTGGTTGCTGTGAACATATATGATCCATGAGAATAATGGTATAGTTGGACTCCTCCAACGCTCTGTTGACATTGCAACTCACATTATAATCTTCAATGATGTCAAGTTGGTAGAGACAAATCATATACAAGTGTAATGACCCCTCACGAACCGTCACAGTTAACTTTTCTTTTTAACATTCATTTCTTATAAAATTGCGGAAGATAATAAACTTGAAATAAAAATATTAACTTGTTGGAAAACTTTACTCAGATAATTTTAGAAAACTATCATTTTTATTAACTTATCAAAACAACTTTCATAATTAATATAATTTTTTTTTAAAATCCATGTCACGAAATAAAATTTAAGAAAGTCGATATTAATCCTTCAATCAAATAAGAATAAACCAAAGTCTCACAACTTTATTTGAAATTAAAAGTGTTCATCTCATGATCATTCTTACCGTTTTTCCATCACATATTGTCCCGCTTCTGCTCCAAACTTTTTCATTGCTACATCTTATCTTTTCTTTAATCTACAACATGAATTAATTTATATAAGCAAAGGCTTAGTAAAACACTTAAATCTTACAAATATAAATTTTTTTTTTGGTCATCATCATAAATTATTCTCATAAAAGAAAACATTTTAAAAAAATACTTTTTAACTTTCAAAACCGTCATATATTGGGCCTGGCGTTGTATCGTCATAGTGCGCTAGTCACGGAAGGAGTGGAGTAGCTAATTCCAAACCAACTATGACGACAACATCATCATCATCATCAATGGTGTATAACGCCATTTTAAAACATAAAAATAATATACATATATATAAATACTTTTCATCAAAACGTCATCATAAGAGAAGTATTAAAAAAACATCATAACATCGTCATCAACATCAAAACATATACTTCTCAAATCTTTGATTCATGTTGTAGGTCAGAGTGTACTTACTTAAGCACCTTACTTATCCTTTTTAATTTTCCCAACTGTAACGCGCGATTGAGGTCTCGAGTACTCGGCTTTAAAACCGTTCATATCATAAATAATAAATATAAAGAAATTACTAAAAGTCTTTAATAATTTATCAAACACATTCCTCAAAATGTTACAGCACCTAATAGGCATATTTCATTATTCCATAAAATCAAAATACGAAAATCCAATTACAATTACACAAAATTACAAAATTTTACAAAAACTAGCAGTCAGACCTCTGTCCCTTTAAAAATTTATAATAATTTTTATAGTACTCCAAATGACCTAAAAGAAATTTTAAATGAAAGTAGACATATGGAGCTTTCTAACGATACCTAATTCATTAAAAACAGAGACCGTTTGGACCCTCAAAAACAGTTTTGAAATCTGATCACTAAAATTTTATAGCAACTAGCAGCCGGACCTTTGTCTCTATGAAAAATCATAAAAATTCACACAGCCCTCCATATGATCTAAAACTGGTTTTAAATAAAAGTGGACATCCTAGGCTTTCCAAAAATATCAAATTTGTTAAAAACAGAATTCGTTTGCATCCTCAAAAATAATTTGGAAAACTTATCAAAAAATCTGGAAATTCCAGAAATTGTAAAATCGGAATTTTATATATATAAAAAAAATACATCAAACACATAAAATCATCACCAAAACGTGCATGATTCACACATACAAAATAAAGCCCTAAGGCATATTTTTAACCCATAAAATCCTTAATTCATCACTCCAACAAAATCAAGAATCAAGAGATGGAAAAGTTAAACCCTAAAATTTTATGATCAACAAAATCATTCTTCCAATAAAAACCTAACACATTCTTAAATAATAAAACATCAACAATCAATCATATAACCTCCCTCAAATACACGTTCATGCCTCCCCCTCTTATCATCTTTCAACCAACATAAAACAACCATCAAGAAAATTACTCAATCCCTCCCTAATGAAATCTCAAAACACATATGAAAGAATGAAGAAATCATACCTCGATAAATCTTTTATTTCGGCTCCAAGATTCGAGAAATAATAAGGGATTAAGAGATTAGATTTAGTGGCTATTCAATGGAGTTTTCTTGTGTCTTGAACGTGAGAGAATGAAAAGGGGAGAGAGAGAGAAAGAGGGGGAGAATAGTGTTAGATAGATGGAGAGAGCGAGAATTGAAAATAATTTCATTGACTCGTCATACTTATAAAATTAAGGAGATTGATTTGGAATTAATTGGGATTCAATTTTTGGTTTAATTATCTCTTAATAGGTGGGGAATGGCTGTCATTAGGGTGTGAAAACGTGTGGGAAGAAAAGGAAAAAAGCTAGGCCAACTTCTAGAATTTTCGCACCTAAAATCGCACATACTAAACTGGTTGGTGACTAGCAGATATCTGGAAAGTATATTGATCATAACTTCTTACTTCGATAACGGATTTGCACAAATGAGTAGGTGTTGGAAAGCTTATGAAAAGCTCTATAATTTTGTCTAATTATAGATATAATTTTGGACATCTAAAAGTTCATAATTGAGTTGGAAATTAAAATAGGTCTTTTGTTGAAAAAAGAAAGATTAAGGAAAAATTATAATTTTCCTTATATACTTAATTCCCAACGTTATAACATAAAACACATCATATCATGATCATATCAGTATTCATCAAATCATCATATTAAAACATAATATTACATAAAACTTTTCATTAAATGGCATGAACTTGTTCTTGCATATCAAGTCCTCATCGCATTCACATTTGAAAAATAGCTCAACTAAAATCAGAAATAACTAAACATATTTTCGTCACATTTTCTATGTTAATTTCTAACGTCAGGTTAGTAACTTATGGTTAATTAATAGTTGGGGCCTTACAACATTCTCCCCCCCCCCCCCCCCCCCCTCTTTTTTTCCTCTTATTTTTTAATCTTTTCTTTTCTTTTTCCTTTTTTTTTTTTTTTTTTTCCTTTTCTTTTGTAGGCAAGTAGAGTCAGGATTTGTTAATTTGTTTGTCAAGAAGAGTGTTTTTCAAAATCCAACTAAACAGGGGATATAAAATAGCTCGTTGTTTGGAGAGCTTTTTTTGCGCATAACAACTGAAGAAAATTTAATTCTTTTGAAAAATAGTACACGACTTATAAAACTAGTTTCCTTCATCTTATCAAATTGTAAGTACAATAGATTAGTACATAAGGCCTGAATTGTTTGGGGATAATCATTTACAATCTTCTTTAAACTTGTTTTGCTTTGCTTCTAGTGTTTTGGAAATTATTTGGAGGCGTCGAAACGAGTTTGTTCATTGCAACAAGGAGTTTGTTGATGTGGAGGCTTTTTCAATCAAATGAGTATTTATGTTTATTGCCAGGGACCCCTTCAGTGGTGCCATTGAGTATTGAACATTGATGCATCTGTGGGATAGTGGAGTGCTGTTTGTGCTTTTGTGGCTCGCGATCACAATGGTTCGGTATGTTCTACTGCTGCTTCCGATTACAGCACGACGGAGGCTCTTGTTGCTGAGGCGGTTGGTTTTCGTCTGGCTCTTGCGGCTTCAAAGAGATATGGATAGCAGTCAATTGTTATTGAATGTGATTCGGCCCTTGCTACTGCGGCTATCAGCAATCGTATGGAGTCTTGCCCGTGGAGTTTTCTAAATATTAAGAATGACCGTGTTTTGCTTCGGAAGGAGTTTAAGGATGTTGAGTTTCAATGTTCGCCACGTGAAGTTAATTTCGCTGCTCATAATCTAGCAAAGTGAGTAATGGTTTTTGGCAACATTGATCCGTCCTCAGTGCCGCCTGATGTCTTAAATGACACTGAGGAATGGTTTCCTGTTAGACCAACTCCTGGTTTCTAGTTTCTTTCTTGTCCTTTGCTTTTTTTTTGGTCTTTTTTGGTTTGTGCTTTGTTTTGGTGTATTTTCTTGTCTCTTTGGGGGCTTCTCTCCTGCTTTTCAGTTGTTTTGTTTGTCGACTTGTTCTGTTTCGGTTTTCCTGTTGTTGCTGGGGCCCCCTCCGGTTGTATGAATACTCATTTCTAGCAAAACTAAAAAACAAAACCAAGAGACAAAATGTCGGCCCAAAGAGGTTGGTTAAGATTGAAGTAGAATTGTGCTGGGCGGAAAAAAAATGAGAACAATAAAGAAAGAAAAATCCATATCAATACATGTAAAAGTGCACTTTAGGTTTCGTTTTTTTTTTTTTTGGGATTTTTTTTTCCATTTTATTTCTTTTTTCGTATTATAAATTTCTTTTATTTTAGTCCTTTTATCTTTCTAGCCTTTTTTTCACGTCCTTTTTTTTTTTTTTTTAATTCAGGCCCTTTGATGATTATTTTTTTGCTGGTTTCTTTGGCTTATTATTTTAGTTTTTTTACATGAGATCATAAAAAGTGTTATCATTTACTCTTATGAAAACAATTTTTCTAAAGTATATCATTTTTTAAAATATTTTCATCAAAATTTTTTTAATACGTGCATTTTATACATACGTTCTTGTCTTTTTTTTTTTTTTTTTTTTTTTTAATTTTTTGCTTATTTCCTCCTTTAAGTTTGTAATTTTAAACGTGTTCATAAAAATAAAAATAAAAATTCCTTCTCATTTTCTTCTATTAAAATTATAATATGTTTTTTTCAAAGATATTTTCTTTTATAAATATTTTTTAATTTTTAACACCTCTTGAGTTACGACCAAAATGCTAAAACACTCATTTTGATCCTAACTTTTGCTGTTGTCTTTTTAATACCTTTTTGAAATACCATTTTCTCTCATTTACCCTTATTAAAATATTTTAATATTCAATGAGTCCCTACTTAAAATTTTCCCCGTAATACTCTAAATTATTTTTATAAAACAATATTTTTATACCCTCTACAATATTTTTTTATCTAAAAGTAATTCTTATAAATATTTTAATGGGCAATTAAAAACATTATGACCCTACTGGTATATATTTTTTCCATCAATTACCATTTTCAAATCAATTAATATTCGTATTATTTTCCCTTGTTGAAATTTTTTTTTCTCGAATGTATTCCCCTTAAAGTATTTTTTTTTTCTTGTAGTCGTTTAAAATATATTTGTGCACTAAAGTAATTTAATGGTATATAGATGCAGGGTAAAATATAAGGTATAGTTTCTGACTAACAGCAAACGCAAGATATAAAAAAGTAAATGAACCAAACTTTTTTATTAAGGATATTTTATATTTTATTTAGATCAAAAAGGTTTTTTTTTTTTTAACGGAATCCTTTAACGACGGTTAACTGATTCGTATAATTGCTCCATTGGTCCCTAAACTATTATGTTTGTGACATTTTGATCCCTTTTTTGTTAGTTGAAACCTCAATTTTTTTTTATTAAATTTGCTACACTGACCTTGAGAAAAATAAAGCAACGCAAAAAACCTTTAGAAAAAGAAAAAGAAAGTAAAAATCTAAAAAATCGATGGATAGAAGGAAATCGATAGATAGAGAGAGAAAGAGACATGGAGATTGAGAGAGAGATAGGGAGATTTTGAAAAAAAAATTTATATTATTTTCATTTGTTAATGTTTTATTTTCTCAATGGTAGTTTAGTAAGTTCAATAAAAAATGAGGATTCAACTACCAAAAAATAAAGAGAGAGAGAGAGAGAGAATTGGGACCAAACACCACAAATGTAATAGTTTAGGAACCAATCAAGCAATTCAGCCGATTTGTTAATGGCAATAAACAGTTCCGTTAATAAATGAACTGTTTGCACCCCTTCTAAAGAGTGTAGGACATTTCAACTAAAAAAATAGAGATCAAAATGGCACAAACTTAACAGTTTAAGGACCATCAGATTGATGATTAGTTTTCATGTTGACAACAACATCCTTCTCAGTGGGCTCATAAGCCATGATGTCTCTATTCGCTACAATAAAGAGTAGTAAGTGAATCTATGAACTAATAGTTTAGATTAAAGATATTCATCTAATATGTAAATATGTTCAATCCAATCTAATTCATTAGATTGGCTGGATTTTCGAAATCCAAAAGTCAATTAGATTGTCAATTGATTTCTTATTCATGTAATTCGATTCATGAGCCCCTCAGTTTAGATATTACTTAGGACTATTTACATATATGGTTGATTTGGAACCCTACTCTTAAAATATGTTTACAAATCAACTTATTTGCAAAAATAAACAAACTTTATAATTGTCTATGTATATATTGTCAAAATTGCCCCTGACTCAAAATTGGTGGGAAAATGAAAATCTAATTAGCTCTTAATTTGTAGGCACCGTTTATGATCTTCCAAATTTGGAAATCCCCAAATCAGTGATTTATGTTTAAAATTATACACAAAAGGTAAACCATACCACCAAAAAACACGTCCTCATCTCCCCCTTTCCCTCTCCATTCTTGATGATTCCTCGAAAACTCTACCGCTGTTCTCTTGATCTTCTTCTTCAGCGTGGCTAACAAACCATCATCGACAATGAGTAATAAATCCCCAGCACATGATTCGCCCAAAATTGTCGAAAACCCCATTGAAGTTGAGTCGGTGTCCCCCATAGCAAGGCGATCAGGTCGTCTTGGTTCAACATCCAACTATGCTTCTTCATCTTTTGCTAATGGAAATCAACAAGTATGTAAGGTTTGGGTCATTTTCATATCGATAACGTATATATGGTCATTTTGATGTTGTGATTCGTTTTTAATTTAAAGGAAAATTTCATGATTATATCCTTCTATCATTTTCATATTGACCACGTCGCTATGGTTTTTTATTTTTTTTTTAAGGTTTTGGTCAGTATTTTCGTTCATAAATTAATAGACTAGGTTCATTGATAACTTTTGTTAGAGATTTGATCGTTTCATAAATATATTGTATCAAGTGATTTAATTGATAATGAAATGATTGGGTTATTGTTATATTGACCGGACTCCTAACTGGAATTTTGATTATAATTGTTGATTGGTTACGAGTAAATAGATTAGAAGATAATGTTGTACCACTGCCTGCAAATCCTCGATCTGCTAGAAGACCTAAGAATCAACGATTCCTAAATGTGGCGAGTATAGCAAGCGTAATAAGTGTGGTCGTTACAGCGAGATTGGTCATAACAGGAGGAAATGCAAAAATTCTATAGATCTGGACCCTGTTCGGCGTGGATGTAAGAGGCAGAAGGCCGATGCCCAGGACAAACAGTAACCTTTTTTATTGACGCAGTCATTATCATATGTATTCGACAATGAGTTATTGATTTATTATATTTCAATTTTTGGGCGATTGTTTTTTTGTTTTTTGTTTTTTAAACAGGACATTTCTTGTTACTAGCACTTTTTTGTTGTAACTTTCCTTTCCTTTATCTCTACCTTTTTTAATACAACTTAAAAGGTATTTATACAATATTGATTTTATTTTTTTGATATCATCATTATGCTATAACTTGTTGCACGACTAGCATTTTATAAAATTATTAAAAAAAAAAAAAAAAAAAAGACAGTGTACTAATTTTTCCATAAAACAAATTTAAGTGAAAAAATGAATGATCCTGACAAACATTAACTACATTTGAAAAGGATCAGATGACAATTTATCAACATTCTGATTATCCTTAAAAAAATCTAGTAAAACAAAATTAGTCATATTGACTTGATCATTGTAACGGTATTATCAACTTGTGCTCGAAAGAAAAATCTACGACGTTTTTTTATTTTATTTTATTTTATTTTATTATTGACTTGATCATTATTTATTTTCTTCAATGTCATAACTAACCAGCGTTTTTTCAATATTCACATCACCGATAACTCCACTACGAAATTCGACAGTAAATTCGTGATTTTCAACATCATCACCATTCCTTATAAAAGCTTGGATGAAGTCATTATAACACCAAAATCCATCACTACAAAAACATGAAAAACAATTTTTGAAGGTAAGTCATTATTGTAATAACCAAGACCATATTGAATAGAATATAATTTTGTTATCAACATACTGAGAATCCCCACAGATTAAAAATTTAACATACTAGTAATTGTTGCGGTTTGGAAGTTCTCTCGGTACTGGAAGGTGGTCGAGAACAAGAGGGACTTCCCATTTGTAGATTTTTTAAGAACTGTGATGTCATAAATTCCTATGGAAGATATTGTCTTGGTTTGTTGGTTAGCTTGGAAATTGTGGTGTGAGAGAAATAAGGTAGTTTAAGGGACAGAGGAAAGTGATACGCAGGTTATCCTTGATCTGGGAATTGCTAGTTTCGGTGAATGGCAGGCTCTGCATCAGGTTCCAGTCCAACAACAAGTTGTAGGCTCGGATGTATGGTTGCCTCCACAACCGGGATATCTCAAGCTAAATGTTGATGCATTGGTCTCATCGGGATCAGATCATATCGAAATAGGTGTTGTTATTCGTGATGAGGATGGGAGAATTTTTGGTGCCTTGGCAAAATCAGTGGATGTGATTTTTTCTCCTTTCTTAACTGAGTGTAGCTCTTCGTGAGGGTTTGAAGATTGCTAAGGAGTTGGACATTGTTACCCTAGTGGTGGAAACTGATGCCATCAACGTCGTCTCTGCTGTTTCGGATGAACTGGATCTTTCTTTGGAAGGGTTGATCCTGGTGGATGTAAAAGAGATGTTTGCTCAGTTGAGGTATCCAAGTGTTAACCATATTCACCGTAGTGCCAATCATGTAGCCCATCTTTTAGCTAAGTTTGGGTTCAATTCTAATTATACCAATGTGTAGATTTGTGAGACTTCCTTTATAATCTCTAATGATGTTTCTTTAGATGCCAATAAAACAACTTTTATTCACAAAAAAACAAAAACAAAAAAACAAGAAATGGTTTATAAGAGAGTGGTGGAGTTAAGTGGGGGCGAGGGGGGCCTACCGCCCCCACTAAAATTTTTTGTTCATTTAAATTTACCCCCTTTTTTTTTATTTTTACAATTTGTCCTCATTAAAAGTAAAAAATTTTCATATAGTCCTCACTTTGCCCCTACTAATAACAAATATTCTCACATAATCCCTACTAAAAGTAATTACATGTTTACAATTTTACTACATTGCCCCACTAAAATTAAAAATACTACATAAACCCACTAAATTAAAAATTCTCACATAGTCCCACTAAAATTTATTTTATCCGAAAAAAATTTTTGGTGTACACCCCCACTGGAATATATTTCTGACTCCGCTCCTGAAATTCTAATAATATGTCTAACCAACAAATAATATGTCTTTTTTTTTGGAAGTATAATATATCAGTTTTTCGATTTTAATATCTTTTTAAAAGTTGAAAAACTAAAATTTCTACATTAGCAAAATATAGCAAGCAAAGTTTTTCATTTTTCATCTTTTAAAATAACAAGCACAGTGGTACATATAAGAATGAGTGATACGTATACTATTTGTGTATAGATGAGAGCAAGGATGAAAATGTCGATATCAATGGAGTTGTCGAGGTTTTGATTTACTGATAATGTTGATGTCGACGGATATCTCGGGAAAAAATTGATACTCAAAGAAAAACTTATAATTTTTACTGAAACTTTACAAAATATCAAAATAATTAGTATTACTTAATTTGAACTAATTTTATAACAAAAATAATATATTTTTTAATCAAATATGAGAGCTATATTGCATGATGTAATAGTAAAACATAACAATTAAGTATTGATTGTAATTTCAATATGATACTATGTACTCATTAATCATTACAACTAACATACTATAATATAATATGGTACATAAAAATTGAATATCAAACATAAAAAAGTATATATAAGTTTCGAATGTACTTAATCCAAAAAGAGTTTCTAGCAGGTTGGAAAACATTAGGTAAGTGTTTATTCTGATCAAATATAAACAATACATTTGTCAAAATATTACTTTTGAATGGTTTTGAATGACATTGTTAATGTCTCACATGTATGTTTCTTGGTCTCTACCAACTATTAACCCATAAGTTGGATATTGTTGATTTGTTCAATTTGATGAGTAGTCTTGATGGGTATGCAATGACATTTCGATATTAATTTGTGGTGAAGGATATACCAATATATCGAAAAAAACTATCTCAATTTTGTATTTCTAAACTAGACATCATTTGAGAACCATAAGGAATATTACAACCGTATGAATTTAGCTTGATTCTTAGGCTCATGAAATCAAAACTCAAGGCGAATCCTCATCAGTTTGACTAATTTGAGTCACACAATGTCTTCTTATAAGCTACAATCACCCAATACCCTCACCTGCTATCTTCCAACTATGATCTTCATCTTGTGTAGCATGTTGTCATATTTTATTCATATTTTAAAAAAAATGAAATGTGTGACGAAATTGAAATTTTTGAAGAAAATAATTCTCCGAGTTTTTAGACATTTTGTGGAAATAACAAAAAAATATCATGGATATTCACGGGTATTCGTGAATATTGCAGATATTTTTGGATATTGTGGACATTTGACAAATACTTCAAGAATAAATATCATTCCCCCCGTTATTCATGTTGAGACTTCAAAAATATGAATAATGTCGTAGAAATCTCAAGTGATGTCGTAGATATTTTCATCCTTGGATGAGAGTATGCTACTACCATTCTCCGGGTGAAGGCAAAAGGCGGGCATACTTCTCTAGGAGCTAAGGAGCTCTATTTTTATTTGCTTGCGTTTTTTGGATTTAATGGACATGTAATTCGATTGGTTACAAACCAACGATTAGACTTAAATTATTCTAGATTTAATATGAATTATTGATTAAGTAACTACGATCTAACAGTCAAAACTAAAATGTCTATTATCTAATCATTATATATATTGACGAAGAGATTTAAATGTTGTAAAAGTAATACCTTTTCATGAAAAGATACATTTAACTAAAAATTGTGTATCTCGTGACAATTGCATCCATTCATAAATAGACATGTTCTTTTGGTATAAATAATTCTTCAAACTAATATCAGTTTTTCGTTTTTTTTTTTTTTTTTTCGGGAAATTTAATAAGATTGTTGCTTATAAAATCTGAGAGTTTGTTGTATTTTAGAGATAATTTACTACAAATATCTGTTAGCAAACTTTAGTAGTGAGAACAAATAACATCTTAGAAAAGTATTCTGTATACTTCAAAACCTTGATTCTGAATATTATTTCTATGCACCCAAACAATTTTCGATCCAAATTTACTCAACATTAAACGGCAGTGGGCGTTGATCAATGGCAATATTTTACAAGAAAGAAACGACATGTCGTTCAAAGCACAAAAAATGCAAATCCTTGCGAAACCACACCCCCCCACCCCAAAAAAAAAAAAAAAAGGGCAAAAACATTTTGGAGAAAAGAAAAGGAGAAAAAGGGACTTTTATTTTGACACGAGCGACTTCAAACGTTGGACAGCAAGAAAATGGCGTTTTCCGAAAGGCAAAAAATTTTAAACTAAAAATGGCATGAGCTTGAGTGACTAAACGACCGGAAACTTTTACCACATTCCTTTTTCAACTAAAACGACAGTGGACTTCTGAACGACAAATAGCATGTCATTTTGCAGCAACAATCTTCCCATGGAAAATATTATTTCATAACTTTTTACAAATAGGTTATTTACCTTTTATCCGAAGCGACTTATTAGCTCATTAATGCATAGCAAAATTAGAGAGTTTTTCTTAAACAATTTCATCAATATTTAGCTTTGCTTAGTATTAAATGTTTGTTATCAATCCGAAGGTTAAGAGTCAAGAAGATTTATTAGGGATTAGAACAAGAGAATTTTAAGACAATTCTACTCTGTGTCACTAAATGAGATATTAATTGAAGTAACCGAACTCACTTTAACTCTATTAGTTTGCAGTTATACATATATTAATTTGAAGGCGTAGCACTGATTATGGTAGTCAATATCGAAACGTATACATTAAATCTTTACAAATTTGTTTCAAGGATAACTTAAAACCCCTTATACGCAAATTAAAGAAAAAATTAAAAATAAAAAAAGTAAATTGCTTCTTCGGTCTCTAATCTTTTTACAAAGTCACTATTTGATCCCCGATCTTTTTTTTTTTTTTTTTATAACTAAAAATAGGTCCATAAACTCTAAGAAAAGGTGAAAATTGTCCTTTTTGTCAACAGACGTTTAAAAATTAGTAGAAACTATCATGTGAATTACACATGATTTACTATTTAAAGTTAATAAAGAAAAAAATGTACATGATTCAACTTACATGTGTCATACACGTAATATGTTTCGACAATTTTTTAATCATTTTAAAGAGTTTAAGGATGTTTTAGCTACAAAAAAAAAAAAAAAAAAAAAAAGTTGGGGACCAAAAAATAACTTTGTAAAAATTTTAGAGACTAAGCAAACAATTTACCTAATTAAAAAACTAAAAAATTAAAATTAAAATCCACCACTTAATCAACTAAATGTTGCAATAAGTGAACTTATAATGAAACTGCCAACAATTTTTTTCCCCTTCAAAAAGAGCATCAAATGTTGAAATCTTTTCATTCTCTCATTCACAACAGAAACACATGGAAGGAGGAACTCTCGAAGTACTACTTGTTAATGCCGAAGGCATTAGACACACAAATCTTGTTGGTATGCTCAATTGTACTAGATTTCTACATTGTTTTCTTTCTTTTACTTACTCCTTAATTTGCAGACTGAATTGTTCCAACTTGTCACTCACTATTGCAATCTGTCTGTCGGGTCGGGTCGGGTCTTAACTAAATTCTTGTAGGGAGACCGGACTATTTTGTCTTTGTAGAGTGCGGAGATCGTGTTTATAGAAGCAAAATATCATCATCAGGTCTTCCTCATTCTTTTTTTTTTTTTCTTTTTCCATGTTCACTCCCAATGATGGTATTGTCTAGCTGATGATATTTTCTTTCTTTGTGCAGGTAAAGATGAACAGGCTTGGTGGAATGAGAAGTTCATATTCGAATTCCCATTGTCTGATTGGAAAAAGTTTACGCATCTCAAATTCAGAATTATGGACAAGGAACTCTTCTCCGATGGTGGATTTGTTGGTGAAACTATGTAATGTTTCCTTTAAAAAAAAAATAATACCCCATATTAGTCACTGATCTATGTCATTTAAAAATAAATAAATTTATACCCCTTTTGAATCAATAGTTTATGAACCCGTTTTTTAACGAGTAAATTCAAATTTTTGAAAAAGATAACACAATAAAAAAGTTCGAAAAATGGGTATAAACTTTGTACAGAATATTTATTATGCATTTTGAGGGAATTCAAAGTTCACATGGTTTTATGCAAATCCTCAGGAACCTTCTAGACAATTCAAGAGATCTTCAACTTTGACCATTTTTTTTTTAAATTTCAAATGATTTATTGTTCTGTATTATTAATGTTGTCTGTATGCAGAATTTATCTAGGTGGAATAATTACAGAGGGATGTGACAGGGGGTTCCTAGAAGTAAAACCAGCCCCATACAATGTAGTGCTTGAGGATGACACTTACAAAGGACAGATAAAGATTGGATTCAAGTTTTTTGCAAATGTAAGACTCACTTTACTTTTTTTTTTTTTTTTTTTTTGCCATTCATGTTAGTAATATTGACATTAATAGATAGTAATAAGGAAGAAAGAAATAAATAATAATTTTCAGAAAATAATTAAAGTAATTTACATTCAAAAAAAGAAAATAATTGAAAAAAAAAAAGCAGGATTTTAAAATATTTTGAGTAAATAATAAATTTATTAGATAAATGATTTATTTATATTTTATATATAAGTTATTTACTAAATAAATTTATTTTTACCTAGTAAATTTATTATTTACTTTAAATATTTTAAAACCATGTTATTTACTTAAATGATTTTTATAAAAATGTTATTAACTTCGATTTCCTATAAGGGTAACTAAAACAGCCTTTTCCTATGCAGAAAGATGTTCATGTTCCCAAGGCAACAAGAGAGTACACTAAAGAGGAGAATAAAGTGGAGGAATGTAGTAGAGTTGTGAGCTTATGGAGAGTTTTATGGTGGTGGTCCTTGTTTTTCCAAAGGAAAATGGATACAAAAAACAATCAAAACTCCAATTAAGATTTAAGGGGATTCATAGATCCAAATAATTAATTACGTGATATTATGTGAAGACATTTTCTTGTTTCCTCAACTTTCTTTGGTATGTGATAGAAATTGCCTTTTATTTATTTTTATTTTTTGTTGGAGGGGGGAAAAGGATAGAAATTCCCTTTTAGGTTTACTCTATGTTGATAGATTTCCAAGTGTAATGAAATAAATCGTGAAAGAGACAACCAATAGCTGTCTATGCATTTAGGACACCCTTTATTGGGGTGTCAAGATGTGTGGTATAGGTTGAGACAGCCTTAAAACATGACTAATTTTAAAAGACATTTTCAACATGTGTGAATGGGCATTTAACCAATTTGTTATTGTCTATGGCAGCAACAACTTGATGAAGAAATAAATTATATATATATATGTATATATATTAACAATAACAAGGTTTTTAGCACTATACCTAAAGTTTAACTTTGACAATTAACCCTCTAAGCTTCGCCATTTGAAACAATGACAGAAATAACCATGTGCATGATACTTTACTACTGAAATTTCTGTGTTTTTCCAAATTGTCAATTGAACTTTTAATTTTAATTATTAACTTCCTTAATTTGTCCCATGTTGACGACGAAAAGAAAGGGATTAGTTCAAGAGGAAATATTTCAAAGCACAAAATTATGACTTGTCAAACTTTTAAATTGGTGACTGAGAATTGGGGTTGATTATCAAAAATAAAAGTTTAAAAAGGAATTGGTGAAAGCATGTAAAGGTTTGGGGCTAAAATGTTAATAACCCATAATAAAACCCAAAAAAAAAAATTTTTTTGAAGGAGATCAAGCAGAATGTAACGCTAGAAAGAAATTTCAAGAGATGCTATTCACAATCTAGATGTCGTTTCCCATACTCAAGCCCATCAAATCATTTTAATCAGACTAATATGTGCACTAACTTGAACTCAAATAACGCATGCTAATCTTTATAAAATTAATAAACATTTTCTTCTAATTTTTCTTAAGGAGAAAGAGATAAATAGCATATTTATGTAAGTTTAAAAAAATTTTACAAAACTGTTAAAATAAATAGCATATTTATGACTAAGTTATTTTTGTTCTATTAAGAGTGAAAAATTATTTACTTACTAGGTAAATAATTTTATTTACTTAGTAAATAAGTTTATTTCAACAGTTTTATAAGTTATTTATGTTTTTTAGCTACCGTATATGTTATTCATTATACATTCCCTGAGGAATCATAATTATTATTTTTTAGATAATTACTGAAAACAAGAGAACTCATGATATTTTTAAGTTACTTAAGTTCATCACTCCCCGTCAATGTCAGGTAATTGCTTGGAAGTTGTAACTTAGTGATCTACCATGATTCTTCTCCAAAAGGCATTGTGGTTGATCTGCGCCATTGGAAAAACTTTGTGTGTATTGTTTGTGTGAATACAAAAAAAAAAAAAAAAAAAAAAAAAAAAAAAAAAAAAAAAGTTTTTTTTTTTTCATAAAAGGAAAATTGTACTTCAACTTGATTATTTACTTGTAAGTCCAATTGATTTTTGTTTTATGTATTTTATGGGTATTTGACCTAATTATTTGACTTAACCTTTAGCGTAGGTTATGATGGGTAGAACCTATTTTTAAAGAAAGTTACAAGACTAGGTCTCACTCAACTCTCTCTAAAATATAAAATTTAGATTTGCTCTTCTTATTGATAGCCGTCTTAAAATGTTGAAGGTTGAAGATGTGTGCACTAGTGTTTGAATATTTGATTTTTCAGTTTGCAGGATTAAGATCCAAAATTTCTTATTGCCCTAATCTCGTTTATTTAAAAGGTATTTATCAGTTTATTTTGTGAATTTGTATTCTATGTTGATACGTGATTGAATTAGAATTTCATACAACTTTTACTGTGCCTTTATCAAGTGAAATTTCATTTCTCTTACACGCAGGTGGTGTTAGCATATTATGATCTCGATAGTTAAAAAACATTTCAAAAGAAAATTCATAATCAGATGTTCATGGAAAACTTTCTTCTAGTTCTAGAGAAATACTTGACTTTATCTATACAATAAGGGAACAAATCATGAAAACAAACATATATATATATATATATATATATATATATATACATATACACTCTCAGGGACAAAGCCAAAATAATTTTTTAGGGGACTTAAAATTAAATTAAATCTTCAAATAAAATTAATAGTCTAGTAGAGATTAAAACTTTACAGGACTTCGTTTCAATATATATATTTAGGAGGCTACAACAGAATAGGGAAATTTATTGTCTTTTTTATGAATAATATTATATTACACATAATTTTACATAATACTACAAATAAATCAATTAATTATTATAAACATTTTATCAAAAAGTTATAATTACCGAACCTGTTTAGTTACTAGATAAGAGACAGTTTTTATATATGTGTAGATATAATTGTATAAATATATATACATATATTAGTGGAGAACATCGTAACTGTCTCAATTTGGTGAGTAATTAGACAAAGAAAAACAAGATGTACTGATCTATGAGTTGGAGTTAGGTTCATGCATTATTTAGTTAGAGAGAAGTATTTGACTTTGATTTTAATTTCATATTTTTTTATTATTTAGTTTTAATTTCATTTGAAAATTTCACATCAGAGATTTAGAAGCAAAAAAGCATGAACAATGAGTTGCACTGACTGACAAAATGGCAGGCACGTCTATGTAAAACATTATTAGAAGGACCTGACTGACAATTATCTTCTTCTTTTTTCTTCTAATTTTTAAATTTAACCAACTTATAAGGTCGGGGAGTTATTAATAATTTTCATGGGCTTTCACATGATTTCTAAGCTAACCTCCGACCAATCTAACTGCTAAAAATTTTATTAAATCTGTATTTCACCCAACTTATTTATCCACACGTTCTTCTTCCTTCCTTTTTTTTTTTTTTTTTTTTTTTTTTTTGTGGTTTAGGAAAAACAAAAGAAGAAAGAAAGAAAGAAAGAAAGAAAGAAAGAAAGGTAATCTCTGTCTTAAATTTAAACTCAAAGAGGCCTACACTGGTCATTTCTCATTTGTTAGGATACCAAGACTGTTCGGTTTTTCGATAAGGATTTTAGTCCAAGTCAGTCTTATCGTGATAGACATGATAAATAAATAATACATTTTGTAAGAGATTTATGTGTCACGCGAAGGATCCATTACCTTTATGAGATTATCTAAACACATTACTCTTTATTCCTATGAATTTTTTAATTTTATGGAGAAAAAAAAAAATCAAATTGGCTGGTGCCAAGTAAAAACGTTATTGTACTTCTTTCTCGCCAATACTAAACTGTTTCAGGAAGACAAGGGGCAATACATATGTGTATGTGTCTATATATATATATATATATATTCAAGAGAATTGAGAATAGAGTGTGTTTACTACTCGGTAACCCAATTTGAGAAAAATGTATTAAATTTCTGATTTTCAATATCAGTGTTTATTGTTATATATAGGAATCAAATAATGTGGATCTCATCTAAAAATAAAAAATTAAGGTCCTTGATGAGAAGAACTTTTCTTCCACCTATTTTTATCTACATAATTAAATTCATTCTACTAAAAATAAATAAATAAGAACTAAATAATCTTTATACCAAATATACCTTGATTTAATTCTTCAAATAAGAATGAGAATTTAATTCCTCAAATAACTTGATTTTTGCATATATTAGTAAGTATTTTGATGAAATTCTGAAATTTATGATTCGTAAACGTGCTATTAAAACGTTATAAATTTATCTTGTCAAATAACATTTTTTTTAATAGAATAGAAGATGAATCAAGACTCGCATGCATGTTGGGAAGTAAATTTTTTTTTTTTTTAAATTGTGCTTGAACTTATTTTAATTGTTCTTGAACTTCACAAAAACCGACCCTGGTCCCCTCCAAAGAAAAGGAAAAGGGAAATATATATATATATATATATATATATATATATATTGTGTAAAGTCAGAGAACTCAGAAAGAGCAATTGTTCTTTATTGACCATCCAAAGGCACAAGATTGGACGGTCACGATCTATTTCATCATATCCCTCGTGAATCCAGATTGGCTTGACCCAAAGACTGGTGAGTTCATTCTATTTTTTTCTAAAAATATATATATATATATATATTTTTTTTTTTTCATTTTTTAAAGACCGGTGAGTTCATCATATATATATATATATATCAAAAAGAGGTGTATATAGATATAGCAGAAAACAAAATGATGAATTTACCAGTCTTTGGGTCCAATTTGGCCGACCCAGTAGTTGCATCCTCTAAATACGAGAAAAAAAAAACTATTTTTAAAAAATATTTTATGTTTTTTTTCTCTAACAACATTTTAATTTAATTTTTCCCCACGTAGTGAGAATCATAACAATTAAATAACAATATCAATAATAATAATTAAGTTTTATTATAAGCCAGTAGGCACATTATATACTCATGTCCAACTAAGATGCGACTCTTCATGTCGTGGTCTACTTTCTCAAGCACCAAACAAGAATTCCAATCTTCAACTCTTGATCCAATTTCCATTTTCCAGTACTTTCTTGCTCATTTTCCGTGAAAATTGTGATGTGGGCACTTTCCAAACAAAGCTTTTCTCTTTGTTAAAAAAGGAAATTTTGTTTTATATATATATTTAGAGGCCAAAAAAGAATTAGGAGGGAACTTCTTCAAACGTTCTTCTTCATCTCCCCACTGTTCAAATTCAAATCCAGCCACCGTTAGAAAAAAAAGGTAAATTCCAAAGATATCTTGGACCGTTTTTTTGCTTTTTTAATCAACCGTTGCAATAATTTTCAAATTTCCGTTTATTTGGATAGAAAGAAAGTTATTCCAAGATCGCTTTTCTTTATTTTATGCCATGAACTTTAGCTACATATGTTCAGTCAATTATTTAAGGTTCTGATATCAGATAACAACCTATAATAAACCCCTTTTTGCTTTTATTTTCAAAAAAGCAAACAAAGAATATGTATATATATATATATATATATATATATATTTGTATGTATGTATCTAATTAATGTAGTGTTTGTGATTGTCTGCAGGTTTTTGAGGAAAAGTTTTCCTTGAAAAAAAAAAAATGGACAATTTGTCAAACACTGATGAAAGTTATGATCTGGGTTATCAACCGTCTTCGTCTTCAATGGATCGGAATGATCAAACGCCGGGGTATTCGACGTTGAGCGGCGATTCTTTCGCCTACTGCAGGACTAATTCGGAGACCTCGGCGTTTTCCGAGCCTTTAGAATATCAGAGCTATTCGAGTGAGCCTTCTCCGTCGTTCTGGCCAGGCTCGAAATCCGGCGGAGGAGTTCATAGTAACCAAGCTGTTCTTAACAGACTGGGAATGAAGCAGCACAAGAATGTGGTTGATCATGATAAACTTGATGACCAGGAAGCATTGGATGCAGGTGGGTTTTCGGAGTTTTTCTTGTTTCGGAATTTTTTTAATACTAAAAAACTATGATAATTACTTAAAAGAGATTGAAATCATGGCAGAGCTTGAGATGATGAAGGAAAGATTTGCAAAACTTCTGCTTGGCGAAGACATGTCAGGAAGCGGGAACGGAGTCTGTACCGCCGTTACGATCTCGAATTCTATAACCAACCTCTATGGTAATTGTTCTATGAATATATTTAATGGTTAAGAAATTTTTTATTCTTACTTTTATGTTCCAATCTTATATATATATATATATATATATATATATATATATATTTCTTGTGATGTTGTATATGCAGCTACTGTGTTTGGGCAAAATCTGAGGCTAGAACCACTGAAGCCAGAGAAAAGAGCTATGTGGAAGAGAGAAATGGATTGTCTCTTATCTGTTTGTGATTACATTGTCGAATTCATGCCTTCTACATCGCTGAATTTGCAGGAAGGAACAGCGATGGAGGTAAAAAAAAACTTCGAAGATTGATGACTAATAATCTACTTGGTCTGTAATTTTATCTAGTTTTGAACTTTCTTTTCTTTTTTTTTTTTTTTTTTGGGTATTTCAGGTTATGTCAAGCAAACCGAGAGCTGATATTTATATAAACCTTCCAGCTTTGAGAAAGCTAGACGCAATGCTTATCGTAAGGACCTCTCTTCGTTTTGCTGAAATATGGTAGCTGATTTTTCATTCAAATTCTAATACGAACGCGGTTTCTTTGGCAGGAAATATTGGACAGTTTTGAAGACACGGAGTTCTGGTATGCAGAACAAGGAAGCATGTCATCGAACTCAACTCGCTCGGGGCCTTTGGGATCGTTCAGGAGAATTGTTGTTCAGCGGAAAGATGACAAGTGGTGGTTGCCGGTTCCTTGTGTTCCTCCAGAGGGCCTGTCTGAGAAGTCAAGGAAGCATTTGAGACACAACCGTGACTGTACCAACCAAATCCACAAAGCAGCGATGGCTATCAATAGTAGTATTCTGGCTGAGATGGAAATCCCCGACTCGTATATAGCAACTCTTCCAAAGGTTAGCCCTCCTTGCCGAACATCAAATTCTAATACGTCTCGAAATTACTCTCCCTTATAATTTAAGCAAAACCATTGAGCATTTGAAAGATTACCCGTATTCTACCCGATGGGTTTGAATATGGCGGTTCCACCAGATGCGGTCCACTCATTGTAAGAGTAACCTGACTAAGGGTTGTGCAACATTATTGCATTGAGAATTCAGTTTATTTTGATTTCTTTTTCCAATATCGTCGCAATTTTTCTAATCTAAGCATTTTTTTTTTTTTGGGGGCAAAATCATTGTTCTCAGAGTGGAAAAGCATGTCTGGGAGAGTCAATCTATCGCTACATGTATTCGGCAGAGAAGTTCTCCCCCGACTATCTTCTTGACCACCTCAACATCGCATCCGAACATGAAGCACTTGAGCTAGCGGACAGGGTCGAAGCTTCAATGTACACATGGAGACGTAAGGCGTGTATGGCTCATTCAAAATCATCATGGGACATGGTCAAGGATCTCATGTCCGACACCGACAGGAGTGATAAAAATCACATTTTGGCAGAGAGAGCCGAGAGCTTGTTATTCGCTTTGAAGCAGAAATACCCTGAGCTCTCTCAGACATCCTTGGACACATGCAAGATTCAATACAACAGGGTATGCAAATAGTCATCTATCAGTTTATGCATGTTTAATACTGAAAAAAAAAAAAAACCGTCCTCTTTTGACTAAAGTATACTCAAAACGGATCCTAAATTTTCCACAGGATGTGGGGCAAGCAGTGCTGGAGAGCTACTCAAGAGTTTTAGAAGGCTTAGCATTCAACTTGGTTGCATGGATTGAAGATGTTCTTTTTGTAGATAGATCTGTCAGAGACCAAGACCGTTAGAGAGTGCAAATGGGCTTAATGTCAAACACAGGATTATCTTAATCCCGCAACTCTTCTCTAACCATCCATTAGACAAGAAGGTGCAGATGTTATGTAGCTAATGTCTACTTACCAGCACTTGGCTTGTTGAAGCTAAAGTTGTTAATTTCTTTTTTTCCCCTAATGTTCGTAAACTCTAATTAATTAGTTCGTGCGTGACTTGTACAATACCATTAAGTTTCTTCCACAGTTTTCGAAGTCAGGCTTCTAAATCTTTGTATCACACAAACAAAGGAATTCCAAGTGAAAAACACGTTGTAAATTTTCTCGGTTTCGCAAGCCAGGGAGAGCTCACAACAATGTCATTTGATGTTAATTTGATTTGGAACCAAGTTCTAACCAAGTTCTAGGACTAAATTCAATTATAAGGAACTTTTAAATTGAATGAACAACTTTTTACAGACATCGGTTAATAAACTTCCGATCATTAAAGGCGCTAACGCTTCTTTAGGGATAGGAGGAGATGATTCTAAACAAGATTGGAATTCCTCAACCATGGACCAGCATTTGGTAAAGTTGCCCTTGTTCTCAGCAATGCATTTTGTCCAAACCTGAAGCTCATCTTCAGACATGGGCTTCTCGGTTTCGCTGCTCGCAACGTCATCCTGCACCAACGTCTCTTCCTCAACCTTGGCCCCACTAGCTCGTCTTCAGACATGGGCTCCTCTGTTTCATCGCATGCAATGTCACCCTGCACTGATTTCTCTTCCTCAACCTTGGACCAGCACTTTGGAAAGTCGCCTTTGTTCTCCACAATGCATTTTCGATTGACACACATATGTGTGTATACAAATTTATTTGAACAACACTGACATATGGAAGTGTTGGCTAAAAATGAACAAAAAATATCTCTCACAAAGAAGAAAATTTAGAAAATATATGATTATTCAATAGTGCATAGAATGAGCCTATCAAAATACGTTTCATTGGGCGGTTTCGTCCTCGTTTTTCAAAACGGTGTTGCTCTCATGTTTTTTTTTTTTGGGTCAATTCTGCTCAAAACCGTTCTTTGCGCGAAACTTGCCATTCTAATCCTTTTCATTGGTTCCTTTACTGTTCTTTTTGCTTTGTTGTGATGCTCTATTAAAATTCGAAAATTATGCAGAACAAATCAAATACAACATCAATATATTTTTTTTAATCTTTTTCATTGAAAAAAAAAAAAATTTCTTTAGCTCTACTGCATTCTAATTTAACGGTCCAGCTCCAAATCACTTCTTGGTTTGAGCCGTTAAGGTAATTAGTAGACCGTCATACTTAGGGATCTGGTCTTTGAATCATGAATTCTCTTATTACTTTCGTGCCGAATGCACTCTGCTAGGCAGGGAAAAAGTTCACACCGCCATCGAGAAAGCGTTTCTGCTTACTGATGGAGAACTTGCTCAAATTGCCTAAGCATGTTTACAATGAAGCAACACATTTCTCACTGGCTCTAATGCTGACAGACATAAAGAGCCTGAACCGCTGAAGGCTAGTCAGAGAAGAGGAATTCCCAATCCTTGCATCGTTGCGGCGGAAATAAAAGTGATTTTTAAAGACTGTGTGAAAGCAAAGATTATGCATCTTGCAAAATCCTCCAAACTTGTTTTGCTAAAAGTTCTGGCCTTTAAAAAAATTAAAAATTAAAAAAAAAAAAAAAAAAAAAAAGCAAGTGTGTAACATTCCTAATAAATAGCTTAAATTCAACCATTCTTTAGTTAATTTATTAGCGTACGTGAAGCACTATTTTTGAACGTTAAAGACCAATACAAGATTGACTTGGCGATAAAATTACAAATATATATATATATATATATATATATTCATATATTGACTTTTAATTGACATGGAAATTTTTACAAGTTCTAAATTATAATCCTACTACAAGGTCCAAATCTCAGTACGCCTTTGGTACTAATACATAATTGGATGTGATTTGCCTATAATTTTCCTAATCAAACACTACTAGCAAAAAGATTTGACAATTTTAAAGCGCAACTACTACTCCCTTGGCGAAAAATCCTACTAAATCCGACGGAGTTGGACGGGGTTCTCTTTCGTCAAACATCGATGATCGATCCCTTCCTGAGGCGGAAAGGCGCCAATTTTTTTCTCGGAACGCGGCGAGGAGAAGAAGAAGGAGATTGAATTGCCTGAACCTTGGACCTGCATTTAGTCTGATCACCGTTGTTCTCAGACAAGCATTTTCTCAAAGCTTCTTCAAGCTCACCGGTTTTCGACAGTATCTCGTCTTTCTCACTACTGCCTGCAACATCTGCCTTCTCTGCCATTCTTCTGTAACCCCTTTTCAATGGCTAAGGATTTTCAGATCGGCGCCAGAGCAATCACCAAGGTGCGGCGAAGGCAGAGTCTGTTTCCGATGAAATGAGAAAATGACTCTTTATAATATTCGTAGAACAATTGAATATTGACTGACTCGCGACCTAATAGTTAATTGGGGTTTTTTTTTTTTTTTTTTTTTTGTAAATTTCACTTTTAGCATCTGTGAATAAAAAATATTAAAATCAGCACCATTTTTTTTCCCTTCACTTCTAGCACTGTCAAGTCACTCTTCAGTCTGATATGTGGGGCCCAGAAGGATTAATTGTATGTCAAATTACTAGTTTATCATCATCTCCCTCGCATGGCCCCCAAAAACCAGCATCTACAGTTCTTTAGAGAGATAAAACGAAATCTAGAGAGAGAAACAGTTGCAATCGCTCGAAAACGCTCGGAAACCGTCCGAAACCACCACGAAAGGCATCTACAAACAGCTTCGTGATATACAAGGTAGAATATTTTAAAAACTAATTAAAGATAAGTTAACGAATCAAAGAAGTCGAAAGTTCAAAAAATTACAAAATCTGGTTTCAATGTCTAAAAACTTTGCGTTTAACGATTTGTTTGCAGAGGGGAAAAAATTTCATTATTTTGAATTTGTTTAACAGTTGGTCTTCTCACAGGGACGGTCATTATCATAATGACCGCCTGGTAATTTTCGTTGTGACCCCTGTAACAGTTAAATCTTAGCGTATAATTTTGATCACAACGATATTGACCAGGTGGTCATTATAAAAATGACCAGTTTTTTGTCAGACGTCCTCCCACAGGATCAGTCATTTTCAGAATGACCCCATGGTCATTATCGTTGTGACCCCTGTAAATGCTCAATACGGTGACGTATTAGTCAAAGTGTTAGACCATTAGTCATAACGGTTATGACCAGACGGTCATAACCGTTATGACCGATAGTATAACGTAAAGGTCATAACGGTTATGACCAGACGGTCATAACCGTTATGACCGTCTGTATAAACCAGTGGTCATAACGGTTATGACTAGACGGTCATAACCGTTATGACCAATGCTTTATACTATCGGTCATAACCGTTATGACCTCTGTGTTATACCAGCGGTCATAACGGTTATGACCGCCTGATCATAACCGTTATGACCGATAGTGTTACACGATACGGTCATAACGTTTATGACCAGACGGTCATAACCGTTATGACCTCTGTGTTATACCAGCGGTCATAACGGTTATGACCGCCTGGTCATAACCGATAGTGTTACACGATACGGTCATAACGTTTATGACCAGACGGTCATAACTGTTATGACCGATAAACTATTGGTCAATACGGTGACATATTGGCTAAACCCTAACAAAATTTTTCGTTAGATCTCCCGCCCATTTCAATCGCGACATTATATATACAGTAACCCAAATTTTGAAAACTTTTTCTTTCCTCTTTTCATCGTTATTCTCTCAGTGAAGCCTCACGATTCCTCTCTGCACCATTACCCAATGATCGAAACTCACTCTAAGTCCAACAAATCTGAACACATCTTTGTGCACTCTGTTAATTCGACATCTGACCATCCTCGTCACAGTTATCGGCAGAATCTGCCAAATCTTCACACTTCCAATCAGCCAATCTGAGGTAATGGTGCTTCTTATTTGGTTTTATTTGTTAATTTATGATTTAATGGGCGTGCGTTTTGAAATATATTGTATAAACAAAATCTCTGTTACCAGTTTTGAGATATAATGGTGCTTGTTATTCGGTCTCCTATAGCATATAACATAATCTTAGATAACAGAAGAAAACCAAATTATTGGATAACTCGATTATGTATCATTCAGGAATGGATGCGGTTTGTGTTTTTGTAAAGTATAATGGTCAATGAGACGGCACAATGAGATATGTTGGTGGCGAAATGAAGGGAATATTGGCGCCCGAGAACTCAACATATGTTGGTCTTGTTAAGTTGGTGAGAAGTGTGCTTGGAATTAGGGGCCCAGACAATAATATAGTCATGAGATACGGTGTTGAAACTGGATTGCCTCTTGTGAGGATACAGTGTGATGCTGACGTTAAATTCTATATACAACTAAAGAAGAAGGACGTTCATGTGCTTAGCAAATTTCCAGTTACAATCGATGTATTGGATGAGTCCGCTGCGGAAGCCATGGCACCAGAGGTAGGGGCAAGCAACCACATAGACATTCAACGTTCTAGGGAGGGGGGACAGAGTGATGAAGCCATGCAACATGTAAATGACATTAATATGACCCTAACCCCTCCTCCCCCTCCTCCTCCTCATATTACTTCTCCTACAGTCGGTCTGGATTTGCACACTGACTATGGAATTGAAAATCAACATGAAATATTGAACAATGACTTAGGCACGGATCACGATGATTGTAATGCCGGGAAATTTAATGTTTCGGCTGATACTCATCGTTCAAACGAGAAGAGTATCGCAGCAAGCATTGGAGGCCATTCTATTGTCAACAATACTGAATCTCAATATGACAAAGTATCAAGTAGTGACAGTGTATCCGATGGAGTCGTTGTTGTTGATTATACACCTATCACGCTGCGCGTAAACTGTGTTTTTGAGAACAAAAAGTTACTGCAATACCATCTTCATCATGATGCCATGAGTAAACAATACCAATTCAAGGTGAAGAGGTCGAACTCTACTCTATTACACGTTATATGTATAGATAATGAGGGATGTCCATGACAATTGCGTGCGACTAGGATGAAAGGTAGTGAACTGTTTGTTGTGAAGAGGTTCAACGACGTCCATACTTGTTCAATTGAAATCGTTCAAGGGCATCATCGTCAAGCGAAGAGTTGGATGATTGGGGAGTGTGTTAAGGCAAAATACTTGGATCCGACCAATTCCTTATATAGACCATCTAAAATAATGCGAGACATGCAGGCTGAATTTGGAGTGTCTTTCAACTATCTTAGAGCATGGCGAGGGAAGGAAGCTGCACTGACAAGCCTGAGGGGCGATGATGCTGAGTCATACAAAGGTAATTTCCCTTGTCTGGTTATACGTTCGTTACTGTCCTTATAACTATTATACTTAAAACATGGTGTTGATAATTTAATATTTACAGTTCTGCCAGCGTGGGCTGAAATGGTGAAGCGGAAAAAATCCTGGATCCGACGCTGACATTGAGACAGACTCAGCAAATTGTTTCAAATTCTTTTACATGTGCTTAGCTGCTTCGAAGCATGGTTGGCCTTATTGTCGTCCAGTAATTGTGGTTGATGGATCAGCACTAAAGGCCAAGTTTGGAGGCATGTTGCTTGCAGCCTGCGGACACGACGCAAATGGCTCCATATTTCCCCTTGCATTTGGTATCGTTCCGTCGGAGAGCAATGAATCATGGACATGGTTCTTCGAGAAACTAAGGGATTCAATCGGCACGCGAGAGTCTCTTGCTATTGTGGCCGATAGGCATAAGGGTATCGAATATGCAGCCAACCTTGTGTATCCAGATGCTGCATTCGGGATATGCGTCCAACACTTGGTTGCAAACTTGAAGACTAGATACAAAGATTTCAAAGGCCCTTTGAAGACCTATTTTGACGGTGCCTCGAGAACGTATCTTTTAAGTGAATACCATCGTCATATAGAATCCATCCGTTGTCGTAACCCCGACATGCATCGTTACCTTCTTCAGGCCGATCCTATAAAGTGGTCACGAGCATACTTCAACGGTCGGAGATATGCAATCATGACAACCAACATTACAGAGTCATTAAACAATGTGGATCGGAAAGCCAGGTTAATGCCAGTTGGATTCTTGGTAGAACGGCTTAGGGGACTACTACAACGATGGTTTGTCGAGAGACGTGAAGAGGCCCTTAAAATAACATCTAAACTGGCCCCGAAGGCAGAGAAATTAATTCGCACAAACTTCGTTTTAGGCCTAACAGTAACGGTTTGTGATAACGACCCCATTTTTAAATTTTATTTTGGCTTCGCCTTAATGCGATCGCTTAAACTAATGTCTTAAAATTACATTTGTTACAGCCTCGGCCAGCTGATCAGTTTGAGTACGCCGTCACCAACAATGCTGCCCCAAATATGGATTGTCGATATGAGCGAAAGGACATGTACTTGCAGACGATTTCAGGTCGATCAAATTCCTTGCCCTCATGCAATGGCCGTACGTAACCACCGTCGAATTGATCCTTATAATTATTGCTCTAATTACTACACAAAAGACTATATGTATGCTTGCTATGCACATGTAGTCCACCTTATTGGCAGCCCCGAGGGCTGGGACGTATCTCAAGAAGTAAGATTGCGAATTGTTAATCCTCCCACTACAAAGCGTGGGCCCGGAAGGCCACGGGTTCGTAGGATTTCGTCCCAAGGTGAAGAACAAGAGCCTAATCGATGTGGTAGATGTAATGGTTACGGACACAACCGTCAAACATGTACCAACTCAGTACCCTTACGAAAACGTCTAACCACAAGGCCAGAAACAGAGTTCATAACACCAATTTCATAAATGTGATGATAGTGTAGGATCATTGTTGTATAACAATTTAGCTCAATTTATCACACTTCACATTAAACATGATCAATATTTTTATGATAAGTACAAAGTGTAATTTTTAGTACAATAGATTGCTATAACACGCTTTTATTATATAAAAAAACATTAACTGTTAAGCCAAACATTTTTTAGGTGGATTTAAGACCAGAGGTAATAACGGTTATGACCGTCTATATAAAAAAACATTAACTGTTAAGCCAAACATTTTTTAGGTGGATTTAAGACCAGAGGTAATAACGGTTATGACCGTCTGGTCATAACCGTTATGACCGTCTGTATAACACAGAGGTCATAACCGTTATGACCAGACGGTCATAACTGTTATTACCTCTGTGTCTTGCCTCTGTGTTAGACCAGCGGTCATAACAGTTATGACCGTCTGGTCATAACCGTTATGACCGCTACGTTATACTATCGGTCATAACGGTTATGACCGTCTGGTCATAACCGTTATGACCACTGGTTTATACTATCGGTCATAACGGTTATGACCGTCTGGTAATAACCGTTATGACATTTGTGTTATACAGACGGTCATAACCGTTATGACCGTCTGGTCATAACCGTTATGACCACTGGTTTATACTATCGGTCATAACGGTTATGATCGTCTGGTAATAACCGTTATGACCGATACGTTATTAATAGACGAGTTTTTCTTATCTTCATAATTAATAAAATTATATGATAAAAGATCATAACTATCTTGTTTTTTAACATTTTTTTTTTCGGATTTAAAGTTAATTAATGGGTTTTCTTTATATGAATCCCATTTGTTTAAATGATTATTTTGAGGTATAAGATTTACAATTTTTGAAAACGAAAATGAAAGTCCACTTCAAGGATGGATTAAGATGCTTTATGTTTAAATTCCACAGATAAAGACAATATTTATCTGACATTGAATTTCAATACGACATTACATGAAGAAAAGGCATAAAATAAAATATAAACGACATAAAAAATGAAAACACCTCAAGAAAACATTAGCAAGCAACAAAAATCACTAACGATAATTGACAATATATTGAAAACGACATCAACCGTAATTCTACAAATGCAGGAACTACAAGATTAGATAAAAACAACATCATTCGTAGTTGAAATTGACTAATTTCCAGTACACATTTACCAAGCAAACAGAGACATGAATTTGCTTTCCTACTAGCATGCCATTGAAATGAAGATTTTGGGCATGAATCAAAGAAAATGAGAAGCTAAAAACAAACCAAAAACGATTTTCAAATCTTAAAAAAAAAAGACGAGAAAAATTAAAAATAACACCACCAGCTATTTCAACGTACCTTCCAAATTCGACGAGTTTTTTAACTTTTTTTTTTTTTCCGGATTTAAAGTTAATTAATGGGTTTTCTTTATATGAATCTCATTTGTTTAAATGGTTATTTTGAGATATAGAGTGTTGATTTATGCTATTTCTAAATTTTTTTTTGGGTACTAATCTAGACTGAGATAAATTATTTTGGTACTAACCCTTTAACCAATTTTTACATTGATTTATTTCAAATTTGGGGGGGTTCTTATGTCTTAATTCGAAATGAAATAGTTTTTGGGTTCCAATGAATTAACTCTTTATTTCATTCTTAAGAAAAAGAGTTGCTCCATTATATTGAAAGACAGATCTTAATCTTAACTTATATAAATTCAAAACGTTAAAAACCGGGCTTTGTGATAATTTATAAAAGACATATGATTGTGACAAATAAGATAAGTCACAAAAAGTTTGTAAGTTCTTATTATTAATATTAGCCGTTGGAAAGTGACTCTTTTATAGTCGAAATAAACTGCGTTATATTTTGATTTGTTTTATCAATTTTCTCTTGATTTATTTCATTATTGTAAATATAGTTATTATAGGAATTATAGGAGCTATATTTATTAACATCTTTTTTTTCTTGATTCAAAAAATTAAAAAAAAGTTGTCCATTTATTCTAGGAATATTACCGATAAATAAAAAGATATTTATATATATTCTTTCAATGAAAAATCTTATAAGATAATTTGATTTACGTATTAGTCTAATATTTCTTCTTTTTAATAGCCGCAAAATCTTTTTTGGTGATTCCACTCTTTCATCATCATAACTCATTTTGTTATAACTAATATTTATATGGACTAAGTTCAGGGTACTACAATAGGCCTTTTTACGTTAATTTTTGAACATAATTCGTTATGTGCCATTACTTTTGACCAAATTATTGACGTATTCCGTTAAAAAATCATTGTAGCAACAATTTAAGGGATTAGTGGCATTCTTTGTTATTTTATTATAGTTATTGTATTGTAGCAACATTTTAATATTTTAGGATCATTCCAGCTATCAAAATTATATATTGTTTAGAGTTTAGGGACTAATTGATCAATTTACCCCTTTTTTTTTCTATTGTCAATAAGGTTTAATATCACTTGTATAAAAAATAATTCCTATTTTGTGATTAAACTTTAAAAACTATTCACCCCTTAAATTCTAAACTAGTGTCACTTAACCTTTTCTTGTTAGAATAAGGGTAAATTTCACTTTTAGTACCTGTGGAAAAAAAAACATTAAAATCAGCACCACTTTTTTTTCCCTTCACTTCTAGCACTGCCACGTCACTCTTCAGCCTGATATGTGGGGCCCAGACGGATTAATTGTATGTCAAATTACTGGTTTATCCTCATCTCCCTCGCATGGCCCCCGAAACCAGCATCTACAGTTCTTTAGAGAGAGAAAACGAAATCTAGAAAGAGAAACAGTTGCAATCGCAAGGAAACGCTCGAAAACCATCCGAAACCACCACGAAAGGCATCTACAAACAGCTTCGTGATATACAAGACAGAATATTTTAAAAACTAATTAAAGATAAGTTAACGAATCAAAGAAGTCGAAAGTTCAAAAAATTACAAAATCTGGTTTCAATGTCTAAAAAGTTTGTGTTTAACGATTTGTTTGCAGAGGGGAAAAAAATTTCATTATTTTGAATTTGTTTAACAGTTGGTCTTCTTACAGGGACGGTCATTATCATAATGACCGCCTGGTAATTTTCGTTGTGACCCCTGTAACAGTTAAATCTTAGCGTATAATTTTGGTCACAACGATATTGACCAGGTGGTCATTATAAAAATGACCAGTTTTTTGTCAGATGTCGTCCCACAGGATCGGTCATTTTCATAATGACCCCATGGTCATTATCGTTGTGACCCTTGTAAATGCTCAATACGGTGACGTATTGGTCAAAGTGTTAGATCATTGGTCATAACGGTTATGACCGTCTGGTCATAACCGTTATGACCGATAGTATAACGTAGAGGTCATAACGGTTATGACCAGACGGTCATAACCGTTATGACCAGACGGTCATAACCGTTATTACCGATAGTATAAACCAGTGGTCATAACGGTTATTACCAGACGGTCATAACCGTTATGACCGTCTGTATAACACAGCGGTCATAATCGTTATGACCGATAGTATAAACCAGTGGTCATAACGGTTATTACCAGACGGTCATAACCGTTATGACCGATAGTATAACGTAGCGGTCATAACGGTTATGACCAGACGGTCATAACCGTTATGACCATCTGTATAAACCAGTGGTCATAACCGTTATGACCTCTGTGTTATAGCAGCGGTCATAACGGTTATGACCAGGCGGTCATAACCGTTATGACCGATAGTGTTACACGATACGGTCATAACGTTTATGACCAGACGGTCATAACCGTTATGACCGTTAGTGTTATACGATACGGTGACGTATTGGCGAAAAACCTTAGGCACAAAGAGGTCACATTGAAAATTACCAGGCGGTCATTATGAAGTTGACCGTCCTGTAATCTGTATTTTAAAATAAATGGAAATACCAAGAGTCATTTAAATGTCGAATTACAGATTTACCCTCATCTCTCACCAGCCCAAAAGGCATTCTCCCTCGAATAATCTCACAAAAATTTTCAACCAGCGTCTACAGTGTTTTAGAGAGAGAAACTCCGATTCTAGAGAGAGAAAGCTTTGCAACCGCTCTAAAACCGCTCGGAAACCATCCTAAACCACCACCGTAGCCCTTTATATACTGGTTGGACGTCTGTTAACGTCGAAAAATATTTAAAAAATACCCATCTCGACGCCAACAAAAATGTCAGAGAAGAACACTACTCCCGAAACATCGCCGAAGGCTACTCAGGGGGAAGTCGAACTAAAAGTGACACAGATGTTCATGAGTGAACAAGACGATAATATATCCGACTCTGAAAAGGTAATGAAATTTTTTTTTGTTTTTTTTATTTTGAAAAATATTTTCATTGTTATTATATATATATAAGTGCCGTATAATAAAAGATATCGGAAGCTGGATCGAATAAAAATTTGTTTTCGTCTTTGTGTTTAAAAAGTTTACACTTTTAGTATTTTTCAGTAAGAATATGCAGTATTTTTTGATTTTTGAAAACAAAGTTTCCATTTTTATATGCGTTTTTTGATGATATTCCACTTTCCAGTTGATTTACTGAACAATGTTATCATATTGTACGTAAAGTTAAGATTTTGATCTGTTTCTGTACCATAAAACATCCGTTAACTCAAGTATGTGTTTTGGTTTATATTTATATTAGGGTTTTCGTCGATGTTTGTGTTTAAGTGTAGATGATCTCGGCTATTTGAAACAAAATGGAGTGGTCATTTTATTTATGACTCTCTGGTCATAATAATTATTACTCAGTTTCAGTTTTCTATTATGTCCGGTGGTCATTTTCATTATGACTTGTTGGTCATAATAATGATTACTATAAGTTTTAACTTATTTTAGGATGGTCATTTTAATTATGACTTGGTCATAATAATAATTACTCAGTGTTTTCTCTTTTTCATGTTGTTATGGCTTGTTGGTCACAAAAATTATCAGGTTTTTTGTTGGTTGCGGACTGTCATTTTCATAATGACTTGGTCATTTTAGGCCGACAATTTTTGTTTAATTGATGGTGATTAATTTTTAATTTTTTAGTTTTCATAATGTTGTTAGTTTATGCCTGGTAATTTTTGTTATTACTTCACTGTCATAAGTATACTTACCATTTTATGTTACGATTAACATTACCGCAGGTTCAATACAATCGACGGGTATCGGATTCTGACATTACCAGGGCAAAAATAACACTTTATCAACATTCTGGAAACTTGTAAGAAACTGAGACAGTGGTTGTCTCCCCAACAGTACGAGGCCGTCCTCAAGCAGCCATGCATTAAGCATTTTCTGGGATTAACCAATCTTGGTTGGGCTGGCCAGGTCTTCCACAACGTTGTGATGAGATTGACGGATCACTCAGAAATGGGTGATGCTCTTTGATTCAAGATCGGAGGCGAACTTGGCAGATTTTCCATCAACGAGTTCTGCATCATCACCCGCATGAAATGCACAGGCTCTACCCATCTCCCTGTGGTTGAAAGCCGATTAATGACAAGATATTTTTCGCCCTTGAGAGGCGTGTCGAGAGAAAATCTGAAGCTGCAGATGTTGAATGCGTCATTTGACAACGACGACGACGCTGTGAAGCTTAGTTTACTCTACTTGATGTTCTGCATTCCCTTATCAAATGCAAACTCCGTCAAGATAGACGCTAAGTTTTTTTCCCTGGCCGATAACATTGCTGATTTCAATGATTTTCCTTAGGGCGTTCTGTCATGGGAGGCAACCCGGACTGCAATATGTAATGCAGTTGAGAACAGGCTGTCTACGAAGAGACGAGCTTCAAAAAGGCCCGACAAAGTGCATTACAGTGTATCGGGCTTTCCTCATGCCTTACTCGTCTGGGCCTATGAGACCCTCTCATCGATAGCATTGAAATTCAGCAAGAAGTACGAACATGCCTGTCCGCGTATGCTGTCGTGGACCACCGAGGACAATGTCAAGTTCGATGATGTCATAAATTCCTTTACCGATGTTGGCGAAGATCAGGTATTATTGTATAGGATGTCTTACGTATATTTATTATGTATGCAGTGTCAATTACAATTGTTGGTCAATTTAACATTTTCACAAGTCTGTTACCATAACAGTGGTTATAGTAGCATATTGATACAATCCGTAACCCCTACTGATTTTTTTTATTAACATCAAATGTGTTCAGGGTAAGTATTTTGTCCTGATGCCAACCGAAGAAGAGTTGAAGGACCCATGGGTTGCGCGGCTGTTTATGAAGAACCCAAGTGTTGTGCCAAAATTACCTCCCAAGCCTCCCAAGTCTTCTGCAACCCCGACCGAGCTCCGATACAAACTCTGATTGGTGGGAGTTTCAAAAAGAAATCCGAGGAGAGGTTGTCTCCATTAAAGAAAAATTGGTGGCTCTTGAAAAGGGCCAGTTGGCTCTTGAAAAGGGCCAGAAGAAGGCTAACAAACTCATGAGAAGTGTAATAAAAATGTTGGCCGCCAACTTTTCTGAGAAGGGGAAGGGGAAGGCACACACCGAGGAATTTGTCAGCAGCCGCCAGAAGCCTTAAGTTCACACGGATGCTAATTATGAGCTCAAACCTACCTCACCTCACATCGGCACCGGCTCTCAAGATGATGTGATATTCGACTCTGACGTGGGGGCCGCTACTGATATGGGTGTTCAAGCAGCCATGGAGTTCCTCACTGCCAAAAAGGTGATTGTTCCTCGGGAAGACGTGAAGGTTGACGAGAATAAGGTACTCATTTAGCTGTTAGTCGAGTATTACATTAAATGTAGATTATCTCAACTGTGTTCCACAACTAGAACATTGTATTTATTCTTATGCCATGTTGTGAAACCACCTCATTTTGTTGGAATAAAGGAGCAGATAGTGCAAGACCCGGAGAAGGATAGTCAAGAAAAAAACACTATCATGGATATCGTGAAGGTTGAGGAGCCAGACGACGATGAGAGCCTCGGTGACGTGGTTGTTACGAATCTCTGTAACTTAGTTATATAGTCATTATGGTCATTGTGTACAATGTTAACTCGTTTTACATATTTCACTTATAGATCCGTAAGAAGAAGAGGGCCAGACTATCAAGGATTGGTCAACGGCCCTCTGGATCAATCACTGATGTTGCCTCGCCGTCGAAGCCTCCGACTAATCTGTATAACACAGTGGTCATAATCATTATGACCAATATTATAACACAGAGGTCATAACGGTTATGACCGTCTGGTAATAACCGTTATGACCTCTATGTTATACAGACGGTCATAACGGTTATGACCGTCTAGTAATAACCGTTATGATCACTGGTTTATACTATCGGTCATAACGGTTATGACCGTCTGGTCATAACCGTTATGACCTCTCTATTAGTATTGAAAGACAGAAAGCTCTTTATTATTATCATTTACAAAGATACATTCCATTGATAATGAAACGTTTTATTCCCACCTGATCATCAATACGATGAGTGTGTAATGTTACAATTAATTTTAGAACGATAGACCATAAAAAAACAATCAATCAATGGGGATTAGCAAGAATTAAATATATTACTATTAACAGTCTGGTTAAGTTAGATAACAAGATTGAAAAAGTTAGTCTAAATGTTAATAGTCCTCCTCCTCATCAGCATCACTTTTATAGGTATCGGCTAGCTTGTTTTTGGCATGGGACCACATGTAACATGCAAAATACTCCCTGAAGATTTGCATGCGTTCAGCAATCACCCAATATCTGACATCCCTCCCTTCTATCAAGCACTCAGCATACTTGATTGTAAACATTCCACAGTCACCCCTGTTGCAAGAATAATGGGAAAAAAATTTATTAAATAAGCAACACACTCCACACAGTTCATACATAGAAATAATTTGCAATGCTATCGGCCAGGGAAAATCATTGACGGAGTTTGTTATCGGCCAGGGAAAAAAACTTAGCGTCTATCTTGACGGAGTTTGCATTTGATAAGGGAATGCAGAACATCAAGTAGAGTAAACTAAGCTTCACAGCGTCGTCGTCGTTGTCAAATGACGCATTCGACATCTGCAGCTCCAGATTTTCTCTCGACACGCCTCTCAAGGGCCAAAAATATCTTGTCATTAATCGGCTTTCAACCACAGGGAGATGGGTAGAGCCTGTGCATTTCATGCCGGTGATGATGCAGAACTCGTTGATGGAAAATCTGCCAAGTTCGCCTCCGATCTTGAATCAAAGAGCATCACCCATTTCTGAGTGATCCGTCAATCTCATCACAACGTTGTGGAAGACCTGGCCAGCCCAACCAAGATTGGTTAATCCCAGAAAATGCTTAATGCATGGCTGCTTGAGGACGGCCTCGTACTGTTGGGGAGACAACCACTGTCTCAGTTTCTTACAAGTTTCCGGAATGTTGATAAAAGTGTTTATTTTTGCCCTGGTAATGTCAGAATCCGATACCCGTCGATTGTATTGAACCTGCGGTAATGTTAATCGTAACATAAAAGGGTACGTATACTTATGACAGTGAAGTAATAACAAAAATTACCAGGCATAAACTAACAACATTATGAAAACTAAAAAATTAAAAATTAATCACCATCAATTAAACAAAAATTGTCGGCCTAAAATGACCAAGTCATTATGAAAATGACAGTCCGCAACCAACAAAAAACCTGATAATTTTTGTGACCAACAAGCCATAACAACATGAAAAAGAGAAAACACTGAGTAATTATTATTATGACCAAGTCATAATTAAAATGACCATCCTAAAATAAGTTAAAACTTATAGTAATCATTATTATGACCCACAAGTCATAATGAAAATGACCACCGGACATAACAGAAAACTGAAACTGAGTAATAATTATTATGACCAGAGAGTCATAAAAAAAATGACCACTCCATTTTGTTTCAAATAGTCGAGATCATCTACACTTAAACACAAACATCGACGAAAACCCTAATATAAAATATAAACCAAAACACATACTTGAGTTAACGGATGTTTTATGGTACAGAAACAGATCAAAATCTTAACTTTACGTACAATATGATAACATTGTTCAGTAAATCAACTGGAAAGTGGAATATCATCAAAAAACGCATATAAAAATGGAAACTTTGTTTTCAAAAATCAAAAAATACTGCATATTCTTACTGAAAAATACTAAAAGTGTAAACTTTTTAAATACAAAGACGAAAACAAATTTTTATTCGATCCAGCTTCCGATATCTTTTATTATACGGCACTTATATATATATAATAACAATGAAAATATTTTTCAACATAAAAAAAAAAAAAAAAATTTCATTACCTTTTCAGAGTCGGATATATTATCGTCTTGTTCACTCATGAACATCTGTGAGACTTTTAGTTCGACTTCCCCCTGAGTAGCCTTCGGCGATGTTTCGGGAGTAGTGTTCTTCTCTGACATTTTTGTTGGCGTCGAGATGGGTATTTTTTAAATATTTTTCGACGTTAACAGACGTCCAACCAGTATATAAAGGGCTACGGTGGTGGTTTAGGATGGTTTCCGAGCGGTTTTAGAGCGGTTGCAAAGTTTTCTCTCTCTAGAATCGGAGTTTCTCTCTCTAAAACACTGTAGACGCTGGTTGAAAATTTTTGTGAGATTATTCGAGGGAGAATGCCTTTTTGGACGGGTGAGAGATGATGGTAAATCTGTAATTCGACATTTAAATGACTCTTGGTATTTCCATTTATTTTAAAATGCAGATTACAGGACGGTCAACTTCATAATGACCGCCTGATAATTTTCATTGTGACCTCTTTGTGCCTAAGGTTTTTCGCCAATACGTCACCGTATCGTGTAACACTATCGGTCATAACGGTTATGACCAGGCAGTCATAACCGTTATGATCGCTGGTATAACACAGAGGTCATAACGGTTATAACCGTCTGGTCATAAACGTTATGACCGTATCGTGTAACACTATCGGTCATAACGGTTATGACCAGGCGGTCATAACCGTTATGACCGCTGGTATAACACAGAGGTCATAACAGTTATGACCGTCTGGTCATAACGGTTATGACCGACGTATAACACTATCGGTCATAACGGTTATGACCAGACGGTCATAACGGTTATGACCGATAGTGTAAAGCATTGGTCATAACGGTTATGACCGTCTGGTCATAACCGTTATGACCACTGGTTTATACAGACGGTCATAACGATTATGACCGTCTGGTCATAACCGTTATGACCGCTACGTTATACTATCGGTTATGACCGTCTGGTCATAACAGTTATGACCTCTGTGTTATACAGACGGTCATAACGGTTATGACCGTCTGGTAATAACCGTTATGACCACTGATTTATACTATCGATCATAACGGTTATGACCGTCTGGTCATAACCGTTATGACCAATGGTCTAACACTTTGACCAATACGTCACCGTATTGAGCATTTACAGGGGTCACAATGATAATGACCATGGGTCATTATGAAAATGACCGATCCTGTGGGAGGATGTCTGACAAAAAACTGGTCATTTTTATAATGACCACCTAGTCAATATCGTTGTGACCAAAATTATACGCTAAGATTTAACAGTTACAGGGGTCACAACGAAAATTACCAGGCGGTCATTATGATAATGACCGTCCCTGTGAGAAGACCAACTGTTAAACAAATTCAAAATAATGAAATTTTTTTCCCCTCTGCAAACAAATCGTTAAACGCAAAGTTTTTAGACATTGAAACCAGATTTTGTAATTTTTTGAACTTTCGACTTCTTTGATTCGTTAACTTATCTTTAATTAGTTTTTAAAATATTCTGCCTTGTATATCACGAAACTGTTTGTAGATGCCTTTCGTGGTGGTTTCAGACGGTTTCCGAGCGTTTCCGAGCGATTGCAACTGTTTCTCTCTCTAGATTTCGTTTTCTCTCTCTAAAGAACTGTAGATGCTGGTTTTTGGGGGCCATGCGAGGGAGATGAGGATAAACCAGTAATTTGACATACAATTAATCCTTCTGGGCCCCACATATCAGACTGAAGAGTGACGTGACAGTGCTAGAAGTGAATGGGAAAAAAAGTGGTGCTGATTTTAATATTTTTTATTCCACAGGTGCTAAAAGTGAAATTTACCCTTTTTTTTTTTTTGCTTTTTTTTTTTTTTGGCCTTTTTCATTGTTTGTTACCCTTGGACTTATTGCACAAATATAATTTGTCATCTAATTGCTTGTTTGGTAAAACAGTTCAACTCAAACTAAACTGTACTTTTTCATCTTAATTTTTATCTTTTTCTGAAAAGTTAACAAATGAGGTGTTTGGTGTGTAAGTTTGAGTTAAGATTTGTAAGTTTAAATAGTAAATTTTTTTTGAATTTTCAGAAAAGACAAACAACTTTTTGGGGGAAAAGACAAAAAACATGATGAAAAAGTACAGTTTAGTTTAAACAGAGTTTTTTGTCAAACAAGGCCAAAAATTATAACTAATTTTTAAAAAATCAATCAACTCAAACTTAAAATTTTCAATTCAAACCGTTTCACCAAACGGACCTTAAAATTTTTTATTTTGATAGTATCATGTCGTTATTTAATGTACTTATTTTTTTAAAAAATGGACATGTGAACATATAATTTTTTTCAACCAATATTGACGAAATTTATAGTTAAAACAAAATTAATTCAAATTTTTATATTCCATAAAACTTAACTAAAAATCTAACCTAATGGTTAAAATTTAATAAAAATAACTATTCATATCATTAAATAACAACTCATGCCTAAATCTCAAAGTCATGTCAATGTCTAAAATTAAAATAGCACTATTATGAATAGGGGTGTTTGCTGGATCCTTGTAAATTCTAAGGTACAAATTGCTAAATTGCAACAAGTTCAAACGGATAACAATATAATTTCAGCGTTTAAAAAAATAATATAATAATATAATTTCAGCGTTCAGAAGGGCAACAATATAATTTCAACCTTCTCTTTTTTTAAAAGGAATACAAAAAAGATTCCAATAACCTAACACAAGTTCAATAGGCTGACAACTCTGATAGTATTTCTATCAAAAAATTTATAAAAAAAAAAAAAAAAGTTTTCATTCAGGCACCTTCCCCACCTCCTAGAATACTTTTATAGTCAACATACTTTTGATATTGCAGATCTTGAATGTGCTTGTTTGTTTGTTTTTCTTCAACTTTATTATTGTGGACAAACAAAGAAAAACGACATCTTGTACTTGGGCACTTCTACAATGAAACCCATTTATTTTACCCTATTAATGGGTTTAAAAAAACTTAGACCGTTGGATCACAATCAATCGGCAGGGGATGAAGCTGGTTATAAAATTGTAGAGTGGACTTTCTGTGTCCGAATTTTAACTCCCCTTCTAACCTAGCAGACCCCAACGTTGGACAAAAAGGTAGGGGGGAAGAAATTGAGCTACACAGCCGTAAATCTTCAGTACTCTTCTTCAATTGATTCATCCTCTATCTGAAATGTTAAACTCCCATCCTAATCTCCTAATCAGACCCCAAAAAAAAAAAAAAAAAAAAAAAAAAAATCAACAATAACAACAACAAACCCCTAAAGCTCCAGAACGCTTATCCGTGTTCATGGGTTCATCGTATATCGTTATAGGTTTCGCAAAAAACCTCCAAAAGCTATGCAAAATCCAGCTGCGGGAGGTAAAGCTTTCTCACTCTATCAGTTGAGTTTGCTACTGATTTCTCCAAATGAAGACGTTAAATTCGAAATTGATAATTCAGTTGTTAAGTGGGTGATTTGGGATAATTCGTCTCGCTACAGAGGTTTGTCCATAGACCTCTTCAAATGAAGACATTTAATTGGAAATTGATAATTCAGTTGTTAAGTGGGTGTTTTTGGATTCTTCATCTCACCATAGAGGAATGACCATAGACCTCCGTCAGCGAGGAATAATCACTCCTATTCCCTTTCCTCAATTTTTTTCCCAAAATTCCACACTATTTCACCTCAGTTCGCTTTCCACCTTTCATCCGTTCTTCCCTGATATTGTCATTCCTTCTTCTGATCTTCCTCACCCACCTTTGCGCCATCCATATCTAACAATTTCATTTTACTTGTTCATCTCAATTTTTTCCTTTTCTTTCGCAAAGTTTCAAGCTCAAACAGTTGTTAATTTCTTTTCTCTGCCCTGTTTTCGCAATATTCCACTGCACCCGATTCTTTTTGTCCCTACCCATTAAATGGGTCCGCTTTTCAATCCACTCATTCTTGACCGTTAGATCTGAAGGTTAAAAAAGTTAACATCATTGTAGAATTGGTCGTTGTACTTTGATCTCTCTTCTAGGCTCGTTATAAACTTGAGCATAAAGTACAAGACACCCCTTTTCTTTACACACACCTAAAAGATTTAGAATAGTTCTCTTCACACTTTCAACCATTGCAGAATTTTATTATGAGCAGAAAAATATCTTCATAAAAGCAATACCCTTCCAAAAAAATTTATTCAACCGTCAAAATTTCATCAGCTTCTATCAATCCTTTCTATTTTGTTAAGTTGATGTGATTTTAATTTGTTCAGAGCTCAGAAATATTATATATATATATATTTTATATAATATATATGTATGCATTTTATTTTCATTAATGTCCCTGAATTTTAAAAGATTATTCTCACTTTACTCCTTGAACTTTAAAAATTCACTTTGCGCTGTTGAGCTTTGAATTTAATCCCAATTTGACCATTTTTATCAAAAATTTAGTTAAAAACATACCCACAAAAAAGAATTAAATACAGTAATATGATCTTTTATATTTGTTTTTAATAAAAATCCTAACAGAATGGACTAAGTAAGACTATTTGTCCATAGTTAAATTCAAAGTTCAAGAGACGGAGTGAAAGTAATCTTAATTCATTGGACATGAATGAATTATATTGTATATACACATAATCCCTTTTATATGCATATAACATCCCACCGTAGAAAGCTCAAATGAAAAAACAGAGGACAACCTACCATACAACTACAGAATAACAATGATAAACAGCCTTCCAGTTTCAGAACTACATACCACCTCAGAAGTTGAAAAATGCAATAAAGAACACGATTGATAAAAAAGAAATTCTTGTCAACTATTGATTCCGATGAATCACAAACTATCAGAGTCCAATCAAGAATTCAGAGAAAAAAACACCGGGATTTCAGAGCACTCCAAATAAAACACTTGATTCATCCACTAGGACAATAGCATAAGCCAGAGACACTTTTAAGAAGAGTTCATCCATCATCAGATAAACCCATTTTAGGATGTTATGATTTAAACAACCACAGCCTTGTCAAGTCAGAAAAATGAACCCCACATTTGGCAAAAAGAAAAAAAAAAAGACTCGAGCAGAACCCACCAATCCAGCAATCTTGGACCAATTCCAGGACCAGCAGTCACAGCTCAGAATTACAGCAACTAAATTTTAAGGCCAGCTACTAAGCTGGACCTGAACAAGTAACAGCAGTAAGATATGTTTTAAGCTGTTGTGTTATATAATGCAATGCCGATTTTCATTCCTCATCACAAACACCAACAGGGTAGAAACTCTTCAAAACCTTGAACATAAATTTTTTAAAATAAAGGAACATGACTGAAAAGGCCGCACTTGACATGCCAGAGTGGAAATGCAAATGCATCTCTGCAGCGAGCAAGTATAAGCACACGATATGCAAATTAGACATATACATGTACAAATGAGCGTATACATATATGTGTGCGGTTATTATATGCAGCGAGGGTAGGCAGCAAAAGACTTGAACTAAAAGTGACGAAACAACTACAGTCAGTCTTTAGATAATTTTACTTGAATCAATTGATAAAGTGAAACAATTATCTCTATATATACAACAACGTCCAAACCGCACAACAGAGTTGCAGAGCTTAGACGGGGATAATCAAAGGGTTAGTAGTTAAGCAGGTCCGAGACTTGGTTGGACGGGTGGTATGGGACAATATCTTCATATTCGACCTCAAAAACTCCTCCACCCACCCCAAAAAATTCCCTCTTCGCAGCTCCTCCATCGTCAAAGAGGAGGTACACAAACATGGTGATCTTGACACCAATTTTGGGAACAAATGGAACATTAGATTACTACAGAGGAGCCAGCTCACTCCAACAAATTGCCGAATGAAGCGAGTGAAGTTAAATTCAGTTGTCATCATCCACAGCCCCAATGTAAGTGAGGTCTTTACGTCTCACCCGTACAGCCCCTTTCAGCCAACTAGACGCTCGAAGATTGGCATGGTCTCCACTACCTATCAAGCCACTGTTACTTGAAGATGGGCCTGATCCTGCACCGTCTTCCAGAAGCGTCCATGGGTCAATTTCTGTATCACAGTCCTGTAAGGTCAGGGGCTTAGACTTTCCCGTGTTAGTCGCTGATCGTGCCGAAGGAAACTGATTCCTCTGAGATGGGATCAAGTTTCCTGTGTAGGACCCGGGATTTGAGGTGATGGATTGAAGAGATGCATAAGCAGCATTTGGAATAGAAGGTGGCTGGCAATTGACAGAGCACCGAACAGAAGGAAGGAGTACGGGCATTGCAGTTTGAATACGCCACCGAATCATGTCAGGAAGTTGCATACGATCCAAGTCAGTCTGCATTCATAGATGAACATGCTTTAGCCAGGCAAAACGATCTTTCACTTATTTAATTAATTTATAGACTTATTCCTTTAGTTTGGTTTAATAAATTTATCACCCTTTCTAGTATTATAGCATGAGGGCTAATTATTGAAAGCAAAAGCGACACATTAATTGTTTAAAAAAAAAAAAAAGCGACGCATTAAAGTGATAGGATGACAGTGATGAACCTGCAAATTCTCTGCCAACTCGCGATCGAGTACAGAAATGTCTTTTGTGTATTCATTGGTTGACTTAGAAGTAGGCTTTGATTTCAACCAACTTGGTTGGCAAATGCTCAGTAACCCATGCAGAACCAACAACAACCGATCAAAGAGACTTCCACCTGATAAATCTGAAATGACAGTGGATGTGGCTTCCGTCGAAGATTCCACCTCCGTCTTGGACAAATAATGTTGAATAGGAACTAAAGAAAGATCTACATCCTCGTGCACAATGCGATTTCCTAAAAGACGAAGTATTACAGAAGCAAGTGTATGTCTCATGTTCCTCCCTGATGGCTCCCTAACATATACAAGAAACAAAATCTTCAATGCGGTCATATAAATTTACCAGGAATCATCGGTGCTCTGATCTATGAAGGAAAGTAAATATTAAACTCAATTAGCAACTCCAACTACTATTATGTAAAGTTATAGATAACAAAGCTTGGGTTAAAATACTGCAGGCACTTGTAAAGTAAATTGAAGTCAGACTTATGTCAAAAATAGTTGAAATCAAACTAAATAGCAGTTAAGACTGGAAAAAACAAAAACCAAAAACAAAACAGAACAAAAAAAAAAAACTGCATAATTACCCATCTGCACAAATCACGGGAAGCATTCTCAGGAGTAATTGCAATCGCAGCAATATTGAAGCTCGCAAAGCAGCAGGAGAAGGCGGAGCAGAATCTGCTGCACTTGTTGCTGCTCGTCTAGCTAATCCAGGACTCCCGCCCTTAACAACCTTGCGATTACTTCCTTTGATTGCTGGACCCTCAATTCCAGAAGTAGCTGGTCCAGCTTGCTTATCCGTCCCACGTGCAACTGCGTTAACATGTTGCTCAATATTATTTAACTGTTTGATCAGGTCACTAGCAAAGGTTTTGCGGGAGTCATCGGAGCTCTGATCTATACAAGGAAGAAGTAAGTCAACAAGAGCCCTCTCAGTCACATGCTGCTTTCTAGCATTGAAGCTCTCGTGGTCTAATGTTTGAACGGACCCTTTTCTACATCTTTTCAAAACTGTTCCCTCTTCAACAACTTCTCCTTCTTCAAGGGAGGTAGAGTCAAATTTCTTTTTGTCCCCGCTTATCACTGGGTGAGTACCAGAATTAAACCAGCCCCAAGGCTTCCAAAAAGGGGCCTTAGTTGGAAAACCACCATTCTCAGCAATATTAATAAGCCGCTGTCTAATAGTTTTCCGTCCCAAAAGAACATCAGGACCACCAAGGAACCACTTAGCCTGCATCAACACAGAATCCTCCAGTGACCTACCAAAAAGATGAACCACATCCGAGAAAAGGGATGCGGCATCAGGTCTAACCAACAACCTTGTGAGGATGATTTGAATGAAATTGTTCTCATTGTCAGAGACAGCAGGCTTTCCATGACTAGGTGATAAAGAGCGTATGGCATCCGATAGGGATATTTCAGGGTTCTTCAGCTTTTCAATGAGGGTTTGCTCATTCAAAAGAAGCCGAAGCTCTATCCACTGCCAATGGAACTTTGCAGGTTGAAGGGTATCCAAAACATGCACAAGCTTATTCACCATCTTTGTTTCCGTCTCTGCAAATTGGGATTTGGATTCACCCTGTCCAGTGACCCGATTTACATCTTCTGGCATCTTACAATCAATGACAGCATTCAAGAAAAGCCTCGCTCGTAGAGGAACAAAGGCTTTGGATTTTAAATGCAAGTCAGAACCACCCAACTCTAGCATTGCTGCAAATTCAGCATCACTACCATCTGCAGCTACAAGATCATAAAACCCCTGACTGTCTCGCAGACAAGCATCTCGAAAAGGTAAGTGCTTTATGGCATCACTAAAAGCCACCGTTAAAGACTGATATAGCTGATTAATATCTTCACGGATTGAAAGGCTTGCACTCAGAATGAAGGGCCGCCATATGACAAATGAAAATATTGAATAGGCAGGAGGAAATACTAAGAGAACAGGAAGCATTCTCTGCATCCTTGAAAGAGCTACAACGGATGGTTCACCCAAGAGTTCCACAACCAATCCTTCGGATACTGTTCTGCAGTTACCAACAAGCAGCCTAAACCAATGAACATTAACTTCAATTAAGTTGTCCATCTTATAAGCCCCAATTGAACGGGAACTACCATTAGAACTGGATCTTGTACTCCTGACAAACTGAATTACATCCAATCCCTCCTTCAATCTGAACACAGTTACCATTCTCTCCAGGCTAGTAACCCCATGGACCACAGCTCCAACAATAAGTGCAGAAACAGCAGCAGCAAATTTCGTTGCTCTCGTGGGCAATACTCTTGTGAAATTGTTTACGCTTTCATTAGACATGCCACTGTTAGAATCATAGGAATCGGGAGATAATTGAAACTGACTTCGAGATCCCTTTCCAGGAGCAAAGACACCAGCAAGGGCCGACGTAGCTTCAACTGCAAGGGCTACCTCAAATACACGAGTTTGGCGCTCTCCGAGAGCTTCCTTAAGTAGGTATAGGCAACTTATATGGACACGCAAAATACGTCTAGCAACGTTCAAAGGTTCTGCAGCAGATGGAAAATTTGGGTAGCCACTTCCTGCTCTAAAGTCGGGCAATTTTACAATACTAGGCCCGACATTACCAACAATGGCAGAAACTGCAGAAGACACCAATGATGGGTCCCCTTCTTGAGCAGCACCACCAGTCTGCCTGATACAGTCCATTAGGTCCGAAATTACTTTTTGAGCTACCTGATATCCATCATCCCACTTTTCTGCAACAGGGCCCTTAGGCGTCCCAGAACCAAAGACCTTTCTCTCTTTGCCAAAGAAATACTGAAGAACGTCCTCAGAGTTTAAATTTCGTTGCACTATCTCTTTCATGTTTGCACCCACTCTAGATAAACGGCCACCACTCATTTTCTGACGGAAAAAATCATCAAGATCTTCAACTCCGGTAGGCACTCCAAGTGGAAAATTTAGCTCTCCATCCCCTGAACGTCCAGATTCAAGTTCAGAAACAAGTCTCTTGTCACTTGTTGCCTTAAAATTCTTCTCCCATTCAACCACACTGACCACATTGCCATATCTTTTCGACAAATATCGAGCATAGACCAAGGCTGATGAACCCAAAACTCTACCATTGGAGGCCATGACCGATGCAGCACGATGCATAGCGGCTGACAATGCTTCTGGAATAAGATCTTGTGCAACAAGTATGTTCTCATACCTGAACCAAATTCATAGTTAGAAATTTACGTGATCCAGAATGAAATGGTCAACCAGTACTACTTTTCACATGATATGGCTTAACATATTTCTTCCTTTTGTCAATTATAGCAAAACAAAATCAGAATTGGCGCAAGAAATATAAAAGCAAAGGTTAAGACCATTATACACACTTCAATGTACATGCTATATAAGAGTATCAAGAAGAGTTTGAAATAACAACAACGAGAATCACAAAAACAGCATCAAACACCAAAAACCCGGAAACCAAGAAAAAAAGGAGAAATTCATTCGAAAGTACAGCAGCGAACACCAAGTAGAATCAAAATCACAAAAAACAAATTGCCAAAGCAACAAAAACAAGCATGTTTGCTAAATTTAATTAGATGGAAATAAAGTGGAAAATAAGTGGTCACCTAGTGATTTCAAAGGAAGAAAAGAAAAGAAATCCAAAGAATGATTGAAATGTAAAGGAAAATACAAAGAGAGACTGCAGCATCAACAAATGCACTTTAATGGTCATATCTATCAATGTCCCTTCGATGAACGAGAGCATCCAAATAGACCCACTTCTCATGTTAGTAATTGGAAAAACAGCACAAGTTGGTCACTTATACAAGTGGATAGATAGATAGTTTTTATGCAACCAAAACATAAAAAAGATGAAATGTATAAAGACATTGCTTTTCACCTCCGAAGGGATGATACCAAAAATGCCTCTCCCACTTCACACACTTGGCTTTCCATATTTCTTGGCATTAATAGACTGCTCCTCCCCCCATGGATTGTAGAACTGGGGCTACCAAGCACCTTTGGCATTAGCCAAAGGACAAATTTGACAGCCAACACCAGATCATTTGAAACATCCATCAGATAGAGTATAGCAGATAGCTCATCCTCACCAAGCTTCCAACGTTTTCCATTCCGGTCATCAACAGAAGTGTAAGCCCTTCCCATTTGTCCAACCTTGGCGATCATTTTCTCAGTCTCTTCAACAACCTGCCTAATAACAGTCATCAACCAAACTGAAATGGTCCTCTTCTCTACAAACCGCAGTCGCTTTAATTCTTTTCCAATTGAAACAACATCTAAGCAATGGTTTGCTCTGATCCCATCTGTGGATTTCGAAGTTTCCCCATCTATTCCAGTTCTATGATGAGGGCAGCTTACTTTATTATCACAAACGTGACTTGTAGAAGCTCCCTGGCTACCCTCAATCCTAGCAGCTTGTAGTTGAGCGAGACTTTGAGTCTTCCGGACTATCTTCTGCCTATTCTTGGAGACCTGCTTATTTGACTTTAACGGCGGATCAACCTTCAAAGACTCTGACGACTTGGATCCCTTCTTCACCCACCAGTTATCTTCATCATCTGATAGTGTCGGCGAATGTCCTTGGAGGCCTAAGCTTCTTTCCTCGCCCAGTTTCTGTCTCTTTGCTCTTTTACATTCTTCACACCCAGGGGTGCCTTCTCCCATTTCCATCTTGTTAAAGAGTAAAGCAGACGACCTCTTACCATTCAGCTGCATTTCATCCAGCCCTGAATCTGCGGATTTCGACAAAGTGTTGGGGAGCTGCAACAGTACTGAGATTGCTTCCTTTAGTTCATCAATATCAACTTCATTTTTCACATTTTTTCCAGAAATTGTATCTGTTGACAACTGATTAGACTTCCATCGATCAACTGGAGCTGATGAAGCACCATCCTTGCCAGAGGTTGGATAAACTGTCTGCTTTTGAGCCAACATGCGCGTTTTGTTCAATTTAATATTTAGATTGCAGAGAAGCCCACTGAGTACTAGTCTGCGTTCATTTGAGTAAACATGCATGGCCTCAAAAAGTTGTGAACCTTCAGCAAACCCAGCCTCCAGCAATGCGTCACGCACAAAAAGCCCAGGCAACTGTTTCAAGATCCTATGGTGCCTCTTTCGCCTGTCAGCATCAACCGTGGACCCATTTATTTCCATGATTCCACTAACCATCAGCTGCCTCACATAAGCAGGAGGGTAAAAGATTCCAGCACGGATCAGTTCCACTATGAGTAGCTGAAGACTCTGAAAGCCATCCCCTTTGCATGTTTCATGCTGATCAATCCAACATACTACGATATCATGTAAAGGTCCTGGGCTCTCAAAAATACAAAACGCCTTCATACTATGTTGATCCACAATTTTCAGATTGCTTTTAGAGTCGTATGAATCTCCCACGGATGTTCTTGCAAAAAAACTGTTTTGACCGGAAAACTTTGTCACAGAATTAACTCCAAAGGAGTTGTTGCTCTTGATTCTACGTGAATTTCGCAAACCTTCTATCTTCAGCTTCAAAATTCGAATTGCTATATAGACTTGAGAAAAATCTTTTCGTCCTGTGAATTTTAGCTCATCAGGTGGGGCAGTCCGAAAATCCCTGAAATCACATGTTGCCCACTCACAGAGTAAAAACACAGAGCAAACAAATGGCAAGCTGACAGTCCCAATTAACTTCAATGATGATCTTAAGCAAGGACTGACTTCTGCAATCCAGTGCTCATTGACAGCTCCTTCATAAAAATCTTCGAAGAGGAATTTGTAAGCTCCTCTGATATCTCCCTGTACACGAGATCTATCCAAAGCCTCTACAACTTTAGCCACACTATGACCTGCATAGCCTGGACGTGCAGCTTTTGCTAGATTATCAGCACGTTTCTGAATAGATGAAATAACATAGTCGAGGGCTAGGGACTGGTATTGGGCATCAAGACCTCTACTTCTAAATGGAGATAAAATTCCTGATGAACCAATTTTTACGTTTCTGACATCCTCAGAAGATGACTTTGATAAACTTCCATCAACTACAACATGAGAGACTACACAAGGTGGCAACGGAAAGCAATCCAAAGCTACAAACGTATCAGGCACAGCAACTATTAAATATCGAAGCATCTCTACCAATGCAGAGGTTGTGTATGCCTTCCGAGAATTATCTACAAGATCCGATCTACCAGGAGAAGGTTCACTTATGAAACGAACAGCTATTCCCACAAGACTGCGCACATATATTTGGGATAGAACTACAGTTTCCAAAACACCATATATGATGGGTAATAGCAACTGCACAATCTCAATAGATTCTTTATCCTGACAGAAGTATGAAAGAAATTTATCAGAACCAGAAAAAACGACAACTTTCTACAGAACATTAAAATCACCTTTTCAAATAGAACAACTAGTTTAAATAAGAGAGACAAAAATAATACCTGGAGTTGACGGAGAACCCAGTCAATTATAAGAGAAGGCAGAATTAGTCCTTCAGCATAATGCCATTGGAAGAGGCGCACCATGTACCACCATCTAAAATGCAGAGAAGAATCTTCAATGTCAAGTCCAGTTGATACTGGTTCACCCCTTTGGTGTACAGACCCGGGATACAGAATCTGTGGTGATCGATCTCTGCTGTGTGCCGTAGAATGAGAATTATTCTTTGCAAAAAACTCATCAAGAAGGTGCTGCAAGTATTCAATAACATCTCTTGTCCACGACTCTGTGCGGGACAACTGAGCTTTATCAGATATCCCAGAAGAAATATTTCCAGAACCAGGTCGAACCTGCAAAATGCAGGAACCATTACTCACTGCCTTCCAATATCAGAAGTAGTGAAAAGTAAATAAGTAAGAAAATCTAGAAACCCAAAAAAAAAAAAAGGCATACCTGATTAAGATAAGTAACTTTGATAAACCAGGTCGCTCTAAGCAAGGGAACATTATTCCTTATAATAACCTCAAAAAGGGATCTTTTTTTATAACCATGAGGAACATGATCGGCCAAGGAACGTAATCGCTTGTGTTGTTGTGATAAACCCTGGAATTCAAAAAGAAATTTGAAGATTGACTTTATTAAATAAGAAAAACCAAATCGACTTCTCAAGTCATGATTTCTACAACAGATTATTTAATCAAAAAAATTTTAAATGCATACAAGTCCCAAGCCAAACATGGCTAATTAAGCTCAGGTGGTCCGTCAACCAGACTTATGGCCTTTTGATGCTTAAGGTTTTTAATAGCACATTTCAGTTCAAGCAATTTCAAGTCTTTACCATCCGATGGCTGGACATCCAATCATTCAACACCAGCCATTTTCTAAATGATCTTTCCATTAATCTTATCACAGTTTACATCTTGACAATTCAAATAGGCATGCAACTAAAATAGAAAATCATCCTGAGTCTGTCAAAGATAATCAGTCGCTCAAAGACTTGTGTCAATTTCTGTAAAGCAATGTAGATAACCAGTCATCCTGAATTCATGATACCCCTATAACGTTAAGAACTTTGTAATTCATCACAAGGACATTGCACTAAATGCTTCCGGCTTGACAAGACTCAAGAATCAACAATTATTTCCTTTTTAACACTCGAAAAAAATTCTAGTGCATAAAATAGGCATCTAATGATCCAGTGCACTTCTGTTTTTCAAATATACAATCATCTTGGGAGAATTCTCATACAGATAATTTTTTGATTAAACTATAGAAAGTTATTATTGACTTGAATTTATATACATATGGATACATACAAATATATACATATATTTATATGTTTTGCCACCTGTCAAAATTGACAGTCTTACCTCAATCCATTTCTTACGGAAGTCTTCACCACATGGCCTTAACTCAGGAAAAACACCTGGCTTAGTTAATTGTAGATCAGCAAGAGGTACACCATAAACTTGACCGGCCTGCCAAGTTAAAAATAAAATTCAGAATTCTTATGATGAGATGTCAATTCTGTAGTAACCTAATAATCATGTGAATTGAAATATATTGCAAAACGATCAACAAATAAACCATACGTGTCATGCAAAAAATTTAGTACTTGAACGAATTTACAAGTGAAAAAATATATTTAAAGATAAAAGAAAATTCCATGAACATGAGAAACTTTCAACGAAGAATAGAAGCATCACCTTTCGCTTTTGAGCTCGAGATTCATTTATAGCCCTAAGGCATTTCCTGATAGCCTGCAAAAACGACGACAACTCAAATAAATGTGATATATCATGTATCTTATATATTTATCCCGACAAGTTTGAAAAACAAGACTCGCACAACTTAGGCGAAAAGGAAAAACACTGATCATAATTCGGCAAAATGGTGATTTACCTCCTTGCACTTGAAGACAGTAGGCTTGCTAAAATTTGGAGCCTGAGTAAGTGATATCTCTCTAGCTTCCTAAAGCATTCAGCAAGTAAGACCAAGTCAACTATTTATGAGGGTTAAGGCACTAACCTTGAAGCAGCTGATCTAATAAAAATTTATATATAAACTCTATTAATACATAAATTAATGGAAAAAAAAAAACCATGAAAAGGCTGTGAAAATGTATTCACTGCTGGACAGTGAATATTAAACACTAACAAAGTTACTAGAATTTATACTATACTCTTTTCTTTTCTTTTTTATTTCCTCTTTTTTTTTTTTTTTTTGGGGCCGGGGGTGGGGTGGTGGGCAGGCGCTAAATTTAGTAAGAGTTTTACATTTTTACTAGAGAAACATGTTACATCTTTTACTTGATGCCATGAAAATTAATAAGCGCAGAACCATTGTAAAAAAGCTGCTGAATACTACATCCAAACTAAGAAGATTCCAAAAGCAAACAAAAACTCTTCATAATGAGGTGCTTTGGCTAGTACGCCCCTAGAATTAAGCCAAATAAAAAAAGTCTACCTCAAGCCCTTCAATAGTCTCCCTGTATCCCGCTTGCACATATTCTTTTGTAAGCGTCTCTTCTGGGCAATTTGGAGTTTGTGGATGAAAGTCAGGTGGACCAAGTCTAACATTTCACAATAAATAACAATGTTAAAAGTGAGATAAGAACCATATTCCCTATATGTACCAATAAAGAAAAAAATATACCGGGAAGTAAGACAACTTCTCTATCTTAACTAGCTCAGTGTTAAAAGACAATTATGCTTTTAAGGTCTCAAGAAATAAAATACAGACTAAATAAAAAGGCATCCAAAATAAGATGCATGCCTGTTTACCAAACATTCTAACTTTCAAACACTACGACAAAAGGCAGTACTAAGCTTTTAGCAAGATTACCTTGGATTAAGAGGTTCTTTGTCACACTTCAACTTGTAAGGTGTTAACAGAGGTTGCCGCCTGGAAATTACAAGTCAGTCAAATACTTTGGGGGACAAAATCTGCACTTTATGACAAACAGCTTAACAGCTCTTTCTGAAGGTATCAGTTATTATATACTATTATATGAAGAAACTTAGTATGAGCGCATATGGGACAAAACATGAGAAACATGCATAAAACAAGAAATAAAAATATTGGAGTCACAGTTAAGCAAACTTAAGCAGTAGAAAAGTAAATTTTGTTTCCGATATTTCATCAAATATCATCAACTAAGTGTGTTTGAAAAATCTTGGAGAACAAAAATCATTTAGTTTGGAAACTTTGAGGGAAAAGATAGAAAATAATAAATTGGAGGCAACAGTCTGATGACACATGCCCATGACTGATAAAGTAAAGAGGTCATACTCAAAACAATGTTCACAGACCTTTTCTTTTCCCTTTATTTTTCAGGGGGAAAGATTTGTTCCACATGGAGGATTTAAAAAATAATAATAAATAAATAAATAAATAAAAAAACAACAACAACTCATTTTGGAATACATTTACCTAGAATTCAGGGAGTAGTTAGCTGGCAAGGAAGATGAATCAGCTCGGGAAGTATCCCTAGCCGATGTCCCCCCAATAGAACTGTTATTAACTGCACTAGTGCAGCCAGCACCATGATACCTTTGCATTTCTCCCAACTATCATCGGCATACTGCCCCCAGCATTGAACTTCTATTAGAAGCTGCAAAAACTAAACTGCATTTGAGGAAACACAGTTCCATTAGCTTTGACCAGATATAACTAGACAAAGAATATTACAAACCGAACTACTTTAAAAACGAGTTCAGAAATTACGGATCACATTAAATTTTACTGAAAAATCAGACGCATGATTTCTGGTATATAATAAAAGCATTAGCAACTTCAGTCAATAGCCACATGCCAGCTTAGGACTGCATCTATCTCGATATAGCTGGATTACATCAAAATGAAATCGATAAGGTAGATTTATTGAAGAAATGCACAAGAAATAAACTATAACTCAGGTTTCCAGTTTATTAACTGAAAAATCACATGGTTGGTAAAATACTCGGATAAATGGAAATCATAGAGCAAAAACCCAAATTTCCTTTCAACTAAAACTCTGAAAATCTAAAAACTACAACTCAAACGCAAAAACTTTTTCTCGTTGTCTTCATTAAACTATCTCATTTACTTGGTAAAATACCAAAGTTTCTTTATAAGAAACCTAACCACTTTAGGAACAATACAGCCGCATAATGAAGTTAACTTTATACATGCATAGTCATTTTATGTATTGTAAAATCATAAATTAGGTAGCTTGAAGCTCACTAGAATTAAGAATTTGGAAATATATATATATATGTGTGTGTGTGTGTGTGATATACAGATGAACCTACAAGAATTTGTTAAGTGCCAAAAACGATATACAAATACACTTTTAGGACTCTACATTAACCTTAAGATGCAAAATGAATACTAACACACAAATTTCATTATGTGAAACAATGAAACAAGTATTAAATCTTTTTCACCAAAAAAGAAAAAAGAAAAAAAAAAGTATTAAATCTTGTTCAGCTTTGAAAAACATGTCTTAATTTCCAGCCAAATCAATTTGATCTAAAACAGATACTCAAAACCCATTTCAAAAAGATCCAAAATTTGAACTTTTTCCCACCAAAACTAGCTGCCCAAGTAGCTAAAATCAGTTGAAACCCCAAAAAAGAAAAATCAGGAAAGGAACCAGACCACCCAAAAAAAAAAAAATCCAGCCAAATACGCCATGGAGCAGAAGATTCCGTAATAAACTAAAATCGAACAGCAAATCGACGGCGCGAATCATCGAATCGAATACGGAAAATTGAAGAACAAACCGTAGCTAGGGTTTCAAACGAATTCGGGAGCGAGCATCCCGGCACGACAAAAGGCGAGCTAAGACGGAGCTTCAGATTGCGTTTTGAGCAGAAACCGAAGCTAGGGTTTTGATTTCAACCTGCCAAAAAAAGAGAAAAAGAGTTCTGCGGAAAGGGGAAAAGGCAAGAACTTGGGTGAAATGGGAGGAGAAAAGGGCTCAGATTACAACTGCGAGAGAGATAGAGAGAGAGAGAGATTTGGGATTTGAAGAGAGAGAAAGTAGAATTGGGGAAGAAGAAGAAGGGTCTCGGGGTTTGGGCTTTGACTCTTTTTAAGCTTTGGTTGATGATGATGACGACGACGACGATGCCAGCTTCCTGTTTGTGTTGCTTCCTTTGCTTCCTTTCTTTCGTGTTGTTATTATTTTTCTTCTTTTTTTTTTTTAATTAGTCTTTCAAGTTATTATTATTAGGAAAACAAAAAAAAACAAAAAACCTTTGTTAGCTCTAGTTGAGTTAATTGGGGGTCCATTACTATATAAAAATTAAACAGTAAATTCAAATATTTAAAATCTAAATAGTAAGTTCACATTTTTCTAAAAATGTTACTCGATAGGTGAGAAAAAGTGACTGTGATATGCTTGAGCTGTAATTAAAATTTTTATGACATAATAAAAATGAACAGAACATGCAAAAAGAATGAATTAATTTTTTTTTTACTTCAAAAAGAGCATAAATTAATATTAGTCAAGTCCCAATCTTTTGCAAAGGAATAATCACCAAGGTTTTGTCCCTGAACAAGTCCCAATCTTTTATCATTTCAAATTTGAGAAGTATGTGGGCCTTGAATTCATACAATTATCGATAACGTATTTATAAAATCGCAAAAACCAATGCAAAAATATGGTTATACTTGGATCAGAATCTTATTAAAAAAAAATGTTCTAATTTTATAAATATCAATTTATGTGTTATATTTTCATTGGTGAATACAATCAACCAATGTGGTAATATTTGAAATACTTATCAATAAGATAACGACAACATATATATCACATATATTGGTATTTAAAAGTTTTGAATTAGAATTGATATCTCTAATAATTTTTCCTTATAAAAAAAATTATCAAAAACGTATTGCACATTGCAAACTGACATTAATTAGAAAGAGTATTTCTCTCAAAAAAAAAAAAAAAAAAAAAAAAAAGAACAAGCGTGAGAGATGATGGATTTTTAAAATTCAAACGTACTGCACAATGCAAACTAGCATAAACTGGGAAAGTATTTCTCTCAAAAGGAGAACAAACATCAAAGGTGATGGATCTTAAATCTAAATTGCATGGAGTTTGGAATCTATCATCCCATTGAAAAATAATTTCGCTTGACAAAGGTTTTTGTCAGCTCCGATTTTCTTCTTTCGAAGAGCAATCTAGGATTTTCACTATTTAGACTATCTGTTTTCCCTAATGTGTTTATAGCCGATATTTTGTCTACCGATGCGAATAATGATTTAGGTTGGGATTTGGGGTTTAGGAGAGAGCTCAATAATAGGGAGATGGAAGAGATGCAATCTTTGCTGTTAAGGATCCATTCTTTCTCACAAAATGGGTCGAGGCCGGATCGTAGGGTATGGGTGTGTGATTCATCAGGATTTACTTGCAAGTCCTTTTTTCTTTCGTTAGTGGTTAACCCCGAAATACCAAAGTTTGAACCCTTTAGCTTCATATGGAAATCTAGTGTTCTCTACAGAGTCAAAGTATTTGCATGGCAGGTATTTCATGGTAAGACATTTGTGACATGGTCCAGACGAGAAATCCTCATTCAGCATTGTCTCCGTCTTGGTGTATTCTATGCAGGAACAACGGCGAAACATTAGATCACTTGTTGCTTCATTGTGAAGTGGTGAGTGCCATATGGAAAATATTGCTAAAGGAAGCGGGATTCTTGTGGGTCTTTCCGGCGCATTGTCAATCATTGATGGTGGAAGATATGGTGGGGTTGGGGTCCAATAAAAAAGCAAAAATCTGTGGAGATGTATGGTGCTATCTTTATCATGGACCATTTGGATGAAGAGAAATTCTAGGATTTTTGAGGAAAGAAGTATGGAATTGATTGACATTTTTGAAAAGGCTAAATACTTAGCTTCCATATGGGCTTCAACAGACAGAGTTTAAGGGTTTTCCATTCTCCTTGATCATTTTAAATTGGATGGGTGTACTTGGTAGATAGTGGGTTGATGAGGATTAGAATTGTTTAGAGTTTGTATGGTTTACTTTTTATTTTCTGTTGTCTCTCTTCTGTTGAGGATTCCTCATCCTCTTTCCTTGTAATTGATTTATAATCAATGAAAAGGCTCTTTCTTATCAAAAATAAATATAAAAAAAATTTGCAACTTGCATTTCTAGCTTACACTTGGTTCTAGTATTGACTAGTTTCATTTCAGCTCTAAAAACACTTCCAGAAAATATTGATGCTCGATTGACCTTGGCTTCCCTCCTTGTTGAGGAAAGTAAAGATGATGAAGCTACTTCATTGTTATCTCCTCCAATCAATTTAGGTATCTTTTGCTTTCAAACATTTGTAGTTCTTTCTGTTTCTTTTTCAAACGATGAATATTCATCTGTTGATACATTGTCTTGTGGCTCATATATGCAGATGTTACTCATCAACATTCTCATAAATCTAAACCGTGGTGGCTTAATAGAAGAGTAAAGCTAAAGATTGGCTATATATACAGAGCTAAAGGGATGCTTGAGGATTTTGTGGATGCAATTTTTCCTCTGGTTCGTGAGTCATTATATTGCTGTGAATCTCAAAAACAAAAGGTGATTATGAGGACATCTCAAGATTTTTAACTTATGCTCTTTATGTTCTCTCTATTGCTCGCTGATATAGTACTTTTGAAAGGAGGGTGCCCGAGAATGAGGTTCTCTCTGCATATCCCATAACTGAAATTCGTGACCCCATTCCGTGTAGCTATTCCCTGAGATGTACACTTCCATGGGTGTCTAAAGGAGCCTCCCATTACCACATTGTAGTCTCATCCATTAGGATCCAACCCTTGCTGCCGTAATAATTGAATCCCATAAGGTCTCCTGATCTGAAGAAAAATTTCAAGAGCACTTTCCAACTGAAGCTGCACTCTACTTTTGTTCTTAGTTTTTTGGTTCAAACTTCCTTGTTCTTATTATCACCGATCATTTGGTGGGATAATAAGGCTGCCCATTCTCGTCAATAAGATCTTGGGTTCAAGTCAAGTCCATTGTGGCTTGTAGGGTATATGGACAATCCACTTAATAGATTTTGTTTCGCCGTGGTTTTCTGGGTTCCTATAATCTTTTCTAATTTAAACAAAAAAAGAAAAATCTACTTTGTTTTTCTGGATTTGTTTCATTTTTTCTTTGCTTCTTTCTCGAGAATCTCTCTATATTCTTATTTTAGTACAGACAATAGTAGCCCATAATGGTGCAATCATCTGCATCCCAATTGTTGGTCTTCAAGAAACAACCCCATTTCTTCCCAACCAGATACCCATATAAATCACGGTGCCTTGTGTTCCCTTCCTTGCTGTCTTTCGTGCAGCAGGCTATCACCTCTCATCTAAGTCATCTTTCCTTTTAACTGTGAAAGCTAAAGTGAAGAAATTGTTTCTTTGCCAACCTATCATCAATTTTAGTGCGGAATCATTTCAGGAGTGGAGTGAAAAGTGCTCTTTGTATTTCAAATTTCCAAGGAATCTGATTGATGAGGAGTTGTTGGAGTTTTCAGAGTTGATTTCTTTATTGGCGGGGTTGCGAATTTGGGGTGGGGTTCAGGATAGGAGTGTTTGATAATCTAGGTCTCATTTCTTCCAAATATCGCTTCTCCTTTTTGAAGAGAAAAAAGAGAATTCGTATTTCTCATTAATTCGAATAATGAACATACATGTCTACATATACTATTCTAGGAAGAAAAGAGAATGGGAAACTACCCAAATTAGGCTACGATACAAATCCCATAATTAAAGGGAAAGAAATAATTTCCTATCTAAATATATACAATCCGATTTGTTTCCTAAACTTAGGCTATGACAGCTGTACAATTCAACACTCCCCCTCAAGCTGGAGAATAGATATCTTCCATTCCCAGCTTGGAAATAACTTCATGAAATGTTGCACTACTGAGTCCCTTAGTCAAAACATCTGCTAGCTGACTCCCTGATGGCACATAAGACATGCAGATCAGGCCTTCTTCCAGTTTTTCCTTGATGAAGTGTCTGTCAACCTCGATATGCTTTGTCCTATCGTGTTGTATTGGATTATGAGCAATGTTTATTGCTGACTTGTTGTCACAATACAGTTTCATAGGACCTACCCATTTAATTCTGAGGTCATCTAGGATAATCTTCAGCCACAATAATTCACACACTCCTTGGGCCATTGCCCTAAACTCAGATTCAGCGCTAGACCTTGCTACCACATTCTGCTTTTTACTCCTCCACGTTACTAAGTTTCCACCAAGAAATGTGCAATAACCAGATGTTGATCTCCTGTCTAATGATGAACCGGCATAGTCTGCATCTGTATAGGCTTCCAATGTGAGTTCATTGTCCCTTCTGAAAAGAACTCCTTTTCCAGGACTACCTTTCAAGTAGTGTAGTACCCGATGGACAGCTTGTAGGTGTGATTCTCTTGGATCATGCATGAACTGACTAATCACACTTACCGAGTATGCAATGTCTGGTCGAGTATGAGCCAAGTAGATGAGTTTTCCAACCAATCTCTGATACATCTCCTTATCAACAGCTGGTTCCTCCTTCGCATCTCCTAACTTCTGATTCGGTTCCATAGGTGTAGCTACTGGGTTACAGCCAAGCTTCCCTATTTCCTTCAAAAGATCTGTCACATACTTTTGTTGTGAGATAAAAATTCCCTGTCTTGAGTATGAAACTTCAATACCAAGGAAATACTTCAGTCTTCCAAGCTCCTTTATCTCAAACTCCTTCATTAAACACTGTTTCAAATCCTGTTTCTCCTTTTCATCATTTCCTGTGACAATAATATCATCAACATATACTAGGAGGGCTGTCACTCCCCCTGTGGCCGAATACTTGATGAAGAGAGTATGATCTCCTTGACTCTGTTTGTAACCTGTTGCTTTCATTACTTTAGCAAATTTCCCAAACCAGTCTCTAGGTGATTGTTTCAATCCATATAGAGCCTTCTTCAATCTACACGCCTTGTTAGCTGTCTCCTTTCCTCCAAAGCCTTGTGGGATGCTCATATAAATTTCTTCCTCCAAATCCCCATGCAAGAAAGCATTCTTCACATCAAACTGTTGAAGCTGCCAATTGAAATGAGCTGCCAGAGATAACAAAATCCTCACGGTGTTCATCTTTGCCACATGAGCAAATGTCTCCTGATAATCAACGCCATAAGTCTGAGTATAACCCTTAGCAACTAACCTCGCTTTATACCTCTCAAGAGAGCCATCAGCCTTGTATTTCAAAGCAAAGACCCATTTGCACCCCACCAGATTCTTTCCTTTTGGTATATCCACAATCTCCCATGTTTTGTTTTTTTCCAATGCATCCATTTCTTCTCTCATAGCATTCCTCCATTCCTTTTTAGACAATGCCTCAGATAAAGTGTTTGGAACAGAAATAGTGTGCAGACTCACAATAAAGTTACTATAAAGTGGTGAAAAACGCTTAAGGGACACATAGTGAGACAAAGGGTATAAAGGACATTTGGTGCACTGTCTGGTACCTTTTCTAACAGCAATAGGGAGGTCAAGATCCTGTTTTGGTGTTTCAACAGATTGTACATGCAAATAAGAGTCAGAACTTACCATATCTTCATTAGCAGGACTCGGGTTATCAGCTTGAACTTGTGTCAGGTCTGGAACAGCTGGTTTTCTTGAATACACCAGAGGAAATCTCACAGAATCATAAATACGGACTGACGCTGGAGTATGGACTGGTTTGGGAGAAGACAAAGGTTCGGTTTCTATTTCTGGGGCTGACACAGGCTCGGCTGGCACAGTTTCTGGGTTGGCTGACACAGGTTCGGCAGTTTCTGGGTTGGCTGACACATTGGAGGACAGATCAAGAGGCCCAAAAAAATCACAGTCTTTGTCTTCTGTACGTGAGAGCTCCCCCTGAAGATAAGACTGTGAGAAAAATGGCTTATTTTCAGCAAATGTGACATCAGCTGACAGATAAAATTTCCTAGAGGGAAAATGATAGCATTTGTACCCTTTTTGTGTAGATGAGTAGCCAAGAAACACACATTTAATTGCTCGGGGATCTAACTTTCCTCTATTGTGATTGTGAACATGGACAAAGGAAGTACAACCAAAGACACGAGGTATGAGACCATTTGAAGTTCTAACATGTGGATAGAATTTTGCAAGATTTTCCATGGGAGTTGTGTAATCTAATGTTCGTGAGGGTAGTCTATTGATCATGTATGTGGCAGTAAGGACAGCCTCCCCCCAATAAGATTTAGGAACATTCCCTTGGAATAACAATGCCCGAGTGGTATTAAGTAAATGGCCATTTTTCTTCTCGGCAACCCCATTTTGTTGTGGTGTGCTTACACATGATGATTCATGTATAATACCTTCTTTTTGGAAGTAGGGTGTCAAGATTTGGTTGAAATAATCTCTTGCATTATCAGACCTAAACCCTTTAAATTTTACCCCAAACTGGTTTTGAATCATGGAATGAAAATTAGGGATAACACGACTTACATCAGATTTGTGTTTGAGCAAAAATATCCATGTCACCCTAGTACAATCATCAATTAGAGAAACAAACCATCTAGACCCCGAAATATTTGGAACTGTGGAAGGCCCCCAAATGTCACTGTGAATCAATTCAAAAGGATGCAAACTTCTTTTATTACTAATGGGAAAGGATACACGAGTGTGTTTTGCAATCTCACAAACATCACATTGAAAATCTGTAATGTTCAAGCCTTTAAACAAAGAGGGAAACATGACATTCAAGACTCTAAACGATGGATGACCAAAACGAAAATGATGAAGCCAAATGGCTTCTTTATTTGAAGAACTAAGAAAAGACAATGGAAAATTATTCATGACTCTTTTTGAAGTACTCGATGTTTCAAGATAGTAGAGCCCATTCCTTTCCTTAGCAAGTCCAATCTTCCTCCCCGAATCTTGATCCTGAAAAACACAGCAAGTGGGATGGAAAATTGCATAGCATCTTAGGTCTTTTGTGAGTTTTTTAATTGAAACAAGATTTGCTGACAATTTTGGGACATGAAGAACATCTTTAAGAACAAGAGATGGTGCTATTTGGATATCTCCTAATCCTGCAACTGTAGCCAGGGAACCATTTGCAACAATAATTTTTCTACTACTAGGACACGGAGTATAAGAACTAAAAAATTGTGAGGTGTGAGTCATATGATCTGTTGCTCCTGAGTCAACTATCCAGGAGTTGGTCAAGCACTTATCTGAGACATGTAATTCAAAAGAGAATGAAGACTTACCTGAGAGTGCCAATGAACATGCACTAGAAGGCTTGTCAAGAGAACCAATCAAGCCCCTTAGTTTCTCGACCTCTTCACTGTTGAGTCCTCCTTTGTTTTGTTCCTCACCATGGTTGGTTTGTTCTGCCATGTGTGCCTGAGATTGAGATTGAAATCTCTGTTGACCTCCACGGTTTCCCCATTCTCGGCTTGGTGGCTTACCATGCAATTTCCAGCAATTCGCCTTGGTATGCCTCGGCTTTTTACAGTAGTTGCACCACAGGTTGTCCTTGTTATCTGACCGCTGATGGTTCCTGTTGTCTCTTTCCGAGAGCTTTGACAGGTCTGCTCTCCCTCTGTCTTGTACCTGGGGCTGTTCAGATTTGGTCACCAAGGCTGAACTATCGGAGACTTGAGGCTCAAGCATTACACTCCTTCGACTTTCTTCTGCCCTTATTAAAGAAATTGTCTCCTCCAATGAAGGTATCTCCTCCCTGCCAAGTATTTGAACCCGAACCTGATCAAATTCAGGATTGAGTCCAGCCAAGAAATCATATACTCGGTCCTTCTCAATAAAGTTCTTCAAGATGGCAGCATCCTCTGAACACTTCATCTCAAATACCCGGTAGTGGTCGAGTTCTTGCCATAAATTCTTCAAAGAATTTGCATACTCCGTCACAGTTTTGTCTCCCTGTTTGGAAGCACCTGTCTTCACCTTTATCTCATATACTTGGGCTGCATCACAAGCTTTCGAATAGGTCCGTCGAATGGAGTCCCAAATCTCCTTTGAAGTAGTCAGAAACATACAAGTATCACTGATTGCAGGATCCATCGAGTCCCATAACCATGACATGACCATAGAATCTGCTTCATCCCATGCTTCGAAAGATGGGTCTCCCTTTCTCGGTCCTGTTCCAAGAAGATGACTCAATCTTCCTTTACCCTTCAGATAAGTCTTGACAAATTGAGACCACTTGAGATAATTTTTCTCAGTCAGCCTATATGTAGCCCGAACATTCTGGAGATCTCCAGTCATTGGGTTTGAATTAACTTCTTCTGATTGGACAGAGATATTTGTGGTTTCGGAGGACATTATGGTGGGAGAAAGAACAGAAAAACAGAGAGGAAGACTCCAGAAAAAACCGTAGATAAACAAAAAAAGATGAACACAACAATGAAGGCTGCACAAAGAAACCTAGAAGAAACCTAGAGCTCTGATACCATGAAGAGAAAAAAGAGAATTCGTATTTCTCATTAATTCGAATAATGAACATACATGTCTACATATACTATTCTAGGAAGAAAAGAGAATGGGAAACTACCCAAATTAGGCTACGATACAAATCCCATAATTAAAGGGAAAGAAATAATTTCCTATCTAAATATATACAATCCGATTTGTTTCCTAAACTTAGGCTATGACAGCTGTACAATTCAACACTTTTTGACATATGCTCCCTCTGAAAATTCCTTTGTTTTCTTTGAGCTCATTTGGAAAACCCATGTTCCTTCTTTTGTTTTCTTTCTCCTACAGTGGTGTCAACTGCTGAGGGAATTGAGGTTTCTCTGGGTTATTCCCTGTAGTTGTAAATAGTTATGTAAGTATTCCCACTCACCTGGATTTAGCTCTAGGAGAAAAAGTCTGTGGGACTTAACTGTTTTCGCGATCTTTTGGAGGATTTGGACGGGAAGCAATAGTAAAATCTTTGAGGACCGTGAGGAAGTCGGTGATGTTATGTAGCATAGTGAAGTACTAGGTTGCGTCCAGGGGGCTAAATAGATAAGGAGCTTTCCATGTCTAATATGATCAGGAGCTGGGATCCTTTTCTCTCTGTACTCAATTTTCAGTCATTAATATATTCTTGTTATATATATATATAATTATATAAAGGTAATTAGACTCAGTACTTGGAAAACGATATGGTCTAAGATATTAGGATGTTAGAATCGAGCACTGGCTTACCACATTAAGGAGATTCACATTGAACAGATAGCGAGCCTGATCCATACATTGCCACGCACGTATTTCACAGATATTCTTTTTATCTTGGTCATTGTCATATTTCCCATCTCGGTTTTGCTTTTCTTCTTTGACCTCTTTATATTTGTTCCATTGTTTGACAGGGTAACTATTGTGTGACTCTTTTGTTAATAAAATAAGAGACCCTTCATTGATACCAAATCCGTACAAAGAGGCTAAAATGTCCTTAAGAAAACTGTTGTCTGACTACTTTATTGTTTGTTTTTGTACATGTAAATTCAATTCAATTAGTCGTGGTTGATGGAAAAAAAATTTGTTAATCACTTTAGGTTAAAGTGAAAAGGCGGCTCAAAAGGAGAGTTCTAAATGAAAGAGTCAAAGTATTGCAAACTGGTGGACCTGATAACTTATTTCATGGATTTAGACCTGTAGCTTCTAGCTCGGATCTGTGAGTGAGCTTCCTATGTTCATTGTCTATTTTACTTGCATAAGTCTCACCCTGAGATTGGCAAATGGCATTTTGCCTGCCGAGAAGAAGGAGTTTCGGATCCTTGGAGCTCGTAAGAGTTCTACTTTCTCTCTCTCTCTCTCTTCCACCTTTTGCCTATAGCCTTTGGAATACCATCTTTAGATTTCTTGTAAAGCCTTTGGATCTGGTCCTAAAAAGTACACATACTTTTAAAACAGAACTAGCATACAACATCACGGAACCTAAACATGGTTTCGACTACGTCAAATACATTGTTCAACAGCACCCGTACAGCATTGCTGCCTAGAACTGCTACTACAAAGTGATTTCGAGGTAGATAAAAATGCATATATCATGTGGTCAATATTTGACTTCCCTAAACTTTTCCTTTTTTGTCACTTTAGCCCCTAATGTTAGAATGCTTTTAATCTCTCACGTAGAAATTAATTATGACGTGGTGCCACCATAGACAAGAACTATATTTGGTTGGTAAAGTGACAGAAAGATTAAAGTGTATCTTGTTCTTTATTTTATTTTAATTCATTCAATAGTTTTCTCGCTCTATTCTAGATTGGAGAATCGTTATACAAGACATTATAAGTTTCTACAAAGTATGCAAGGCAAGCTCAAAGACCGTGTCCCGCCCATTCTTATTTCTGCACATCATTTTACAATTGCCAGCCATCATCAAGATGCTGTAAGGAAATATCTTGAAGCCTATAAATTGTTACCAGAGAGTCCCTTGATTAATCTATGTGTAGGTATGATGTGTTTATGAATTTGACATCGAGCATGGTTTGATGTTTCATTTGGAAAAAAAAAAAAAAAACTGAATAAATAAAAAATGCATTTGTGTTTTCCTGCAGGTTCAGCTTTGATTAACTTAGCACTAGGATTCAGACTTCAAAACAAGCATCAGTGTGTTGCACAAGGCTTAGCTTGCCTACATAATAACTCAAGGCCTTGTGAATGCAACCAGGTTTTATTTCACCACCACTCTCTCTCTCTCTCTTTTATTAAGTGTGCGATATGTCAAGTTATCATGAATCATTAGAGCAACTGGTAGAGCCGGTGTCAACTTTTTATCTAATAAATGTATCCCTTCTGCATGGACCTTTTATTTCACCACCATTCTTTTTTCAATAGTAGTGAGATCTTGTCTGCGCAGCGCACTGCTCGTGCTGGCCTTTTTTTCTTCTTTTGTCTCAATTCAAACATTTTTTATCAAATGTATTTAAGTTTAAGCTTTTCTAATAACTTTTTTTTCCACATGTTTCCCTACTCAATTTCTAGTTTTTTTTTTTTTTTTCCCTTTTGTTACAAAATATGGATTCCACCATAAAGATTGAATATATAAAATATGATAAAAATATGACACAGATTGTCCTTTTTGAAAACGGTAGTAGAAACTCGAGTTTTCACTATTTTTTTTAAACGGTAATGTAAACTTAAGATAACAGTTGTCCAATCTCAAGTTTCTAGGATTGTTTTCAAAAAATTCCATGACCTCTTTTTGAAAACAGAGGTGGAAACTCGAGATAACAGTCGTGTTTCCAGGATTGTGGTGGAATCTCTACAACGAAAAATTACTTCAAATAAAAATTTCTCCGTCTAAACCCACACGTGAACTCAAAACCCTCTCTCTCTCTCTAGCCCATCACGAACCCAAGACCTCGTCGCCGCACTGCCCCCGCCGTTGCCGTCACCGTTGCCCCCGCCCTGCCGTAGACGTCGCCGTCGCCGTCACCATCGTCCCCCCCCTGCCGTCGCTGAATCGCCCTCCCTCTCTCTCTTTCCTTCGCAAGCCGCACTCCTTCTCGCTCTTTCGCCCCGCCAACACCGTCTGCTCTCTCTCTCCAGTCTCCACCATCAAAGCCGCCGCCCTGCCGTCGCTTGGTTGTCCCTTTGCCGTGACCATGGGAGTCTAGGTTTGAATTCATTTTCTTTCCTTTTATTTTTATTTTTATTTTTATTTTTATTTTTATTTTTGGGAAAAAGCTGTTGTATTAAATACATATATACAACATATTCTATATTTGCCTCTTTCAACTCATAGTTATTGAATAACCTGTGTTTGACTTTTCAAACACACTCTTTATTACATATAGAAATATATGGTTTAATAACATAGATAAGTCAACAGGTTCATAGACCATAGGTCGATTATGGCTTATCTCTCTATGACCCAATAACATATAGTTCCGCCAATTACTTACAAGTTCATGGACCATAAACCAGCTAATCTCTTAAAAGTAAATCTTTCTTAGAAAAAGCCAACATATATTTGTTGAATAACATAAGAGTACTCACAATCAGAGATAAAGTGCAAAAGAACAATGTTTAATATGTCACTTTAAAGAAATTGTATAAGAACAATGGTCGATTATGGCTTATCTTTAAATTTATGAAATGTGATTAGCTGTAGAGTCAGTTAAATAGGTTTTTAGAATATTTTAATATGTCACTTTAAAGAAATTGTATAAATAAATTTATTTATTACGCATCAAGCTTTTGTATGATTAATAAATAAGTGTGACTATCAAGCTTATTATTGGTGACTGGTTTGTATATGTTATACCATTAGAATTAACCTAAATACATAACAATATATGAAATAATTATTGAATTATTATGAACACATTTCATCAGTTAAATTATCTTTAAATTTATGACATATTAATAACATATAGAAATAGTATAGGTAAACAAATAACATATAGAAATAGTATATATAATCTTTAACAGGTGTAATTTTATTGAACCTAAACACCATCCTTGATGATTCAAACTAATAAATGATATACTTTATATGTATAGAAAGCAAACTAATAAATGATATACTTTTTTGTTTTATCTCTCTCAAGTATACAATAGTAGGGTCGTCTTTTGGTGCGACCTAAAGAGTGTGCATAGAAATACTTTGCCTCTTTCTATGGTTCACCACTCTCTCTCTCTCTCTCTTTTATTAACCGTGCGATATGTCGAGTTATCATGAATCATAAGAGCAACGGGTAGAGCTGGTGTCAACTTTTTATCTAATAAATGTATCCTTTCTGCATGAACCTTTTATTTCACCACCATTCTTTTTTCAAAAGTAGTGAGATATTGTCTGCGCAGCGCACTGCTCGTGCTAATCAGCTATGAAGTGCAAGCTTTTTACCAAAGAAATAAGGGTCATCTCATCTGAAACTTACCCTTGTTATCTTATGTATTTAATTGAATAAATATGCTTGAAATATGTTATTATGGTATATATACTATTTCTATATGAAATATGCTTGAAAAAATTATGTAGTCATACTCGTTTAAAGAAAAAAATTAAAACAAAAAATAAAAAAATAAAAAAATAAAAAGAACAAAAATCTTTAGATTCAAAAGATCCGGAAAAAACTAACCCTAACAAAAAAAATTATAACAAAATAAAATATATATCTCATTTTCTCCTTTTTTTTACTGTTTAAAAAAAAACAAAAAAAAAAAACAAATTTTTATCAAGTTATATACATGCAAAAACGTAAAAAAAAAAAAAAAAAAAAAAAAAAAAAAAAAAAAAAAAAGAGAGATTTTTGAAATATAAAACAAAACAAACAAAAAAGACACACAAAAAAAAGATGCATGCAGAATCCTAAAAAAAAAAGGGTCATTAAAAAATAGAACAAAAGAAACAAAAAACCCAGAAAAAAAATCCGAAATAAAGATAAAAAATTTAAAGTAAAAAATCGTTTAAAAATTAAAAAACGGCATAGTGAGCAGAAACATAATACAACAATAGATCGGAATCTAATGTCTAAAATTTAGCGTCCATTAAAAAAAATGGTAAAAACAATATTAAGGAAAAAAAACAAACTCTAAATAGGGATAAAACTGACAACACACTATAGGAAAAAGAAAAGCAACTAAAAAATAGGGATAAAACCTGAATAACACTGTACCAAAAGAAAAAAGCAACTACAAACGAAGGGTAAAATCGTCCATTAATAATTTTAGAAAGACAAAGTTATCCCAATACTGTATCAAATAGTAAAAGTAACTAAAATCCAAGGGCAAAATTATCAATTGACCAAAAAAAAAAAAGGGTAAAACCGGCATAATACTGTAACAGAGGAAAAAATAGTTAGTAATGAATGGTAAAAAAGTCATTATACTGTAGAAAAGGTAAAAAAATATTGTACATAATGTTTATTACTGTTCATTCACTGTTCATTTACTGTAGCATGGAACTGTACAGTACTGTGCAAACTGTAGCTAATGAAAATCACTGTTCATTACTGTAGAAAAAACAGTGAAAATGTTCCTTTCTTTTAGTATATTTATATAATATAATGGGAAATAGTGTACAAGATGTTATTTTTATTTTTGGGAAAAAGCTGATATTTTAAGAAATCTTATATGTTAAATGACAATATTCAAATAGAACACTCAATACTCATTTACATATATTATGAACTTAATCTTAAAAGTAAATAATATTTCAATATATTTAACTTATCTATAAATTTGCCTCCAGGTCTACTTATGAAATGAAATATATTTTTAAGGTGGGTAAATCCCCTTTTTCTAAGTTGCATAAGAAAACATCAAACTAATAAAGATATCAAGCTTTTGTTTTTAAGCTGACATATTAAACAATAACAAATGCGATAAATTCAACATATATTGTTTAATATGTCACTTTAAAGATGAGTCAAAGAATTTAACAAAATTGAACTTAGAATTTATGTCATTTCCGCCATAGTGTACATAAAGAGTGACCTATAGATGCGTAACATAAAGAGAGATAATTATTAATAAGGTGGATTGACATGTTAAACGACATAGAATTAGCTTTAATAACAACTTATCTTCTGCTCAACACCATCCTAAAAACACATATTTGAAATTAGAATTGCAGCAAGCACTTTATCTTGCAACCGTCTCTCCCTCAGTCCCGTCCCTCCCAGCACTCAGGTACAACCTACAGCCTCAACCAGCAGCCTTGCTTCCCAAAAGAACAAAGGCAATTTTAAATATTTATTATGCTTTTTTTTTTTATCTATTTATAAAGATATAGATTATTTCTTTGGTAAATAGTTTGTTTAAGGCTTAATATACAATTGCCTTAGACTATCAAGGCTATAAAACTTATATATATAATATAGTGCCTTTGTATATATTTCATAACAGATATTAATAATCTCCACAGATGTTAAACCCAAACTATAGTATAATATTTAGCTTTAATAAACAATCAATATTTAAACAGATATGCTTTATAGAAATATGTATAGTTTAATATAAATTTATAGATAAAATTTATAACATAGTTAAAAACATGAATTATATAGAGTGTGTAAATATAAATTTATAGATAAAATTTATAACATAGTTAAAAACATGAATTATATAGAGTGTGTTTAATACATATCTGTTATTAAATATATACAAAGGCACTATATTACATATATAAGTTTTATAGCCTTGATAGTCAAAGGCAATTGTATATTAAGCCTTAAACAAACTATTATTTGTTTAAAGTAATATATTGAAATATTTGAATTGTGTAACCATAGCTTTAGTTATTTTGAATTAGTTCGTTTATATAAAAGTTTTAAACAAACATGTCAACGCAGATTATCATAATCCTCAGCTTATTATTGGTTCAAACCTGTGGTATTTAATGAAATGGGTAAATTTCACTTTTAGCACCTGTGGAATATTTAATATTAAAATCAGCACCACTTTTTTTCCCCTTCAATTCTAGCACTGCCACGTCACTCTGTAGTCAGATATGTGGGGCCCAGGAGGATTAATTGTATGTCAAATTACTGGTTTATCCTCATCTCCCTCGCAAGGCCCCCAAAAACCAGCATCTACAGTTTTTAGAGAGAGAAAAACGAATTCTAGAGAGAGAAACAGTTGCAGTCGCTCGAAATCGCTCGGAAACCGTCCGAAACCACCACAAAAGGCATCTATAAACAGCTTCGTGATATACAAGTCAGGAAAAATTTAAAAACTAATTAAAGATAAGCTGCAGAATCAAAGAAGTCGAAAGTTCAAAAAATTACAAAATCTGGTTTCAATGTCTAAAAACTTTGCGTTTAACGATTTGTTAATAAATTGGGGAAAAAAAATTTCATTATTTTAACATTTCGTCTTCCCACAGGGACGGTCATTATCATAATGACCGCCTGGTAATTTTCGTCGTGACCCCTGTAACTGTTAAATCGTAGCGTATAATTTTGGTCACAACGATATTGACCAGGTGGTCATTATAAAAATGACCAGTTTTTGTCAGACGTCCCCCAACAGGATCGGTCATTTTCATAATGACCCCATGGTCAATATCGTTGTGACCCCTGCAAATGCTCAATACGGTGACGTATTGGTCAAAGTGTTAGACCATTGGTCATAACGATTATGACCAGACGGTCATAACCGTTATGACCGTCTGTGTTATACGTCGGTCATAACCGTTATGACCGTCTGTATAACGTAGCGGTCATAACGGTTATGACCAGACGGTCATAACGGTTATGACCAGACGGTCATAACCGTTATGACCGTCTGTATAAGCCAGTGGTCATAACCGTTATTACCAGACGGTCATAACGATTATGACCGTCTGTATAAGCCAGTGGTCATAACCGTTATGACCAGACGGTCATAACCGTTATGACCGTATCGTGTAAACCAGTGGTCATAACGGTTATTACCAGACGGTCATAACGGTTATGACCGTCTGTATAAGCCAGTGGTCATAACCGTTATTACCAGACGGTCATAACCGTTATGACCGTATCGTGTTATACGTCGGTCATAACCGTTATGACCAGATGGTCATAACCGTTATGACCGTCTGTGTTATACGTCGGTCATAACCGTTATGACCAGACGGTCATAACTGTTATGACCGTCTTTGTTATAGCAGCGGTCATAACGGTTATTACCAGATGGTCATAACCGTTATGACCTCTGTATAACACGATACGGTCATAACGTTTATGACCAGACGGTCATAACCGTTATGACCTCTGTGTTATACGATACGGTGACGTATTGGCGAAAAACCTTAGGGACAAAGAGGTCACAATGAAAATTACCAGACGGTCATTATGAAGTTAACCGTCTTGTAATCTGCATTTTAAAATAAAATAAATGGAAATACCAAGAGTCATTTAAATGTCGAATTACAGATTTACCCTCATCTCTCACCCGCCCAAAAGGCATTCTCCCTCGAATAATCTCACAAAAATTTTCAACCAGCGTCTACAGTGTTTTAGAGAGAGAAACTCCGATTCTAGAGAGAGAAAGCTTTGAAACCGCTCGGAAACCGTCCTAAACCACCACCGTAGCCCTTTATATACTGGTTGGACGTCTGTTAACATCGAAAAAAACTTAAAAAATACCCTTGTCAACGCCAACAAAAATGTCAGAGAAGAACACTCCCGAAACTTCGCCGAAGGCTACTCAGGGGGAAGTCGAACTAAAAGTCTCCCAGATGTTCATGAGTGAACAAGACGACAATATTTCCGACTCTGAAAAGGTAATGAAATTTTTTTGTGTTTTTTTTTTTTTTTTAAAAAAAAATATTTTCATCGTTATTATATATATATATATATATAAGTGCCGTATAATAAAAGATATCAGAAGCTGGATCGAATAAAAATTTGTTTTGGTCTTTGTGTTTAAAAAGTTTACACTTTTAGTATTTTTCAGTAAGAATATATAGTATTTTCTGTTTTTTGAAAACAAAGTTTCCATTTTTATATGCGTTTTTTTATGATATTCCACTTTCCAGTTGATTTACTGAACAATGTTATCATATTGTACATAATGTTAAGATTTTTATCTGTTTCTGTACCATAAAACATCCGTTAACTCAAGTATGTGTTTTGGTTTATATTTTATATTAGGGTTTTCGTCGATATTTGTGTTTAAGTGTAGATGATCTCGGCTATTTGAAACAAAATGGAGTGGTCATTTTTATGACTCTCTGGTCATAATAATTATTACTCAGTTTCAGTTTTCTGTTAGTATGTCCGGTGGTCATTTTCATTATGACTTGTTGGTCATAATAATGATTACTATGAGTTTTAACTTATTTTAGGATGGTCATTTTAATTATTACTTGGTCATAATAATAATTACTCAGTGTTTTCTCTTTTTCATGTTGTTATGGCTTGTTGGTCACAAATATTACCAGCTTTTTTGTTGGTTGCGGACTGTCATTTTCATAATGACTTTGTCATTTTAGTCCGACAATTTTTGTTTAATTGATGGTGATTAATTTTTAATTTTTTAGTTTTCATAATGCTGTTATTTTATGCCTGGTAATTTTTGTTATTACTTCACTGTCATAAGTATACTTACCATTTTATGTTACGATTAACATTACCGCAGGTTGAATACAATCGACGGGTATCGGATGCTGACATTACCAGGGCAAAAATAAACACTTTTATCAACATTCCCGAAACTTGTAAGAAGCTGAGACAGTGGTTGTCTCCCCAACAGTACGAGGCCGTCCTCAAGCAGCCATGCATTAAGCATTTTCTGGGATTAACCAATCTTGGTTGGGCTGGCCAAGTTTTCCACAACGTTGTGATGAGATTGACGGATCACTCAGAAATGGGTGATGCTCTTTGGTTCGAGATTGGAGGCGAACTTGGCAGATTTTCCATCAACGAGTTCTGCCTCATCACCGGCATGAAATGCGCAGGGTCTACCCATCTGCCAGTGGTCGAAAGCCGATTAATCACAAGATATTTTTCGACCTTGAGAGGCGTGTCGAGAGAAAATTTGGAGCTGCAGATGTCGAATGCGGCTTTTGACAACGACGACGACGCTGTGAAGCTTAGTTTACTATACTTGATGTTCTGCATTCCCTTATCAAATGCAAACTCCGTCAAGATAGACGCTAAGTTTTTTTCCCTGGCCGATAGCATTGCTGATTTCAATGCTTTTCCTTGGGGCGTTCTGTCATGGGAGACAACTCGGACTGCAATCTGCAATGCAGTTGAGAACAGGCTGTCGACGAAGAGACGAGCTTCAAAAAGGCTCGACAAAGTGCATTACAGTGTATCGGGCTTTCCTCATGCCTTGCTCGTCTGGGCCTACGAGACCCTCCCATCGATAGCATTGAAATTCAGCAAGAAGTACGAGCATGCCTGTCCGCGAATGCTGTCGTGGACCACCAAGGAATTTGTCAAGTTCGATGATGTCATAAATTCCTTTTCCGATGTTGGCGAAGATCAGGTATTATTGTATAGGATGTCTTACGTATATTTATTATGTATGCAGTGTCAATTACAAATGTTGGGCAACTTAACATTTTCACAAGCCTGTTATACTAACAGTGGTTATAGTAGCATATTGATACAATCCGTAACCCGTACTGATTTTTTTATTAACATCAAATGTGTTCAGGGTAAGTGTTTTGTCCTGATGCCAACCGAAGAAGAGTTGAAGGACCCATGTGTTGCGCGGCTGTTTATGAAGAACCCAAGTGTAGTGCCAAAATTAGCTCCCATGCCTCCCAAGCCTTCTGCACCCCGACCGAGCTCCGATACAAACTCTGATTGGCAGAAGTTTCAAAAGGAAATCCGAGGAGAGGTTGTCTCCATTAAAGAAAAGTTGGTGGCTCTTGAAAAGGGCCAGTTGGCTCTTGAAAAGGGCCAGAAGAAGGCTAACAAACTCATGAGAAGTGTAATAAAAATGTTGGCCGCCAACTTTTCTGAGAAGGGGAAGGGGAAGGGGAAGGCACACACCGAGGAATTTGTCAGCAGCCGCCAGAAGCCTCAAGTTCACACGGCTGATAATTATGAGCTCAAACCTACCTCACCTCACATCGGCACCGAAGATGATGTGATATTCGACTCTGACGTCGGAGCCGCAGCTGATATGGGTGTTCAAGCAGTCATGGAGTTCCTCACCGCCGAAAAGGTGATTGTTCCTCGGGAAGAAGTTAAGGTTGACGAGAATAAGGTACTCATTTAGCTGTTAGTCGAGTATTACATTAAATGTAGATTATCTCAACTGTGTTCCACAACTAGAACATTGTATTTATTCTTATGCCATGTTGTGAAACCACACAGGCTTTGCCCTCTGATTTACCACCAACCGATCTGCAAACGAAGGCAAAATCTGAGCAGATAGTGCAAGAACCGGAGAAGAAGATCGTGGCAAAAAACACTATCATGGATATCGTGAAGGTTTCGGAGCCAGACGACGATGAGAGCCTCGGTGACGTGGTTGTTACGAATCTCTGTAACTTAGTTATATAGTCATTATTGTCATTGTGTACAATGTTAACTCTTTTTACATATTTCACTTATAGATGCGTAAGAAGAAGAGAGCCAGACTATCAAGGATTGGTCAACGGCCCTCTGGAACAATCACTGATGTTGCCTCGCCGTCGAAGCCTCGGACTAATCTGCTGACTCCCCTCCCTCCCCTCCCTCCGGGTCTCGCAGATGAACCTTCGAAGGAGAAGCTAGAGGAGTTCAGGGAGTGGTTCCCAAAAGGATTATTGAAGAAGACTCCTGCAGGGTAAATTTTTTTTATAATACATATTATGCTCGATTTGAAATTTACAATTTATTAACAACTTCATCACCTATTAACCAGACGGTACATTATGTTTAGTAAACGTCCTCCCCGATACACTGCAAAGCATGATGTTCTTGACAAACCACATGACCTCGGCTGCATGGTGGTGGAAAAAAAGAGTTGGTATTATGAGTTAGCTGCCTCTCCTATTTGGCTATGGGATGAAGTAAGTACTTTTCTTCAATATTTTATAGTCAATTTATTTATTTGAGTATCTTGTATTTCATACTGTATTTATTTGAGTTAGCAGGATACATTGTTTGTTATGTAAGTATATTTTTCCAATTCATTTGCATCTTTTTTGTTTGTGCAGCACATTGACGTTGCATTCTACTACCTGAGGAAGAAGATCAGGCAGTACCCTGAACTGGAACAACGAAAGGTGACAACCGTAGACACGTTTTTTGCTGCAAAAGTCCGTTCGTTGTGGACCGTCTACCAGGCAACACCCGATAAGTTCGATTGGGCCTGCTGTGATTCTGTGTTCAGGATAATGCTTGGCGTGCGTGCCCAGAGTGGGGCCTCGTGGTTTCACGTTAACACGGTGCTAATGCCAATGCACTTCAGCGAGCTGAAACATTGGGCATTAGCAAAGCTCGACTTAACAAACTGGACCCTTGATGTATACGACTCTCTTCAGGATGAAGGACGGCATAACAACAAGGTCCGCGAAGGAATGGAAGGTCTGTCAAAGTTCATTCCATTTCTAGCTGAAAAAAACAGTTTGTTCGAGTTCAAACCACGGGTTCCTCCAGGAAATCACCCAATACCAGTCACCATAATGAAAGACATCCCTAAACAAGCCAATGGATTAGTACAAGCATTGCAATTTAATTCTATGTACGAACTGTTTGGAGTGTGTTGCTTAGTTAATAAACTTTTTTTCCATCTTTCTTGCAACAGGGGTGACTGTGGAATGTTTACAATCAAGTTTGCTGAGTGCTTGATAGAAGGGAGGGATGTCAAATATTGGGTGATTGCTCAACGCATGCAAATCTTCAGGGAGTATTTTGCCTGTCACATGTGGTCCCATGCCAAAAATAAGCTAGCCGATGCCTATAAAAGTGATGCTGATGAGGAGGAGGACGTTTAACATTTAGACTAACTTTTTCAATATTGTAATCTAACTTAACCAGACTGTTAATAGTACTATTATTTAATTCTTGCTAATCCCCATTGATTTATTGTTTTTTTATGGTCTACCGTTGTAATAAAATTAATTGTAACATTACACACTCATCGAATTGATGATCAGGTGGGAATAAAAACGTTTCATTATCAATTGAATGTATCTTTGTAAATGATAATAATAAAAAGCATGCAAATCTTCAATACTAATACAGAGGTCATAACAGTTATGACCGTCTTGGCATAACCGTTATGACTGATAGTATAAACTAGTGGTCATAACGGTTATTACCAGACGGTCATAACCGTTATGACCTCTGTGTTATAAAATCGGTCATAACCGTTATGACCGATAGTATAACGTAGAGGTCATAACGGTTATTACCAGACGGTCATTACCGTTATGACCGATAGTATAACGTAGCGGTCATAACGATTATTACCAGACGGTCATAACGGTTATGACCGTAGTATAAACCAGTGGTCATAACGGTTATGACTAGACGGTCATTACCGTTATGACCACTGGTTTATACTATCGGTCATAACGGTTATGACCGCTACGTTATACTATCGGTCATAACGGTAATGACCGTCTGGTAATAACCGTTATGACCTCTACGTTATACTATCGGTCATAACGGTTATTACCGTCTGGTAATAGCCGTTATGACCGCTGGTTTAATTTCAATTATGCTAGCAAGAAAAGGTTAAGTGACACTAGTTTAGAATTTAAGGGGTGAATAGTCTTTAAAGTGTAATCACAAAATATGAAATATTTTTTATACAAGCGATATTAATCCTTATTGACATTTTCAGAAAAAAAAAAAAAAAAAAAAAAAAAAAAAAAAAAAAGGGGTAAATTGCTCAATTAGTCCCTAAACTCTCAACAATATATAATTTTGGTAGCTCGGGTTGATCCAAAAATACTAAAATGTTGCTACAATACAATAAAATATAATAAAATAACAAAGAATGCCACTAATCCCATAAATTGTTGTTACAATGATTTTTTAACGGAATACGTCAATAATTTGGTCATATAAATGGCACATAACGAATTATGTTAAAAAATTAACGTAAGAAGGCCTATTGTAATACCCTGAACGTAGTACATATAAATATTAGTTATAATATAACAAAATGAGTTATGATGATGAAAGAGTGGAATCACCAAAAAAGATTTTGCGGCATTAAATATTCCTAGAATAAATGGACAAGTTTTTTATATTTTTCCAAGCAATATAAAAAAGACGTTAATAAATATATCTCCTATATGACTATAATAACTATATTTACAATAATGAAATAAATCAAGAGAAAGTTGATAAAATAAATCAAAATATAACGCAGTTTATTTCGACACTAAATGAGTCACTTTATAATTCTAATATTAATAATAAGAACTTACAAACTTTTTGTGACTTATCTTATTTGTCACAATCATATGACTTTTACAAACTATCACAAAGCCCGGTTTTTAACCTTTTGAATTTATATATAAGTTCAGTTTAAGATCTGTCTTTCAATATTCAATGTAAAAATTGGTTAAATAGTTAGTACCAAAATAATTTATCTCAGTCTAGAGTAGGACCAAAAATAAAACCCATTACTTAACTTTAAATCCGGGAAAAAAGGTTATAAACTCGTCGAATTTGGAAGGTACGTTGAAATAGCTGGTTCTTTTTAAATTTTCTGGCCTTTTTTTTTAAACATTTGAAAATTGTTTTTTGGTTTGTTTTTATCTTCTCGTTTTATTTGATTCATGCCCAAAATCTTCTTTTCAATGTCATGCTAGTAGGAAAGCAAATTCACGTCTCTGTTTGCTTGGTAGGAAATCAAATTCACTTCATTTCAATAACACAGAGGTCATAACGGTAATGACCGTCTGATCATGACCGTTATGACCGCTATTATAACGTAGCGGTCATAACGGTTATTACCAGACGGTCATAACGGTTATGACCGTAGTATAAACCAGTGGTCATAACGGTAATGACCGTCTGGTAATAACCGTTATGACCTATGTGTTATAAAATCGGTCATAACGGTTATGACCAGACGGTAATAACTGTTATTACCTCTGGTCTTAAAACCACCTAAAAAATGTTTGGCTTAACAGTTAATGTTTTTTAATAATATTATAATAAAAGCGTGTTATAGCAATCTAGTGTACTAAAAATTACACTTTGTACTTATCATATAATCATAACCGTTATGTTTAATGTGAAGTGTGATAAATTGAGCTAAATTGTTATACAACAATGATAAAAAAAAAAAAAAAACAAAGTAAAATGATCATACACTATCATCACATTTATGAAATTGGTGTTATGGACTCTGTATCTGGTCTTGTGGTTGGACGATTTCGTAAGGGTACTGAGTTGGTACATGTTTGACGGTTGTGTCCGTAACCATTACATCTACCACACCGATTAGGCTCTTGTTCTTCACCTTGGGACGGAATTCTACGAACCCGTGGCCTTCCGGGCCCACGCTTTGTAGTGGGAGGATTAACAATTCGCAATCTTACTTCTTCAGATACGTCCCAGCCCTCGGGGCTGCCAATAGGGTGGACTACATGTGCATAGCAAGCATACAGATAGTCTTTTGTGTAGTAATTAGAGCAATAATTATAAGGATCAATTCGCCGGTGGTTACATACGGCCATTGCATGAGGGCAAGGAATTTGATCGACCTGAAATCGTCTGCAAGTACATGTCTTTTCGCTCATATCGACAATCCATATTTGAGCAGCATTGTTGGTGACGGCGTACTCAAACTGATCAGCTGGCCGAGGCTGTAACAAATGTAATTTTAAGACATTAGTTTAAGCGATCGCATTAAGGAGAAGCCATAATAATAAAATTTAAAAATGGGGTTGTTATCACAAACCGTTACTGTTAGGCCTAAAGCGAAGTTTGTGCGAATCAATTTATCTGCCTTCGGGGACAGTTTAGATGTTATTTTAAGGGCCTCTTCACGTCTCTCGACAAACCATCGTTGTAGCAGTCCCCTAAGCCATTCCACCAAGAATCCAACTGACATTAACCTGGCTTTCCGATCCACATTGTTTAATGACTCTGCAATGTTGGTTGTCATGATTGCATATCTTCGACCGTTGAAGTATGCTCGTGACCACTTTATAGGATCGGCCTGAAGAAGGTAACGATGCATGTCGGGGTTACGAACACGGATGGATTCCATATGACGATGGTACTCAGTTAAAAGATACGTTCTCGAGACCCCGTCAAAATAGGTCTTCAAAGGGCCTTTGAAATCTTTGTATCTAGTCTTCAAGTTTGCAGCCAAGTGTTAAACGCATATCCCGAATGCAGCATCTGGATACACAAGGTTGGCTGCATATTCGATACCCTTATGCCTATCGGCCACAATAGCAAGAGACTCTCGCGTGCCGATTGAATCCCTTAGTTTCTCGAAGAACCATGCCCATGATTCATTGCTCTCCGACGGAACGATACCAAATGCAAGGGGAAATATGGAGCCATTTGCGTCGTGTCCGCAGGCTGCAAGCAACATACCTCCAAACTTGGCCTTTAGTGCTGATCCATCAACCACAATTACTGGATGACAATAAGGCCAACCATGCTTCGAAGCAGCTAAGCACATGTAAAAGAATTTGAAACAATTTGCTGAGTCTGTCTCAATGTCAACGTCGGATCCAGGATTTTTCCGCTTCACCATTTCAGCCCACGCTGGCAGAACTGTAAATATTAAATTATCAACACTATGTTTTGAGTATAATAGTTATAAGGACAGTAACGAACGTATAACCAGACAAGAGAAATTACCTTTGTATGACTCAGCATCATCGCCCCTCAGGCTTGTCAGTGCAGCTTCCTTCCCTCGCCATGCTCTAAGATAGTTGAAAGACACTCCAAATTCGGCCTGCATGTCTCACATTATTTCAGATGGTCTATATAAGGAATTGGTCGGATCCAAGTATTTTGCCTTAACACACTCCCCAATCATCCAACTCTTCGCTTGACGATGATGCCCTTGAACGATTTCAATTGAACAAGTATGGACGTCGTCGAACCTCTTCACAACAAACAGTTCACTACCTTTCATCCTAGTGGCACGTAATTGCCATGGACAAGCCTCATTATCTATACATATAACGTGTAATAGAGTAGAGTTCGACCTCTTCACCTTGAATTGGTAGTGTTTACTCATGGCATCATGATGAAGATGGTATTGCAGTAACTTTTTGTTATCAAAAACACAGTTTACGCGCAGCGGGATAGGTGTATAATCAGCAACAACGACTCCTTCGGAAACACTATCACTCCTTGATACATTGTCATACTGGGATCCACTATTGTTGACAATAGAATGGCCTCCAATGCTTGCTGCGATACTCTTCTCGTTTGAACGATGAATATCAGCCGAAACATTAAATTTCCCGGCATCACAATCATCGTGATCCGTGCCTAAGTCATTGTTCAATGTTTCATGTTGATTTTCAATTCCATAATTGGTGTGCAAATCCGGACCGACTGTTGGAGAATTGATATGAGGAGGAGGGGGAGGAGGGGTTAGGATGATATTAATGTCATTTACATGTTGCACGGCTTCATCACTCTGTCCCCCCTCCCTAGAACGTTGAATGTCTATGTGGTTGCTTGCCCCTACCTCTGGTGCCATGGCTTCCGCATCGGACTCATCCAATACATCGATTGTAACTGGAAATTTGCTAAGCACATGAACATCCTTCTTCTTTAGTTGTATGTAGAATTTAACGTCAGCATCACACTGTATCCTCACAAGAGGCAATCCAGGTTCAACACCGTATCTCATGACTATATTCTTGTCTGGGCCCCTAATTCCAAGCACACTTCTCACCAACTCAACAAGACCAACGTATGTTGAGTTCTCGGGCACCAATATTCCTTTCATTTCGCCACCAACATATCTCATTGTGGCGTCCCATTGACCATTATACTTTACGAAAACACAAACCGCATCCATTCCTGAATGATACAGAATCAAGTTATCCAATAATTTGGTTTTCTTCTGTTATCTAAGATTATGTTATATGCTACAGGAGACCGAATAACAAGCACCATTATATCTCAAAACTGGTAACAGAGATTTTGTTTATACAATATATTTCAAAACGCACGCCCATTAAATCATAAATTAACAAATAAAACCAAATAAGAAGCACCATTACCTCAGATTGGCTAATTGGAAGTTTGAAGATCTGGCAGATTCTGCCAATAACTGTGACGAGGATGGTCAGATGTCGAATTAACAGAGTGCACAAAGATGTGTTCAGATTTGTTGGACGTAGAGTGAGATTCGATCAGTGGGTAATGGTGCAGAGAAGAATCGTGAGGCTTCACTGAGAGAATAACGAACCAAAAGAGGAAAGAAAACGTTTTAAAAAATTTTGGTTACTGTATATATAAGGTAATGTCGCGATTGAGATGGGCGGGAGATGTAAAACGTTAGGGTTTTTTCGCCAATACGTCACCGTATTGACCAATACATTAACGGTCATAACGGTTATGACCATTTGGTCATAACGGTTATGACCGACGTATAACACGATACGGTCATAACGGTTATGACCGTCTGGTAATAACGGTTATGACCACTGGCTTATACAGACGGTCATAACCGTTATGACCGTCTGGTAATAACCGTTATGACCACTGGTTTACACGATACGGTCATAACGGTTATGACCGTCTGGTAATAACGGTTATGACCACTGGCTTATACAGACGGTCATAACCGTTATGACCGTCTGGTAATAACGGTTATGACCACTGGCTTATACAGACGGTCATAACCGTTATGACCGTCTGGTAATAACGGTTATGACCACTGGCATATACAGACGGTCATAACGATTATGACCGTCTGGTAATAACGGTTATGACTACTGGCTTATATAGACGGTCATAACGGTTATAACCGTCTGGTCATAACCGTTATGACCGCTACGTTATACAGACGGTCATAACGGTTATGACCGTCTGGTCATAACCGTTATGACCAATGGTCTAACACTTTGACCAATACATCACCGTATTGAGCATTTGCAGGGGTCACAACGATATTGACCATGGGGCCATTATGAAAATGACCGATCCTGTTGGGGGACGTCTGACAAAAACTGGTCATTTTTATAATGACCACCTGGTCAATATCGTTGTGACCAAAATTATACGCTACGATTTAACAGTTACAGGGGTCACGACGAAAATTACCAAGCGGTCATTATGATAATGACCGTCCCTGTGGGAAGACCAAATGTTAAAATAATGAAATTTTTTTTCCCCAATTTATTAACAAATCGCTAAACGCAAAGTTTTTAGACATTGAAACCAGATTTTGTAATTTTTTGAACTTTCGACTTCTTTGATTCTGCAGCTTATCTTTAATTAGTTTTTAAATTTTTCCTGACTTGTATATCACGAAGCTGTTTATAGATGCCTTTCGTGGTGGTTTCGGACGGTTTCCGAGCGATTCCGAGCGACTGCAACTGTTTCTCTCTCTAGAATTCGTTTTCTCTCTCTAAAAATTGTAGATGCTGGTTTTTGGGGGCCTTGCGAGGGAGATGAGGATAAACCAGTAATTTGACATACAATTAATCCTCCTGGGCCCCACATATCTGACTACAGAGTGACGTGGCAGTGCTAGAATTGAAGGGGAAAAAAAGTGGTGCTGATTTTAATATTAAATATTCCACAGGTGCTAAAAATGAAATTTACCCTAATGAAATTATTCTCCAAGTAAATATGAATTATCTGTTTAAAATTGACATGCCAAACTACGTTATTGGAATCTATATTTGTTGCACACTCTTTAGCGTCAACTTCGTAATGGCGGAATAAATTGGGCTCATAACAACAATATCTTGTTTAAATAAGTGTGACTATTTGTGTATACAGTATATCATTTATTCTCGGGTAAATTTCACTTTTAGCACCTGTGGAATAAATTATATTAAAATCAGCACCACTTTTTTTCCCCTTCACTTCTAGCACTGCCACGTCATTCTTCAGTCTGATATGTGGGGCCCAGAAGGATTAATTGTATGTCAAATTACTGGTGTATCCTTATCTCCCTCGCATGGCCCCCAAAAACCAGCATCTACAGTTCTTTAGAGAGAGAAAATGAAATCTAGAGCGAGAAACAGTTGCAATCGCTCGGAAACGCTCGGAAACCGTCCGAAACCACCACGAAAGGCATCTATAAACATCTTCGTGATGTACAAGGCCACCTATTTAGAATATTTTAAAAACTAATTAAAGATAAGTTAACGAATCAAAGAAGTCGAAAGTTAAAAAAATTACAAAATCTGGTTTCAATGTCTAAAAAGTTTGCGTTTAACGATTTATTTGTAGAGGGGAAAAAAATTTCATTATTTTGAATTTGTTTAACAGTTGGTCTTCTTACAGGGACGGTCATTATCATAATGACCGTCTGGTAATTTTCGTTGTGACCCCTGTAACTGTTAAATTTTAGCGTATAATTTTGGTCACAACGATATTGACCAGGTGGTCATTATAAAAATGACCAGTTTTTGATCAGACGTCCTTCCACAGGATCGGTCATTTTCATAATGACCCCATGGTCATTATCGTTGTGACCCCTGTAAATGTTCAATACGGTGACGTATTGGTCAAAGTGTTAGACCATTGGTCATAACGGTTATGACTAGACGGTCATAACCGTTATGACCTCTGTGTTAGACCAACGGTTATAACAGTTATGACCGCCTGGTCATAACCGTTATAACCGCAGTGTTATACGATCGGTCATAACCGTTATGACCAGACGATCATAACGGTTATGACCGTCTGGTCATGACGGTTATGACCGACGTATAACACTATCGGTCATAACGGTTATGACCGATAGTGTAAAGCATCGGTCATAACGGTCATGACGGTCATAACCGTTATGACCGTCATGACCGTTATGACCGATGCTTTACACTATCGGTCATAACCGTTATGACCGATGCGTTACACTATTATGACCGATAGTGTTATACGTCGGTCATAACCGTCATGACCAGACGGTCATAACCGTTATGATCAACCGTTTAACACAGCGGTCATAACCGTTATGACCGATAGTGTTATACGTCGGTCATAACCGTTATGACCAGACGGTAATAATCGTTATGACCAATCGTTTAACACAGCAGTCATAACCGTTATGACCGTCTGGTCATAACCGTTATGACCGATAATGTTATACCAGCGGTTATGACCAGACGGTCATAACCGTTAAAGTTAATTAATTGGTTTTCTTCATATGAATCACATTTGTTTAAATGGTTATTTTGAGGTATAGAGTGTTGATTTATGCTATGTCTACTTCTTCTTTTTTTTGTGGTACTAATCTAGACTGAGATAAATTATTTTGGTAATAACCCTTTAACGAATTTTTCCATTGATTTATTTCAGAATTGGGGGGGTTCTTATGTCTCAATTCGAAATGAAATATTTTGTGTGTTCCAAGGAAATAATTCTTTATTTCATTCTTAAGAAAAAGAGATGCTCCATTATATTGAAAGACATATATTAATCTTAACTTATATAAATTCAAAAAGTTAAAAACCGGGCTTTGTGATAATTTGTAAAAGACATATGCTTGTGACAAATAAGATAAGTCACAAAAAGTTTGTAAGTTCTTATTATTAATATTAGAATTACAAAGTGACTCTTTTAAAGTCGAAATAAACTGCGTTATATTTTGATTTGTTTTATCAATTTTCTCTTGATTTTTTTCATTATTGTAAATATAGTTATTATAGGAATTATTTGAGCTATATTTATTAAAAAAAAAATTTATTGATTCAAAAAAATAAAAATAAAAAGTTGTCCATTTATTGAAATTTTTTGTATTTGATTTATAATTGTGTTTGTTCTATCAGTTAAATCTTGTATTTTTTTTTTTGCTAATGAAAAAGTTGTCCATATTTGGTCGGCATATGAAGTTTTAAAAAAAGGTAAACCCTTGTTGACTTTTTTCCATCTATATAATGTGATTTTGACTAATATAACATTCATAAACACACATCACATAATGTTAGAGATCAATGCCAATATCAAAAAAAAAAAAAAAATTGTAGGAGGAAAAATTTTGAGCGATATGGATTAAATTTTTTTTATATTTATGGGGCTTTATGCGTTTTTTTTATATATATACACTCATAAATACATAGGTTAATACACTCATAAATTTTTTTAAAGTGTTACTACAATAAGCCTTTTTACGTTAATTTTTGAACAGAATTCGTTAGGTGCCATTACTTTTGACCAAATTATTGACGGATTCTGTTAAAAAATCATTGTAGCAACATTTTAAGGGATTAGGGGCATTCTTTGTTATTTTATTCTTAGCTGGAATAATTATAAATTATTAAAAAGTTAACGAAAATACGTATTGTAGCAACATTTTAATATTTTAGGATCATTCCAGCTACCAAAATTATATATTGTTCAGAGTTTAGGGACTAATTGAGCAATTTACCCTTTTTTTTTTTTTTTCTATTGTCAATAAGGATTATTCTCGCTTGTATAAAAATAATTCATATTTTGTGTTTAAACTTTAAAAACTATTCACCCCTTAAATTCTAAACTAGTGTCACTTAACCTTTTCTTGTTAAAACATTGATATTAAACCAGCGGTCATAACAGTTATTATCAGACGGTCATAACGGTTATGACCGATAGTATAACACAGCGGTCATAACGGTTATGACCGTCTGGTCAATTTCGTTATGACCTCTGTGTTATACTATGAGGTCATAACGGTTATGACCGTCTGGTCATAACCGTTATGACCTCTGTATTAGTATTGAAAGACCGAAAGCTTTTTATTATTATCATGTACAAAGATACATTTCATTGATAATGAAACGTTTTATTCCCACCTGGTCATCAATACGATTAATGTGTAATGTTACAATTAATTTTACAACAATATACCATATACAAAAAATCAATCAATGAGGATTAGCAAGAATTAAATAATGGTACTATTAACAGTCTGGTTAAGTTAGATAACAAGATTGAAATAGTTAGTCTAAATGTTAAACGTCCTCCTCCTCATCAGCATCACTTTTATAGGTTTCAGCTAGCTTATTTTTGGCATGGGACCACATGTAACAGGCAAAATACTCCCTGAAGATTTGCATGCGTTCAACAATCACCCAATATCTGACATCCCTCCCTTCTATCAAGCACTCAGCATACTTGATTGTAAACATTCCACAGTCACCCCTGTTGCACGAAAGATGGAAAAAAATTTATTAAATAAGCAACACAATCCACACAGTTCATTTTATGAAATAATTTGCAATGCTTGTACTAACTCATTGGCTTGTTTAGGGATATCTTTCATTATGGTGACTGGTATTGGGTGATTTTCTGGAGGAACCCGTGGTTTAAACTCGAACAAACTGTTTTTTTTCAGCTAGAAATGGAATGAACTTTGACAGACCTTCCATTCCTTCGCAGACCTTAGAGTTATGACGTCTTTCATGCTGAAGAGAGTCGTATACCTCAAGGGTCCAATTTGTTAGGTCGAGCTTTGCTAATGCCCAATGTTTCAGATCGCTAAAGTGAATTGGCATTAGTACCGTGTTAACGTGAAACCACGAGGCCCAACTCTGGGCACGCACGCCAAGCATTATCCTGAACACAGAATCACAGCAGGCCCAATCGAACTTATCGGGTGCTGCCTGGTAGACGGTCCACAACGAACGGACTTTTGCAGCAAAAAACGTGTCTGCGGTTGTCACATTTCGTTGTTCCAGTTCAGGGTACTGCCTGATCTTCTTCCTCAGGTAGAAGAATGCAACATCAATATGCTGCACAAACAAAAAAGATGCAAATAAATTGGAAAAAAATACAGGATAACAAACAATGTATCATTGAGTATAAAATATTGAAGAAATGTACTTACTTCATCCCAAACAGGAGAGGTAGCTAACTCATAATACCAACTCTTTTTTTCCACCAACATACATCCGAGGTCATGTGGTTTGTCAAAAATATCATGCTTTGCAGTGTATCGGGGATGCCGTTTACTAAACATAATGTACCGTCTGGTTAATTGGTGATGAAGTTGTTAATATATTATAAATTTCAAATCGAGCATAATCTGTATTATAAAAAAATTTACCCTGCATGAGTCCTCTTCAATAATCCTTTTCGGAACCACTCCCTGAACTCATCTAGTGTCTCTTTCGGAGGTTCATCTGCGGGACCCGGAGGGAGGGGAGTAAGCAGATTAGTTGGAGGCTTCGACGGCGAGGCAACATCAGTGATTGATCCAGAGGGTCATTGGCCAATTCTTGATAGTCTGGCCCTCTTCTTCTTACGGATCTATATGTGAAATATGTAAAACGAGTTAACATTGTACACAATGACCATAATGACTATATAACTAAGTTACAGAGATTCGTAACAACCATGTCACCGAGGCTCTCATCGTCGTCTGGCTCCTCAAGCTTCACGATATCCATCCCTATGTTTTTTTTCTTGACTATCCTTCTCCGGGTCTTGCACTATCTCCTCCTTTATTCCAACACATTGAGCTGATTTTGCCTTCGCTTCTAGATCGGTTGCTGGTAAATCCGAGGGCAAAATACTTTCCTGTGTGGTTTCACAACATGGCATAAGAATAAATACAATGTTCTAGTTGTGGAACACAGTTGAGATAATCTACATTTAATGTAATACTCGACTAACAACTAAATGAGTACCTTATTCTCGTCAGCCTTGACGTCTTCCCGAGGAACAATCACCTTTTCGGTAGTGAGGAACTCCATGGCTGCTTGAACACCCATATCAGTAGCGGCTCCGATGTCAGAGTCCAATATCACATCATCTTGAGAGCCGGTGCCGATGTGAGGTGAGGTAGGTTTGAACTCATAGTTCTCAGCCGTGTGAACTTGAGGCTTCTGGCGACTGCTGACAAATTCCTCGGTGTGTGCCTTCCCCTTCCCCTTCTTAGAAAAGTTGGCGACCAACATTTTTATTACACTTCTCATGAGTTTGTTAGCCTTCTTCTGGCCCATTTCAAGAGCCAACTGGCCCTTTTCAAGAGCTACCAACTTTTCTTTAATGGAGACAACCTCTCCTCGGATTTCTTTTTTAAACTCCCGCCAATCAGAGTTTGTATCGGAGTTCGGTCGGGGTGCAGAAGGCTTGAGAGGCTTGGGAGGTAATTTTGGCACAACACTTGGGTTCTTCAACAATAGCCGCACAACCCATGGGTCTTTCAACTCATCTTCGGTTGGTATCATGACAAAACACTTACTCGGAACACATTTGATGTTAATAAAAAAATCAGTAGGGGTTACGGATTGTATCAATATGCTAGTATAACCACTGTTATGGTAACAGGCTTGTGAAAATGTTAAATTAACCAACAATTGTAATTGACACTGCATACATAATAAATATACGTAAGACATCCTATACAATAATACTTGATTTTCGCCAACATCGGTAAAAGAAGATATAACATCATCGAACTTGACATTGTCCTCGGTGGTCCACGACAGCATACGCGGAAAGGCATGTTCGTACTTTTTGCTGAATTTCAATGCTATCGATGGGAGGGTCTCATAGGCCCAGACGAGTAAGGCATGAGGAAAGCCCGATACACTGTAATGCACTTTGTCAGGCCTTTTTGAAGCTCGTCTCTTCGTAGACAGCCTGTTCTCAACTGCATTACATATTGCAGTCCGGGTTGCCTCCCATGACAGAACGCCCCAAGGAAAATCATTGAAATCAGTAATGTTATCAGCCAGGGAAAAAAACTTAGCGTCTATCTTGACGGAGTTTGCATTTGATAAGGGAATGCAGAACATCAAGTATAGTAAACTAAGCTTCACAGCGTCGTCGTCGTTGTCAAATGACGCATTCGACATCTGCAGCTCCAGATTTTCTCTCGACACGCCTCTCAAGGGCGAAAAATATCTTGTCATTAATCGGCTTTCAACCACTAGGAGATGGGTAGAGCCTGCACATTTCATGCCGATAATGAGGCAGAACTCGTTGATGGAAAATCTGCCAAGTTCGCCTCCGATCTCGAACCAAAGAGCATCACCCATTGCTGAGTGATACGTCAATCTCATCACAATGTTGTGGAAGACCTGACCAGCCCAACCAAGATTGGTTAATCTCAGAAAATGCTTAATGCATGGCTGCTTGAGGACGGCCTCGTACTGTTGGGGAGACAACCACTGTCTCAGTTTCTTACAACTATCCGGAATGTTAATAAAAGTGTTTATTTTTGCCCTGGTAATTTCAGAATCCGATACCCGTCGATTATATTGAACCTGCGGTAATGTTAATCGTAACATAAAAGGGTAAGTATACTTATGACAGTGGAGTAATAATAAAAATTACCATGCATAAAATAACAGCATTATGAAAACTAAAAAATTAATCACCATCAATTAAACAAAAATTGTCGGCCTAAAATGACCAAGTCATTATGAAAATGACAGTCTGGAACAAACAACAAACCTAGTAATTTTTGTGACCAACAAGCCATAACAACAAGAAAAAAAGAAAACACTGAGTAATTATTATTATGACCAAGTCATAGTTAAAATGACCATCCTAAAATAAGTTAAAACTCATAGTAATCATTATTATGACCAACAAGTCATAATAAAAATGACCACCGGACATAACAGAAAACTGAAACTGAGTAATAATTATTATGGTCAGAGAGTCATAAAAAAAATGACCATTCCATTTTGTTTCAAATAGCCGAGATCATCTACACTTAAATACAAACATCGACGAAAACCCTAATATAAAATATAAACCAAAACACATACTTGAGTTAACGGATGTTTTATGGTACAGAAACAAATAAAAATCTTAACTTTATGTACAATATGATAACATTGTTCAGTAAATCAACTGGAAAGTGAAATATCATAAAAAACGCATATAAAAATGGAAACTTTGTTTTCAAAAATCAATAAATACAGCATATTCTTACTGAAAAATACTAAAAGTGTAAACTTTTTAAACACAAAGACCAAAACAAATTTTTATTCGATCCAGCTTCCGATATCTTTTATTATACGGCACTTATATATAAGAACAATGAAAATATTTTTCAACATAAAAAAAATATATATATATATATATTTCATTACCTTTTCAGAGTCGGATATATTATCGTCTTGTTCACTCATGAACATCTGTGAGTCTTTTAGTTCGACTTCCCCCTGCGTAGCTTTCGGCAAAGTTTCAGGAGTAGTGTTCTTCTCTGACATTTTTGTTGGCGTCGACATGGGTATCTTTTAAAGATTTTTCGACGTTAACAGACGTCCAACCAGTATATAAAGGGATATCGTGGTGGTTTAGGATGGTTTCCGAGCGGTTTTAGAGCGGTTGCAAAGCTTTCTCTCTCTAGAATCGGAGTTTCTCTCTCTAAAACACTGTAGACGCTGGTTGAAAATTTTTGTTAGCTTATTCGAGGGAAAATGCCTTTTGGGCGGGTGAGAGATGATGGTAAATCCGTAATTCGACATTTAAATGACTCTTGGTATTTCCATTTATTTTAAAATGCATATTACAGGACGGTCAACTTCATAATGACCGCCTGGTAATTTTCGTTGTGACCTCTTTGTGCCTAAGGTTTTTCACCAATACGTCACCGTATCGTGTAACACGTCGGTCATTACGGTTATGACCAGGCGGTCATAACCGTTATGACCGCTGGTATAACACTATCGGTCATAACGGTTATGACCAGACGGTCATAACGGTTATGACCGCTGTGTTAAACGATTGGTCATAACGGTTATGACCGTCTGGTCATAACGGTTTTGACCGACGTATAACACTATCGGTCATAACGGTTATGACCGTCTGGTCATAACGGTTATGACCGATAGTGTAACGCAGCTTTCTCTTTGTGTTAGACCAGCGGTCATAACAGTTATGACCAATGGTCTAACACTTTGACCAATACGTCACCGTATTGAGCATTTACAGGGGTCACAACGATAATGACCATGGGGTCGTTATGAAAATGACCGATCCTGTGGAAGGACGTCTGACCAAAAACTGGTCATTTATATAATGACCACCTGGTCAATATCGTTGTGACCAAAATTATATGCTAAAATCTAACAGTTACAGGGGTCACAACGAAAATTACCAGGCGGTCATTATGATAATGACCGTCCTTGTAAGAAGACCAACTGTTAAACAAATTCAAAATAATGAAATTTTTTTCCCCTCTGCAAACAAATCGTTAAACGCAAACTTTTTAGACATTGAAACCAGATTTTGTAATTTTTTTAACTTTCGACTTTTTTGATTCGTTAACTTATCTTTAATTAGTTTTTAAACTATTCTAAGTAGGTGGCCTTGAATATCACGAAACTGTTTATAGATGCCTTTCGTGGTGGTTTCGGACGGTTTCCGAGCGATTGCAACTGTTTCTCTCTCTAGATTTCGTTTTCTCTCTCTAAAGAACTGTAGATGCTGGTTTTTGGGGGCCATGCGAGGGAGATGAGGATAAACCAGTAATTTGACATGCAATTAATCCTTCTGGGCCCCACATATCAGACTGAAGAATGACGTGGTAGTGCTAGAAGTGAAGGAAAAAAAAAGTGGTGCTGATTTTAATATAATTTATTGCACATGTGCTAAAAGTGAAATTTACCCTTTATTCCGGATGATAAGCTTTATGATGACTTAGGGTTTGTTTGGTTTACCATTTTATTTTAAACTAAACTGTATTTTTTTCATCATGTTTTTTGTCTTTTCTGAAAAAGTCAACAAAAATTACTATTCAAACTTAAAAATCTCAACTCAACTCAAACTCAACTTATACATCAAACACCCCCTTAAAAAATAAGGAATACAAATGACATACAGCTTTTTTCCAAAAATAAAAATAAAAATAAAAATAAAAGGAAAGAAAATGAATTCAAACCTAGACTCCCACGGCCACAGCAAAGGGACAACCAAGCGACGGCAGGGCGGCGGCTTTGATGGTGGAGACTGGAGAGAGAGAGAGCAGATGGCGTCGGCGTGGTGAAAGAGCGAGAAGGAGTGCGGCTTGCGAAGGAAAGAGAGAGAGGGAGATCTATACTTTTAAAATGAAACGTCAAAATCGAACACAAAAAAAAAAAAAAAAAAAAAGCTGTATGTTAATCTTTTAGGGATAATTTTTTTTGTTATTGAACCTAAACAGAGAGAATAAATGATATACTTTTAAGAGAATTTTTTTTAAACTTAAAAATGTATTTTTAAATAAAACCAGATATATTATTACCCATAATTTATCCCTGCAACCATCTCTTTAAGAGATTATTGGAAGGCCATTTACCTAATTTATCATTTATTTCTTAGAACAGCGTTCGAATTTCTCCTCGTTTTTTTTTTTCCCTTCACACAGGAAAATCATTCAAACAACATCGGCTCCGCTCTATGTCTGTCCATTGTAATGGCGGAAAGTTTTGATGCAGTGGGTTGTAACTATGAAGAGGCCGTTGAACCAGACAAAGCCCATTTGGTAGTTCCACAAGAAGAAGAAGATGAAGAAGATGAAGAAGACGATGAAAATGAAGATTGTGAATGCGAAGAAGAGGAAGAATACAGTTTCAGATTCAGGGAAGGAGAGAACCCTCTGGAATTCGTGGAAGATAACGCGTTGAGTGGCCAACCTTACAAGCAATTTGAGCGACTCGAGTATGAAGCTCTCGCCCAGAGGAAAAGAAAATCCCTTTCCAATAATACCCGCAGGTTAATTTCAAAATTCTATTATTATTATTATTATTTTTTTTTGGTTTTACTTTTTGTGCTGATTTTGAATGTATTTGTTGAATGAAAAACAGTGAAGGGTTGGCTAAGAAGGCTCGAGTTGAGGAGGCTTCTAGAGCTACCATGGAGGAATTAATGAAATCCATGAATTATGGTGCTCGGAGGAAATCAAGAGAGGTTCATTTTCTTTGTTTTTCCTCTTCTTCTTTACCACCACACACACCCCCCCCCCCCCCCGGGCCTTTTTTTTCTTTCTTTCTTTTTTGAACTTGGGGGGTTGGGGATCCGAACTCTTCACATTATGGTGGATTTAGGTAAGGAATTCCCGCTAGGCTTTGTGTGCAATCACTTATTGATTACCCTTTTGTTCTAACACTTTCTTGGTATGTTTTATTTATTTGTTGGTTTTTTTAAGGATCTTGGTATGCTTTATTGCAATCATAAAAGTGTCCAATTTATTTGTTTATTAATTTTTCATGTGGAAAATGAGAAAAGTTTAGTAAAATCACGACAAAGTGTATTGAGAGGAGAACAATGCACCGGTATATTGAATTAAGCAACATGTTCAATTCAAATAGTTTTGAAAGAAAGTTGATCCATCAACCGAACTGATAACTCTATCCATTTGGACCAAGAACTGTCGTGGTGCCGTCTAGATTTCATATTGCTCCAAGCACCCCTTGTTATTTTTTGTAGCTTAACATTGCTAATTTACTCTTGGTTTAAAAAGTTAATTACACTTGGGTTCTTATTATTGTAGCGGGAGACAAGGCCGGGGATGGCAGTTTTCTATATATTTTTTTTTAATTTTTTTTCCCATCTAGCCACTATCCTATGCCAAGCACCATACTCTAATTTTATCACAAGTACAAAAGAAAGAAATTAACAAATGCGTCAAACTGACCGACAAATCCAAATACATCGAGAAACCTAAGGAAAGTAACTAAAGATGCACTTGTAAGTAATTGTTTTGAAGTTCATGGCAGACAATTTATTGCATGTAATTGCTGTCAATTGGGAGGCAAATAATTTCGTATGATTCCTGTTAGAATCATTTGTGACAGATTGTTTACAAATTTTTTCTCTCTCTATATGTATTTTTTATTTGCTTTCCCTGCTTGTGTGCCGTTCTTACCTTGTTTCTCATGCAGCCTAAGAAAAGAGGTAGGCAGAAAGGATCAAGAAATAAACCCAATCGTGAGGTGGTACAAAAGCTTGGTGAAGCTACTCTTTATTATGCTCATGGTCGTTATGAAGAGGTAATATGCTCGGTGAAATGAGTTCTCTTAGTGCAGCATGGTTTTGTTTGTTTGTATCCCGAGGACTGCTAGATTGATTCCTAGCGATATCTAAGAAGAGCCAGCTGTACTCTAAAAATGTTAAATATATGTTATTTACCACAACTACTTATGGTTAAACCGCTATTTGCTTCTTTCTCCAAACTACTATCTCCCCAACCCTTCGGTAAGGATGTCTACTAATTTCTTCGTACCACTGATAGTGGCGTGCAAATAGATCTGCTATCCAACTTTTCTTTGATAAAAGTGTATCCATTGTAACAGGATTTGTCATGTCATGTTGAATGAGTTATTTAAAACTGGTACAGCCATCCCTTTCTCCAAATATTAGTGTCCTCAACCATTGCAATTCTCACATTTGTTCTTTTTTTGCTCTGAATTTAGCTTCAACACGAGATCTTGCTGGCACCAGTTGGTGTTTTCTCCTCTAAGTAATTACACTCCCTCCAAAAAACGTGCAATATCCCTCCAATAAACGTGAAAATTTGGTGCTACAAGGGGGGTTAAGACAAGGAGATCCTCTCTCTCCTTTTTTATTCACTTTGGTGGTTGATGTGCTTGGGAGGCTCATGGATAAAGCAGTGGAGGTTGGAGTGGTGAAGGGGTTCAGAATTGGTAGAGAGGAAGTGGGTGTTTCCCATCTCCAATTTGCTGATGATACTTTGTTTTTATTGGAGGCTGGCCGAGAGAATCTTAAGAATGCTAAGTGCATATTGAAATTTTTTACTGAATGTTCGGGATTGAAGATCAGTATGGGAAAAAGTATTATAGCAGATATAAATGTGGATGAGGCTATGGTTAAAGATTTGGCTTTAGAGTTTGGTTGTGAAGCGGGGGAATGGCCCTAAAGTATTTGGGCCTTCCATTGGGGGGAAATCCATTGGCATTGAAATTTTGGACACCAGTAATAGAAAAAGTTTCCAAAAGATTAGATGGGTGGAAGAAAGGTTTTCTCTCTAGAGGAGGGAGAGTGACTTTGATTCAATCAGTTCTTGCTAGTTTGCCGATAAACTACATGTCGATTTTCAAGTTACCAGGACAAGTGGCGGAGATTTTGGAGAAAATGATGAGGGCTTTCCTATGGAACGTTCAAGAAGGGGGGAGAGTGAAGAGTCTTGCGGCATGGGAAATTATCATGAAGAGTAAGCTAAATGGAGGGTTGAGTTTGGGTAATTTGAAAAAGAAGAACGTGGCGCTCTTGGGTAAGTGACTGTGGAGATTTCTGTTGGAACAACAATCTTTATAGGCAAAGATAATTAAAAGCAAGTATGGCATTCAATCAAATGGTTGGGACTTGAATGTGGTATTTAGGGGATCATTTAGAAATCCTTGGAAATTTATATCTCAGGGTTTGCAAACTTTTCTTAAAATATTTTCTTGAGAGTTGGAGCAGGAAATAGAATCAGGTTCTGGAGAGATGTTTGGTGCGGAGACACAACTTTTGAGTCTTCATTCCCTCGTTTATTTAGACTATCTGTTTTCCCTAATGTGTTTATAGCCGATATTTTGTCTACTGATGCGAATAATGATTTAGGTTGGGATTTTGGGTTTAGGAGAGAACTCAATAATAGGGAGGTGGAGGAGATGCAATCTTTGCTATTAAGGATCCATTCTTTCTCACAAAATGGGTTGAGGCTGGATCGTAGGGTATGGGTGTGTGATTCATCAGGATTTACTTGCAAGTCCTTTTTTCTTTCGTTAGTGGTTAACCCCGAAATACCAAAGTTTGAACCCTTTAGCTTCATATGGAAATCTAGTGTTCTCTATAGAGTCAAAGTATTTGCATGGCAGGTATTTCATGGTAAGACACTTGTGACATGGTCCAGACGAGAAATCCTCATTCAGCATTGTCTCCGTCTTGGTGTATTCTATGCAGGAACAACGACGAAACATTAGATCACTTGTTACTTCATCGTGAAGTGGTGAGTGCCATATGGAAAATATTGCTAAAGGAAGCGGGATTCTTGTGGGTCTTTCCAGCGCATTGTCAATCATTGATGGTGGAAGATATGGTGGGGTTGGGGTCCAATAAAAAATCAAAAATCTGTGGAGATGTATGGTGCTATCTTTATCATGGACCATTTGGATGAAGAGAAATTCTAGGATTTTGAGGAAAGGAGTATGGAATTGATTGACATTTTTGAAAAGGCTAAATACTTAGCTTCCATATGGGCTTCAACAGACAGAGTTTAAGGGTTTTCCATTCTCCTTGATCATTTTAAATTGGATGGGTGTAATTGGTAGATAGTGGGTTGATGAGGATTAGAATTGTTTAGAGTTTGTATGGTTTACTTTTTATTTTCTGTTGTCTCTCTTCTGTTGAGGATTCCTCATCCTCTTTCCTTGTAATTGATTTATAATCAATGAAAAGGCTCTTTCTTATCAAAAATAAAAAAAAATAAAAAAAATTGCAACTTGCATTTCTAGCTTACACTTGGTTCTAGTATTGACTAGTTTCATTTCAGCTCTAAAAACACTTCCAGATAATATTGATGCTCGATTGACCTTGGCTTCCCTCCTTGTTGAGGAAAGTAAAGATGATGAAGCTACTTCATTGTTATCTCCTCCAATCAATTTAGGTATCTTTTGCTTTCAAACATTTGTAGTTCTTTCTGTTTCTTTTTCAAACGATGAATATTCATCTGTTGATACATTGTCCTGTGGCTCATATATGCAGATGTTACTCATCAACATTCTCATAAATCTAAACCGTGGTGGCTTAATGGAAGAGTAAAGCTTAAGATTGGCCATATATACAGAGCTAAAGGGATGCTTGAGGATTTTGTGGATGCAATTTTTCCTCTAGTTCGTGAGTCATTATATTGCTGTGAATCTCAAAAACAAAAGGTGATTATGAGGACATCTCAAGATTTTCAACTTATGCTCTTTATGTTCTCTCTATTGCTCGCTGATATAGTACTTTTGAAAGAGGGTGCCCGAGAATAAGGTTCTCTTTGCATATCCTATAACTGAAATTCGTGACCCCATTCCGTGTAGCTATTCCCTAAGATGTACACTTCCATGGGTGTCTAAAGGAGCCTCCCATTACCACATTGTAGTCTCATCCATTAGGATCCAACCCTTGCTGCCGTAATAATTGAATCCCATAAGGTCTCCCGATCTGAAGAAAAATCTCAAGAGCACTTTCCAAATGAAGCTGCACTCTACTTTGTTCTTTGTTTTTGGTTCAAACTTCCTTGTTCCTATTATCACTGATCATTTGGTGGGATAATAAGGCTGCCCATTCTCGTCAATAATATCTTGGGTTCAAGTCAAGTCCATTGTGGCTTGTAGGGTATATGGGCAATCCACTTAATAGATTTTGTTTCGCCGTGGTTTTCTGGGTTCTTATAATCTTTTCTAATTTAAACAAAAAAAGAAAAATCTACTTTGTTTGTCTGGATTTGTTTCATTTTTTTCTTTGCTTCCTTCTTGGGAATCTCTCTGTATTCTTATTTTAGTACAGACAATAGTAGCCCATAAACGTGTAATCATCTGCATCCTAAAGGGAAAGCTAATCTTTGTGTTGGTCTTCAAGAAACAACCCCATTTCTTCCCAACCAGATACCCATATAAATCACGGTGCCTTGTGTTCCCTTCCTTGCTGTCTTCGTGCAGGAGGCTATCACCTCTCATCTAAGTCATCTTTCCTTTTAACTGTGAAAGCTAAAGTGAAGAAATTGTTTCTTTGCCAACCTATCATCAATTTTAGTGCGGAATCATATCAGGAGTGGAGTGAAAAGTGCTCTTTGGATTTCAAATTTCCAAGGAATCTAATTGATGAGGAGTTGTTGGAGTTTTCAGAGTTGATTTCTTCATTGGCGGGGTTGCGAATTTGGGGTGGGGTTCAGGATAGGAGTGTTTGATAATCTAGGTCTCATTCTTCCAAATAACGCTTCTCCTTTTTGACATATGCTCCCTCTGTAATTCCTTTGTTTTCTTTGAGCTCATTTGGAAAACCCATGTTCCTTCTTTTGTTTTCTTTCTCCTACAATGGTGTCAACTGCTGATGGAGTTGGGGTTTCTCTGGGTTATTCCCTGTAGTTGTAAATAGTTATGTAAGTATTCCCTCTCACCTGGATTTAGCTCTAGGAGAAAAAAGTCTGTGGGACTTAACTGTTTTCGCGATCTTTTGGCGGATTTGGACGGGAAGCAATAGTAGAATCTTTGAGGACCGTGAGGAAGTCGGTGATGTTATGTGGCATAGTGAAGTACTGGGTTGCGTCCAGGGGGGTAAATAGTTAAGGAGCTATTCAAATTGAACAGATAGCGAGCTTGATCCATGCATTGCCACGCATGTATTTCACGGATATTCTTTTTATCTTGGTCATTGTCATATTTCCCATCTCGGTTTTGCTTTCTCCTTTGACCTCTTTATATTTGTTCCATTGTTTGACAGGGTCACTATTGTGTGACTCTTTTGTTAATAAAATAAGAGACCCTTCATTGATACCAAATCCGTACAAAGAGGCTAAAATGTCCTTAAGAAAACTGTTGTCTGACTACTTTATTGTTTGTTTTGTACATGTGAATTCAATTCAATTAGTCGTGGTTGATGGAAAAAAAAAATTGTTTATCACTTTAGGTTAAAGTGAAAAGGCGGTTCAAAAGGAGAGTTCTGAATGAAAGAGTCAAAGTACTGCAAACTTGTGGACCTGATGACTTATTTCATGGATTTAGACCTGTAGGTTCTAGCTCGGATCTGTGAGTGAGCTTCCTATGTTCACTGTCTATTTTTTTTTACTTGCATTTTTTGTTCACTTTCCAAATTTCATGTAAAACTTTTTATGGTGTTATTTACAAGAGTAATCTAAAACTGCATAATCAGGTGGAACGGCCTATCTTGGGCTTTAAAAAAAAGAAAAGCAAAGCAAAGACATGATGTTTAATGTGTGTGCTTGTACTGCAAGAATTGGAAGGATACACCCACTGAAGTGCATAGCTTGCTGAAATTAATTCCTCTTATTTCATCTGTGGTGAATCTGTTATACTCAGAGCTAGACTAAGTTATCACATATTAATATCGAAAACGTTTACTCTAAAATTAATTTTTATTTTTTTGATCTAATTCTTTTGTCATATATCATCTGGTATTTCAAGGTTCTCTTTACCCATTATGCAAGTTATTGATCATGGTTTCCATATTTAATCTAACGAACCAATCCCCTTTCTAGGGTGTGAAATTGAAAACCGGAGAGAAAGCTGGCCTAGAGCAAAGAAGTTGCTTCAGAAGGAGGATCGGAACAGAAAGCCAAGGCAGTTGTGGCTGGCAGTGGACTTGGCAATCCAGATAGATGGTTCAGATGACGAGCCTTTGGGTATCTCTAATTTCATTGTGAGATGTGGTCAATATTTTGAGCACAGTATAGTTGGGCATGAATAAATTAGCTACACCATTGGATTCGGCTTAGTTCGGTTAGTTAACCATTAGTTCTACTGAAGAGAATTGTAGTTGTCTAATAGGCGGCTTAGTAAGTTAGCTTGTCGAGGGGCTGAGAATTTTTTAGTGATTTGGGCTCGGGAAACCAATAATGGGAGAGGAGGCTGGGGGGGGGGGGGTGGCGGGGGGGGGGGGGGGGGGATAGGAGGGGCGAATGAGGGGTCTTTCAAATACCATCCATATCTTGGGTTACTTGGACGGTTTGGGGATTCTTCAATTCTTCTCAATAAAGATTTAGCTTCTTTTTTTTAATTAATTTTTTGTTTGTGGGATTGGTGGTCTATAACTGTTATCATTTTTTTAGTTGTGAGAACCGAGAGAAGAGCTCCATTGCCTAATATCCTTAAAGATGAAGAGCATTACATCTTGTCGTCAATGTTATGTACTATTTCTTTCATTCAACCTGTTATATAAAGAATTCCTTGTACAATTTTTCTGAAATTATGCTTAGTGATTTGGTTTGGTGAAAAAATAGGAGGATATTAGTTCCGCAAGTTTGATGCAATACAATGCACGTTTACTTATTATTTGGTTTGATGTCGTCTTCATAGTTGTGCAAGGCATTGGCTACCTTGGAAGAATATTCATATGCGTTAGAGATCATTAGTCTCACCCTGGAAATTGGCAAATGGAATTTTGCCTGCCGAGAAGGAGTTTCGGATCTTGGAACTCGTAAGAGTTCTACTTTTCTCTCTTTCTCTCTCTTCCACCTTTTGGCCTATAGCCTTTGGAATATCATCTTTAGATTTCTTGTAAAGCCTTTGGATCTGGTCATAAAAAGTACACATACTTTTAAAACAGAACTAGCATACAACATCACGGAAACCTAAACATGGTTTTGACTACGTCAAATACATTGTTCATCAGCACCCAGACAGCATTGCTACCTGGAACTGCTACTACAAAGTTGATTTCGAGGTAGATAAAAATACATATTCATGTGGTCAATATTTGACTCCCCTAAACTTTTCCTATTCTGTCACTTAGCCCCCTAATGTTAGAATGCTTTTTAATCTCTCACGTAAAAATTAATTATGACGTGGCGCTGCCATAGACAAGAACTATATTTGGTTGGTAAAGTGACAGAAAGATTAAAGTGTATCTTGTTCGTTATTTATTTTAATTCATTCAATAGTTTTCTCGCTCTATTCTAGATTGGAGAATCGTGATACAAGACAATATAAGTTTCTACAAAGTATGCAAGGCAAGCTCAAAGACTGTGTCTCACCCATTCTTATTTCTGCACATCATTTTACAATTGCCAGCCATCATCAAGATGCTGCAAGGAAATATCTTGAAGCCTATAAACTGTTACCAGATAGTCCCTTGATTAATCTATGTGTAGGTATGATTTGTTTCTGAATTTGACATCGAGCATGGTTTGACGTTTCATTTGGAAGGGAAAAAAAAAAAAAAAAAAAGAAACTGAATAAATGAAAAAAGCATTTGTGTTTTCCTGCAGTTCAGCTTTGATTAACTTAGCACTAGGATTCAGACTTCAAAACAAGCATCAGTGTGTTGCACAAGGCTTAGCTTTCCTACATAAGAACTCAAGGCTCTGTGAATGCAGCCAGGTTTTATTTCACCACCACTCTCTCTCTCTCTTTTATTAACCGTGCGATATGTCGAGTTATCATGAATCATTAGAGCAACGGGTAGAGCCGGTGTCAAACCTTTTATCTAATAAATGTATCCCTTCTGCACGGACCTTTTATTTCACCACCATTCTTTTTTCAATAGTAGTGAGATCTTGTCTGCGCATCGCACTGCTCGTGCTAATCGGCTATGAAGTGCAAGCTTTTGTATGATTTGCCTTTGTGTTCAAGGGGCAGGGTTGGTAACAAAGCTGTTCTAAAGTACTGGCTATTTGTATTTATTAAGTCTACAAGCTTAAAGAGTTTTCGTGGAGTACCTCCTTCAAATAGTTGCAATCTGCAGAGTTACATCCCAAATTTGCTCGATTACAAGTTCAAAAGATGCCTTTTCTCAATAATGCCTAGACATAGCAGGTTCTTTGTAAAAAGAACTTTAAGTTAAGAGATAATTGGTGCACTTAATTATCTCTTGAATGAGATAATTCAGAGATAGTGCCAACATATAGAAATACTTGAGGTCGGGCCTCTTTTGCACACTTATTGGCTTATAAAATGGAGTTCCTATGTTTGCAACATTATCATAATCCTCATTGATTACAAACCTGTCAATGGGACCTCGAACTCCCCTCTCACCATCACCAAATTGGGAACCTGCGTTGACCATTTCATCAAATTGTCGTTGCGCCCATGTGTTTTGTGGCATTTCATCAACTACAACACTTGTTTGCCTTTTCTTATATTTTGTTTTTCGGAACGTACAATTGGAATAATAAACCCAGGAAAAAGAATGGTATATTTAACTAACCTGCTTTGCTGCTTTGTTCTTTGGAAGCAAGGCTGCTGGTGAGGCTTGTAGGTTGTACCTGAGTGTTGCGAGGGACGGGGACTGAGGGAGAGACGGTTGCAAGATAAAGTGCTTGCTGCAATTCTAATTTCAAATATGTGTTTTAGGATTTTTTATAACTGATTTTGGGTCTAGTAGCTAAAGCCTCTTTCTTATTTCTGGAGCCTATGTGATTTTAGTCTTGTAAAGTCTAGGACCAACTGATGTTGCGTTAAAAATGCAGCTAATAACGAAGGTTGCATGTTGCACCTTCTACGCCTCTAGAAGCATAACTCCGAGGCACATGCCTCCGTGAAGTGAGGCGTTATTAAACGATATGAAGTGGCACTTTGCCCTGAGGCACATTCTCGGGCACTTTTCAGAACATCACTCAAGGAAGGGTAAAATCATGGAAGAATACTTATTGTCATGAAAAGCAAATTCATGCTTGGGTGTGCGTCATTTTAGACACACCCAAACACATGCACTTGTTTCCCGTTCTGAATTCTTACCTTTTGTTTGTTGCCCTTAGGTTTTTTTTTTTTGTATACTTTTCTTCCATCCATTATCGATTTGTTGAAAACTTTAGTCATATACATGGTTTACGCTGTAGAGTCTCCTTCTCAAAACTCATTTCCGATCTTTTCAACATGTGTAGGAATCGCTGTACAACGTAGCCCGAGCGTACCACCATGTTGGCCTCATATCACTGGCAGCTACATATTATGAAAGAGTTATTGCAATTCATGAGAAGGATTATCCCATTCCAAAGCTTCCGAATGAGAATCCAAACTTGAAAGAGCTGAGGCCTGGTTACTGTGACCTTCGCAGGGAAGCCGCTTACAATCTGCACCTTATCTACAAAAGAAGTGGAGCTTTTGATCTTGCTAGACAAGTCCTGAAGGATTATTGCACCTTTTAAGTCTCCGTGCTGACTAGAACGTGCAACAACGAGAGGTATAGAAAAAATTAATCATTATCCATGAACAGCAAAAGTCAATTCCCTGCATTTATTTTATCTGTTTTATTTGCAATCTTTTCTTCAGCTCGTTTGAAGTGATCCCAATGCTGCTTGGAGTACATCAATTAGTTTGTAAGTTCACATCTCTGAACATTCAGCTCTAGAGCGAGTTTTCTGCTCAAATGGTTTAGGTTTGAAGAGAGAGAGATCGGGATTATGGCTTGAACATGGCCACCATGTCACCCCAATTATTGTTTTGAAATGTATATCCGAACTCAGATGAACAGTTTAAGCAATTTGGGTGGTTCTAAATAGTTGGAGAAGACGAAAGGCGAAGAAGAGCCACTCCCCAAGTTGATATATCTGCAGTTTTCTTTAACATTTGATTAAAAAAAAAAAAAAAATCCAAGTGCATTTGATCTTTTAAACTTTTTTTATGTTGTCCACTTTGGCATGTATTAGAGAATGAAAAATTTCTTTACTTTTTGGTTTAGCTTACCTTTGTGACCTATATTACCTGCTATTTTGGTCTACTAGTGAAATACAACATTAGCAAACTTGATTCTGCTATCAAAAGTACTTTTGATATTGACTTGGCCATTTTCTTATAGACAACAGCCACTACAATTGGAATTAGGAAAAATAGGTGGATGGTTGGTTTTTGGCTCCTCCTTTAAAGAAATAGTCCAACTTTGGTTTTTGGGTAAATGGCTACGCGTAAAGGAATAGATAAATAAAATAAAGGAAAAACAAAATAAAAAAATTAATTTCATTTAATTTTTTTAATTTAAAAAAATTAAAATTTTTATTTAAAATTATCATGTGATGGGTTTCGTGTGGAATAGACAAACAAATAAAGTAAAGTAAGTATTTTTTTTTATTTTTTTATTTTTAAAAATCAAGTTTTTACTTAAAAATGTCACGTGATGGTTTAGGACCGTCATGTGGTGAGAATATAATAATAGATAGATAAGAGTATAAAGCAAAGTAAAGTAAAATAAAAATTAAAAAATTAATTAGTTTTAATATTTAAAATTGTCATGTGATGGGCTTAGGACCTGTCACGCGACAGGAAGGTAATAATATATAGATACGAGTGTATGATAGAAGAGGAAGAGAATGTAAGAAGGAAAAAAAGGGGGGGGGGGGGGGGGGGAGTTAAGGCAAGAAAAAGAGAGAGAGAAGAAAATGACAAATAGATGGATCAAATTTTTAAATAGTTGAAAAGTGTAACTTTACTTAATAAGATAGTTATAGATATGCTTTGTTGGATTTTCAGTGATGCATCATTTCTAATGTACATGCAATCCATCACTTATTGACTAACAGAAAACCAGTAATGTATCAGTATTTATTGTTTCACCTGATTAATCACCAAAGTTTCAGTGATTAGTCATCAAGTAGTCCGTCATTAACAAGTCATTAAAAAAAAAAAGAAAATGATTTTCCTTAATCAAATAAACATAAGACACTTACTAAAAACTAGGGCCGGCAATTTCGGGCACGACACGGTGACACGACACGAGAATGACACGTAATAATGGGTTTAGACCGCACGTTTAATAATTGGGTCGAAATTGGGTTGACACATTTAACACGAAAATAAACGGGCCGAAAACGGCTGACCCGAACACGGCCCGCGAACACGAATTGCCAGGCCTACGTAAAAACCGACTTAAAACTATAAAACCCCATGCAATTATTGTCATGAACATAAAACCTTTTCTAGTAATTTAGAAAGAGTAATGGACACCTACCTTCCCGTTGGGTCTGTGTCACACAGGATGAAAGTCAGTGTCATATTAATTTAGTCTCGTTCGTATGAATGTGAACACTTAAAAAGTCATAAAGTAGGTGGCTGTCATTGTTTGCAAGTGGTTAGGTTTGGTTGTGAACTTTGAAAGTTCGGAACTTTCACTTTAAACCAAAGTCTTTTCATCATTATAAGCCTGGATTAAAATGTCGACGTCATGAAGTTATTGAAGTTTTGATTTATGGATTTAATGAATATCATATCTTGGAAAACAAAACGTTGATATTTAGAGAAATAGACACATAATATATATATATATATATATATATATTTATCTATCATGCTCAGCTTCTTTTACTTTTTTCTCAATTTAATTAACTTTTCTATTCCTTTGTCTAAAAGTTTTGTCCTTTCTTTCTTTTCATTTATTTTCTTGGAGGTTGTTCGGAACAATCGTGGGAGAGGCAATTTTTTCAAATTTTAGTTTATTTTTTTTTTCAAAAGTTTTTTGGTTTATCATCTTATTTTAAATCTACATTTCCTTTATCTCTCTTTTAATTTCAAAATTTTTGAACTTTACAAGTCCACAAGTTTCTTATTTCAAACTAAAATAAGATGATTTTTACATCAAATGTTCATAACGACGAGAAATATATAACAATATCCATACTGTTATTTTTTTCTCAAAACACTTGTAAGGATTTTACAATATTTAAACATAATAGTTCAGTTTCAATTTTCATTTAAACCAAATACATATTTCTAAATATTCACTCATTTCCAATTAAAAAAAAAAAAAAAACTTCCAAAACTCCAAATCTAATAGGTCCTAACAAGTCATTAGTTTAATTTTTGGACAAAATCCTAAGGTAAGTTTTAGCTGCATAATTTTTTTTTTTTTCCCTTAGCTTTTGAACTATTTTCCAAGGTTCTCAGTATATATATGCTTCTGTGTGTCTTTATCTTGATATATATAGTTATCTTCAAGAACAAAACAGTCCAATATTCCATCAAAGTCGTGTTTAGCCAGAGCCAATCTAGACAAAAGCAAAAGTTAACGGTCCAAACAAGGCATCTGAGAGATACGAAAAATTAACATTACTCTATCAAAGCGGCCTATTAATTCATCTTACTATACATATAAATATGTAATTCCTCTCCTCTCAACTCTCAAGGCTTATAAGGCTGTTCCTTGAGCTCTACTAATCACCCCAATCCAATATTAGCATAAAAGGTAGTTTAACGAACTTCTACCCTTTTTTTTTTTTTAAGTGATTATTCGTATTAATCTATTAAGCTTTGTCTTTTCTTTTTCTTTTTTCTCTTTTTTATCGTCGTCATATGAGATTTTTTTTTCTTTTGGGTATAAGAAACTATAAAGAATATATAACAGTTAGTATGATAGTATTTTCACCCTGCAATAAAAATGTTTTTTTTAAAAGAAAATTACAATAATTAGGACCAAAAGCCAAATTATCCAAATAAATATTTTAAGGGATATCAAAAGTAAAATTAAAACTAATTACCTCAAGTGCGAAAAAAAAATTAATTTGTTTTCATGTTCAGGAATTATTTTTAAATATATATATATTTTTGTGTAATCTATGTTACATAAAATAAGGCTATAATGTTGAGTCATACATGTAGCGAAAAGTAGTATTACGCAGCTAAATTGTACTATTAGTACGAGTTATTATTGTGAAAAAAAAAAAACCCCAAAAAATAAAAAGATATATGTCTAATATATAGCCCGTCATATGTCTCATGTGAGTCTGCTTTCTTGAAGTGAGTACTTCATGAACTGTGATCATTTGGTCCGCCTGGCACAAATATTATCTGCCTTTGGTTAATTGTTGATTACTTTTCAAAAAAATCTTCCGGTGGATTTGATCACAGTGAATTATTACAACCGAACAAAGTTACAACACCGCATCAAATCACAAGGTAATTTTTTACAACCTTAGTTGACTTCTCTTTCAAGTTGAAATTATATTTTTGCCTTAGAGAAACGTTGAAATTGTATCTCGTTAAAATATAGAAATAGAACAACAACAAGTAATAATCTTAGGAAGGCTGTAAATTAATCTATTAAAATTTTATGGTGTTTCATTTTTTTCTTTCTTTGTTTCTTTCTTTTTTCAATTTTCTTTTAGTTTCTTTTTTGGAAAAAAAATCCTAGGTATGTACAGCTGCATTAACTTGTTTTGTTGTTTAGTTTTTAAACTATTTCCAAGGTTCTAAGTATATACCTATATGTGTCTTTATCTTAATGTATCTTCAAGAATAAAACAATTTAATATTCATTCGAGTTGTGTTTAGTTACAGCCCATCTAGACAAATTAAATTTAATGGTCCAAACCAGGCATCGGAGAGATGAACATATATCATCTAATTAATTATATTTTAATACATTAATAAATATAGTTAGATTTTAAAGTATAAAAAGTCAGTTATAAAGCATTTTAAACTTTTTTATATAACGTAGTATAATATTATTGGTTAGATATAATTTGAGACAGAAGATTTGAATCCTTGAGAGATTCAAAAAATTAAAATTATTCTATCAAAGCGTTCTTGTTTACTTAACCACCGAAATCATTCATCTTACAATAGTCTATAAATTATATATATATATATATATATATATATGTATATGTATAAAATTCCTCTCTCTCAATTCTCAAGGCTTATCATAAGGCTGTCGCTTGAGTCGACTAATTACCCCAATCCATTATTAGTGGTATGCATAAGTGATTCCTATTATTATTATTGTTATTATTATTATTATTATGTGTGTATATCATAATTTTTAATAATCTATTCATGTGAAAAAAAAAAAATAGAACAAAGTAGTAATAAATCTATAAAAAGTTAGTATGATATTATTTTATACTCTCCTATAAAATTCTCTACTTTTTTTTTTTTTTTTTTTTAAGAAAGAGAGTTAGAATAACTAGGACCATAACCAAAATCCTCCAAAAAAAAATCTAATTATGTCTAGTGCCAAAAAAAGTTACATAAAACTGTTTTCATATTCTGAAAAGAAAAAAGAAAAGCCTTTTTTTGTTTGATAATTATGTACATAAAAGTATTAAAACCGGGATGTGAGTACTGAGAGAAGGTGGTCACAGATATAACTAGTCTAATGATAATTTTACCCCAAGTCAAGTTAACGGAAAAAAAAAAAGGTCATAAGAGTTTATTTAAAGCTCAAGACTAAATGTTGAGACATTTGTAGTTAAATGTAGTGTTACATAGATAAATTAAAGATATACAATGCATTATGTGACACATTGAACTATTAGTCCACTTCATTATCGTGTTTTTTTTTTTTCTTAAAAAAAAAAAGGATAATGGCCCGTCATAATTAATGATCATCTTTGGCTTGTTGATTTTTTTTTTTTTTTTCCAGAAAATCTTCTGGTGGATCGCATCATATGAATTGTTAGAACTGAACAAAGCTACAACACCGCCTTCAAATCATATGGTAATTTTTAATTGCTATACTAAGTAGGAGATTTTACAGTAGGATCTGAAAAGGGGGGGAAAAAAAACTATTCATGAAGTTATGTTTTTCGGTTGTTAGATCTGTATGGAAAATCCTAATCTGTTCTACATATCTTTGTATTATAGTATGATTCTGATTAGATAAAAATTAAAAACGTGCACCCGATAAAAAAATTACCGTTGAAAGATCCAAATAAGTATATATGCTACTTTGAAGCGGTCCTAGGGTGGGGGATTCATTTCTTGCTTTCCTAATGATCACCTGAACCTTTTTTTCCCCCCCTCAATTATTTATAATAACTTTTTAGAGTACGTGCCAACTTACAAACTAGTTGATTTCTTTTCCAAGTTGCAATTATATTTTGCGTTAAAAAAAGTTGTGAAATTAAATTGATGAAAATACAGAAACAGAACGAAGAAAAAGTATCTATTATAGAAATAATTTCCCAAAAATAAAAAATAAAAAAGTCTTATCAGCTCTAATCGACGGCGTATTTCGTTTACCAAAGTAGTTAAATATATTTTAGAAAAACAATTAATGATTTAATAACAAGAGAAAAATCTATTTACTATTTGGTTTTAATTCTTTTTAACAAGGTTTTGAGTCAATAATATATTGTACATGCTGATAATTAATTAGGTGATCGGAAGCCAATCAGAACTTAAAAATTTCGTCAAACTTTGGGTGAAAAGGAAATTGTCAGTACATAAGTTTTTTTTTTTTTTTTTTGGCTAACAAGTCAGTACATAAGTTGGCCGATAAGAGAATTCCACGTTTATTCTACCAAAAAACAAGAAAGAAAGAAAGAAAGAAGAAGAGGGAATTTTCACTTTTTGTCAACAATAGGCCAATGGAGATCTGGAATATATCTGTATGTATATGCCGTAAACTGACTGGAATATAAATATTCGTTATTTGTTTCTTTCTAGCTTATGTGAACGACGTGTATGCTCTAATAATTCATATACAATTTGCATAGAGACACACAGAAAAATACTTATAATTAAACACAAACAATTGACCACCTCAAAAAAGAGAAAAAAAAATAAAATCTAATGCCAAGCCTGGAGTACTAATTCATAAACCTATTTTTTAAGTTTCACTTGTCAGATAATGATTGACATCTTTATAAAAGCTTAATTTTCAAATCTTTAGGTGAATCAGTAATTTCCACGACGTACTGTTTTTGAACACTTAAAAAAATAAAATAAAATACCACAAACAAGTATCAATATATTTTTAATATATTTAAAAAGAAAATGTTGGAGTAGCCGGCTATTTTAGTTCTAAAAGTTGATCCACAAAGTAGGACAAAGAATCCAATTTGTTTATGAAACAGATAATGAACATAGCTTATGCGTGTGTGTATATATGTGTGTGTGTGTAAGGGAAAAAAGGCCATAACCACTTTATGAATGCACAAAAACTACTTTGCTTCACACTGAATCGATCTAGCAATTCAATTTCACGTGTGTGACAATTTCTTTGTTTCTTTTTTCTTTCCCCGCTGCCTGTTTCGGAGGCTCTTTTATTTTATCTCTCTAAAACACTAAAAAAAAATCATCTAATTATGACTAGATTAATTGGATCTCACATTAGTAAACTTGATCATATACAATGAAAATAGAAAAAATGGCTATCATATTATTTGTATACTTGATTTTTGACACTAAGATAGTCACTTTCAGAATATTACGTACTATACACATCTTTCAATTAAACTCGACCATACAACTAAAATAAAAAATATATATATAGTTGTTAGTTGTGTAGTTGTTATCATATTATTGTACCCTTATTATCTTAACGTAATTAAGATAACTTTCAAATTATAATATACATGAGAGCAACATTTACACAGCCATGTCCGATACCACAAGGCTATTTCCTATATATGGCTGAAGACAACTAGTACCAAGACCTAAGAGAGCAATAACCAAACTTATAGTTGACAAAAAATAAAACAGACAAAATAAAAACATGCACCGGCCGAAGTCAAATAAATAAATAAATAAAAGATATATATATATATCTATATATATATATATATATAGTATCAAACTAGAAGTTGTTCGAAGAAGATAGAATCTGAATTCACACTTTGAAAGAACAACTGTAAATAAGCCTTCTTCAAACCTTTCGACCAAGTTAGGTGGAAAAAAATTCCAAAAGAAAAAAATGAGCCCATATCCACTCAAATCACATTTATGTACACACAAACATATACTCACCAAAATGTTAATTTAGGAATCCTCGAGACAGTAACCTTATAATGAAGATGACCATCAGTTTGGGGTGGTTGGTTGATCTGGAATCCGAAAGCAGATCATGTTAGTGTTTTTTTTTTTTTTTTTTTTTTGGTAATAAGAGGGATGCTATTTTTCTAATTGCTTAAATTATAATTGGTTCTTAATTTCTTGCTTAATTTTGACATGTTTGAGGTGTTAACCAATGGGTCTTGTCATGCCAATTCAGTGTCCATTTACTTTGGATAAATTAGCGACATGAATGGTGTCTGTCCGGCCGGGTTATTATTATTATTATTATTATTATTTTATTATTATTATTATTATTACGTTTAGTGATGACCGATTAACGTGTTTATACCTATATCATGCCCCTAATCTCTAGTAACATGTGAGAATCTATCAAATAGAATTCAGATATGATAAACCCTTGATATATATATATATATATATAAGGAAATTATAAAATAATTTATAAATATATAATAAAAGAATGAGTAAATTACTAAGTTGGTTTCTAGATTTTTAAATTTATGTAACTTTGGTCCCTATTAATTTTATTAAAATATTGTTACAGTAGTCATTTCCTTTGATTTTTGAATAGAATCCATTAGTTAAATAACTTTTTGATCAAATTATCAACGGATTCTGTCTAAAAATTTACGTAAATGATTTACCCTGTAATATATTTTAATAGTTTAAGCACACTCCTTGTAATTTTTTTTTTTAGTAGTTTGGAATGATTATAAAGTAAAAAACGTTGTTAGTGTAGTCATTTATGTTAATTTTTGAACATAATCCATTAGTTAACATCATTTTTAATCAAATTACTAATAAATTTCAATTAAAAAAAATTAAAGGGACCTATTTAAGTGATATTTATTAATTTAAGTATGAAAAAAAGATTAAAGACTAAAATTATACAAATTTAAAATTTAACTGATAAATGAGCCATTTATCCTTAAAGAATAACGGTTATTGTGTACTTAACCCGCACAAAAATCAAGTTAATCGATTAATTAATAATCAGTACTAGCCGGCCTGCCTGTTTGACACGCAAAACTTTTATTGCCACGTGCCATCTCACTATCTTTAGCCAGCTGATCTTTGCCATTGCTATAAGTCAAACATGCAACGTCCTGGAATATAATAATATATATTCTTGATACGAATACGTCGTAAAGATATCTTGTAAATAGTTTGTGAAAATGTAATGCAATAATTTCGTAATTATTTCTGTTTTACCTACATTTTTTTTTTTGCTTTCAGTGAAGGTTATGACGTTTCGCTCTTTTACATAAAATAAAAGTCAATGACTTTTTATTTTTCAAACCATGGCCTGTCCTTTTAGCCAAAAGAATAAAATATCATGAAAGACAAGAAAAGAAGAAAAGAAAGAAAGAAAAAAAAGGTAATCAAATTGGATTATTCACAATGTTTAATATCTGCAAATATAAAACTTCTCCTTCTCCTTTTTTTCCTTATAAACACACACGCTCTTTGACTTGGACAAAAGTAGAGAGAAGTGTAGTAACCCCAACTTAATTTTTTTAAAAAAAGTAATAGATTTGGCTTTAATTTAATTAAAAAAGAGTACCGTGGGATTAATTTTATATATGCGTTGTAGATGGTAGGTGAAGGCGTATTAATAGCTATAAAGATCACTGGCCGAACTCTCTCTCTCTCTCTCTCTCCATATGTTTGTGTGTATATATATATGTATGCGTGTGTGTCTCTTTAATTATTTCGTTCCAGGCTCTTCTCCTTCGGTAAGCTACTGGAATTCTCCATCTTATGTTTCCAGTTCTCCCTCTTTCATTTTTTTTTTGTTTGTGACACATATATATAGATATACACGTGTATATATGTATGCCCAAATATGTGTTTTGTGCATGTTCTAATGTATATGCACTCCATATATACACACACACACACACACACACACACACGCACACTCTCTCTCTGTGAACTATTGCAATTATAAAGTAACACATAATTATGTTATGGCTTCAATTTGCAGGCACTAGATTGTTGAGTCCAATATTTCTGCTTTCGGATTCTCCTATAATATATATATATATATATATATATATATATATATATAAGAATCAGAAGCTTTCAAAGGGAATAATTTGATAGAATATAATGTGGAAGGTTAAGTATGGAACGGGTACAGAAGATCCATACTTGTTTAGCACAAACAACTTCTTAGGAAGACAGATATTCGAGTTCGATCCGAACGCCGGCACTCCGGAAGAGCGAGCTCAAGTGGAAGATGCTCGCCAAAATTTCTACAGAAACCGCTACAAGGTTAAGCCCTGCAGTGACCACATTTGGCGTCTCCAGGTATGTTTCAAGCTATAGAAGTGTACTCTCTAATTAATTATTAATTCGTCAAAAAAAAATATTGCTAATTAAATTTCATTGTCAATTTTTGAGGACGAGATCAAGGGAAAAAAAAAAAAAAAAAAAAAACTCTAGTTATACACAAGAATATTCAATGCTAATTGGTATTTTGAACACTTCACTGTTGGTAAATTTACCTATAATTTTTTTTTATTTTGATAAATTTAAATTAACCGTTCGATTCAACAAACCCTAAATCAATAACGGTAGTTTAAAATTTAGATAAAACGACACCCACAAGCATTACGTGGGCTCGCTGAAAAAAAGAAAACACTGAAATTTCATACAACAATTATAAAATTGACCAGTTTATAATTGTTATTATTATTTTCGGTCTTATTCTAATTATCTTTTAAAAAATTGAAGGTGGAGGATTCAAATTTTAAACCTAGATTTTTATTTTGTAATAGAATTATGTGTGAAATTATTTACATTCTAAATGTAATCACATTTCCATTTTATTTAAGTTACGTAGACTCTAAGTAACTAAGAAAGGACGTATATCATTTATTACTATGCCTTTAGTTGGTTGGTGGTTTTTAGTTTGGGTGGTTAAGTATAAATATATACCTGTATCTTTCCACCAATCTAGGGAATTAAAATCGGAGGGATTTTGTCCTAATACCTTCTTTAGGTGCGGATTTTCACTCACAGAATATTAATGGCTTCTGAACGAAAAGAGCATCAAAAATTAACCATTACCTTAAAACAATATTATCAATGAACCAGCTTGTTAAAGTATTGTCAGCAACCATGATCTCGGCCATATTTGGATGAACATGCCTTGTGGCCCAAAACCCAAAAATAAAAGAAAGTAATAAAAATGATAAATAAATAATTGGGAGAATATGTAGTAGAGCCGATTTTATATATCATATCGGTAGAGTTCATTTCTAGACCGTTCAGATGTAATCAAATGGCTGAAATATTACTTATATACGGAATTATCATACACTTTACCTTACAGTAGTATTTGACTAAGAAATTAAAAAATTATAAAAAAAACTTTTTAAAAATCCACCTTCACTGGTGGACGGTTTTTTTGGGGGGGGGGGGGGGGGGTGGAAGGTTTCTGTCGCCGGGGTCTAGAATAAGGGAGGGAGGGAGGGGCTCGTTGTCCAAGGAGGGGAGGTTGGGACGCGGGCCTCGGGAGGAGGGGTTCGTGGTCGAGTTAGGGGGAAGGGGCGCGAAGGTCGCTTGTCGAGGGCTTGAGTTGTAGAGGGACCGGATAGGGTCGCTAGGCAGGCGGCCGAGTTGCAGAGGGATTGGATCTTGGGGGAGGCTTGCCGGGGGAAGGTCGACGCCGAGGGTGAAGGGGGGTGGCAAGTTGCAGAGGGACCAGATCTGAGGGGCAGTTGCCGAGGGAAGCTAGATGCCGGGTGGGAGGAGGAGGGAAGGGGGACTGGGTTTGCTGGGGTCGGGGGACTGGGTCGCCGGCTTCGCGGGGGGTAGATCTGGCTTGGGGGGTTTGTAGTGCTGTAAATATGGGCGGGGCTAAGCAGGCTAGCCCGTCACCCAGCATTTTTGACCCGAGGGCAGGCTCGGCCTAGCCCTAGCTTGGTGCAAGTATAAGGGCCGAGCCAGGTCTTACCTTTGAGCCCAGCCCATTTAGGGCAAACCGCCCATATCAATCTCTCTTTTTTTTCTTTTTATTATTATTTTTTTTTTCAAAAGCCCGTTTATCCGGCTCGATTTTAAGCCCATCGGGCTTTTAGGTTAGACTGGTCTGATAATTTCAAATTCGGGCGAGCCCAACCCTGCCTGCCAATTAATCGGGTTGAGCCCAACCCGATTTTTCCTTCCCCTCATTAGGGTTGGAATGGGCCAGGCCGTCCGAATTTACAGGAACTAGGGGGGTGGCGGGGGTTTCGGCAGTGTCGCGGGGGGGGGGGGATGTCATCAGTGTCGGGGGGGATTGGGTCACTGTCGGAGGGTGTTTTAGTTTTTTTTTTTTAATTCATTTTTTATATGCTTTTTTTTTTTAAGTATACTAGTATGAGGTTAGGTGCATTAAAACTATCATGCACAAACAATATCTTAACCGTTTGATTACATCTTAATAGTTTAAAAATAAACTCTATCAATAGGATATATAAAATGATTTTACCATAGCCTTATCCTAAATAATTAAGTCCTTGTAAAAGTAGAGTATTTGACAAATATATGGTCAAAATAGTTCGACGGCCAATATCAGACACACAAGGTTTCGTGTGTCTGATAAAGTAGTAAAGTTGGATGGGAATATGGGTTCATGATTCTAGTAGCCCCATAAAATATATATACATTTATAAATATATATTGAACAATAGTATTCTTGACAATCTATTCACATTATGTTCTAGCAAGCTGTATATGTATATATATGTATATATATATATATATGTAAATTTTGAATTTGAGGTGGGGAGAATCAAACTCTGCATCTTATTATAGAATCGGGTGTAAAATTATCGTTAGGTTATGTATGCAATCATATTAGGTGACAAGATTCTAAGAAAATTTTGGGAGAAAAATATAATGTTACAAATTAAATTCATGGGGCATTTTTGTGACAATATTTAAAATCTATAAGAGAGAGTGAAACGTATCCTTTGACTTATCCATCCATACAATATTCTTATAGTGTCATTTTAATTTTTGAGTAAATGTAGATCCTAAGAGAGAATAATTTCAAACAAACAATTCCCCAAGTGAAAGTTGAAGATGGTGAGGAAATCACATTCCAAAAAGCTGATGCTGCCATGAGGAGGTCCATGAACTTTTGGTCCGCTTTTGCAATCGCCACACGGCCATTGGCCCGCAGAAAATGCTGGCGTTATGTTCTACGTCCCACCACTGGTACTAAGTTTTAATTAGCTTATAAAGACCTTGTATTAGTTAAGTAATTAGAGTATTAATTAGGTTTAATTATTTTCTAATGTACAAAAATAAAATGAAATTACAGGTCTTTTGCATGTACATCTCGGGTACTATTGACACAGTGTTCAATGAGCATCACAAGAGGGAAATGTTTGTGGTACATGTACTGCCACCAAAATGAAGATGGAGGGTGGGGGTTACATATTGAGGGTCCGAGCATGATGATGTGCACGGTTCTAAACTACCTCGCCATGCGCATTCTAGGAGAAGGCCCCGACGGCGGCCTTGACAATGCCTGCGCTAGAGCTCGCAAGTGGATTCTTGACAATGGCGGAGCAATGGGCTCTGGCTCATGGGAAAGACTTGGATGGCGGTATGTCTACTTGAATTTGTACATATATATGGATTGATGATATCTATGGTTAAGTGACAATTTTGAATTTCTTTTCATTACAAGCCAACCATACGTTAAGGAATATTGCAAATAGTGATATACAATTCAAGATGTTAATCTTGAAAAGATCTCATACTATATATGTTGAGATACTAGACAACATTGGCTTGTCATGAACTTATTTAAGACTAATCTCATTTCACTTAATTTGTTTTTATGTTTCAATAACAGATACTTGGTGTGTATGAGTGGGATGGGTGCAACCCCATGCCTCCAGAGTTTTGGTTCTACCCTTCCGTTGTACCTCTTCATCCGTGTAAATTATCGTCGTCTTTGTCTCATTTTCTTTCTAAAATTTCCAAGATAACATAACAATAGTGTAATTATAAACATTCTCATACCGTTGTTGTACATTTCATTGAATGCAAATTGCAGCAAAAATGTTCTGCTATTGCCGATTGACGTTCATGCCTATGTCGTACTTTTATGGGAGAAAGTTTGTTGGTGCTATCACACCTCTCATTCAACAATTAAGAGAAGAAATTTACAATGAACCTTATAAAAATATCAAGTGGAGCCAAATGCGCCATGTCTGTGCTAAGGCTGATAACTACTATCCTCATGGTAGAGTACAACGTCTCTTATGGGATAGTGTCTATTATATTGGAGAATCTGTTATCAACACTTGGCCCTTTAACAAGATAAGGGAGAGAGCAGTTCAGAAAGCAATAGAACACATCCATTATGAGGACGAGAATAGTCGATACATCACGATCGGATGTGTTGAGAAGGTAGGTGAAACACATATTCCCCATCTTCAAGATATTATTTTCTGTTATTATTCATATTGTCGAATTTCCCATGCAGCCACTTATGATGCTTGCTTGCTGGGTTGAAGATCCGAATGGAGAAGCTTTCAAGAAGCATATTCCTAGAGTTGCAGATTACTTATGGGTAGCAGAAGACGGAATCACTTTGCAAGTATGTAAACAAATTATATATCGTGTTGGAAGCGATTACTGTAATTAATAATAGTGTTTGAATCTACTAGTTCTAGTTATTCATTTCGATGAAAACGTTTTTGAAATCTATGTAGAGTTATGGTAGTCAGGCATGGGATTGCAGTCTTACCATTCAAGCACTACTTGCCGGCAACATCAACGACGAAATTGCTCCTGTACTGAAAAAAGCACACGAATTCTTAAAGATGTCTCAGGTTAGGGAGGACCCTCCAGACCACTTAGACCATTTTCGCCATATTTCGAAAGGGGCATGGACTTTCTCCGACCGAGATCATGGATGGCAAGTTTCTGATTGTACCGCAGAAGGTCTAGAGGTAATTTCATTAACATGTCTTTTTAACTCTGTACTTATATTATGAATTTGTTAAGCTATATACCCGAAGAACCTCAAAATTATATTTGGCAAGAATGTTTGCGAATGATGTGAACAATTTTTTATTTATTTTTTGGTTGATATTTCAGTGTTGCCTACTGCTCGCAAAGATGTCTCCCGACATGGTAGGTGAGCCAATGGTCGCTGAGCATATGTATGATTCTGTTAATGTCATTCTCTCACTACAGGTAAGAAAAGAGGAATGTGATGAAACTTATTTACACTTCTATATATACGAGCATTTGTACATAATATAAGAGCTTTGCTGTATATATTTTTGTTAATATTGACTGTTTTAATCAATTGTGTAAACCCAAAAATAGAGTCCAAATGGTGGCGTATCAGCTTGGGAGCCGACAGGAGCTCCAAAATGGTTGGAGGTAAACAATAAAAATTTCAGTTGGAGTATTTTGACATATTTTGTATCAAGTACAATTATACTTATATTTCCCCGATGTGCAGTGGCTCAATCCCGTGGAATTTTTGGAGGACCTTGTTATCGAATACGAGTAAGACATATGATAACCCCATTTTAGTTGTTTGATTTTGTACGAATTATTGTCATTAACAATGAATCAGAGACGATCACTAGGCACTTAAATTACAGATGGGATTCATATGATGCAGGTACATAGAGTGCACCTCCTCTCAATCCAAGCATTGAATTTATTTCGAAATTATATCCAGGACATAGAAGAAAGGAGATTGATAATTTCATCACCAATGCCGCTAACTACCTTGAAGACGCACAAATGCCGGACGGCTCTTGGTATGGAAATTGGGGAATTTGCTACATCTATGGCACATGGTTTGCCATTAGAGGCTTGGAGGCTGCCGGTAGGCACTACTACAATTGCGAGGCTGTCCGTAGAGCCGTTAACTTTTTACTCGAAACTCAGAGAGAGGATGGTGGTTGGGGGGAGAGCTACACTTCTTGCACAAACAAGGTATGAAATAACATAACATAGGCCCATCTATTTGTACTCAACTTTCTTAGCAATATTGAATGACGAATCTTTTTTTTTTTTTTTTTTTTTTTTTAATTTGCCCCGTATTCATGTAGGTATATACACCTTTTCAAGGAGACCACTCCAATTTGGTTCATACTGCATTTGGATTGATGGGCCTGATTCATGGTAGACAGGTTAGTAAATAGTTTGATATTTAAGACTGAACTTCATCCTCATGTTAGTTTATTTCAAAATAAATTTTTCGCCCATAGTTATTTATTTACTTATTATGTAATTTGAAGGCTGAGAGAGATCCAACTCCTATCCACCATGCTGCAAAACTTTTGATCAATTCTCAATTGGAAGATGGCGATTTTCCCCAACAGGTACAATCTAGTTAAATAATATGATAAATTGTTCATATGGTCCCAAACTTATTTATAAAGTAGCGATTTGATCTCCACTTTTCTTTTGGTAGCTAAAAGATCCCTAAAATTTTTAAGGGGTGAAATTTTATCTTTTTGCTAATAGATATTAAAATTGGATCGAAGAGATCATGTGAATAATGCATGTAAGTTGAATTATGTAATTTTCTTTTGTTAGTAATCCTTAAATAGTGAATATGTATGATTAACATGACATTTTCTATTTGCTAAAAAAAAAAGAAGAAGAAGAAGAGGTTGGGAACTAAGTCACAACTTTATAAAATTGTTAAGGATCAAACACCCTAAACTATTAGCAATCTGTGTAACTTCCATTAAGACTGATGAGTTTGCGGAGATGCATATTGTAGTACTATATTTATATATATATATATATATATCTTAAATTTTTTGTTAATTGTTGGTTACACTTACTATAATTGCAGGAAACTTATGGGAGTTTTCATGAGGAATTGCATGTTGCATTATGCAGCGTATAGGAACATCTTTCCTATTTGGGCTCTCGCTGAATATCGTAATTGGTTCCATTGCCTTCCAAAAATGCTTGACTAACAAAATCAAGATCAAGCTGAGGAAGTTATGATCACAATGACAAAAAAAGCCAACAAAGGCTAAAGTAATTATATTTGTTTGTTGATGTAAAATATTACAATCACCAAAAAAAAAAAAAAAAAAAAAAAAACTATTTGCATTTGTAAATAAGACAGGTGTGATAAGACATCACCGAGATGTGAGAGAAGCTTAATGGCCTATTGCGAGCTTTCCTACCATTGTCACTCCAACTTCTTCAATTAGAACTAAATCCAAGCGATTTTAACCATAATTTAACCATATATCCAAACCTACTCAGCAATTTCAACTCATATTCTATGTATATTGTCTTTCACATTCCATTTTATTTATATCTATGGGTTCATTTAGTTCATGAGTTTGAGTTGAAATTTTTTAAGTTTCGATAGTAAATTTTTTTGAATTTTAAAAAAAAACAATTTTTTTTGAGAAAAAGACAAAAAAAAATTTGAAAATTATGATTTAAGTTTGTAAACCAAACAAACTAATGTACAAATCTACCATCATAACTTCACGTCCACGTCCAAATAATTTAAAAATCCATTCCTCAAATTTTTATTACATTGACATTTATGTTTGTGACCTTACTTTGACTAAATAATATTTAATTCTTCTGACTTCATAACTAAGGGTTTGTTTGGATCGCAGGTTCAGTTTGAGTTGAGTTGAGATTTTTAAGTTTGCATAGTAAATTTTGTTGACTTTTTCAGAAAAGATAAAAAACTTTTTCAGAAAAAGACAAAAAACATGATGAGATTTGAGTTGTTTAGTTTGAGTTGAGATGATTAGGCAAACGGAGCATAAATATGTCAAGCTTTCCCTCAGATTTCTGATATAAATTCTCCTTTCACTCAAACGTGTCAACCATCTGACACAAGTAGATTCCCATGCCAGTGCCGCATCTTACACGGCACCTGAAACAATACCTGGCATATATGTGTGTATGAATAGTATGAAGGATTCAGAAACATCCTAAGTGCAAATAAATAAACTACTTACAGTAACATTCACATTTAATACTTTTAAAACATTGTTATTCACTTCTTTTAGTTTCATTAAAAAAAAAAAAATCTACTACAATTTTTATTTTGAATAATAATATTTGTTATTATGTAGTTTTATCATATATTTGTTTGGTGATGTTTCTTAAGGAAATTTCTATGATATGACCTTTAGGTTGCGCTATTGGCACCAACGGTTTGATTAAATTTTCAAGGTACGATTTATGATTTAGGAGTAGTTCTATATTGCATATCATAAATTTTTGACATTGATACTTATAAATCAGAGCGTTATATATATAATCTAATGGTTAAAAAAATGTTTTCTGTAAAGTAAGAGGTCCCCACCATAAAACGATTTTTTCTTTTAAAATAAAAATTAGTAAAATAAGACTAAGCACATGAGAGAAACGTATAAGACCCATATAGATATATATATATATATATATATGGATGCTAATTTTTGTTACTTTATATGAATCAACATATCTTAAAGCGGTTTTTCTGACATTTTGTGTGAATCAACATGTTAACTTCCTTTTCTTTACTGGTTTTTTTTTCCTCAGACACACAATTCAATACCTCAGAGAGAGAGAATAAATAGGGAACATATAAAACCCAGATATATAGAAATATTAGTTTATAAGCACCCGTTTGCTATGCTTGTTAAATTTCTTAGATATAGTGAAAAATATCTTTAAACAATGATGCATTCAAAATTTAATAAGTGAGTGTATATAAAAATGGGACAGGGGAAGTAAAATGAGATGTTTCAATTAGGGGTGGCAATTCGTGTCACGTGTCGGGTTCGTGTCGTGTTAGAGCGTGTCGATTTTTTTCTTCCCCAACCAGAACACGACCCGTGACACAAAAACAACTTCAAACCGCGACACGAACCCGTAACGGGTTGACACGACACAAACCGAACTTGACCCGCGACACGAAATTGACCCGCGATACGAACTGAACCAGTGACATGAACTGAACCCGTGACACGAACCGAACCCGCGACACGAATTTGATCCTAATTTAACCTGCAATTCGAATTGGACCCAAATTGAACCCGCATTTAATTTGAATTTGACACAAAAACCAATTCAATTTAAGTAAATTATATCCCAAATTCATAAAAAGGTGAAGTAAAAAGGATTTAGGGTTTTTTTTTAAAAGCATATCAAACTTTTTGGGTCGGATCCGAGTTGTGTTCGAAATTGACACTGAAAAAAATGGTCGTGTTCGGGTTCTACGGGTCCAACCCGAACACGACCCGTTTTTACCCGTGTCAATTTCGGGTCACCCGAATTTGACCCGTCCCCTATTTTTCCCAACCCGAACCAGCGAAATTCGTGTCATTTTCGAATCGTGTCGTCCTGTCGCGACCCCTAGTTGCAATAGACCTCCTTAATTTAAAATTTAGTTATGCTATGTTATTTGCATTTTTTTTTTCATAAAACTAGTAATTACATCTAAAATAGTTTTTTTAGATGAATTATACATCTGATTGAAATAGTTGATAATTAATTTAGTTTGAAATGAAAACAGATTGGATTTAATCCCGAAAATTAAGCTACAAATATCTCTAGATGAAATCAAATCAAATGCAATAAGAAACTTTCCACTAGGATCTTTGCCGGTAGAAAAATCGAAAGATATGTCTCTAGCTGAAACAAATTCTTCCGCTTAATCTTAATTTAAGAGTGAAGCTAACGATCATCATTGATGACCGTCATCGCATGAGTTGGCGGCTAAGGTGGCTCCTACATGGTTGTCTGCGCGGATGTTCATTTAGTTTGAAGAGTTAATACGGTGGGGCCCACTAAATAGTCTCAAAAAAAAACACACACACACACCCACACACACTCCTACTTTTCTTCTCAAACCCAGAAAAGCCCCCTCACCCCCCTCTCTCTTTACGTTTCTTTTCTTTTCTTTTTTTCTTTAAACACGACTTTATTTTATTTTATTTTTCCACTGTTCTTTTTCTTCCTCTTCAGCCGTCATCGGCCTTTCTTTTCTTTGAAAACAACACATTGGTAATCAAAACATTTGGAGAGAAAAAATTTCAGATCTTGACGTAGCTGTGAAAATGATTGGATTAATTGAGGTTAAAGGTTTTTTATTTTACAACACACTTTTAACCAACAGAAATTCATCCTGCAGAGGTTATAGCATCCTTTTTATTTAAAATAATAATAATTCGACACTTTTTTTTTTTTTTTTCCCGGGAGAACATCAAAGTAGAGATTTTTAAATTACCCTTTGGTTTACTTTTTCTCTCCAAAAACCCATTATTCTCACTCTCCTCCCTTTTTCTCACTATCTCTCTCGTTATGGCTGACCGGAGGGGCGTCGGTGACTGAGAAGACTCGCGGGAATCTTGCGAGCTCAGTGAATCTCCACCGCAAAGCTGCTATCACGACGTTCTCCTGTCTTTTCTCCAGCGACGTGGTATTGAGATTTGGCATTGGTTGTTGCAGATCTGATATTTTTTGTTTTTTTGTTTGTTTTGATTTTTGAAAGCAGATCTGGGTTATTTTGTAGAAGAAGCAGCAGAGGACTAGAAGAAGAAGGAAGAAGCAAGGGTCAAAGATGAGGATGACTCAGCAGCTTTTTTTTTTTTGTTTTTTTGTTTTTGTTTTAACTTCATATTAATATCTTTTCTTTTTACATTATTTTTTTTAAAGAAAAGTCATTTTACTTATTAAAATTTTTTAAAGGTTATTTTGCTAAAAAAACAAAGTGAAAACGTTATTTTACTAAAACACTCTTTTTTGAAAGGACATAAGGCCAACTCCAATCTGATTCTATTTTAGAGTATTATGTCAATTTAGAGTATGGGACATCTCCAACCTATATTCTATATCATACTTCAAATATGAAATATGTATAATATATTTTTATATTTGTAGTATCATTGTGTATACTTTAAATTATTATTTTTAATTAAATTTTAAAATAATATTTAGGTAAAAATAATATCTAAATAATTATAAAAAAATATAATAGAATATTCTTTTTAAAGTATGATATAGAGTAAATAGATTGGAGATGAAATAATTATTTAAAGTGATAAATATTCTATTTTAAAATTTTTATATTATAAAATAGAGTATTTGAGTTGGAGATGGTAAGAAAGAGCCACGGATGCTGAAAAGGAAGACTAGAAGGATAGAGGAGAGAGAGAAAAAGAGATGTAGGTCTGCAAAAATTTCACCTACACGTAGAGCCCACATGAAATAAAATGTTTGCAGAAATGATGGTGGACAGTTTTTTACCAATTTCTTACAACAATTTTTTTAATAAAAAGAATTTTTTTAAAAAAATTTACAAATAGATATATTTACTTTTATTTTACTTTAATGATTTATCCGCAAGTGCGAAGCATGTGTTACCCTACTAGTATTATTAAAAGGATCACATGATTATATAGATGCTTAAGTCAAGATTTAGAATAAAGTAGCACATGCCTACAATATTCTCGATATTCTGCAAGAGCGCAAAATATGTAGATATTTCTATATGTTGGATAGTGTAGCGATAAGATCTTCATGAAAACTCCGATTATTTCCTGCCATATATAATTAGTTGGAAAATATTTTATATAATTATATCAACTTCAAGAAAGAAGAAATGACTTGAAATTTAAGATATCTTATCTCCTGTGGAAAATCAACATCGTCTATTTGAGAATTGTTGATGCCAAAAATCCTTAACACAACACCTGATGGATCACTTAATATGGTCAGCCTTGCACAGTTGTGTTCTGCCTGATCGCCTACAAAAGAGAAGCACTGCGAAGTAAGGGAAACACCAGTACGATGTCTGCTAAGGCCACTCCGATGATTAAGTTAGTAAGTGACACTGATGAGCAGGCATAGAAACAGAGTTTTGGCAAGGAAAATAGTCTATACCTGAGTGAGTGAGGCACTCCTCTACTTATAGGTATTTCCAATGGGTCCGAGTGTTCGGGTGACCCTGATGGGTCATATTTTGAGTGGTCCTGGCAGGTAGATATACTCCAAGTGTACGGATACTTTACCTCCACTAGACGGATGTTATGTGCCCTACAAGTCGGGTGATAGAGGGCACGAGTATAGATTCGTACTAGCACATATGGCAAATACTGTGTTTGCTTGATCAGGTAGTGGAGGCTGGTGCCGGAGGAGAAACAAGGACAGGTACAGTGACAGGTACTAAGCATCAGGTGTCAGGTGGTGCAGAGTAGTGGTACGGCGTGTCCTACCACAATACGGTTGTCAGCTGGTACGGAATGGAGTGGCAAAGGCAGCATGGGGCCGACCATCCCAAAAGGGACTTGGTTGTAGTCGGGGAAGTGTCACTCGAGCCAGTACCTTGGATCCTGATAGTGGTATGCTCGAGGTCTCTAAAGGAGAGCTAATTCGGGGATCGGCAGTCCAACGGAGGTGATGGTATGTGATTATTAGTGTTACATTAACTTTTTTTGTTAGAGATAAAACTAAACCTGAGATTTCTTAATGTAATCATGACCTTTGGCAAGAGTTGGTCCATTTTCATCAATGATATTACTTGCAAGCAGAGCTTGAATGGCCAAACCAGTATTCCACAACTGGCTACCAAAAGTCTGCGAATCAATTGTCTGTAAATACACCAGGATTAAAATATTCTTCATTCCATAAGTACTTCACAAAGAAAAAGTTATTGCACTATTAGTTTTCCTATTTTATTTTAAGAAATTTTAATAAATTTTCATATTATTTCATATTATTTAATATTTATGAATTTTCATATTATTTAATAAAATTTCCTATTTGATTTTATTTTAATAAATTTTCATATTAATTATGAATTGAAAAAGAGAAACATTAAATTTTTTTAATAGTACTATGCAAAAAAGAAAATTAAGAAAATGTGTTATGTAAACAATACGGAACGCACGTCCATAGTATATACGAGTTTAATACCCGTGCATTGCACGGGGAAGGAAGAAAAAAATAAATAAATAAACTGAGTATTATATAATAAAAACAGTTGGTTAAGATAAATATTATAATTATAATAAGTATAATTCTTCCCAAAATCTCTCCCAATAATAAAGATGCAAAATAAAAATGACAATAGTACTAACAATTATAAAAACGAAAACAAAAGCAAAAAAATAAAAGAACAAAAATCTTTAGATTCAAAAGAACCAGAAAAAACTAACCCTAACAAAAAAGTTATAACAAAATAAAATATATATATCATATTTTCTCCTTTTTTTACTGTTTTTAAAAAATACCAAAAAAAACAAAAAAAACAAATTTTTATCAGGTTATATACATGCAAAAACTTAAAAAAAAAAAAAAAAGGATTTTTTAAATATAAAACAAAACAAACAAAAAAGACAAAAAAAAAAAAAAATGCATGCTGAATCCTAAAAAAAAAGGGTCTTTAAAAAATATAACAAAAGAAACAAAAAAGACAACAAAAAAAAACCCCAAAAAAAAATCCACAATAAAGATAAAAAATTTAAAGTAAAAAATCGTTTAAAAATTAAAAAAAGGCATAGTGAGCAAAAACACAATACACAATAGATCAGAATCTAATGTCTAAAATTTAGCATCCAAAAAAAATGGTAAAAACAATATTAAGGAAAAAAACAAACTCTAAATAGGGATAAAACTGCGAACACACTATAGGAAAAAGAAAAGCAATTAAAAAGAGGGATTAAACCAGAATAACATTGTAGCAAAAAAAAAAAAAAAGCAACTACAAACGAAGGGTAAAATCATTCATTAATAATTTTAGAAAGACAAAGTTGTCCCAACACGGTATCAAATAGTAAAAGTAACTAAAAGCCAAGGGCAAAATTGTCAATTGACCAAAAAAAATAAGGGGTAAAACCAGCATAATACTATAGCGGAGGAAAAAATAGTTAGTGATGAAGGGTAAAAAAGTCATTACACTGTAGAAAAAGGTCAAAAATATTGTTCATTCAATGTAGCAAGTTTACTGTATAGTACTGTGCAGTACTATAGCTAATAAAGCGAAATCAGACAGAAAAAATCAAAATCACTGTTCATTACTGTATAAAGAACAGTAAAAACCACCTTTACTTTAGTATATGTACGAGTTTAATACCCGTGCAAAGGAAGAAAAAAATAAACAAAAAACTGAGTATTATATAATAAAAACAGTTGGTTAAAATAAATATTATAATTATAATAAGTATAATTCTTCTCAAAATCTCTCCTAGTTAAGATGCAAAATCAAAATGATAATAGTACTAACAATAATAAAAACGAAAACAAAAGCAAAAAAAAAAAAATTCTTTTGTAGTCATACTCATTTAAAGAAAAAAAAATTAAAACAAAAAACAAAAGCAAAAAAAAAAAAGAACAAAAATCTTTAGATTCAAAAGAACCGGAAAAAACTAACCCTAACAAAAAATTATAACAAAATAAAATATATATCATATTTTCTCCTTTTTTTACTGTTTTTAAAAAATACCAAAAAAACAAAAAAACAAATTTTTATCAGGTTATATACATGCAAAAACTTAAAAAAAAAAAAAAAAGGATTTTTTAAATATAAAACAAAACAAACAAAAATGACAAAAAAAAAAATGCATGCTGAATCCTAAAAAAAAAAAGGGTCTTTAAAAAATAGAACAAAAGAAACAAAAAAGACAACAAAAAAAAAACCCCAAAAAAAAAATCCAAAATAAAGATAAAAAATTTAAAGTAAAAAATCGTTTAAAAAATTAAAAAAAGGCATAGTGAGCAAAAACACAATACAACAATAGATCAGAATCTAATGTCTAAAATTTAGCATCCAAAAAAAATGGTAAAAACAATATTAAGGAAAAAAACAAACTCTAAATAGGGATAAAACTGCGAACACACTATAGGAAAAAGAAAAGCAATTAAAAAGAGGGATTAAACCAGAATAACATTGTAGCAAAAAAAAAAAAAAAACAACTACAAACGAAGGGTAAAATCATTCATTAATAATTTTAGAAAGACAAAGTTGTCCCAACACGGTATCAAATAGTAAAAGTAACTAAAAACCAAGGGCAAAATTGTCAATTGACCAAAAAAAATAAGGGGTAAAACCAGCATAATACTATAGCGGAGGAAAAAATAGTTAGTGATGAAGGGTAAAAAAGTCATTACACTGTAGAAAAAGGTCAAAAAATATTGTTCATTCAATGTAGCAAGTTTACTGTATAGTACTGTGCAGTACTATAGCTAATAAGCGAAATCAGACAGAAAAAATCAAAAATCACTGTTCATTACTGTATAAAGAACAGTAAAAACCACCTTTACTTTAGTATATGTACGAGTTTAATACCCGTGCAAAGGAAGAAAAAAATAAACAAAAAACTGAGTATTATATAATAAAAACAGTTGGTTAAAATAAATATTATAATTATAATAAGTATAATTCTTCTCAAAATCTCTCCTAGTTAAGATGCAAAATCAAAATGATAATAGTACTAACAATAATAAAAACGAAAACAAAAGCAAAAAAAAAAAAAATTCTTTTGTAGTCATACTCATTTAAAGAAAAAAAAATTAAAACAAAAAACAAAAGCAAAAAAAAAAAAGAACAAAAATCTTTAGATTTAAAAGAACCGGAAAAAACTAACCCTAACAAAAAAATTATAACAAAATAAAATATATATCATATTTTCTCCTTTTTTTACTGTTTTTAAAAAATACCAAAAAAACAAAAAAACAAATTTTTATCAGGTTATATACATGCAAAAACTTAAAAAAAAAAAAAAAAAAGGATTTTTTAAATATAAAACAAAGCAAACAAAAATGACAAAAAAAAAAAATGCATGCTGAATCCTAAAAAAAAAAGGGTCTTTAAAAAATAGAACAAAAGAAACAAAAAAGACAACAAAAAAAAACCCCAAAAAAAAAATCCAAAATAAAGATAAAAAATTTAAAGTAAAAAAATCGTTTAAAAATTAAAAAAAGGCATAGTGAGCAAAAACACAATACAACAATATATCAGAATCTAATGTCTAAAATTTAGCGTCCAAAAAAAATGGTAAAAACAATATTAAGGAAAAAAACAAACTCTAAATAGGGATAAAACTGCGAACACACTATAGGAAAAAGAAAAGCAATTAAAAAGAGGGATTAAACCAGAATAACATTGTAGCCAAAAAAAAAAAAAAAAACTACAAACGAAGGGTAAAATCGTTCATTAATAATTTTAGAAAGACAAGTTGTCCCAACACGGTATCAAATAGTAAAAGTAACTAAAAGCCAAGGGCAAAATTGTCAATTGACCAAAAAAAAATAAGGGGTAAAACGAGCATAATACTATAGCGGAGGAAAAAATAGTTAGTGATGAAGTGTAAAAAAGTCATTACACTGTAGAAAAAGGTCAAAAATATTGTTCATTCAATGTAGCAAGTTTACTGTATAGTACTGTGCAGTACTATAGCTAATAAAGCGAAATCAGACAGAAAAAATCAAAAATCACTGTTCATTACTGTATAAAGAACAGTAAAAACCACCTTTACTTTAGTATATGTACGAGTTTAATACCCGTGCAAAGGAAGAAAAAAATAAACAAAAAACTGAGTATTATATAATAAAAACAGTTGGTTAAAATAAATATTATAATTATAATAAGTATAATTCTTCTCAAAATCTCTCCTAGTTAAGATGCAAAATCAAAATGATAATAGTACTAACAATAATAAAAACGAAAACAAAAGCAAAAAAAAAAAAAAATTCTTTTGTAGTCATACTCATTTAAAGAAAAAAAAATTAAAACAAAAAACAAAAGCAAAAAAAAAAAAAGAACAAAAATCTTTAGATTCAAAAGAACCGGAAAAAACTAACCCTAACAAAAAAATTATAACAAAATAAAATATATATCATATTTTCTCCTTTTTTTACTGTTTTTAAAAAATACCAAAAAAACAAAAAAACAAATTTTTATCAGGTTATATACATGCAAAAACTTAAAAAAAAAAAAAGGATTTTTTAAATATAAAACAAAACAAACAAAAATGACAAAAAAAAAATGCATGCTGAATCCTAAAAAAAAAAAGGGTCTTTAAAAAATAGAACAAAAGAAACAAAAAAGACAACAAAAAAAAACCCCAAAAAAAAAATCCAAAATAAAGATAAAAAATTTAAAGTAAAAAATCGTTTAAAAATTAAAAAAAGGCATAGTGAGCAAAAACACAATACAACAATAGATCAGAATCTAATGTCTAAAATTTAGCGTCCAAAAAAAATGGTAAAAACAATATTAAGGAAAAAAACAAACTCTAAATAGGGATAAAACTGCGAACACACTATAGGAAAAAGAAAAGCAATTAAAAAGAGGGATTAAACCAGAATAACATTGTAGCAAAAAAAAAAAAAAACAACTACAAACGAAGGGTAAAATCATTCATTAATAATTTTAGAAAGACAAAGTTGTCCCAACACGGTATCAAATAGTAAAAGTAACTAAAAGCCAAGGGCAAAATTGTCAATTGACCAAAAAAAATAAAGGGTAAAACCAGCATAATACTATAGCGGAGGAAAAAATAGTTAGTGATGAAGTGTAAAAAAGTCATTACACTGTAGAAAAAGGTCAAAAATATTGTTCATTCAATGTAGCAAGTTTACTGTATAGTACTGTGCAGTACTATAGCTAATAAAGCGAAATCAGACAGAAAAAATCAAAAATCACTGTTCATTACTGTATAAAGAACAGTAAAAACCACCTTTACTTTAGTATATGTACGAGTTTAATACCCGTGCAAAGGAAGAAAAAAATAAACAAAAAACTGAGTATTATATAATAAAAACAGTTGGTTAAAATAAATATTATAATTATAATAAGTATAATTCTTCTCAAAATCTCTCCTAGTTAAGATGCAAAATCAAAATGATAATAGTACTAACAATAATAAAAACGAAAACAAAAGCAAAAAAAAAAAAAAAATTCTTTTGTAGTCATACTCATTTAAAGAAAAAAAAATTAAAACAAAAAACAAAAGCAAAAAAAAAAAAAAGAACAAAAATCTTTAGATTCAAAAGAACCGGAAAAAACTAACCCTAACAAAAAAATTATAACAAAATAAAATATATATCATATTTTCTCCTTTTTTTATTGTTTTTAAAAAATACCAAAAAAACAAAAAAACAAATTTTTATCAGGTTATATACATGCAAAAACTTAAAAAAAAAAAAAAAGGATTTTTTAAATATAAAACAAAACAAACAAAAATGACAAAAAAAAAATGCATGCTGAATCCTAAAAAAAAAAAAGGGTCTTTAAAAAATAGAACAAAAGAAACAAAAAAGACAACAAAAAAAAACCCCAAAAAAAAAATCCAAAATAAAGATAAAAAATTTAAAGTAAAAAATCGTTTAAAAATTAAAAAAAGGCATAGTGAGCAAAAACACAATACAACAATAGATCAGAATCTAATGTCTAAAATTTAGCGTCCAAAAAAATGGTAAAAACAATATTAAGGAAAAAAACAAACTCTAAATAGGGATAAAACTGCGAACACACTATAGGAAAAAGAAAGCAATTAAAAAGAGGGATTAAACCAGAATAACATTGTAGCCAAAAAAAAAAAAAAACTACAAACGAAGGGTAAAATCGTTCATTAATAATTTTAGAAAGACAAAGTTGTCCCAACACGGTATCAAATAGTAAAAGTAACTAAAAGCCAAGGGCAAAATTGTCAATTGACCAAAAAAAATAAAGGGTAAAACCAGCATAATACTATAGCGGAGGAAAAAATAGTTAGTGATGAAGGGTAAAAAAGTCATTACACTGTAGAAAAAGGTCAAAAATATTGTTCATTCAATGTAGCAAGTTTACTGTATAGTATTGTGCAGTACTATAGCTAATAAAGCGAAATCAGACAGAAAAAAATCAAAAATCACTGTTCATTACTGTATAAAGAACAGTAAAAACCACCTTTACTTTAGTATATGTCGAGTTTAATACCCGTACAAAGGAAGAAAAAAATAAACAAAAAACTGAGTATTATATAATAAAAACAGTTGGTTAAAATAAATATTATAATTATAATAAGTATAATTCTTCTCAAAATCTCTCCTAGTTAAGATGCAAAATCAAAATGATAATAGTACTAACAATAATAAAAACGAAAACAAAAGCAAAAAAAAAAAAATTCTTTTGTAGTCATACTCATTTAAAGAGAAAAAAATTAAACAAAAAACAAAAGCAAAAAAAAAGGAACAAAAATTTTTATATTCAAAAGAACTGAAAAAATTAAAATAGATTTCCCATTTTCTCCTTTTTTAATTGTTTAAAAAAACACAAAAAAAAATTATTAGGTTATTTTCATGCAAAAACGTTTAAAAAAAGGTTTTTAAAATATAAAACAAAACAAACAAAAAAGACAAAAAAAAATGCATGCATAATTCTTAAAAAAAAATGGTCTTTAAAAAATAGAACAAAAGACACAAATAAGACACACACACAAAAAAAAACCCAGGAAAAAAAATCTGAAATAAAGATAAATAATTTAAAGTAAAAAATCGTTTAAAAATCAAAAAAAGGCAAAGTGAGCAAAAACACAATACAACAATAGATCGGAATCTAATGTCTAAAATTTAGAGTCCAAAAAAAAAAGGCAAAAACAATATTAAGAAAAAAAAAACAAACTCTAAATAGGGGTAAAACCGACAACATACTATAGGAAAAAGAAAAGTAACTTAAAAATAGGGGTAAAACGGTAATTGTACTGTGCTAGCAGCCGGCAATTTCTGCATTAGGGGGTAAAAAGATCAACTCACTATAGATGGAGGAAAACCAACTAAATCAGAGGGGCAAAAAAGACTATGCACGGTAGACAAAACAGTAAAATATGTGAGGGCAAAACCGTCCTTCCACTGTAGATAAGCCAAAATCAGCACATGGGATAGGGGTAAAATTGTTATTTTACTGTAGGAAAAACAATTACTGTACATGGTTATAGCAAAAAGGAATGTACATTACTATACAGTACTGTAACAGAAACAGCAAAAAAAAAAAAAAAAAAAAAAAGAAGCAAAAGTCAATGTTCATCACTGTAGAAAAAACAGTTAAACCATTGCTCGACTTTAGTATATTAGTATAATATGAAATTATAGAAGACATTAAAAGCCCCCAATGCTTCTAATCTCTTATATATATATATATATATATATTTCAAAAATGTGAATTGAGAATGCACTGTCATTGGATAGCACCAAATACACCACAACACAAATGCCCAGTCTCACACGCGTTAACCATCATAATAATAACTATGACCCGTCCATTCATTATCGCACGGACAAAAAGGGAAAAAAAAAAGTTACTTTTATTGTAGAACATGAGGAAAGAAAAAAATAAAATAAACCTTTACCCTTGAATGCGTTTAGTTGATTTCAGTAATCAATAAGAATCACATGAATGAGAAAGTGATAGAAGATGATATGATTTTCAGGAAATCTATATTAACACATTTGGTTGATGATGTGAATCATTTTTCATATTGTGGGAATGTTATTTTACTATGTTTAGTTGTACACGATAATGTAATATTTTTATTATTTTTTAAAAAATGAACAATTTTTAGTATTTTTAAGCCTACTTTGGTTCGTTTTTTTAAAAGACAATTAGTTATAATTTTTATTAATTTTTTAAAAAAAACTAAAAATTAAGATAAAAAATTTAAGTTTCAATTGAAACATCAAACAACTAAGATTATGCATATCTTACTCTAAAAAAAGAAAATTTATGCATACTTATAAAAATATATATATATATATACTGTTTTTTAAATATTAAAAAAAATCAAATACCTAATTAATATTTTTTTTCACAAAAATACCTAATAAGTTTTGAAAGTTTAATTCAAAAATTAAAACAAATGAATTTTTAAAATAAAATTTTGAAATTTAAAAAACAAAAGAAAAAGAACAAATCTCCTCCATATCACTTTCCCTCTCTGCCCAAAGCCAAAGTGTTGTAGGTAGCAACGTTGAAGCTTGGCTGGGGTTAGAAGGATCTGGTGGCTTAGGCAAGGCTAGCGAGAGAGGTCAGGCAGTGGGGCGAAGAGCATATCGGAAGTTCGCGGTTGCAACGATAGGGGCTACAATTGTGGGCTTTAACGGTGGTGGGATTGGTGACGACGGTGCTGCGATGGTGGACTACGACGGTGGTGGGCTGTGACAATGGTGATGGGATTGGCGACGGCGGGGCTGCGACGGAGATGGTGCTCTGCCTTTGGTGGTCTGCGATGGTGGACTACGACGGTGGTGGGCTGCGACAATGGTGATGGGATTGGCGACGGCGGGGCTACGACGGAGATAATGGTCTGCCGATGGTGGGATTGGCAACGGCGGGGCTGCGACGGAGATGGTGCTCTGCCTTTGGTGGTCTGCGATGGTGGACTACGACGGTGGAGGGTTGCGACAATGGTGATGGGATTGGCGACGGCGGGGCTGCGACGGAGATGGTGCTCTGCCGGTGATGAACTACTGTAGCAAAAGTACTGTACATTAATGTACAGTACTGTAGAAGATGCAGCAAAATTAGAGAGAAAAAAAATAAAAAACTGAACAGTAGAAAGAACAGTGCAACCATAGGTCTCCTTTAGTATAATAGTATAATAATAATTTAAACGCTTGAACTAGCCTTTAGTATGTTGGAGAGAAAACAAGCTAATAATAAAAGGGAATAATTAAGTGGGAGCATTGTAAAAACATGATGAAAATAGATCAGTGTACTAACTAATTTGTTTGTTGGTGGGGCACGTGCCCATCTTTACTTAAGGCCCGTTTGGTTCACAAGTTTGAGTTAAGATTTTTAAGTTTTAATAGTAATTTTGGTTGATTTTTTCAGAAAAGACAAAAAACTTTTGGGGAAAAAGACAAAAATTGAGTTGAAAAATTTAAGTTCGAACCGGAGGTCCAAACGGGCCCAAGCTTTTTACAAAGCTTTACTAATGATGCATGTGTTTGGAGTACCTATGGTCGAACTCAATCCAAACTCAAGAAATTCAATTCATTTTTATCTTTTTTTAAAAATTCAAATTCAATTTTACTATTAACAGTTTTTATAACTCAAACTTTAAAAGTTCATAACTTAACATATACAAATTCAAATGTGATGAATTGTTTTCTAAATTACATATAATTTTGAGATAAACGAAACAAGCTTCGTAGTAAATTTTTTTCCGAACACATTTCAAGTTTTTATAATTTTTAGTTTCGACAATTTAAACGTATCACAAAATGTATATTCAATTCAACTCAATTCCAATATAAAAAATTCAGTTTTAAATCATGCACTAAAGATTCTCATCAAATAAAACAGAAATGAACGTGAGAACAACACAAACAACCTTTTTTTTTTAGCGAAAAAAAAAACATGTAATGTCCTAAATTAAACAAGTTGGGAAAGTTAGAACATGCATTCGTCATAGGAGGTTGCTGCTTGGGCACTTGAGCTGGCCGCGAAGTTATACGAAATTAGGACGGGCCTAAATATGATCTAAAATACAATCGAAAGCGAACACAGTTTTTCTTATATATGTGCTTACAAATGGTAAATTGCTATAATGGTCTCTGAACTTTTATTAAAGGTGTTGTTCGATCCCTAAATTTGTTTTTATTAAATGATCCCTAAACTTTTAAAAATAGTGCATAACTATCCTTTTTACTAACAGAAGTTAAGGGGGGGTTTGGACCTCCGATTGAAGTTCAGATTTTCTGATTCAACTCAAACTGATTGAGTTTGGTGCTTTGGTTCAGCTTGAACCTTCGAGTCACCCGTTATACAGTAAACCCATTTGGGTTTACTGTTCACCACTGCTCCCCTGAGCCCCTGTCGCCTGGTTCTTCTGCCCTGGTCGCGAATCTCTTCCTCCTCCATACCGGCGCCCATGTGCTGCTGTCAGTGACGCTATTGCCTCTTCCTCCATCCCATCAACCATCTGCGTTTTTGCAGGTAATACGGTAAGTGCTCCTCCTCCTCCCTCGATTCGACTTACTTTTAGCGCACAAACCACGCCCACATCTCGTGCAGCAAATGAGGCGCCGTGTGAGGAGTTGGAAGCGACGTCGAAGCCCTCGGAGGATTTCCCAGTATTTCCAAGTTCGGAGACCATCCTCGCGAGCCGTTAATTCTTGCCCTAATCCGATTTCTTCTACCGTATACTCGTCCTCGAGCTCCAACTCGGTAACCCTTGTATAATTTCATCCTCTAATTTCCTTTTTCTCAAATTGTTTCTCAATCCCATATGAAATCAGTTGATTGGCTTTTTTGACGGAAATTTTTTTTTTCATATCCAATAATGTTGGATTATAGGTGCATATGGTTTTGTGGTTGGTGTTAGAGGTTGATTTTCATCTTGTTATGAAATGGGCTTGTTAAAATATGGCTTGATTTGCTCGTACCTGCATTATGGTGACTTTGTGCTTCGTTTTCGTTCGATTACCCACTGTTTTGGTCAGTTTAGGTTTGAGTTTTGGTTGATTTAGGCACTTTTGTGACCCAAACCAGGTCGGAACTGGTTTTTGGCGTTTTTCGTCATTCTGCTACCTTGGATTGGTCATTTATGGGCTGCCTAGCTGATTCACTATGCCTTGTTTACTGTTTTTTTCAATTTGGTCACTTTAGGCTTGATTTTGTCTTGTTTTGGCTACTTTTTTGACCCAAATGAGATTATATCTGGTTTTTGGCATTTTTGGTCATTCTCCTACCTTGGATTGGTCATTTATGGGCTGCCTAGATGATTCACTATGCCTTGATTACTGATTTCTTCATTTTGGTCACTTTAGGCTTGATTTTGTCTTGTTTTTGATACTTTTTTGACCCAACTGATGTTATATCTGGTTTTTGGCGTTTTTGGTCATTCTCCTACCTTGGATTGGTCATTTATGGGCTGCCTAGATGATCCAAGACACGTTGGTTACTGATTTCTTCATTTTGGTCACTTTAGGCTTGATTTTGTCTTGTTTTTGCTACTTTTTTGACCCAACTGATGTTATATCTGGTTTTTGGCGTTTTTGGTCATTCTCCTACCTTGGATTGGTCATTTATGGGCTGCCTAGATGATCCAAGACACGTTGGTTACTGATTTTTTCATTTTGGTCACTTTGAGCTTGATTTTGTCTTGTTTTTGCTACTTTTTTGACCCAACTGATGTTATATCTGGTTTTTGGCGTTTTTGGTCATTCTCCTACCTTGGATTGGTCATTTATGGGCTGCCTAGATGATCCAAGACACGTTGGTTACTGATTTTTTCATTTTGGTCACTTTGAGCTTGATTTTGTCTTGTTTTTGCTACTTTTTTGACCCAACTGATGTTATATCTGGTTTTTGGCGTTTTTGGTCATTCTCCTACCTTGGATTGGTCATTTATGGGCTGCCTAGATGATCCAAGACACGTTGGTTACTGATTTTTTCATTTTGGTCACTTTAGGCTTGATTTTGTCTTGTTTTTGCTACTTTTTTGACCCAACTGATGTTATATCTGGTTTTTGGCGTTTTTGGTCATTCTCCTACCTTGGATTGGTCATTTATGGGCTGCCTAGATGATCCAAGACACGTTGGTTACTGATTTTTTCATTTTGGTCACTTTAGGCATGATTTTGTCTTGTTTTTGATACTTTTTGGACCCAACTGATGTTATATCTGGTATTTGGAGTTTTTGGTCATTCTCCTACCTTGGATTGGTCATTTATGGGCTGCCTAGATGATCCAAGACACGTTGGTTACTGATTTTTTCATTTTGGTCACTTTAGGCTTGATTTGGTCTTGTTTTTGCTACTTTTTTAACCCAACTGAGATTATATCTAGTTTTTGGCGTTTTTGGTCATTCTCCTACCTTGGATTGGTCTTTTATGGGCTGCCTAGATAATTCACTATGCCTTGATTACTGATTTCTTCATTTTGGTCACTTTAGGCTTGATTTTGTCTTGTTTTTGATACTTTTTGGACCCAACTGATGTTATATCTGGTTTTTGATGTTTTTGGTCATTCTCCTACCTTAGATTGGTCATTTATGGGCTGCCTAGATGATTCACTATGCCTTGATTACTGATTTCTTTCATTTTGGTCACTTTAGGCTTTATTTTGTCTTGTTTTTGCTACGTTTTTGACCCAAACCAGGTCGGATCTGGGGTTTTGGTCATTCTCCTACCTTGATTTGGTCATTTGTGGGCTGCCTAGATGATTCACTATGCATTGATTACTGATTTTTTTCATTTTGGTCACTTTAGGCTTGATTTTGGGTTGATCTTGGCACCTTTTTGACCCAAACCAGGGCGGCGCCGGTTTTTTGGGGTTTTTATTATTCTCAATCCTTGTTTTGGTCATTTATAGGCTGCCGAGATGATCCATCCGGGGTTTTGGCTATGATGATAAATGCCCATCGGGTCAGATGGTAATTTCATCTGACTGGTGCGTCATTAACCCGATATCATTTAGGTAGTTACCGGCGGTCCAAGCCATGGTAGTTGCCATGCTATCGTGTCATTGACATGCCTCAGATGCAATATGACAATCAATTCATTCTGAGCCAACTTTTGTTTCCAATACATGTTGCCTTATTTGTATGATTTGATATTTTGCTTTTTCCTGCGTTAAGGAAATGCCTCGCAAAGCATCCGGTGAGTCGTACGTATGGAACGACGCTAAGGAAAAATTATTTCTTGAAAAACTTGCTGATCACTTGGCGGCAACTGGCGGGAAGCAGCCAACAAGTAGCATTCTGGAGCTATGGGCCAATGAGTTCAACACTCGTTTTGACGGTGTTCAAGCTTTGGCATCCACTTTATATACAAAAAAAGAGCGCATGAGAAAGATTTATAGGGGTTGGAGGGTGTTGCAAACCCGCATCGGCCTTGGATATGATCCGGCGACGGATACGGTTGTTTGCTCGGACGAAACGTGGCACAACTTCATCAAAGTAATCCAACTTCCTAATTGCCTTCTATAATATTATGTAGACTACTAAAGCGACCAGTACATGCAAATGTTAATCGTTTGACTTTTTCAGGATAACAAGGAGTGTACCCATCTCCGCTACGAGGGACTTCGCTACAACATTTTCGAAAAAAAACCATGCAGCAGGTGCCTCGGGATTCGGCTCTGTTACGATGGGAGGTGGAAGTACGCCATCGTTCGAATTTGATTTCTCCATGGACCAGTCCGAAACACAGCCGGGTTTAGAGGAGGAAATTAGTCCGAGCATTGGTGCGCGGAGGCAGGCTAACACGAGGGTTGTGAATGATGAAGGTGGTCCATCCCGGTCACGCGGGAGTACTGGGAAGCGGAAACAAAGGGACGCGACGGATGAGATGACTTTCGAGGCCATGCAGGAAATCGCGAATCATTTCCGCGGTCGCTCCCAATCAGGAACCAGTAAAGACCAAACCAGCCAGAAAGATCACATCTTGGACTGCATGAATATCATGAAGGAGATGGGTATTCCACAATATCAGAGAACGATAATGTGGCACTACTTCAATGCTCATCCGCGGCTTCAGCGTCCATTATGTCTGCTTGACGACGGGGACCGGAGGGGCATTATTGCCTCAATTGTGTCCACCCAGATGCCACCGCCGAATTGATTTTTATGTTATACTATTGTCTTATTTTCCCGTTTCATTTCAGTAGACAAAACATTGAGAGTTAAACTTTTTTAATTCGTTTACTGGTGCCTTGTTTACGTTTTATATGTATGATCATTTGCCCAGATTGTTTGCTAAGTCAATTTACGTTTCATGATTACATTAATTTCCAATATGCATAATTGCGTGTCGTTAACTACGGGTTTGTAATTCGTCAAACAATTATATTAATAGGTGGACACAATCAGAAAATATAGTCAATACATGTGCGTCATGGTGACTAATTTAATATTGTATTCGAAAAATTGATAAACAACAGGTGAAATAGTGCATTTTCAAAGATAACAAATTACAGGAATGAACTGGTTCGGATCCGCACCTGATAATGAGGAGGACGCCCAAGCCGCAACAAACGAACAACGCGACGATGACGATTTGCTTGTAAAGGCAGTGGTAACTGTGACAAATAGTCGGCGTAACAGGCGATGAGTAACACAACTAATGCATAATTCAATCCTAACTGGCAGCATGCGGGTGGAGGAGATACTAAATGGCCATGAAGACGTAATTCAAGGAATGATCAGTATGAAATCATCAACCTTCAGAGTACTAAGCAACCTATTGGGTAGTCGGGAATTGTTGACGCCAACTAATAACATGAATGTGAACGAGCAGTTATTCATTTTTTTAACCATTTGTGCACAAGGCGCTACAAACCGACACGTTTCGTATTCATTCCAGCATTCTAAAGAAACAACATCACGTTGGTTCTTTAAAGTGTTGAAGGTTATTTGTGCGTTGAAGGACGAATTCATCCGACCACCTGACTACACGGCGGTGCAACATATGATAAATGACCACGCGGGAAAATATCGGCCATGGTTTGATGTACGTTAACGATCTTCTCTAACTACCAATATCATACGGTTTTCGATTAATAATATCGGCTTACTGTGGATGATGTTACGCTTACTGAATATTCTAATGGGTCATGCAGGGTTGTATTGGTGCTATTGATGGGACACACGTCCCATGTGTCCCAAGGCGCGAGAATGCTGACGGTTGGATTAACCGTAAAGGGTTTCACTCGCGAGAATGTTTTAGCGGCCTGTTCGTTTGATATGCACTTCACATATATGTTGGCCGGATATGAGGGATCATGCCATGATGCCAGAATGTTGGACGAGGCAATATCATTCCATGGTTTCCCACTGCCCCCACCTGGTAATTGTAATTATAATATTATTGCATAATTTACATATACGAACTTAGGTTAAAAATATTGGACTTCTCCTAATATTGTGATGTTTATATGACAGGAAAATTTTACTTAGCAGATTCCGGCTACGCCAATAAGGATGGTTTCCTGAGCCCATTTAGACGGAAGACGTATCATTTACCAGAGTATCGAAGACGTCGTGCCGGGCTAGGCAACCGCAGGGAGGTATTTAACTACACGCATTCTTCGCTGCGAAATTGCATTGAACGGACGTTTGGTGTCTGGAAGGCGAGGTTTAAAATACTTAAAGCCTCTCACAGCTATCCGATGGACAAACAAGTCATGATTCTCATGGCGTGTGTGGTTCTGCATAATTTCATAAGGATAGTGCAGATTGGGGACCCATTTCTAGAAGAGTATGTAGCTGATTGCGTGCCTGTACGTGGGAACGACGACGTTAATGCGGATTACGTGTTGGACGACGGGGTAGATGATACTGGGCCCAGTACAGGAACAGAGCAACATGGCTCAAGTACGAGTGCGATGAATCAGATGAGAGAAAGAATTGCAGATGCAATGTGGGAACGATACCAATCATATCCATGGTATAGAGTCACGTGAACACAAACAAATATTATCCGTTTGGGTCAGAGTCGGAATGTAATAGTTACTTTATTTTGATGATTCTTACATTACATATCATTTTTTCATTTTGTTGGGGTATAATATTACAATAAAAGGAATTTTGCGACATTTTTTACTGTCTCAAGTTGATTGGTTTTTATAATTTGACATATTATCATTTTTTTCCAATTTTATTTACTAAAATATACGTTAGAATGTTAAAGAAAATTAAAAAATTTATTCCTCTTATTTTCTTATCATCCAAACAAAAGCCCTTGTTTTTTTAATTTTCAACTCAACTTAAACTTTTTCACCAAACACTCAACTCAATTTCAACTTTTCAACTCAAATTTTTTACCAAACACTCAACACTTAAACTCAACTTAACTCAACTCAAACTCAACTTAAAAATCTCAACTCAAACTTGTGAACCAAACAGGCTCTAAATGTTGGATGGATTTACATAACGTGAGTCTCACGTGGATATTTTAAAAGGGGTATTTTAGTAAAAGCAATTGAAATTTTAATGAAAATCAAAATTAAAAAAAAAGAAAAAAAAAAGAAATAGATGCAAGACCACATAAACCATCCGTTCGTACCTCCAAAAAAGAAAACCGGGATATGTTCGTCTTCATTTCTAACAATTTCAGAGAAAAGATTAAAAAAAATAAAAAAAACAAAGTGATTTGGGCTTATATTATTATATGCAAATCAAGTTCATTCTCTTATATCTGTATTCTTGTCTGCTTTCTCCGACGGAGAGGCTTCTTAATCGCTGCCACGAGAAGAGCTTGCATTAATTGGAGTGTCTACCGAATCCAATGAGGAAATCAGGGGACCAATGGCAATGGCTGTTGTAACCAAGGCTCGCAGTGGCTAGCGAAGGGGGCGGAGGGCCGGGGGTAATATGATTTGGGCATAATTTCATCAAAATAACATTTAAAAAATTGAAGATAAAAGCTTAAAGTGAATAATTTCTCCCTCTAAACCCACCCGCGAACTCAAAACTCTCTCTCTTTCTCTCTAGCCCATCACGAACCTAAGACCTCGTCGCCGCACTGCCCCCGCCGTCGCCGCACTGCCCCCGCCGTTGCCGTCACCGTCGCCGTCGCCGTCGCCATCCTGCCGTCGCTGAATCGCCCTCCCTCTCTCTCTTTCCTTCGCAAGCCGCACTCCTTCTCTCTCTTTCGCCCCGCCGACGCCGTCTGCTCTCTCTCTCCAGTCTCCACCACCAAAGCCGCCGCCCTGCCGTCCCTTGGATGTCCGTTTGCCGTGGCCGTGGGACTCTAGGTTTGAATTCATTTTCTTTCCCTTTATTTTATTTTTGGAATTTGTATTCCTTAGACGACTCTCCATTTTTCTTCTTTTCAATTTTTTTTTTGCTCTGAAATTTTATTATTTATATATATATATATATATTTTTTTTTTTTTTGCGAATTTGATGTTTTCTTTTGCCATCTGAGGCTGAGATGAACTCTGTTTTGGCTTTTATTAGTTTTAAAATTTTTTTTTTTAATTTAAGGTGTGTAATTTTCCAATGTTTGTTAATCAGAAGAGATTTTCTCAGTCCCTTGCTGCGGCCATTTCTCTGTTCTGTTTCTTTCACAATCTCAGAAAGTATGGGGTAAGGAGGTTCTTGTTTGTGGATAAGTTTCATGGTCACATGACCCAATTCCGTCAAGAATATATACAGAAGATCAAAGTATGTTTTTCTATTTTTAGTATACACAAATATGTGTGTCTGTGTTATGTATATGACTATTATGAGATTCTGTTACTAGAAATTATGTCTTGTTTCTAAGGAAGCAATTGCTTTTATTGGAGGGATTTTGGCAAGTTGAAGGAAAAAAAAGTTACAATGAAGGTGGAGTGTTGATAATAGTTCAAGAGAAGACTAGAAAATGAATTTTTATGTGAGTGTGTACATACGTATTATATATATATATATATATATATAGCTTTTTCTAATCAGTGTTTTTCTTTTCTTTATCTAGAATAGGATTTTGTTGCTAAAAAAATGAGGTTTTGTTGCTTTGGAGGAAAAAGAGAGAATGAAGGTGGAATACTGATAGTGGTAGAGATAAGATTGGGAATTGATTTTTTTTTTTTTTTTTGAAGGACTATTATATGTGTGCAGACACACATGTTATATATATGTATATGTATTGTGTGTGTGTGTGTTTTAAATACATGAAGAACAAAAGGTCATAGTTCTTGTTATTTCTAGTTACATGCAATTCAAGCAACCCTTCTCAAGTAGGAATCTCAAACAGTGGTGCAGTATCTGCTGAAAGAATGCGTGCCTTCTCAGGCTTAGTTAACTTGAAAAATTGGATTTGGAGAGGTGTACAGGGATTCACGGTGGATTTGTTCATCTTAACAATTAGTCTTCTATAACAAAAGGAGAATAAATGATATACTTTTACGAGAAATTTTTTTTTAAAACTTAGACTGTATTTTTCAATAAAACCAAGTATAATATTACCCATAATTTATCCCTGTAGCCATCTCTTAATGAGATTCTTGGAAGGCCATTTACCTAATTTATCATTTATTTCTTAGAACAGCGTTCGAATTTCTCCTCGTTTTTTTCCCTTCACAGAGGAAAATCATTCAAACAACATCAGCTCCTCTCTATGTCTGTCCATTGTAATGGCGGAAAGTTTTGATGCTGTGGGTTGTAACTATGAAGAGGCCGTTGAACCAGACAAAACCCATTTGGTAGTTCCACAAGAAGAAGAAGATGAAGAAGACGATGAAAATGAAGATTATGAATGCGAAGAAGAGGAAGAATACAGTTTCAGATTCAAGGAAGGAGAGAACCCTCTGGAATTCGTGGAAGATAACGCGTTGAGTGGCCAACCTTACAAGCAATTTGAGCGACTCGAGTATGAAGCTCTCGCCCAGAGGAAAAGAAAAGCCCTTTCCAATAATACCCACAGGTTAATTTCAAAATTCTTTTATTATTATTATTTTTTTTTTGGTTTTATTTTTTGTGCTGATTTTGAATGTATTTGTTGAATGAAAAACAGTGAAGGGTTGGCTAAGAAGGCTAGAGTTGAGGAGGCTTCTAGAGCTACCATGGAGGAATTAATGAAATCCATGAATTATGGTGCTCGGAGGAAATCAAGAGAGGTTCATTTTCTTTATTTTTCCTCTTCTTCTTTACCAACCCCCTCCCCCCCCCGCCTTTTTTTTTTCTTTCTTTCTTTTTTGAACTTGGGGGTTGGGGATCCGAACTCTTCACATTGTGGTGGATTTAGGTAAGGAATTACCGCTAGGCTTTGTGTGCAATCACTTATTGATTACCCTTTTGTTCTAACATTTTCTTGGTATGTTTTATTTATTTGTTGTTTTTTTGAAGGATCTTGGTATGCTTTATTGCAATCATAAAAGAGTCCAATTTATTTGTTTATTAATTTTTCATGTGGAAAATGAGAAAAGTTTAGTAAAATCACGACAAAGTGTATTGAGAGGAGAACAATGCACCGGTATATTGAATTAAGCAACATGTTCAATTCAAATAGTTTTGAAAGAAAGTTGATCCATCAACCGAACTGATAACTCTATCCATTCGGACCAAGAACTGTCGTGGTGTCGTCTAGATTTCATATTGCTCCAAGCACCCCTTGTGATTTTTTGTAGCTGAACATTGCTAATTTACTCTTGGTTTAAAAAGTTAATTACACTTGGGTTCTTATTATTGTAGCGGGAGACAAGGCCGGGGATGGCAGTTTTCTATATATTTTTTTAAATTTTTTTTTCCCATCTAGCCACTATCCTATGCCAAGCACCATACTCTAATTTTATCACAAGTACAAAAGAAAGAAATTAACAAATGCGTCAAACTGACAGACAAATCCAAATACATCGAGAAACCTAAGGAAAGTAACTAAAGATGCACTTGTAAGTAATTGTTTTGAAGTTCATGGCGGACAATTTATTGCATGTAATTGCTGTCAATTAGGAGGCAAAGAATTTCGTATGATTCCTGTTAGAATCATTTGTGACAGATTGTTTACAAATTTTTTCTCTCTCTATATGTATTTTTTTATTTGTTTTCCCTGCTTGTGTGCCGTTCTTACCTTGTTTCTCATGCAGCCTAAGAAAAGAGGTAGGCAGAAAGGATCACGAAATAAACCCAATCGTGAGGTGGTACAAAAGCTTGGTGAAGCTACTCTTTGTTATGCTCATGGTCGTTATGAAGAGGTAATATGCTCGGTGAAATGAGTTCTCTTAGTGCAGCATGGTTTTGTTTGTTTGTATCCCGAGGACTGCTAGATTGATTCCTAGCGATATCTAAGAAGAGCCAGCTGTACTTTAAAAATGTTAAATATATGTTATTTACCACAATTACTTATGGTAAAACCGCTATTTGCTTCTTTCTCCAAACTACTATCTCCCCAACCCTTCGGTAAGGATGTCTACTAATTTCTTCATACCCCTGATAGTGGCGTGCAAATAGATCTGCTATCCAACTTTTCTTTGATAAAAGTGTACCCATTGTAACAGGATTTGTCATGTCATGTTGAATGAGTTATTTAAGACTGGTACAGCCATCTCTTTCTCCAAATATTAGTGTCCTCAACCATTGCAACTTGCACGTTTGTTCTTTTTTTGCTCTAAATTTAGCTTCGACACGAGATCTTGTTGGCAGCAGTTGGTGTTTTCTCCTCTTAGTAATTGCACTCCCTCCAATAAACGTGCAATATCCCCAACTCTTACTTCAAGTACGAGAGTCTAGTTGATGCTGATAATTTTATGAGAAAATTGGACCCCTTGTAAGAGTGCGTTTCAAACACCTTCGACTCACCTTCCATAGGGACTTCCCATGGAGATTGCAAACACTAACTACACTTGAAGCGAATACAGTGAAGTTTATTCATAGGTTTGAGCTTGGTGGTATGGATTTAGTGATTGCATTGGTTTAGACGTATTATCATAGCATGCGTAAATATTCGTATTTGTTATCCTTTCCATTTGGACCCATCTCAGTTATTCTATATGCACTTGGCAGGCCATATCTGTGTTGCATCAGATTATTTTGAAAGCACCACATTTACCTGATGCGTATCACACACTCGGACTTGTCCACATGGCAATGGGTGATAACGAGAGAGCCTTAGGTCTCTACATGCTCGCTGCACATTTAATGCCTAAAGATTCATCACTTTGGAAGTTGCTTGTTTCCTGGTCAACGTAAGGTTTTTTGTTGTTGATATCGTTGTTTTATGCTACTTAATATCTGCATATTCATCTGTTAGTCTTTATTGCTTTCTTTTATGATAAAATCTTTGGATTGCTATATTTGCTTCATAATTAACAATAAAAATACTAATCACTTTGCAAATTGCTCTTCTCCTGGCCCTAAGTAAGGAAAAGTAATTCTACACTAATTGAATTAGTGAGAGTGATTTCATGTCGATGTTTTTTTTTTGGTCAGATTCTTGAGAGATCAAAGTGATAGAATAAGAAAGAATTAAATGGCGCAATATCTTCCTTTGCAATTGTTTTGTGGAAACAGAGGAATTTTAAATTTATTCTGAAGAGGTGTCTTGTTAATAAATATAGTTAAATACTTTGTTTTCTTGTGGGTTTCTAGCTCAAGAAACTTGGGGAGTTTTTCTGAATTTGTTGGATTGTGGTGTTCTTTAGTGCGCTTTTTTGATAGGCTGGTTGTACTTTGTAAAGGACTATTTATCCTCTAGTATTGCACTTTTTTCCTACTAAAGGTCTCGTGTCATATCCTAAAACTTTTAGGATAACAAATTTGTGAACAAAGTGTGTATGTATGTATCAACTGCAGTGAAAAGGGAGACATTGATCAGGCTAATTATTGCCTTTCTAAAGCGATAACAGCCGATCCTAAAGATATCCAATTAAGATTGCTCCGTGCATCACTATATCTTGAGCTTAGGGATGATCAAAAGGCTGCCGAATCATATGATCAGATACATCAACTCTGTCCTGAAAATGTTGAAGCACTAAAGACAGGAGCAAAGGTATTCCTCTTTTCTTTTTCCTCTTAATTGCCATCTCGTATTTCTTTGACATACGTTGGAGCTGGTTTGGTATTAAATTTTCTCGCAATTATTGTTGTGAAATTTACTCTTTTATTGAAATTGATTTCTCTTGCTTTCTTTCTCTCTCAGTTGTACAAAAGATGTGGCCAATTTGAACGTGCCATCCAAATACTCGAGGACTATCTTAATAATCATCCCACTGAGGCTGATCTAAGTGTGATCGATCTGCTGGCTTCCTTATTGATGGAGATTAATAAGCATAGCAAAGCTCTTCAGCATATTGAAAACGCACTTTTGGTCTATTGTTCGGGAAAACAGTTGCCTTTCAATTTGACTGCTAAAGCAGGAATATGCCACGTTCATTTGGGAAATATGCAGAAAGCAGAGGTTTGTTGCTTGCTATTTAATTTGCATGGCTGTTGCATTTATTTGTTACTAGATATGCTACTCATAGAATGATCGATCTAGTAACGTATAGAACGTTATTGAAATATATGTGCTTAAGCAGCTAATTAAAGCAGAAAAGACCAGACAATGACAAACGAAAGATACTAAAATGTGATGCTAAGAGACAAGGCAAAACAAATCTTATAAGAATGAAAACATTTAAGATCAGCTAAGCAACATGGGAATGATTGGACAAAGATGTTCTAAAAGAAACTATATACATGTGTCAGTTTGTTTCACATGTTTGAATAGAAATTCAAATTTTTGTGAGAGAAAATGCTGTCGAAAAAAGGTTTGAATTGTGTTGAAACTTATGATTCAAACATAGCGTACAACAACCTACATGGAGAAGTAAAAAAAGAGAGAAACGAAAGGGACGAGCATGAAGTTTTGAACTATCCTTGAAGTTAGTTGCAATATCTGCCTCTTTTGGTTGAAGTCATTTATTTGATCAGGTGGAGTTCAGTGGCATGCAATTGTGTGTTTTTAGTTTATTTACCCTCCATGTATTCAATTCATACACATAGTGTTTCTTACTCAAGATTGTTGCTTGTTTTAGATGCTTTTTGGTGTTCTAGAAGAAAAGAATGCTGCTCCTCATTTTCACTTGGTCGTTGAAGTTGCAGACACATTAATGGATCTCGGGCATTACGATTTTGCATTAAAGTATTATCTAATGTTGGAAGGAATACCTGGTGGTGACAAAGTAATAAATCCTTGTTTTCCTTGCCCCTTTCCTTTCTCAAGTTTCTTTTTCTCTTTAATAAAATAGAGCGAGGAGCTTGGTGTAGGATGAGTGGCTAAGGGGAATAAAATAGTAATTATACAACTTTTTTCTTTTCTATTCTTCTATGATACCAAACAACATAAAGTAAAATATTTCATTTCCCTCTTCTTTTCTTTCACTTCAATTTTTTCCTCTCCCTCTTGTTTTCTTTCCTTCTTACCAAACATAGGCTAAAGAAGTTTCTTTTTATCTTGATTCTCTTGATGTTACAAGATTCTGCCCATGTGGCAAAAGAACGGATATTCCTTGCTACACATAGACAAAATCACGTTCACTATAAGTTTTGAGTTCTTTGGGTCATTCTGAGTAGAGCCATGCAATTGATTGAGGGGGGTTTTCTCATGAGAGGGAATAAGAAGTGTAAGAATTTGGAACATGTTAATACATGTTGTTTTACGAGCCTTGTGGTTAGAGAGATAACTGCATCTTCGATGATGTTGAGGGAGATATTTGTGATGTTTGGGAAAGAATCTAATATTGGGTAGCCTTGTGGGCATCTCAAGATAATGATTTTTCTGTTTCTTCTTTTTCCGATAGACCAAGGAGATGGGATTTGATTTTGAATAATTTGGTTTCTTTGTTTTTTCCCTTTCTCCTAATGGGTTTGCTTTCCCGTTTTCTTTTGAGTAAGAACCCCTCGTCCTCTGATGTACAGTTTTTTTTTTTTGACAAGTTTATGGTAATAATGATTTTGTTTCTTATTAATTATTATTATTATTATTTTTTTCCGTTTACCAAACAAACTTGTATTGGGTGCGGTTGAGCACGATGAATGCTCTTGCTTTTAATCTTAGTGTGTCTCTTAAGGGAACATTAGACTGCGTGTTAAGTTCTCTTTTACTTGCAGGGCCTTTTACATCTGAAGATTGCTCGTTGTAACGTATCCATGAAGGATAGATTACAGGCAATCTTATTCTTCAAGAAAGGTGCATGATCTCTCTCTCTTTCTCTGTTTTTTTCTAATAAATAAATAATAAACAACATATTTTATATGTATTTGTAAGTGTCTTGTTCACAATTTTTGTCTGATCCGGTACACACACACACACACACACTCTCTCTCTCTCTCACACAGACATGTTATATAAATTTTTCTTGCTAAAACTGGGTTTGGAGTTTGGACTTCATATAAATTCAGTACTGTCACATCGACGATGGACTTAATCCTTTTTTTTCAAACGTCTTTCTTCATTTTTGTTCTTTCATATATCTGCATATTGTTTTCGTTCTTCATAGCAATATGATAGTTTGTCTGTTCATATGAATGTTCTTCTGCTTTCATTTGCAACTTGCATTTCTATATTTCATTTATTACAATGAGGTATAAGCATTATGATCAGGATTTTAGAACCAAACACAAAGTTTTCATTTTTAGATTACAAGATTCAGGGAGTGAGATAGAAATTACAGAGAGAAATAGAGTGAGAAGTTTTTCGATACAACTGGACTTGGGAGGAGCAGCATGGCTTGACAAAGTGGTTGAAGGAGCGATCGTCCATGAAAATAGAATGGTTTTAGAAGGTTCTATAGAGGACAGAGATACAGACTGATTGTTGAATGTAATCGGAACAAAGCTGGAAACTTTTGGAAGATCTTAAAGGTTGAAAATAGAGTGATGAGAAACATAATAGTTCATGGAGAGTATGTTCTTCCTGGAGAGTATGTTCTTAGTGGTTGGAAGGAGTTTAAAGGATGTCTTCAGAGTTTCTTTAACCAACAAAGCAATCTCAGAGCAGTCAAGTCAAGAAATTCGGAGAAAGAATCGATACCAGTTAGAAAAGATGAAGGGCAGGTTGTAAAGAAGTTGAGTCAAGCGGTGGTGATTTATAGATATAGGTTACAAACCGCTTGGGATTTCATAAGGAAGTGCTTGGAGAGTAGACTGAAAAGAATCATAGAGGTGGTTCTGCTGTTGGCAGATAGAGCAGTGATGTGGTGCATGAATAATGACGAGATGAAGTCTCTGCTGCAAGAGAAATTTGTGTTCTCTGGTAGAAGAAATATGGCCAATATGGAGAAATTGAGCAGTGATGCACATTGGGATTATGTCCAGATTGAAGTTCAAAATAGCTGGATAGGGGTCGAAGGGCTGCCTTTGGACTTGTGGAATCATGAAACCTTTAAGACTATTGGTGAAACATGCAGAGGATTAATTGAAGTTGCAGAGGAAACATCAAACCAGTCATTTTTTATGCATGCAAAATTAAAAGTTAAAGGGCAACGGAGTAGTTTTCTGTATTCAGTTATGGAACTTCCATATAAGAGGATGAAATTGCACTTGGGATTGTTTAATCTTGAAAATCACCATTGGAGAGGCTGGAAGAATGGCATAACAAATGGTTTAGTTACCAGAAGCATCTGCTTTCTACCTGGGCAAGACGATGATGTGGCAAATAGGATAGCAGACGGCACACTGAGAATGGAACAACATGTAAACTCTGAGGCCAGCATGCAAATAGGATTATCGAAAAAAGGCAAAGAAGTTGTAGAGCCTTCAATTGTTGGAGAAAGGAGAGAAGAGAAAGGGGTAGCCTTGGGAAAAAAATATTTGAGATCAATGGGAGGGATAGTGGTGCCGGCTATTATGGAAATTCCAAGGACGTAATTGAGAGATATAACGGATTTCATTCCCTACAGTTGTTGCATGGGATTAATTCTGATGAGGGGGATCTAGAGCCTAATAGTTCAGAAAGGGCTGTTGTTGGGCCTGCGGAATATTGGCCTAATTTTAATAAGTCAAGCTTTTCGAGGAGGGCCCAATCTGAACCACTTAGAACTAAATGATCAGAAACAGGCGGAGAAGAGGCGATTAGGGCTAAATTTCTGAAAGAAAAAATTGTATCAGGATCACGGGACCGGAGCTTATCTTTTTCTCAGGTAGTAAAGTCATCGTTGAATCAAGGAGTCGACAAAATTTCACGTTCGGCTGACCGAATTGCAGAAAATTGAAGGAGAATGGAGCTTTGGAATCAACGTTACTGCAGAAAACCTTCAAGAAAACCGTTTCAATGGGAATTTAATATTGATGAAGAAAGGATAGAGGAAAGAGCAGAATTGTTGGAGAATGATTTGGAGGTGCAAGAAGAAGAGATGGAACTTACAAATTCTGGAAATCCTCGGGAAGCGAAGCTGAAGATTAAGATAAAGATAATTTTTCAGTTCCAGAATCAGACGAGGAACAAGAAATTGAGGTCGTGAGGGACGGAATCCTTAAAGATGTAGTGGGCTTGTTTCAGATAGAGAACATGGCACCTTCACAAGCAGCCACGGAACAGGTTTGTCTTTCTATGAATTTACTGAGACATGTTAATTCTGAGATTGCTGTAGGGAATCAGATTTCCAAATCGAGTCAACGAGGTAGGAAAAAGTGTGGAAAGGAAAGGGAAATTATTATTTACAATCCAAATAGCAATCCAAATATTTCTAACCCTGAGATTAGAGTTTCCAAGGACCATATTGAAGTATTTGAAGGAATGGAAAGAAGTGCTGCAATTTTGGAAAAGGATGATAAGGCTGCTCAGGAGAATCAGATTTTTGCCAAGCCGATAAATTGCTTTTCGTATGAGGAGTGGAAGGTAATATGTAGTGTGGTTGAGGGAGTTCGAAGGGAAGAGGTGCCGAGGTTAGAACAAACAAAGGAAAAGGCAAGAAAGGGCTTCGGGAACATTGAAACTTGGAAAGCAGTGTGAATTATGATGGAAAAGATAAGAAATCAAGGGGATCAAAGAGTTGTTTATTGAAAAAAATTGAGAATAATTCTTCTGATATTTCTTATTTTTCTGATGAACTCTGATACACGGCTTTATATACAGAGGAAGAGAGAAAAATCTCTTCCTGTAATCAAGGAAAAAAAACAGAAAACCTAGCTAATTAGGGAAACAAATCAGTATCCCTTTATTCTGGAAAAATAATTACATACCAACTAATCCTAGAATTAAGTCACAACAGCTAATCCTAGAATCAGGGTATTAATCTTCCAGATTCACAGCAGCTGATCCTGGGCATTAACTATCGGATTTCCACATTTATGAAGATAGTTTCATGGAATGTGTGGGGAGTGGGATTGGCAAGAAAAAGGGGGGTGATTAAGGAGAATTTAAAGAGAATCAGGCCGGATATAGTGATTTTACAGGAAACAAAGAAAGAAAGTTTGAACGAAAGATGGATTGGAAGTATGTGGAAAGCTAGGTATAGAAGTTGGGTAGCTTTTCCATCTGTAGGGAGAGCAGGAGGTGTGGTGATAATATGGGACTGTAGAACTGTAAATGTTATTGATAGTTTGGTGGGAGAATTTTCAGTTTCAATCAGAGTGGAGAATGGGGGGGTGCCTTGGTGGATGTCAGGAGCTTATGGGCCAAATTCTTACAAGGAGCAAGGAGCTTTTTGGGATGAGTTGGCAGGATTGAACAGCATCTGTGAACCAAATTGGTGTAATATTGTGCGATTTAATCATGAAAAGTTTCCACAAGAAAGGGCCACTAGAAGTATGCGAAGATTTGATGAGTTTATCAAGGAGGCAGAATTAAGAGATATTCCGTTGGTTAATGGAAAATTTACATGGTTGAATTGCAGGGAGGCGGCGGCGAAGAGTAGGATCGACAGATTTTTGTTTTCAAATGGGTGGGATGGAATGCTTAAGGAGGTGAGACAGGAGATAGTGTTGAGGGTTTGCTCGGATCACTTCCCCTTGATTTTGGATACAGCTCCGGTTTCTTGGGGATCAACTCCATTTCGATTTGAGAATATGTGGTTGGGACATCCCACTTTTAGACAAGAATGCGAGATGTGGTGGCGATCCATTTCTTCCACAGGTTGGGAGGGCTTTAAAGTCATGGAAAAGCTGAAGGGGATGAAAGAGCGAATTAAAAGATGGAATAAGGAGGTTTTTGGAGACATAATGGAAGTGAAGAGGGAGACGCTGGCAAAGATAGAAAGGCTGGACAGCAAAGAAAACTCAGGGCAATTAGAAGAATCGGAGATTTTGTAGAGAAGATTATTGAGGAACAAACTGGAGGAGTTAATTTTTTGGCAAAAGTTTTGGCAAATCAATTACGGGAAGTGCTTGGGGACACTATTTCAAGGAGCTTTTATAAAAGGGGGACAGATTCTTGATGTGGTGTTGGTAGCCAATGAAGCAGTGGAGGAATGTCGATCAAAGAAGAAAGAAGGTATGGTCTTCAAGGTGGATTTTGAGAAAGCATATGATCATGTTCGATGGAGATTCCTTGATTTTGTGATGGAAAGGAAGGGTTTTGGCCTGAGATGTAGGAAATGGTTGAGAGGATGTTTGAAGTCAGCAAATATTTCGATTATGGTTAATGGCAAACCGACCGGAAAATTTGGTGCTACAAGGGGGTTAAGACAAGGAGATCCTCTCTCCTTTTTTATTCACTTTGGTGGTTATATGCTTGGGAGGCTCATGGATAAAGCAGTGGAGGTTGGAGTGTTGAAGGGGTTCAGAATTGGTAGAGGGGAAGTGGGTGTTTCCCATCTCCAATCTGCTGATGATACTTTGTTTTTATTGGAGGCTGGCTGAGAGAATCTTAAGAATGCTAAGTGCATATTGAAATTTTTACTGAATGTTCGGGATTGAAGATCAGTATGGGAAAAAGTATTATAGCAGATATAAATGTGGATGAGGCTATGGTTAAAGATTTGGCTTTAGAGTTTGGTTGTGAAGCGGGGGAATGGCCCCTAAAGTATTTGGGCCTTCCATTGGGGGGAAATCCATTGGCATTGGAATTTTGGACACCAGTAATAGAAAAAGTATCTGGGCCTTCTTCAAAATATTTCCTTGAGAGTGGGAGCGGGAAATAGAATCAAGTTCTGGAGGGATGTTTGGTGCGGAGACACAACTTTTGAGTCTTCATTCCCTCGGTTATTTAGACCATCTGTTTTCCCTAATGTGTTTATAGCTGATATTTTGTCTACTGATGCGAATAATGATTTAGGTTGGGATTTTGGGTTTAGGAGAGAGCTCAATAATAAGGAGGTGGAGGAGATGCAATCTTTGCTGTTAAGGATCCATTCTTTCTCACAAAATGGGTCGAGGCCGGATCGTAGGGTATGGGTGTGTGATTCATCAGGATTTACTTGCAAGTCCTTTTTTCTTTCGCTAGTGGATAACACCGAAATACCAAAGTTTGAACCCTTTAGCTTCATATGGAAATCTAGTGTTCTATATAGAGTCAAAGAATTTGCATGGCTGGTATTTCATGGTAAGACACTTGTGACATGGTCCAGATGAGAAATTTTCATTCGGCATTATCTCCGTCTTGGTGTATTCTCAGCAGGAACAACGGCGAAACATTAGATCACTTGTTGCTTCATTGTGAAGTGGCGAGTGCCATATGGAAAATATTGCTAAAGGAAGCGGGATTCTTGTGGGTCTTTCTAGCACATTGTCAATCATTGATGGTGGAAGATATGGTGGGGTTGGGGTCCAATAAAAAAGCAAAAATCTGTGGAGATGTATGGTGCTATCTTTATCATAGACCATTTGGATGAAGAGAAATTCTAGGATTTTTGAGGAAAGGAGTATGGAATTGATTGACATTTTTGAAAAGGCTAAATACTTAGCTTCCTTGTGGGCTTCAACAGACAGAGTTTAAGGGATTTCCATTCTCCTTGATCATTTTAAATTGGATGGATGTAATTGGTAGATAGTGGGTTGATGAGGATTAGAATTGCTTAGAGTTTGTATGGTTTAACTTTTATTTTCTGTTGTCTCTCTTGTGTTGAGGATTCCTCATCCTCTTTCCTTGTAATTGATTTATAATCAATGAAAAGGCTTTTTCTTATATATTAAAAAATATATATATATATTTTGCAACTTGCATTTCTAGCTTGCACTTGGTTCTAGTATTGACTAGTTTCATTTCAGCTCTAGAAACATTTCCAGATAATATTGATGCTCGATTGACCTTGGCTTCCCTCCTTGTTGAGGAAAGTGAAGACGATGAAGCTATTTCATTGTTATCTCCTCCAATCAATTTAGGTATCTTTCGCTTTCAAACATTTGTAGTTCTTTCTGTTTCTTTTTCAAACGTTGAATATTCATCTGTTGATACATTGTCTTGTGGCTCATATATGCAGATGTTACTGATCAACATTCTCATAAATCTAAACCGTGGTGGCTTAATGGAAGAGTAAAGCTAAAGATTGGCCATATATACAGAGCTAAAGGGATGCTTGAGGATTTTGTGGATGCAATTTTTCCTCTTGTTCGTGAGTCATTATATTGCTGTGAATCTCAAAAACAAAAGGTGATTATGAGGACATTTCAGGATTTTCAACTTATGCTCTTTTTGTTCTCTCTATTGCTCGCTGATATAGTACTTTTGAAAGGAGGGTGCCCGAGAATGAGGTTCTCTCTGCAAATCCCATAACTGAAATTCGTGACCCCATTCCGTGTAGCTATTCCCTGAGATGTACACTTCCATGGGTGTCTAAAGGAGCCTCCCATTACCACATTGTAGTCTCATCCATAAGGATCCAACCATTACCGCCGTAATAATTGAATCCCATAAGGTCTCCCGATCTGAAGAAAAATCTCAAGAGCACTTTCCAAATGAAGCTGCACTCTACTTTTGTTCTTTGTTTTTTGGTTCAAACTTCCTTGTTCCTATTATCACCGATCATTTGGTGGGATAATAAGGCTGCCCATTCTCGTCAATAATATCTTGGGTTCAAGTCAAGTCCGTTGTGGCTTGTAGGGTATATGGGCAATCCACTTATTAGATTTTGTTTCGCCGTGGTTATCTGGGTTCCTATAATCTTTTCTAATGTAAACAAAAAAAGAAAAATCTACTTTGTTTGTCTGGATTTGTTTCATTTTTTCTTTGCTTCCTTCTCGAGAATTTCTCTCTGTATTCTTATTTTAGTACAGACCATAGTAGCCCATAACGGTGTAATCGTCTGCATCCCAAAGAGACAGCTAATCTTTGTGTTGGTCTTCAAGAAACAACCCCATTTTTTCTCAACCAGATACCCATATAAATCACGGTGCCTTGTGTTCCCTTCCTTGCTGTCTTTTGTGCAGGAGGCTATCACCACTCATCTAAGTCATCTTTCCTTTTAACTATGAAAGCTAAAGTGAAGAAATTGTTTCTTTGCCAACTATCATCAATTTTAGTGCGGAATCATTTTAGGAGTGGAGTGAAAAGTGCTCTTTGGATTTCAAATTTCCAAGGAATCTGATTGATGAGGAGTTGTTGGAGTTTTCAGAGTTGATTTCTTCATTGGCGGGGTTGCGAATTTGGGGTGCGTTCAGGATAGGAGTGTTTGATAATCTAGGTCTCATTTCTTCCAAATATCGCTTCTCCTTTTTGACATATGCTCCCTCTGTAAATTCCTTTGTTTTCTTTGAGCTCATTTGGCAAACCCATGTTCCTTCTTTTGTTTTCTTTCTCCTACAATGGTGTCAACTACTGAGGGAGTTGGGGTTTCTCTGGGTTATTCCCTGTAGTTGTAAATAGTTATGTAAGTATTCCCTCTCACCTGGATTTATCTCTGGGTTTCTCCTACAATGGTGTCAACTGCTGAGGGAGTTGGGGTTTCTCTGGTTTATTCCTGTTGAAATATAAAACTATAGTTGACCCACCTCCTAACAGCTTAAGCTTTTGGGAGAATTGGTAAACTAACATGGTATCAGAGCAGGAAGTCCTGAGTTCGAACCCCTGTAATTGCACTATTTAACCCCTTTTATTATCATTGCGTGTTGGGCCTTTAATATGTTTCGGGCTTCTTATAATTTGTGTTGGACATTAAAATTAATATTTGTCCGCACGTTTGCCCATTGTCTGGCCTGCACGTGAGGGGGAGTGTTGAAATATAAAACTATAGTTGGCCCACCTCCTAACAGCTTAAGCTTTTGGGAGAATTGGTAAACTAACAATTCCCTGTAGTTGTAAATAGTTATGTAAGTATTCCCTCTCACCTGGATTTAGCTCTAGGAGAAAAATTCTGTGGGACTACTGTTTTCGTGATCTTTTGGAGGATTTGGACGGGAAGCAATAGTAGAATCTTTGAAGACCGTGAGGAAGTCGGTGATGTTATGTGGCATAGTGAAGTACTGGGTTGCGTCCAGGGGGGTAAATAGTTAAGGAGCTTTCCATTGTCTGATATGATCAGGAGTTGGGATCCTTTTCTCTCTGCACTCAATTTTTGGTCATTAATATATTCTTGTTATATATATATATAATTATATAAAGGTAATTAGACTTAGTACTTGGAAAACGATATGGTCTAGATATTAGGATGTTAGAATCGAGCACTGGCTTGCCACATTAAGGAGATTCAGATTGAGCAGATAGCGAGCCTGATCCATACATTGCCACGCACGTGTTTCACAGATATTCTTTTTATCTTGGTCATTGTCATATTTCCCATCTCGGTTTTGCTTTCTCCTTTGACGTCTTTATATTTGTTCCATTGTTTGACAGGGTCACTATTGTGTGACTCTTTTGTTAATAAAATAAGAGACCCTTCATTGATACCCTATCCGTACAAAGAGGCTAAAATGTCCTTAAGAAAACTGTTGTCTGACTACTTTATTGCTTGTTTTTGTACTTGTAAATTCAATTCAATTAGTCATGGTTGATGGAAAAAAAAAATTGTTTAATCACTTTAGGTTAAAGTGAAAAGGCGGCTCAAAAGGAGAGTTCTGAATGAAAGAGTCAAAGTACTGCAAACTCGTGGACCTGATAACTTATTTCATGGGTTTAGACCTGTAGCTTCTAGCTCGGATCTGTGAGTGAGCTTCCTATGTTCATTGTCTATTTTACTTGCATTTTTTGTTCACTTTACAAATTTCATGTAAAAAATTTTTTGGTGCTATTTACAAGAGTAATCTAAAACTGCATAATCAGGTGGAACGGCCTATCCCGGGCTTTAAAAAAAAGAAAAGAGAAGCAAAGACATGATGTTTTAATGTGTGTGCTTGTACTGCAAGAATTGGAAGGATACACCCACTGAAGTGCATAGCTTGCTGAAAAATTAAATTCTCTAATTTCAACTGTGGTGCATGTGTTATACTCAGAGCAAGACTAATTTATCACATATTAATATCGTAAACGTTTACTCTAAAATTAATTATTATTTTTTTAGATCTATTTCTTTTTTGTCATATATCATCTGGTATTTCAAGGTCTTTCTACCCGTTATGCAAGTTATTCATTATGGTTTCCATATTTAATCTAACGAACCAATCTCTTTTATATGGGTGAAAAAAAGGGTGAAAGCTGCTAGAGCAAAGAAGTTGCTTCAGAAGAAAGAGGAACAGAAAGCCAAGGCAGTTGCGGCTGGAGTGGACTGGCAATCCGATGATGGTTCAGATGACGAGCATTTGGTATGCTAATTTAATTGTGAAAGGTCAATATTTTGAGCAGTCTAGTTGGGCATGAATAAATTAGCTACACCATTGGATTCGGTTAGTTCGGTTAGTTGGTTGGTTAGTTAACCATTAGTACTTGAAGAGAATTGTAGTGTAAATTGGAGGATTAGTAGCTGTCGAGGGGCTGAGAATTTTGTAGTGATTTGGGCTCGGCAAAACCAATAATGGGAGAGGGGGTGGTCTTTCAAATACCATCCATATCTTGGGTTACTTGGACGGTTTGGAGATTCTTCAATTTTTCTCCATAAAGATTTAGTTCTTTTTTTTTTTTAAATTAATTTTTTGTTTGTGTGATTGGTGGTCTATAACTGTTGTCATTTTTTTAGTTGCGAGAACCGAGAGAAGCTCCATTTCCTAATATCCTTAAAGATGAAGAGCATTACCATCTTGTCGTCAATGTTAGTACTATTTCCTTCATTCAACCTTGTTATATAAAGAATTCCTTGTTCAATTTTTATGAAATTATGCTTAGTGATTTGGTTTGGTGAAAAAATAGAAGGATTTAGTTCCGCAAGTTGATGCAAATACGTGCATGTTTACTTATTATTTGGTTTGATGTCGTCTTCATAGTTGTGCAAGGCATTGGCTACCTTGAGAAGATATTCAGATGCATTAGAGATCATAAGTCTCACCCTGAGATTGGCAAATAGCATTTTGCCTGCTGAGAAGAAGGAGTTGCGGATCCTTGGAGCTCGTAAGAGTTCTACTTTCTCTCTTTCTCTCTCTTCCACCTTTTGCCTATAGCCTTTGGAATATCATCTTTAGATTTCTTGTAAAGCCTTTGGATCTGGTCCTAAAAAGTACACATACTTTTAAAACAGAACTAGCATACAACATCACGGAACCTAAACATGGTTTCGACTACGTCAAATACATTGTTCAGCAGCACCCGTACAGCATTGCTACCTGGAACTGCTACTACAAAGTGATTTCGAGGTAGATAAAAATACATATATCATGTGGTCAATATTTGATTCCCCTAAACTTTTCCTTTTCTGTCACTTTAGCCCCTAATGTTAGAATGCTTTTTATCTCTCACGTAGAAATTAATTATGACGTGGCGCCACCATAGACAAGAACTATATTTGGTTGGTAAAGTGACTGAAAGATTAAAGTGTATCTTGTTCTTTATTTTATTTTAATTCATTCAATAGTTTTCTCGCTCTATTCTAGATTGGAGAATCGTGATACAAGACATTATAAGTTTCTACAAAGTATGCAAGGCAAGCTCAAAGACTGTGTCCAGCCCATTCTTATTTCTGCACATCATTTTACAATTGCTAGCCATCATCAAGATGCTGCAAGGAAATATCTTGAAGCCTATAAACTGTTACCAGATAGTCCCTTGATTAATCTATGTGTAGGTATGATTTGTTTCTGAATTTGACATCGAGCATGGTTTGACGTTTCATTTGGAAGAAGAAGGAAAAAAAAAAAAAAAACTGAATAAATAAAAAAAGCATTTGTGTTTTCCTGCAGGTTCAGCTTTGATTAACTTAGCACTAGGATTCAGACTTCAAAACAAGCATCAGTGTGTTGCACAAGGCTTAGCTTTCCTACATAATAACTCAAGGCTTTGTGAATGCAGCCAGGTTTTATTTCACCACCACTCTCTCTCTCTCTCTCTCTTTTATTAACCATGTGATATGTCTACTTATCATGAATCATTAGAGCAACGGGTAGAGCCAATGTTAATCTTTTATTTAATAAATGTATCCCTTCTGCATTGACCTTTTATTTCACCGCCATTCTTTTTTCAATAGTGGTGAGATCTTGTCTGCGCAGCGCACTGCTCGTGCTAATCAGCTATGAGGTGCAAGCTTTTGTATGATTAGCCTTTGTGTTCGAGGGGCAGGGTTGGTAACAAAGCTGTTCTAAAGTACCGGCTATTTGTATTTATTAAGTCTACAAGCTTAAAGAGTTTCCGTGGAGTAGCTCCTTCAAATAGTTGCAATCTGCAGAGTTCAATCCAAATTTGCTCGATTACAAGTTCAAAAGAAGTCTTTTCTCAATAATGCCTAGACATAGCAGGTTCTTTGTAAAAAGAACTTTAAGTTAAGAGATAATTGGTGAACTTAAATATCCCTTGAATGTGATAATTCAGAGATAGTGCCAACATATAGAAATACTTGAGGACGGGCCTCCTTTGCACACTTATTAGCTTAGAAAATGGGGTTCCTATGTTTGCAACATTATCATAATCCTCATTGATTACAAACCTGTCAATGGGACCTCGAACTCCCCTCTCACCATCACCAAATTGGGAACCTGCGTTGACCATTTCATCAAATTGTCGTTGCGCCATGTGTTTTGTGGCATTTCATCAACTACAACACTTGTTGATTGCTTTTTCTTAAATTTTGTTTTTAGGAACTTACAATTGGAATAATAATCCCAGGAAAAAGAATGGTATATTTACCTAGCTTGCTTTACTGTATATTTACCTAACTTGCTTTGCTGCTTTGTTCTTTTGGGAAGCAAGGCTGCTGGTTGAGGCTGTAGGTTGTACCTGAGTGTTGCGAGGGACGGGACTGAGGGAGAGACGGTTGCAAGATAAAGTGCTTGCTGCAATTCTAATTTAAAATATGTGTTTTTTAGGATTTTTTATAACTGATTTTGGGTCTAGTAGCTAAAGCTCTTTCTTATTTCTGGAGCCTATGTGATTTTAGTCTTGTAAAGTCTAGGACCAACTGATGTTGGGGTAAAAATGCAGCTAATAATGAAGGTTGCATGTTGCACCTTCTACGCCTCTAGAAGCATAACTCCGAGGCACATGCCTCCGTGAAGTGAGGCGTTATTAAACGATATGAAGTGGCGCTTTGCCCTGAGGCACATTCTCGGGCACTTTTCAAAACATCACTCAAGGAAGGGTAAAATCATGGAAGAATACTTATTGTCATGAAAAGCAAATTCATGATTGGTTGTGCGTCGTTTTAGACACACCCAAACACATGCACTTGTTTCCCGTTCTGAATTCTTACCTTTTGTTTGTTGCCCTTTGGTTTTTTTTTTTTTTTTTTTTTTTGGTACACTTTTCTTCCATCCATTATCGATTTGTTGAAACTTTAGTCATATACATGGTTTACGCTGTAGAGTCTCCTTCTCAAAACTCATTTCCGATCTTGTCAACATGTGTAGGAATCACTATACAACGTAGCCCGAGCGTACCACCATGTTGGCCTCATATCACTGGCAGCTACATATTATAAAAGAGTTATTGCAATTCATGAGAAGGATTATCCCATTCCAAAGCTTCCGAATGAGAATCCAAACTCGAAAGAGCTGAGGCCTGGTTACTGTGACCTTCGCAGGGAAGCCGCTTACAATCTGCACCTTATCTACAAAAGAAGCGGAGCTTTTGATCTTGCTAGACAAGTCCTGAAGGATTATTGCACCTTTTAAGTCTCCGTGCTGACTAGAACGTGCAACAACGAGAGGTATAGAAAAAAATTAATCGTTATCCATGAACAGCAAAAGTCAATTCCCTGCATTTATTTTATCTGTTTTATTTGCAATCTTTTCTTCAGCTCGTTTGAAGTGATCCCAATGCTGCTTGGAGTACATCAATTAGTTGCAAGTTCACATCTCTGAACATTCAGCTCTAGAGCGAGTTTTCTGCTCAAGTGGGTTAGGTTTGAAGAGAGAGAGATCGGGATTATGGCTTGAACATGGCCACCATGTCACCCCAATTATTGTTTGAAATGTATATCCGAACTCAGATGAACAGTTTAAGCAATTTGGGTGGTTCTAAATAGTTGGAGAAGACGAAAGGCGAAGAATAGCCACTCCCAAGTTGATATATCTGCAGTTTTCTTTAACATTTGATTAAAAAAAAAAAAAAATCCAAGTGCATTTGATCTTTTAAACTTTTTTTATGTTGTCCACTTTGGCATGTATTAGAGAATGAAAAATTTCCTACTTTTTGGTTTAGCTTACCTTTGTGACCTATATTACCTGCTATTTTGGTCTACTAGTAAAATACAACATTAGCAAACTTGATCCTGCAATCAAAAGTACTTTTGATATTGACTTGGCCATTTTCTTATAGACAACAGCCACTACAATTGGAATTAGGAAAAATTAGGTGGATGGTTGGTTTTTGGCTCCTCCTTTAAAGAAATAGTCCAACTTTTGGTTTTTGGGTAAATGGCTACGCGTAAAGGAATAGATAAATAAAATAAAGGAAAAACAAAATAAAAAAAATTTAATTTTATTTAATTTTTTTAATTTAAAAAAATTAAAATTTTTATTTAAAATTGTCATGTGACGGGTCTCGTGTGGAATAGACAAACAAAATAAAGTAAAGTAAGTATTTTTTTAATTTTTTAATTTTTAAAAAATCAATTTTTTACTTAAAAATGTCACGTGATGGGTTTAGGACCCGTCATGTGGTGAGAATATAATAATAGATAGATAAGAGTATAAAGCAAAGCAAAGTAAAATAAAAATAATTGTTATAATAGTCTCTAAACTTTTTGGAAATGTGTCATTTGGTCCATGAACTTATTTTTTATTGTACACTTTCTAAACTCTTTAAAATGGTGCAAGTTAATCCATTTTGCTAACAACTTAACGGAAATCTAAATTGATCTTAACTTTTAGTTGAATTTACTAAACCACCCATAACAAAATTAGTAAAAATACCCTAAACAAAAAAAAAAAAAAAAAAAAAAAGAAATAGCCAAACAAAACCTACAACCTAGGCACTGTCCCCCCCGCCCCAAAAACCACCATGACCCCCCCTCCCCCCACCCCCACCTCTTCAAAACCCATATCTGAAGAACTTAGTGCCCACTGCCCCCTCGCAAACCATGTCGCTGTGAACCCAGAGTCGCACATCGTGCAAACCCATTTGCAACCCCTCCCACAGAAATTTGAACATCACGGCCTTCTTCCTTTGTCGCGCATCCAACTTGATCTGGTGGCTCTTCGATGAGCACAACTGCAAAGAAAGTGATAACATAAGTTATTGAGTTATTATTTTTTTAATATGGTTTATGTTTTTTTACTTTAATTTTTTTAATTTTAATTTTAACTTTAATTATTGTTTTATCAAAAAATTCATGTTAATTTACTAAAATGCCCCTTAATTGAAGGCATGTGTAGCTAACATGGTACACTATTAGGGTTTTATCTATTTTTGCACCCTTTTTATAAGTTTAGGGACCTTTTAATAAATAAAAAAATAGTTTAGGAACCAATTGTCTCCTTACTTAAAAGTTCAGGGATCACGGGAGCAATTTACCGTTAAATAAATAGATAATTATTCATATGTAGAAATAATCTTTAGAGTTATTGGTTAAAATGGTCTTTGAATTCTTTAAAAAGGTAATGATTTTCCCTCTGTTTTTTAAATTTTGACTGAAAAGACCTTAAACCATCTAAATGTTGACAATTTTAGTCTTTTCCATCCAAATCCATTAAGTTTCTAACAGAATGAGTCATGTACAATGTATATAATCTAATTTGAGAGATTATTTTATTAATTTAATAATAAATTTAATTTAATAATAAAAACTCATAAAAATCATATTTTCTCAAATCTCAACAGACCTTTTTGCTCTCTCTCCTTCCTCTCTCTCTTCATCCCAAAACCCATTTTCTCTCTCTTCAATAGTGTCCTAACAAGTCTTCTCCTCCTTCTTGTCGTTCATCAATGGCATCTCTCACGACAGGCGTGCTCTTGAAGCTTCTAGTGAACACGGACTCCAAGGTGACCGGCGAGCCACATCTACCACAGCCGCAAAATCTACCATTTTGTTCTTGATTTTGGTTGGTGGAGGTTAGTGGAGCTGGGGAAGGGTAAAATGGGAAAATGGGAATGGGAAGTGGAGTTGGGTTTTTGGAGTAATGAGGAAACAAAGGAAGGTGGTACTCTTGGTAGAAAGTTTGTGACAGTAGTATAGCCATTGGAAGAGAGAATCGTAAAGGTTAAATTAAGAACAATTTGAAATTTTTTTCTTTTTGGATCTTGCAGAGGGATAGGAAAGCTCAGGGGTTCCTTCTCGTATGTTTTTTTTTTTTTTTTTTTCAAAAGTAAATCTATTCTATTTCAATTGTTATTTGTTATGAATATATTTTGTTTCTAAGAGGAAAATCAGTTGAAGAAGAAGTAAAACTAGTTTTTTTTTTCATTATTTCTCACTCGTTGATTTTGGGATTTGGGAAAGGGCAATTTGGTTATGCATGATCTTTTTCTTTTTTCTTTTTTTTTTTATTTTCTTTTTTATTTATTGTTTTAGATTCAAAGGATCTTTTGGTCTTTTAACTTAAAAAATTATCACGTGATTGCTCACATGTGCAATTTCGTTAGAAACTTAACAGATTTGAACGAAAGGAACTAAGATTGCCAATATATAGAGAATTTAGGGTCTTTTGGGCCAAAATTAAAAAAACAGGGATCAAATCGTCACATTCTAAAGAGTTCAGGGACTCTTTTGGCCAATTACTCTAATCTTTTATTTAAGTTAAGGATAATGCTTGTAAAAAAATAATTAATTAAATAGTTTTTAAATGTTATAAATGTTTAATGAATAGAGAAATTTTTGACATAACCTAGCCACATTATATGCAGTTTTTGTGAGGAGAGTTGTGAGAAAATTTCAGTTTTTTCTAGCTCGGGAATTCTCAAAAAAATAATAATAATAATAATAATAAGGCCACGTTAGGTTGGGAGGAAAGGAATGGAATGGAAAGGAAAGTAGACATATATGATGTTTGGTTGTCTTAAACATTAAACATGCGTTTGGTGCTAATGTTTAGATTGTAGAATTTGGGTTTGAATTGTCTGTGCGTTCATCGAGGTGTTTGTATTGCTTGAGTTAAAAAGTATAAAAGCTTGATATTTGTTCGGAAAAAAAATATCAATATAGAGCTTGTTTGATTCGTCTCGAAATTCTATGTATTTTTTTTATTAAAAAAATCATCTCATTTGGATTTGTCTATGCAAAGTTATGGACTTTTAAAATATGAGTTACAAATCTGTGTAAATAGTGGGACTGAGGGGAAAAGACAAAAGTTGGATTGTGATTCTAAGGTTTGGATTGTGCGTTCAAACGCATGCTAAAAGTATGTTTGGTTGGAAAGAGAGATGGAGGGATGGAGAGGGGTGGAAGGAGAGTGGTGGAGAAAGATGAGAAATCTTTTGTTTGGTTGGAGGGAGGAGGGGAGGAGTGATGGAGTGGGAGACTCTCCCCTTGAACCCACCAATTTGGATCCTTCTATCAATGAGAGGATTCACCAATCCCTCCAAATTTAAGTGAAAAATAATTTAAATATTCAAAAAAAATTGTGAATGTTGGTGGTGTAATTTTTCCGACCCTATAGACCACCTTCTCACCAATGAACGAGATGCGCGAGAACAAGTAGGCTCATTTTCCCGCTCAGTGGAGAAGATTCGATCACCCGAATAGATCCGACCATACCATATAAGTCTAATTAGTTGTAGATCCTTCCCGGGTCACCGGGTTGGTCTACCACTATCTCTGTTGGGCTGCTGATCCCCAAAATAGCTCTTCTCAGGGGATCTCGAGCAGACCGCCATCAGGACCCAAGCTACTGGCTCGGGTAACACTTCCCCGACCACAACTGAACCTTCTTTGGGATGGTCAGCCCGCACTGCCCCTACCACACCGTCCCGTACTGACTGACAACAGTACTATGGCATGGCACGCCACATCCACTACCCTGCACTACCTGACACTTAACGCCCGGTACCTGTCACTGTACATGTCCTTATTCTTGCCTCAGTACCAGCCTCCACCACCTGACTGAACTGAAAAAGTACTTGCCACATGCGCCAATACTAATATTTGTACTCGTGTCCCCCCATCACCCGACTGGAAGGGCACATGGCATTCGTTTAATGGAGGTCAAATATCCGTACACCCGGAGCATGTTTACCTGCCGGGACCACTCGGAATACGACCCATTAGGATCACCCGAGCACCTGGACCAGTGGGACACGTTTATAAATAGGGGAGTGCATCACTCACTCAGGTATGAACTATTTTTCCTGGCCAAAACTCTGATTCTCTACTTGCTCATCAGTACCACTTACTAACTTAAGCATCAGAGTACCTTATCAGACACTCCACTGGTGTCCCCTTACTCCAAAGTACTTCTCATTTGTAGACGATCAGGCGGAGAACAACGGCACAAAATTGACCACGTCAAATAATCCCATTAGGTGTTAGGTCAAAGATCTCTGACATCAACAATGAACAAATTATAAAAAGGACAATATAGTAATATTGTGTAAAAAATTATCATTTATCATTTTAACTATCCCCCTTTCTTACCAAAGATTATGAGAGATTTATATAATTTCTCAATCATTCAAATTCCTCATCCTTCCAATTCTCTCATTCCTTCCTCCTTTTCATCCCTCCAACGAAACAAAACCTAAGAATAGCCATTCCATTGGAATGATTTTTTCCTCATTTTCATGGAATTGCCATTCCTTCCCCGAAGGGGGATGGAAGGAATGACAATTCCAAGCTAATATTGGGTTTTTTTTTTTTTTTTTCCTTCATATGTGTGCCCTTCTTTAATTTTTTTGTTTTGAAACACCACACCAAAATGTTCGCAACCTCCCACCTCTCACTTTGCGCCGCCCCACCACCCCCCCCCCCCGGCGGCAAACAACCGCCGCTCCTCCAACAAACTCCGATGAAATAGCCGCCATCGCCCATCCACCCAAGGTCTAGCTCCCCTGTCGTTCTCCTAGACAGACCCGGTTCTTCCCTTGCCGTCGCTGTCCAGCTGGTGTCTACCCCAGATCTAGCACCTTCGCCAGCTTCTCCGCCTGCTTGTCTCCCTCCTCCGTCGCCCAGCCCCATTCTCATCAGAGATGGCTGCGAGTGTTCAAAAACTGTTCAACCATCTCAGATTTTTTTTTTCTTCCTTGTCTTTTGCTGCAACATTGTTTTGCATTTTTGCCTTTTTGTGAAAAAATGAGTCGGTGAAGCTTGTTTTTTGTTTGTTTTTTTTTTTTTTTTTTTTTTTTAAAGGATTCTATGGTACCTCCTTTGGGGTTACCCCCATCAATGGGAAAAATTTTTTACTGCTGGAGGTTATTTGAAGGTATAGATATCATGTGTATATGAAATTTATTGTGTGCCTCATTACATCATATCAGACTCCATTTACTAAGAAACCAAAAAACCCAAAAAAAATGAAGTACAGAAGGAAGAATCGTCGGCCATCAACCAACATCCCCGCCGCAACCCAGCAAGAGTTCGAGCCACCACTGCCAGAACCGCGGCCTCCGCTGCAGTCGCCTACAACGCGAGCCACCTCCGCCGCGCGAAGAAGCGAAAGCCGTCCACCGTGGGCCGCGCAAATCCGACTAGATGGGGTCGCCGATTGTCCAGATCCGGCCAAAATCCGTCGCCCACAGGGGATAGTTTCCACCACCCCGCACAATGATTAAAAATTTTTATCCATTGGATAAAGTAACAGGATCTCATTGTAGAATTTCCAAAAAAAATAAATAAATAAATAAAGTGGAAGAAGGCTCTGAATAATCTCTCACCATAAGCGCAAATTTGTCAGAACACTATAAAAGTTATTATTCCATTCTAAAGATGTGTGCAAAACTCTAACGAAACTATAAAATTTGGGTCTTCTTTTCCATTCTATGATGTTTCACAGGGTTCTCATTACTGGGTCCTTCTAAAGCTTTGATTTTGAGTTTGCTGATTAAGCTTTTTGTCTTTCTTTTTTCATAGTAGGCTTTGGTTTTTGGGATTTCTGTTCTCGTTCTACCAACTGAAAAAAAAAATAAGAATCAAAAAATAAAACTGAAAAAAGTATATGAACACGAAACTGTTTCGATTTTCGGTATTTCTACTTGACAAAGTTCTTGCTCTAGGCTACTGAGTCCAATCACTTTTAAGCAATGAAATTAAAAACAAGCTTTTTATTTACTTTGACTTTATTAAGTAGAAGGGAATTTTTTTTTTTTTTTTGGAAATTAAGCTTGTGTTTAGTATTAAAGTTTGGATAGTAAAATTTGAGTTTGAATTGATTATACATTTATCTAGACTTTTGAATTACTGGAGTTAAAAAGTATACAAACTTGAAATGTGCTAGGAAAAAAAATCAATATGGAGTTTGTTTCCTTCGTATCGAAATTCTATGTAATTTTTTTTAAAAAAATCATTTGAATTTATCTATATAAAGTTATAAACTTCTAAAGTTTGAGTTACAAAACTGTATGAATAGTGAAACTGAGGGAAAAAAAAAAACAAAAATTAGATTTTAATTTTAAGGTTTAAACCATAGGGCTAAACACATGAAAATAGTTTTTTTGGTTTTATTATTTGATATTTTTTTTAAAAAAAATTTATGATGCTATTAAAAAGTATGGATTTGAGAACCTATTTTTTGTTTGTATAATTCTATTACAAATAATGATGAGCACCATAATTCTACAAGAATAACTAGATTCTTCGATTATAATACTTGTTTGTATTGTTTGGAAGTGTATTTAACTCAATTATATTTTCTGTTGTAATTTATTTTATTATTGCATTTTGTGTCTATGATTAAATTATATCGATTAGTTATAGACATAAATTAACAGTAATTTCATATCTAATTTTGTTATAAGATATAGAGTTTGAATCCCACATTTCAAAATTAAAAAAATATATATAAATGAAAATTATCTAATTTACTTACAAGTAATTTTGTCTTTCTATTAGAAAATAAATTACTTCATTAGTCCCTCATCTTTTTATAAGGATACTGTTGGGTCCCTAAACCTTTTTTTTAATCGACCCCTAAACTTATTAAAAAAGTGTAAATTAGTCTTTTTATTAATTTTCTGTTAAACTTTTACCGACTTTATTCCACCTTACCTATTTTTCAAGGTCCTTCTACAGTCCCCCAATTCATTTATGGGGGATTGGTCCCATGAAATGTTGACCATCTAAATAGTCTAGATCCGGCATGAGTTATTTTTATAAAGGAATGTTCGACTCCTATTCATTGAGGGCAAAAAGGGCAGTTAAAGGACTCTAAAGGTTTGTCTGAGGGATTACCGGTTGCATTTTAGGGTTTTTATTTTTATTTTTTTAAATAATTTTGATGCTTTGGAAAGACAAGTTTTTGTTTTTGTTTTGTTTTAATTTTTTTTTAATTTTGCAAGTCAAGTTTTTGTTGTTTGACTATGTTGTATGGCAGACTAAATTTTTGTTCCAACCTAATTTTACAACGATTGGAATCAATTATATATTATGTAAGTTGCTCTTTTTTTTAATGAATAATGGATATCTGAATCGACAAATGTATTCAGATATCTCAATTAGGTCGGTACTTCCCTTCGTATTCTCTTCATTTTTGTAATCTATTGATTTAATAAAAATAAAAAAATTAAAATAATGAATGTGACAGAGGATTAACGAAAGTCAAACAATTCAAAGAGGAAAACCTAACAAACCAAAATCCTAATGGACAAATACAAAAGCCGGAAGCCAGGTTCAAAGGATTAAGCTTAAACTTGCACATTGAACAAGACTCCAAATATGCCTTGATAAAAACCCTCTAACCAAAACCTAATAGGAAAAAGATTAGAGGGAAAAAAAAAAGTACGTATTTACTTGCAAAATCGACTATCTAGTAAATCTATAACAAGGAAAACCAGCTATATTCCTCCCAACAGCTTCAGAGCAAAAATCTGGACAATGGAATCACCAAACAATGTCTTCAAGGTTAACAGCATGAGCAGCCAAACGATCAGCAACATGATTTACTTCCCTGTAAATATAAGAGACGTAATAACGAATATTGGAGAGATAATTCAAGGCTCTAGACCATTTGCTTGCCACTTCCAAGGGACGACATTGTTACGATTACGTAAAAGCTGAACCATGTAGGAGGAATCACACTCTAACCACAAGTTAGACTAGCTGTAAAGTTGAGCAAACTCCAAAGCGGTAATAACACCTAGTAGCTCAGCTTCATAGGCATTCATGATTCCAAGTGGCTTGGAGAAACATCCCTTGCAAAAACCCCTATATGTTTTGAATATACCGCCACAACCAGTTAATCCCGAAGACCCATTCGCTGCACCGTCTGTATTAATCTTTATCCAACCAGGCATAGGAGCTTTCTATTGGACCCCAATAATATCGGGTGGCCGTCTTGTTCTATTCACAATGTTAAAATACTTTAGGATAATAAGATCTGAGATTGAATTCTTCATTGTGCCGGTGTCAAGAGAGTCTGCATTTTTAATACAGCTCCAGATCGTAATAATGGCCTACCTCTGAGATGGAGCTTTCCCTTTGAAAATAGCCAAATTCCTGAGCTTCCAAACAATCCATATGGTAGAGATAACACTAGCAATCCAAAGGTTATAAACTTGTTTGCTCATTTGCTTCTTGAAAGTTTAGATCAGTAGTTTTGTCAAGATTGACCTGGAAAACTTCTTCAAGTAATACAACTCATGTGATTTTCTCCTTGGCTGAACTGATTTTCTCCAAATTCTTTCACTACAATACAACTCCTGTGATTTATGCCTATAAGAATTATAGAAATCACGCGTTGTTGGTCCTCCATTTGAACATAATTTCCATCTCAGCTCATCTTTGGTGTTAGCTGCAATACTAACATTGCTAATATCTCTGACAATGGCAGGGAAGGACAAGCGAAATTGACGAGGAAGATCCCACGTATTAACAACAATGAAATTTCCTACTTTTGCATTTGTATTAATGCCCTTAGGAATATGAATTCTGGAAGAGATTTTATAGCCGAGCCAATTATCATACCAAAATATTCTATAAGTTGCTCTTAAACAATCATGAATTTTGAGGGGGGAAAAAAAAATGTTGACTTTTTTAGGGTAAAAACATGTTCACTTGATATAACTACATTCATGTTCAATTTTGCTCGTCCAACTTCTACATCCAATGTTAAATTTATGTGTTTTACTTAACCATAATTTTTACATGAAGATTAAGTTTTCATTTGGATCGCCGGTTGAAGTTAAAATTTTTAAATTGAAATTAGTTGATTTTTCAAAAACTAGTTATAATTTTTGTTGACTTTTTAGAAAAGACAAAAATTCAACTAAAAAAGTACAGTTTAATTGGAGTTGAACTCAAACATCAAACAAGCCATAATTAGTGTTAATAGTAAATTTTGTAGTAATTCTAATAAAAAGGGCATATATTACTATCAAAATTTCTTAATATATGCTATCTATCGTATTAGTCTGTATCTACTGTAGAACACAGTTCAAAAACAACATCACGTATACTTCATTCTGTTCAATGTCATAAGTTCAAAATTTGTTTCTTGACCAGCATAAAAAATTAATAATTGGTTAGTCCATACATGAGGGTGCACAACTTACATAATTTAAAAAAAAAAAAAAAAAAAAAAGTTCAATGCCCATTAAACGACAACCTCATTTTCACTACTTTCATCATCAGACCCATTACTTTTTTTTTGCTCCGTATCAGACCCATTACTTTGCTATTCTTTGTTGTTACTTTCTAAAGAAACAATAAAAAATTATTTTAGAGTTGTTTTTACGTTGATACCCTCAAATATATGTACCTATCATCTATGAAAATACAACTACACCCCTATAAGTGTGCAAATTTGCAATACCACCCTCATATGACATATGTGCTATATATGTCAATATTCTTCGGGAGGAGTTGTCAAAAACATCACGTGCTTACTACGAAACTGGATTTTCCACTCAACACTTCCCAAAAAGCGAGACAGAATAAGTGAGGAACTAGTTCCACAAAAAACTGCTGGGGGACTAGAGAAAACACCATATAGAAAATATGAATTATTTTTCAAAAATGAAAAAACCAAAAGAAGAAAGAGGAAAAAAAAAAGAGTAATTGACCTAAATGATCCATGAATTCTTTACAAGGTGATAATTTGGTCTATATTTTTTAATTTTGACCGAGACGATCCTGAACTCTTAAAATATTGACAATTATAGTCATTTCCGTCCAAATCCATTTAATTTTTAACGGAATACGTCATGTACGATGTATGTGATCTAAATTGGGAGGGTATTTTAGTAAACTAATAATATAATTTAACAAAAATAAAAAAATAACTCATAAAAAAATAAAAAACCTAGAATTCCTCTCATCCCTTCCCTTCTCCTCCTTCGGCAATCCTTCTATGCAAACCCTAAACTCAATTTTTTTGCTTCATATGGAAATTTTATTGGAAACAACAAATTTGCTCTTTTTTCCTTTATTCACTCGCTTTTTGTATGTTTGTTTTTAAAATTTTTAATTTTGTCATTCTCTTTTGGAATATTTACATTTTTAATTTGCAATTTCAAATTCGTTTCTATATAAATCTTAGATTGTAAAAAATATATAATAATAATAAAAATCTGAATCTTAGAGGTGTAAATGATATCCACTTTTTATTTTAATTTATTTTCCACGCTCAAATTTGAATTTTATTTGAGTCTCGTTGAAATCCAGAGATAGAAAGTAGGGAAATTTTGTGAAGAGATTTCATAGGAAATTGTCGTGCAACGCCAAACACTTCTTCACAGAACAACAGGAAAACACAAGAAGAAACCTAATATCTTTTCGGGGGATTATGGTGTCAGCAGCAAAAATGGAAGTGGGAACAGTGGGAAAAAGCTCTGGGTTTTGAAAGAAAGGGGTCACGTATATGTGCACATATTTATCCAGTTTCAGAATCGACGAAGAAAAAAAGGAAAAAAAGAAAAACCTCAACGAAGAGCTCCGTGGTGGATCTAGCGTTCATGGCGAGTCATGCCGGCAAGTTCACCCTATCGCTCCCCCCGCGGGTTTGCCCCCGAATGGCCCCAGCCTCCCAAATCTCAACACCATCGCCGCCCCCCCAATCCCGATACCATAACTAGTGACTCCCTCTCTCTCCTCTCCCCCTTTGCCAACTCCCTCTCTCCCCCCCTCCCCCTCTGTCAACTCCCACTTATTTGGGTTTTTTTTTTTGGCTACCCAGAAAAAAGATTTTTCTGGTTTGGGTGTTTTTTTTTTTTTTTTTTTTAATAGAAAATAGAAAATTAGAGGATATTTTAGTCTTTTTATTATAAAATAATGATTTGAATAAATTTATATTAAAAATTTAACGAAATTGAACGAACACACGATTATAATTATCAATATTTTAAGAGTTAAAGGATTAAAATTAAAAAAATAAGAATCAAATTATTATATTATAAAGAATTCATATATCATTTATAGATTATTAAAAATAAAAATAAAAATAAAAAAGAAATCTTCCGCCCCCAGTACGCAATATATACATATATATATATATATATTTTTTTTTTTTTTTTGAAAAACAATATATACATATATTTTTACTTTCTGGTTTTCCCGTCCCTCTCTACTTGCAGGCCACAAAACAAAACCTCACACCGTCCACCCTTCCCCGTCGCGAGCCAAAAGCCACCGCGAGCCTCGGAAAAACCGATCGCGATCCCCCTGGCGCATAACCTCCGTGCGAGATCGCAAGTCCTCCGGTCTTTAGCCAATTCTGGTACACTAGGATTGTTGGGGTTTTTTTTTTTTTTTTGTGGGGGGGGTGGGGGAGGACTTGTTAGTGAATATTTTGTAACTTGCTCAAGTGTCTGGGTGGGATTTGGGTATGGGGTTGGTTTCTACAGAACAAAGCGACGAAGGGAGAAGAGGGGAGAGAGTTTTTTTTTTTTCCCTTAAGGGTAGAGTTTTTTCTTTTTTTTGGGTTTTCTTTTAGCTTTGAAATATAATCAGTATATGCTAAGGTCTAGTTTAGTTTTTTTTCAAAGTTAATTCAGATTATTTAACAGAAAAATGTGAGTTTTTAGACGTCCGTCAGATTAAAGGACCAACTTACATGTTTAATGAGTTCAGGATCAATCAATCAAAATAAAAAGTTCAGGGACCAAACGATATCTTCCTAAAAAGTTTAGGACTAACGTAGCAATTTACCATATATTTTATGATTGTATTTTGCGTTTATAATTAAATCATATTGACTAGTTGTAGAGGTTTGAGCCGGATATATGAGGTTTTGGTCAAGTAAAGAAGAAAAAAAAAAGCTTTTATGCAATTTATGAAGAGTTTGATCTCTATTGATTTGAAAACATAAATTTTCTTGTTAGGAGCTAATTTTGTTGCCCTGGTATATAATTTTTGTGTTCGATTATGGAATTTGTTATTTCGTGTAGGTCGAGTTGGAAGCTTCAATGAGCACTATGGAGAAGTCACAAAAAAGTTCTCCTCCTAAAATAATCAAGCTGGACACCGCATTAAAACTGGTATTTTTTTTTTACTTTTTAATTTTTTATTTTTTACAAAGCCATGAACAATAAATTAATGCTCTTATCAATTTTTTTACTCCGTTTATGATATAACCAAACCGCCCCAGATTTGGGAATTTATTCCAACTGATGATAAAATCATAGCTGTGGTATATGGTATTATGGTCTTTGGGAATTTGGTAACTGTTGAAGCTTATGAAGTTGATATATATTTTCTGATTCTGCAAAAGTGAATATGCTCACGGTAGTCTCGTTTAAAAAAAAAAATGCCGATTTTCTGAAACCTGTACGAGTACGACACATAAAGAGAAATTCCGTCATGCTGATGGTATTATAATGTAGTTTCTAAATATAGGAAAAACGTTGAGTAAAATATTTCATCCTCGATTTTTTATGGTCAAACCAGAAGTATATAACTCGAATAGACCTTCTTGTGTAGTGCTTCCTTGGGTCAAACATATCCATGTTGCTCACTCCAATGAGTCTCTCTGCACTAAAATGACTTGGATGGTGTTAGATGTCTATGTGGGTCATTGTTGTTTGGATTCTGCTTTAGTTTGTTTCATAAAACATTTTATTGGAGGCACTGTTGTCATAGCAATGTAGCGGAGAACATCTTTAGGATTGGAATCTTAGTTGTTCAATGTGTGGAGTTTAACTATTAGCGTATATTGACCTTTGGTATTGAGGGTATGCTAAGGATTTCGCACTTGTAATTTCGGTTGTCATAGTTTTACTTGATTTGAGGGAAGGCAATTTTAGGAAGAAAAGATGTTAGAGAAACAAAAATGCAGAGTCTGAGAAGGGTGTTTTTAATCTTGTAATGTTCTACTTTGTCATAGCAAAATTATGCAGCGGCTGATTATGAACATTGCTCTTACGATCAGGGCGAACCACTATGAATCTTGTGTGTTTTTGTTCACTTGTTTTTCTTCGATTTTAGTGCTCTTGTGATGCATGATTTCATTTCCGGTGCTAAAAATGCATGTTTCTTAGTGCATGAATACTAACTTCTCTATGCTGCACAGTTAATCTCCATCTTCTTGGGCTGACATTTGCACCCTTTGTGCATGCAAAATGCTTATATGCAGGCCGAAAAATGGGTTAGTAACATGAGTAAAGCTGAAGATGATGAACCGATTGTAGTAGTCGGTCGACCTGCTAGGTCAGTAGTACCACCCCATCTTAACTTGTCAGCAAGGGCTACTATTATGTTTTCCTTAGCTCTCTAGCAAAGCTCTCTTCCATTTGTTGCTGCAGGCTTGGCTTGGGAGCTAAAATTCTGCGCCAATCCAAAATTGGGCCATTGAAAGACCCCCTTGAAAGAAAACTCTATGCCAAACTGGACACAAGAACTAAAATTGCGGAGGAGTCTCCTTTGGCTGCTAATAAAAAAGATGGAAATGGAAATGACTCTGATGATTCTGAAGACTTGGAGAGCAGAACCAAAGTGTTTGATAAAAAAGAGCGGCAAATCAAGTGAAGCCATCTGTACAGACAAAGAAAAGGAAGAAGTGACTCTTGACATTAAAATTTTATGTGCAAGTTAGTGGCTATATTGGCTCATGAGACAAGTGACCTGTATTCCACACAAGCTATCACTCTCTTATCTTTTTTTAGTGCCCGTTAGGTCGTAGGTTTGAAAAGTAAATTTAAATAGTAATTTCAAATTTTTGTTAGAGAAACGATGTAGAACTTTTTGATTAGTGTTCAAAAAGTGTCTCCAAGTAGAGTGCCAAACGGCCCATTAAAATTTTGTTTTCAAATTTTAACTTTCCCCCCCCCCCCCCCCCCGGTTAAGGAGGGATAATCCGTATGTTTCAACAATTTTCTAACATTTCAAATAAGCAAATGGAAAATTATGAATGTTAGGGAGTGGAGGTAATATTTTGACCATTTGGATGTTTTTTAACGGTATAAAATGTCTTTATTAAATATGTTTTTATTCAAATGTATTCATTTTAAATACTTACACCCAAATGTTTCTCGGAGTGCATCAGGGGTTGACAAATTAAACACTTTGATATGATGAGCGTTGGAGCAGAATTTCGTCCAACACCAAATAAACGTTCTTGAAATAGAAAACAAGATCAAACGAAAGAAATAATCAAGAACATTCAGTATGAACACAAGAAAACACAAGAACCTTAAGAACAATATAGAGAAAACTGGAGTCCGGTATAATTGCCTCAAGGCTTTGTATTGGAAATTGTGTCTTCCCTTTTTCTCTCAATTCAAGAGAATTTATAATACATTGGGAATGTAGGAGTTTAATTCTCCTATTAATTTGAGAGTTTATTCTCTTTTTAATTACAATGAACCATTCACATTCCGGTGATTTGATATGTAATAAATATAGACGTTTAACGTCTTTGATATTAAATATAGACAATTGAGTTCCCTTTGTAAACTCCTATTAATTGTTGAACGTTGTCCTTTGTAGACGCTTGAACTTCTCCTTCTGAAGTCTGATAAAACCTTAGGAAGACTCATACTTGAGGGTAGTCTCCTTCCTCATAAATGAGTATACCTCTACCTGGGTTGTCTCCTACCTTATAGTAGGCTCCTACTTAGGTTGTCTCCTTCCTTATAATAATTAAATAGGCTTCTACCTAGATTGTCTCCTTCCTTATAATTAGGTAGGCTCCTACCTATATTGACTTGAGTAAAAATAATTTTTACATAATGACAAAAAATACCATCCAACATCAGCCCCCCAGTCCCTAAGTTTAGTATGTCAAACGACAGGGACTTTTTAACTCTCCTTTTTTTTTTTAATTCGGTCCTGCCGAAAAATTCATGATCAGTCATGCCGTCATGTTCACGTTTGGTCCTGCTAAACTATATTTATATATATTTTTTAATTCGGTCCTGCCGAAAAATTCATGATCGGTCCTGCCGTCATGTTTATGTTTGGTCCTGTCAAACTATAATGAATTCGGTCATGCCGAAAAATTCATGATCGGTCCTGCCGTCATGTTTATGTTTGGTCCTGCCAAACTATAATGAATTCGGTCCTGCCGAAAAATTCATGATCGGTCCTGCCGTCATGTTCACATTTGGTCCTGCCAAACTATATTTATATATATATATATTTTAATTCAGTCCTGCCGAAAAATTCATGATCGGTCCTGCCGTCATGTTTATGTTTGGTCCTGCCAAACTATAATGAATTCGGTCATGCCGAAAAATTCATGATCGGTCCTGCCGTCATGTTTATGTTTGGTCCTGCCAAACTATAATGAATTCGGTCCTGCTGAAAAATTCATGATCGATCCTGCCGTCGTGTTCACGTTTGGTCCTGCCAAACTATATTTATATATATATTTTAATTCGGTTCTGCCGAAAAATTCATGATCGGTCCTGCCGTCATGTTTATGTTTGGTCCTACCAAACTATAATGAATTCGGTCATGCCGAAAAATTCATGATCGGTCATGCCATCATGTTTATGTTTGGTCCTGCCAAACTATATTTATTATTATTATTTAATTATTTTTTAATATGTTGGAGTCATTGGATGATACTTATCTCCTCCTATGGAACCATTGGAGAATATTGGAGTCGTTGCCATCGGAGAATATTGGAGTCGTTGGAGGATACTTATCTCCTCCTAAGGAGCCATTGGAGAATATTGGAGTCGTTGGAGGATACTTATCTCCTCTTATCTCCCCATTTTCTTTTTCATGCTAGCATGGTAAAAGAAAATCAAAAATCAAAAAAGTATTGACAAAAATTTCATCTTTATTTGAATAATTCTTATGCCTTTGAAAACTAGGCATTACATCAAAAACCTAACTTAAATAAAAACACATTCTTCAAAACTAGGTCTCCTTCTTTAAATCTCCGCTCCTTAAGCCTTGAATTGTAGTACCTAGCTGTAGTTTGCTGATACGCAGCCACCCGAATACAAGCTTGTGCTCATTTCTCTTCCACCAAATCAAGCTTAGCACACAATTCATCATTATTTTGCTCTTCATGATAGGCCTCAATTCGATAAGTCAGTATTCCTACCTCCGCAGGGATCACAGACTCTATACCATATGCCATAGAAAAAGGTGTTTCTCCGGTTGGAGTCCTACCCATATAATGTTTGCTTCCAATAACTTCTCCACTTCTTGGTTTATCGCTATGTAGCACTCTGGGTTAAAAGTTCGCCCCTTTTACACCTTGGGCTTGAACGTTGGGTCAACATTCAACCGATGCACCATGATTCTTGGATCGATTCCAGGCATATCCTCATAAGACCAAGCAAATACATCTTTGTACTCCCGAAGGAAGCTAACCAACTGTTCTCGTAACGGTAATGACAACCTTGACCGATTTGCACTGTTTTTTCGGGCATAGACTCATCTAGAGGTATTGATATTAAATCATCAACAGACTCTCCTCTTTTCACATGTTCTTCACGTGGATCGAGTTCTCCAAAATTATGTATGTCATTTAAGTCTTTTGGCAAATTAGTTGGTAAATCTCAATCTATTTGATAAATAGTTGAAATCACTTATTTTCCTTTTGTGCTTGATTCCCCATTGGTGGCATTAACATAACAAATCCGTGCTTCTTTTTGACTTCCGACTACCACTCCGATGCCATTTTCAGTTGGGAATTTCATCATCAAATGATATGTAGAGGTAACTGCCCTCATCGCATTTAGAGTTGGTCGGCCAATAATGGCATTATAAACAGATGGGCGATCCACTACTAGGAAATTCACCATTCGTGTTACTTGTGCCAAATCTTCTCCCATTGTAACCGGGAAAGTTATTACTCCTTCAGCGCTAACACATTCCCCAGCAAATCCATACAAAGGGGTTAATACTGGAGTTAACTTTGCCCCCCCTAAATTTATTCGTGTTAGTGCACTTTTGAATAATATATCCGCTGAACTTCCATTATCGACTAAAATTCGGTGGACCCTGCTATTTGCTATTCGGAGCGATATTACCAAAGCATCGTTATGTGGGTGGAGCAATTTCTTAGCCTCTTCTTCTGTGAAGGTTATGGCGACATTCTCCATTTTTGAAAACTTTGCAATATGCTCGGTCATGTTCACATAATGTGTACCATCAAAGTCTTTAGCTTCTCAGGCATATGACTTCCGCGCACGTGAACTATCGCCTGTTTCTGGTCCTCCAAATATTGTTCGAACGTCATTCAACTCTCCTATCGGATTATTATTCTCGGCCATCGGAGCAGGTGGTACAGGTTGTTGTTGTTGTTGTTGCACCATAGGGGGTGTGATCCGCCTTTCTGCTATCACTCGTTCCACAAACTCCCGCAGTTGTCCTTGTTGCACAAGAGCCTCAATTTGTCCTTTTAATTGGAAACAATTCGAGGTATCATGACCAAAATCTTGGTGGAAATGACAATATTTAGATCTATCCCTCTTGTTGGGATCTCCTTTCATGGGTGCTGGTGGAACTAACAAATTTTGATGCTGAATTTGCATCAAGATTTGTTCTCTTGTTGTATTCAGCGGTGTATAAGTCTTTGTCACATCAGGCGGAGTGTACGCTTGAAATTTTTGTGTCAAAGCTTTTAACTTGCTTGTCTCTGGTTGCGCTTCTGCCTTTTGTTTTTTCTGATCAGACCCTTTGGCTCCTTCTTCAACCTTCAGCTTTCCTTCAAGTTTCGATGTCCCAACCTGAAATGATCCTCTTCGATTTCGCATATACTCCTCTGCACTGATAAATTTTTGTGCTCGGGTAACAAGCTCGGCAAAAGTTTTGGGTTGCTTGTGCACAATAGACTTTAGCATTTTTCCTTCCAAAAGACCTTCTCTTATTGCGGCAACGGCATCACTATCAGTGTATCCTTCCACATAGTTCATCTCTTGGCTGAAACGCTCTATGTAGCTCTTTAACGATTCTTCGGCCCCTTGTTTGAGGGAAAAAAGATAGAGCTTATCCTTCTTGCGGGTTTTTGCTATCACAAATCTACCCAAGAATTGTTGCTTTAGTTCTCTAAATGAGCCAATTGAACCCGGCTCAAGCTGTTGGAACCATTGAAGCGCCGATCCAGTTAATGTCAGAGAGAATGCTAAGCACATTTGAGCTGGAGTTGCTCCCCGGATCCGCATCCAAGTGCAATATCCATGCATATGACCAGCAGGGTTCTCTTTCCCATCATATTGCTTGATAGGTATCATCTTGAAGTCGGCGGGAAACTCCTCAATTAGGATATCCTCGGTGAATGGAGGTTTGGTTTCATCCATCATATCTTTAATGCCTTCTGGCACCTTTCGATTTGCCTCATAATCATCCATTCGCCTTTGTATCCTCTCAAGCTGTTGTTCAAGTTGTACTTCTCAGGTGCTACGATTTGACTGACTCTTTGCTTGTTGAATCACTTGTTCATGGTACGCACCATTTGTTCTACTTTGGTTTGGTTGTATAGTTTGGACACCTCGTGGAGGATTGGCTCGACCGCCTCTTTCATTCCTTGTTAGAGGTACTCGACCATTTCGGGGATTCCGAGGTTGGGGTACACCATGTGATATATTACGTCGTGCATTGAGTCGATCACATAGATCAGTAGTGGAAAGCTCCTCTGATCCCGATGGAGTCCGAGTACTATCTACCTCTTCATCACTTCCTTCCAGGTGAGCCAGCCTATCAAACACGGAAGTCCGCGTTCTCTCCATTTGTGAGTGTTTACTTTCACTTCGCCCTTGTGCTCCCAAACGTCTCCAAACTTGTCGTGGTTGCTGCCTAGCAGGTACATCCCTTTGTCGCAGCCTTTCTACAAAAACCTCTTCTTCACTTCGTCGGCTTCTACCACCCCTTACACTTCGCGAGTTTGTCGGTGTGGCTTGTTGGCCATTGGATGGCTGAGCTCTAGCTGGTTGTGCTTTAAACCGGTTGTGCTCCATGGAAAGTGTTGACAAACTCAGTCACCAATCCTGTCAAATTCTCCAAACCTGTCTCCAACCTATCCATGCGTGTTGGAGGACGCAGTAATCATCTACCTTTCCCTTTACCAGCACCACCTCCCTTCGTTTGAGCACCAACTGTATTAGTGGGGTTTGCACTTGACGTGTTCTCGCTCGCCATCTTTAAGAAATAAGATTGAAAATGCTGACAAGAACCTGTGGATGTTAATCGCACAAGGCCCTCCTTCTAGCGCCAAAATGTTGGAGCAGAATTTCGTCCAACACCAAATAAACGTTCTTGAAATAGAAAACAAGATCAAACGAAAGAAATAATCAAGAACATTCAGTATGAACACAAGAAAACACAAGAACCTTAAGAACAATATAGAGAAAACCGGAGTCCGGTATAATTGCCTCAAGGCTTTGTATTGGAAATTGTGTCTTCCCTTTTTCTCTCTATTCAAGAGAATTTATTATACATTGCGAATGTAGGAGTTTAATTCTCCTATTAATTTGAGAGTTTATTCTCTCTTTAATTACAATAAACCATTCACATTCCGGTGATTTGATATGTAATAAATATAGACGTTTAACGTCTTTGATATTAAATATAGACGATTGAGTTCCCTTTGTAAACTCCTATTAATTGTTGAATGTTGTCCTTTGTAGACGCTTGAACTTCTCCTTCTGACGTCTGATATAACCTTAGGAAGACTCATACTTGAGGGTAGTCTCCTTCCTCATAAATGAGTATACCTCTACTTGGGTTGTCTCCTACCTTATAATTAAGTAGGCTCCTATTTAGGTTGTCTCCTTCCTTATAATAATTAAGTAGGCTTCTACCTAGACTTCTACCTAGATTGTCTCCTTCCTTATAATTAGGTAGGCTCCTACCTATATTGACTTGAGTAAAAATAATTTTTACATAATGACAAAAAATACCATCCAACAATGAGTGTTGGAAAGTAACTGCAAGTAATGTCAGCATTGTGGACTCGTGGAATGTGGAGGCTAAATTGAGTGACACTGGAAGTTGAAGTCTTTGTAGGTGCTATGTTAACTTGTCTTTTCAGCTTTACGGAAGATGTAACAGAGAACAAGTACATCTTAGAGTAGCCACAATATTTATCTTCTTTAGCTTCTGTTAATCTAATTAAAGATTAATTTCATTTTACCACATCCCTCGTGGAGATCGCTCCTGGCTCGCTTTTGGGGCGAGCCTGCACTCTCGCTTGCTTCTTACTCGCCTACGAAAACAATACTAGATTCGATTTCCACACATGCCTCTTCACTCGTGCCTACTTTCAACAACCGGTCTTCCCTTAGTCCTTCCCTCTCAAAACCTCCAATGCTTGCCTTATCTGTGAGATGACGTGTTCCAAAATTAATCCATGAATTATAAATTTGTCCCGTGATATTCCTTCCCTCAAAACTTGACTTTAATTACTTTAGTCAGTGTTAATTTTGTCATTTTCACGTTCTAGATTTCAATTTTGGAAATTGTAAATTCTCAAAATATTTGTGCTCTAATATTATAATGATAAAATTAACCTTGATTAAAATATACTTGGTCTTCATGTGGCAATTACATTCCTATGTTTTACAGTTTTTTGAGAGATTAACTGTTATGACGTCAATTAATAATTAAAGGATGAGAATATGATCAGACTTAAAATTTATGGATCAAAAATGAAATTAACTGTTTTTAACAAGTCTATAATCAAAAGTTAGAACCTAAAAGCATCATGTCGAGTTACCATTGGTTTCGCATATCTATTTGAATGTAATTTTAATCAAATATAACATAAGTAAAAAGCTCCATAAAAATAATACTTCATGTTGGTCAATGTTTCCTGATTACAGGTTATAGACCTTCTAGTTGTCTCAATTCAAGTCATTATTAATCTTGCATTATTGTAGACAATAAAACCACTTTGCGTACTAAAATGGGCATGTAGGGTTTTTAAGAGGCATCGTTTGAATGTTTCATGCTTACATTAAGAGGCACTTAAATTTGAAACAAATTCCATGTTTTTCAAGAGACTTGGTGGGCTTTTCAAAAAAAAAAAAAAAAAAAAAAAAGTTTTTGTAAGGAATGAAATCATGCTGATGAAGGGGTGTAGAAGTCAAAAAGCTCGAGCGTAATAATGCTAGGAAAGACTAGCGAGTGTCATTATTAAATAGAGATTACCTATTGGTCCCAACAGCAACATATTAGGATTGCCTTGTGAGGAAAGCTTTTTGTAGGCCCAATGGCCTCTTCTCCATTTTTATTTTTATTCTTTGTATTTTTTTTATTTTCTGAAATTAGAGTAGTGTAGTAATCTTGCAGGGCAAGATTTCAAGAATGCTTTGAATTACAAAAATTTCAAAACATGAGAATTCCAACTCAGTTAACAAAAAAGGTCATTTTACATGTTTTCAAAGAGTTCTGTAAATAGATTACAGATCAAACGAACAATTACCCTAAATTAAAAAGTGAAAAGATCTCTCATGCTTTTTATTGAAATTTTATGTTTCATCTTACATCATTTCAAGAAATATTGTAATCATCTCAATCTGGGGGAGGTTTCCAACATGATTTGTAAAAATGGAGGAATAATTAAAACACGATTTGTGAAATATATAACATGTTATTGGAATTTATAACATGGATGTTTAATACATCAAAAACAAAAGTATGAAATAAAAGTGGAATAAAATTTCCTTATTTTTACTTTTATTTCATTTCCCCTAGTAACAATTCACAACTCACACTCCCGGATTATCCCAAGCTCTGCAGATGCACAACAGCAAAAGAATTTGGGAAATTAAAAAGGCAAAAAGAAATGAAACACAAATGAAGAAAAAAGAATCAATCAAACATAACAATGAAAATCACACCCTCAACTAAAAACACAATGAACACTGCAAACTCTCTACAAGAAGATCTACATATGGATTATTTTGTTGTGTTCTTGAAAAGAGCACTTGCAAACTGGATTTTCTGACCCTTTCCCGCAAAGGATCTTCATGTCTTTGTGGTAGATTTCTCTGTACATGTGATTTCAAGTAACGCAAAGTTAAGTAAAAGCTTGGTAAAACTATTCCCAGATGAGATGTGGTGTTGTCCATCCTCCAGATGCATGAAATTCAATTGCTTTCGTACCACCATCACAGCACAAGGTCGGTCAGTTTCGGTATTAACAAAAAGAATTGATCATCTTCTTCTACGAATTGACGGTTTCCTTGCTTTCCTCTAGCTCTGAAAGCACATCATGCTCATTTTCAGAACTTTCGTTTACATAACATGATATGGTGTCTTCCATTAAGTCTCCGAGAATGGATTCACCCAGCTCAAAACCGATGGTTTCGGCATCAAACTGAAGGTCCAACCATGTCCCGGTTCTTTCCATGTCTTTTCTGACAATCTGGTCCAGAGTACGAGGCAGAGGCAGTTGAAGAAGATGCCAGTAAACTCCTTTAGAGACCTCAAGAGTTACAGATTTCATATCCGGGATTAGGTGTATGCCGGGTTTTGCAAATGATACCCAGGGGGAGCAACCAAAATGGTATTGACAAACCTCCATGAGGACTTCATTTATGCAGTCAAAGAGAAGCTGCCACTCACAGCAAACTGGGTTGGAGAAGAACTCGACATCATCGACCAATGACGGGTTGAGTACTTGATCTGATGCAAGCAGTTTTATACAGATTCCATCCCAGTTTAAGCCAGAAGCTTGCATCACTCCTTTCACGTAGCCAAAGATTGAATCTTTGTCATCCACAGATCTTTTTCCATTATGTGCTTCATCTGCAAGTGGAGAAGCGGGCTCTTCAAATTCAATTCGTAGTGGTTGCACTGTTAGATTGACTGAATCTAATGAACGAATCAACATTAGGCAACATAAAATACCGAGAAAAACAAGGAAAAACGAAAAGAGGATGCGAAGCTAACAATTCACCAGGTGTGAATGCTTACCTGGTTGAGACGTGCTCTTTGAAGGGCTAATGTCATCCTCCCCAAACACTGGCTCAAGAACTGAGACAGGACTCGGCTTCTCGGGAATATCAATAGTAATCTCAAGATCTGCAACTTTACTGGTGGTCAAAGAGCTCGATGGGGATCCTGGTGGAGATAATTGCAACTGGCTCTCTTCAAGTGAGTCCTGGAAATCGAATATCAATGATTGTCAGGATGAACATATATAGTTCTGTCGCTGAATGCTTTTATTAACACCGAAGAGAGATTCATAACTTTTCTACTAAACACATCATTTTTCTTTTACATGTTCTTTGGAGTGTATACCATCTATTAGACCCTCGTCCAAGCTCATCTTAACAGTCGAAAAGATATTATTACCTCTTTCAAGCATGCAAAATTGCTTTCATCCTCACAAACAAATGGAGTGTCACCGTAGTTTTGGTCATCCCTTCCAGGGGAAGGGCCACGTGGTTCAGGGGGACAATCCAAGATCATACTCTCTTCTCTCACATGCTCGGAAGCACCTGCAGAAATTCCTTCGCAGGGACTATCCAAGATCGTGCTCTCTTCTTTCACAGGCCCTGAATCACCTCCAGAAATTTCTTTGCGGGGACCATCCAAGACGACGCTCTCTTCTGTCACGGGCACTGAATCACCTGCAGATATTTTGTATTAGGCTATTGAACTCAACAAAGGACTTCTAAGAAAATGCAAATTCCAAAAAAAAAAAAAAGGGTGAGAAGACATTACCATCAGGACTCATCTCGTCTTTAGTTGAACAAACCGCATCTTCAACTTCAATGTCATGAACCTTAGAGGTGCCCGCGTTTGAGTCAGGATCTTGTACATTATGATCAGGACCGATGTCAGTAATAGGTGACTGAGTCTCTAAGATTTTTGCTTCTCGACCAAGAGGACTACCTTTGTTTTCCCCTCTGGGAGACAACCGCTTCTCATTGACACTTTGACTTTTGTCTTGGGAAGTAAATCTCGTCTGTGCCGTCACAAAGCTCTTCTCCCAGTCCCTTCCTGGGCTGCCAATAGGAGAAATATTGTAGTCTGGAAGAGAGAGAATCCGCCCTAAGGTCTTAGGATTCTGTCGATTTGATAAGTCCGTCCCATCGCCGTTTCCCAGCAACTCGGAGAGATGTTTCTTTGCCTCAATGTAGATATTAGATATCCTTTCGTTGGAGAATGCCTCGGGTTCATGTTTACTTATTTCAGAGTCTTTCATTTTGCTTATCTTGTCTGCTTTCTTGGAACTGCTGGAAGGTTTTGTGATTCTCTCGAAAAAGAAGTGATCTTTCGTAGGAGAACTTCTTCCAACGTTCCCTTTCCCAACTCCTTTTTTACTATCTCCCTTAGTTTGGCCATTGTGGGAAGGTCCATTTGAAACTTTTGCTCTAGATACTTCGTTTGGCTGCTTTCCCATAGCGTTCTTCAATTTTCTTTTTAGTTCGGAAAGAAAAAAGTGGGATCCAACTCTATCACTTGCCTCTTTACTTGCGACGATATCTTGAGACTCTTTGGATGGGCCGAGGATAGTTTCGGTTTTGGAATTCTGTACTTCAATCGGCCCAGGCTTCAAAATAACAATTCTATTCAAATTGTCAGGATGCTCATTTGCCTTCAATTGGTTTCTATCCTCTGACTTCGCCTTTCTCCTGAAAAAGTAACGCTGTTTATGGTTGACAACATCTTCGGATTTTCTTACAGTGACGAGTGTCTCTTCTGAGAAGTCAGATCCTCCAACCGTCTTGGATTCTAAGTCTTTTTCAGCCTTAGAATCCTGCAAGTTCTGAACATCTTTCACCGATAACGATTGTGGATCTTGCATGAGTTTCAGAAACAATTCCTCGTCTGAACTTAAGAGCTCTAGTTCATTCATGAGTTCTTTCGAGTGTAGAATCTTCTCATCTTCTCTGAGATGTTTCCCGTTCGTAAGCTTCTGAACTACGAACTCCTTGATTACCCCCTTCAGTTTCTCTTCAAAATCAGAATCCTTATGGCTCGATAAATCAAGAGCTTCATCGTTCAAACCATCCTTCATGCAACTAATACTTCTCCGATGGATCCGGCGAGAGAACTCTTCCATCATCTCATCTATACCAAGATCTTTCATAGATTGTTGATCTGCATTCTGCTTACAAGAGCAGTCAGATTTCACATTTTCAGCAACATTCAGATTATGGGCATCCATATCACGGCTTTTCTTGCGAGTCTTCTTTGTCTTAGTCTTCTTGTTGTCCGTCTTCATCTGGCCTTCAACTGCGGATTCTGACTGCCTAAGTTCTACTACAGCATCCCTTGTGTCTTTCTTCAGGCCCTGCTCGTTGACCATCTCTTCTTCCATGAGTTTCTTGACACTAGGCTTACCACCGGCATCAATCGTCACAATCTCTCTTCTGATCTCAACGCCATCCTGATACCAATTTAAGTCAGTTTACGCTAATAATGCAAATATTCTCCTCTTCTCCCACGTTCCTAAGAGATAGCAATGCCTTAAAATTCGATAATATTTACAAGTAACTCGGAATACTTACAATGGTGGCTTCACTGTTTTCTTCCAAATCACTCAATACTTCAAACTTATTCTTTGAAATCCCAGTACCTGAAGAACAAGAAAATCGAAATATTTCATTTTCAACAGCTATTCAGAATTTAGTTTTTCTGACAGACTAAAATGAAAATTCTTAATCTAGTATATTAGACACGAAACGGCATCACCACTTCTAACTTAATTGCGGTCACAAAAATTTGGTAACGGAAAGCTACATATTTATTCGAACAAGTTAACCAGGAATGGAACAGACTGCTTACCAAGAGCGTGCTTGCTTCCATGCCTCCTATCAGCAATCAACTTCCGCGTAGTAGATCGACCGTGACGGAAGTCGAACATACTAATCAAACCCCACATACAGCCTGACTGATCTTTCTCATACCGCACTGCGCGCCTCTGGGATCTCTTTGCACCCATAATGAATTTAAGATTTCTTTCTTCTTCCTTAAAACTATCTTATTGAGAATTTTTCATTAACCAAAAAAGAAATGGTCTTTGCTAATCTGGGCTGCATGAGAAACAGTAATAGCCAATTCAACAAACATCAGATAATTTACACACAAAAAAAAAAAACAAACAAACAAACAAACTGTATTTCCAATCAACAATACGAGATCTAAATAAAAAACAGTTTTCTTAGTTCATTATGAAAAGTAAAAAATAATAAAATAATAATAATAATGGTTCAAGTACCTGAAATAGAGCTCTCAAATTGAATTTATGCCTTCAATTTGCAATGCTTTGAGGATAAAATCTAGTACAGATTAGCCAAGAGATTCCAATTCCAAAATCTCAAGGCACCAAACTCTTTTCCTTGGATGTTAAGGCATCAGAATTCAAAACCTTTTTTTTTTCCTCACCTTTCACAAAAGCCTTAAAACAGCTCACCAAATTCTTCACAAAAAGCTGCCCAGATTAGCAAAATCCTCTTCAGCTTCCAAAATTGAAAACCGGGTCAGGACCAGAATTGTGATCAAAAGCTTGGAGAGACAGAAAAGTTTGCCCTTCAAAGACAAAAACCCAAAACCCACAATCACAAACAGAAACCAAATTCCACCATTTTCTCTGCACTTGAACACATAATAATCTGCCTTTGATTTTTTTTTTTTTTTTTTTTGGTTTTTTATCCCACTTTTAAAGGCTAATTCTTCAACCATTGAGAATCCAAAGCATGCAAACTGAGAAATTCCACTCTCCAAAATGTACCAGAATAGATCCTTGAAAATGACCCATCTATATTACGAAAAAAATAAACCCCAACAAAAACTCTAACAAAATTACTCCCAAAAGAGAGAGAGAGAGAGGAAGAGAGAGAAAAGTCTTTATATAGTTCTCTACTTCTTCATTGTCAAAGTTTCAGCACCAAACAATTGGACGAAAATTTCTTTATATAGATATATAGATATATATATATATATATATATTTTTCCTGACAAAAGAGGCCAAAACGCCACACTTTGTTTTGCAAAGACCCGGATGGAATTTGTACTGTACAACGAATTCAACAAAAACAAAACACGCCGCTCAGAAACAAAGGCTTCTTTTTCAGTGGGTATCTTTTTTTGACAACCGAAAAGGGAAGGAGAGAGAGAAAAGAGAGAAAGACCCAAATGCTTATCCAACACCGACCCGCTAAGGTTTTTCTTTTTTTTTTTGGCAGAATTTTCTACTTCTCATACGTTACGGGCAGCCATGAAAGACTGTAGAAAGTGGAAGAAGAAGAAGGAGACGAAGGAGAAGAAGAAGAGAGGAGAGAGAAAGGCTGTGATGGCGGTGAGAAAGTGAAAGTGAAAGTGAAAGAGAAAGAAAAGAGCTTCACAATTACAAGGATGTTGTCGTTGTTGGGTAACAGTGGAGGAATACGTGACAGTTGGGTAGAATCAATGGGGTCCATATTCTAGAGAGAGAAACAGGAGAGAGAGAGAGAGAGAGAGAGAGAGAGAGAGACTTGGATGATGGTTGAGCGTGGAAATGACTGCAACATCAGGAGATGAGAAAATAGACACACACACACATACATTTTTCTTCCCTCTCTCTCTCTCTCTCTCTCTTCTCTCTCCTGAATTCCTTTAACTTTCTCTCTCTAACTTTGTAGGCCATGCCTGTCCGGTGAAGAGAGTGTAATCAAGATTTTTTACGTGTACACTTGTTTGTGGAGAGAAAATTCTGAGCTAACATAAGAAAATATTCTTTTTCTAGCAAAGAAAATATTTAAGAAAATATTATTTAAAGATCATAACAAATTCAATTCAATTCCATCGTGATCGTATGTAACTAATGAACACTCATAATGAACCAATCACCAAAATAAGTAAAAACTAAAAAATCTTTTGATAAAGATGTTTTTGCAAAATTCTATTAGATTTTCTATATATATTAATTAGTGGTACAATATATTAATATAAGGATTCGTTTGGTGAATAAGTTGAGTTTGAATTGAGTTGAAATTTTTAAGTTTTAATAGTAATTTTTGTTGACATTTTAGAAAAGACAAAAAACTTTTTCAGAAAAAACAAAAAACTTTTTTAGAAAAAGATAAAAAAATTGAGTTTGAACTTTGTCTCCAAACATATCCTAAATATATAATTTATTTTTTTAAGTGATTATAGATATGATTTAACAGTAATTTCACACATGATTTTATCATAAGGTAGAGTTTGAATCTCTCATTCTTAATATCTGTAATTACAATATCGTTACCAATAATATTATTTAATTTTTTATCTTTCCAAATAAATCGTGATCCAATTAAAGAACCCATTTATAAATTGTTAGCTTTTTTTTTTTTTTTTCCAATTTTGAATGTAAATTCTTAATTCACTTTTGATTAAATCAGCTTAATCATTTGAGTAAGAGAACCCAACTTACTGTCTTTCTTTTTTTTTTTCTTTTTTTTTTTTTTCAAACAATCGAATTTACGTTTGATAGAGCTAAAAAAAATAATTGATAGTACTAAAAAAAAAACATTGTTTGTTGCAATCGCAGATAGTAGGTCTTAACATACATATCAAATTTGGAACTTATACATCAAACCGAAAATACATACTTTCACATGATTTTCTTGTTTTTTTTTTTTTTTTTAGAATTAAGTCAATATATATTTTTTAGAGGGAATTAAGTCAATAATTATCACCACGTATAAATTTAGGATATTTTGTGTACGTAACCACGAAGTAAAAGGGGTAAAAGAGTAATTCAAATAAAATAAATAACTAAAAGGTAAAACGCGTTTAGGTTAAAAAAAAAAAAAAAAAAAAAAAGGAGTATTTTCAGAATAGCACACTTTTTTTTTTTCGAATGACATTTTTTTTTTTTTTTTTTTTTTTGGGCTAGGATACTTGGAGTTGAAGTTGGGACTCCATTCTCTTTCTCTTCTCTTTTTTCGTTTCTTTTTGCTTTTTTTATTCCTTTCTGGGATAAAGGTAAACAATGAAACAATTTACAAGATGATATTATTTTTATATTTTTCCTCTCCCTTACTCAACCTCTAAATTTGTTTTCCTCGTGTTAATTTATCATAATATCTTAAACTTGAATTAATTACCACATAATTCTTATTTACTTTAAATGAAGTAAAGTTACCATTTTTTTTTCTTTCTTTTTTTCCTTTTGTTCTGGGGTCATTGGTAATATTCTAATCAAGTAATGTATTCTTCATATTCTTCATATTCTTATCATTGGTTATATTCTTATAGATATACCTAAAAGATAAATGTATTCTTCATATATATCCATATACGTACTTCCAAATATGGGTAATATTTTCATTAAAAAAACATGGGTAATATATCAAGTAATGATCTCTTCATAAAATAGTTCTTATCCATCTAAAGTTTAGTGCATTCAGTATTTAATCAGAGTATTCTCAGCAAAAAAATAATGATAATAATAATAATAATCAAAGTATAGTAACTGTGGGCCCTTTTTTTTCTTTCTTTGTTATGAGTTTGACATAATATAAAATCAATGACAAACAACATATCAACTTAAAATTATTACTAGATTATATATACATAATTGTACAAATAAATAATACATTATTATTTTTTGAGTATATATAAAGATACGGGAAAATTGACTTTTTTAAACCATTATATTAATACAATTCTTAAATCAGGAAAATAATCGTTTTCTATTTTTTCTTGAAAACATCTATCAATATTTATCGTTTATCAATAAATGATTTGCTGATAAATCATTTATTGACTTGGTGATTTATAAATGATTGACCAGTGCATTAACTATTTTAATGGATACGGTCATTTTTTATTTAAAAAAATAATTTTGTCATTTTATTGAAAAAGATTATCAAAATCGGCCGCTCAACTAATTTTTCCATGTTTTATGTATAAATATGCCATTATCTATATATAAATTTATATTTTTCCTTTGTTAAAATAGTATATGTATAGTAGTTTTTTTTTAAAAGAATATATACTTGGAATTTGTATACGCGTATTTGAGTATAGATATAATAGTATATGGTAGTTAGCCGACGCGTAACAGTGAAGGAAGAGATGCCATGATTTCATTTAATACTAGTTATAATAATAGTAATAAAGACCCTAAAGAAAAGGGCAATCATAAAGAAAAGATTAATTTGAAGGCACTTTTGCCTTAATTCTTTGACCCAAAAAAACCATTTTTATTTTTTATAAACCATTAATTATTATTGATTATACTAGTAATGATGGCTGACATTTTAAACCCCAAACCCGCTTCCTACTTTTTTTTTTTTTTTTTTTCCTTCTCTTCTTCTTCTTCTTTTAAACCGCTTTCTAGCTTAAGATAAGGCTTTAAAGAAAGTAAAACAGACAAAGACTTGCCAGGGAAGGGCTAATCTCTTAGTATGTATTTGGTGTTAAGATTTGGATTATAAAATTTAGTTTTGAATTAATTATATATTTATCGAAATGCTTAAATTATTAGAGTTAAAAAGTGTAAAAACTTGAAATGTGTTGAGAAAAAAAAAATATCAATATTGAGCTTGTTTCATTTGTCTCGAAATTTTATATAATTTTAAAAAAAAATAATCTCATTTAGATTTGTCTATGCAAAATTATGGATTTTTAAAATTTGAGTTACAAAACTATATGAACAGTAAAACTGAAAGAAAAAGACAAAAATTGATTTGTAATTTTAAGATTTGAACCATAATGTCAAACACATGCTTAAATTCCACTTCTTGTTTTTGTTTTTTTTTTTTTGTTGTTATTATTATTATTATTATTATTATTATTATTTCCGATTTCTTATGAGGAATGAGAATTGTGGATCACAATTAAAAATAAAAAATAAAAAATAAAACTTTAGACATATTGAAGTTCAACGGGGGACAATTGTGGCAACACAAGTTTTCAATGAAGACATGGGTTTGATAGTTAAGATTTGGCTTTTTAGCACACGTGGCCCTTAATTTCACTGGTTTGGCATTTTTGTCTTTAAAATTTTTTTCTTGTTTGTAATTAAGTCCAAGAAATCGCAAACACGTGTAATAAACTGCAATCGTTATAGGTTTTTAGCACTGTGTTGTCCATTGAACTTATTGTAGTTTGAGACCCTTCTTATTTGGAAGGGAAAAAAAAAAAAAAAAAAAAAAAGCAATTTAGTCCCTAAATTAGTTATGGAATTCCTTGGAAATTTAGGGACCAAATTGCTAAGGACCAAAAAGTCAAGAAACAATAAATCATGGAAGTACTCATACAGAAAACCCTAAGATTCCCAAAGTTGTCTTACATCAAAATTTAGTTCGTGAAAATAAACCAAACTATCAAAGTTTTCCATAGATATAACCTACTATGACGAGAGAGAAACAAAAAAGGCTGAAAATGACATTAACATTTCTTTAACGGTAAATAAATACCAATTGGAATATGGGGACTGGCTGAGTTAGAAATTTACATTCAAGTTTTATATTTTTTTTATTCTTTGTAACAAAAATTTCCAACAAGAAAGCCAGCATTTTAGTAACCAAGGTTCCACTGTTGTTAGGAAAAAATAAAGAAAAAACTATATATTATAATGCAGGAATCTACACTGAATTCTTCAATGTCCCAAATTTAAAACCACAAATTATTTAACTAATAAAACGAAAAAAGAGAATAAGAAAGAAGAGGGATGTTGTGTGTGATAGACATAATCGAACATAAAATATTAGACAATAAAGGAACTGTTTATATCATAAATTCAAACACATAATTTAAACAGTAAGTTCAGGGCTTGTTTGGGGGACGTTTGGAGATATAGTTTTGGATTGAAAATGATATATAGTTTTGGAAATATACGTTTAGGGGGAAAAACTATTGGAAGTGAAAAAGTGTAAAATCTTAAATATCTTCTGGAAAAAATATCAATGTAGATATTATTTCATTTCTCTTGAAATTCAATATAATTTCTTTTTAAACAAATTCATCTCATATGGACTTGGAATAACAAAGTTATAGATTTTTAAAGTTTGAATTTGCTATAGATATTTGGAGAGTTTAATAGAGAAAAGTAGTTTTGAATTGAAGGAAAAGACAAGGAAAAAAAAAACATTTGAAAAGTAGATGCTAAGTGTACCCCAAAATCAAATTTTTGTAATAGAAAGCAAGGTATGAAAAAGTGCGGTTAATTTCACGATCACCACTCCCTTAACTTCCACACAAGGAATTCATATACTCCAAAAAAAATTCCCCTCATTATTTTAGCCATTGAAAAAATACATGTCGCACTTGTCCCCTAGGACTCAAATTGTCACACACTCGAGCTTATTATCATTCAATTATTAATCCTTTTATGACAAAAACATTTAAAAATGATATAATGAAACACATGAGACTCACCTGATGATGAGTAAATGTTAATTTGGTGTAGAGAATGTAAGATGGTTGAATGAATATGATTCATGTTACCTAATTGATAAAAAATTGTGGTTTTCATATATTAGATTAGCTAGGTAACATGAATCGGTTCAATTCATCCATTCAATCTATCACACAAGACTCATTTTACAAAATTACCATTAATTTATGCTTCATTATTTTATTTTTTAACATCTCTGTTACAAAAGAACTATTAAACCAATAGTGAAACATTTGATAAACTTGAATGTAAACAATGTGACATTTTAAGTTCTAGATGACAAAGTGAGATAACACATTTAAAATAGGGTGTCAAATAGGAGCAAAATATTCACTTTGCATGGCTGATTTTCCTCAGAATCCAAAGTCAGATTGGAAGTTGTAATAATAGCATTTTTAAGAAACTAAAAAAAAGTAAACAACAAGATTATAAAATATTTAAAATTAATAATAATAAATAATAAATTTATTAGATAAATAGATATATTTACTTAATAGTTATTGTTATTTACTTTAAGTCTATATTTGATTGGTCTACCCCAACCAAACATTTTCAAAAAAAAAAAAAAAAATTTTGTCTTTTTCTCTATTAAACAAATTTTACTATTCATGTCTTAAAATATCTCTTAAAATTTAAACTTTAAAAGTCCATAATTTTCTTATTTCAAATTAAAATAAGTTAATTTTTCTTATAAATTGTGTAGAATAACGAGAGTAACGGAATAAGATCTATATTGCTTTTTTTTTTTTTTGTTTCCGAACACATTTTAAGTTTTTATACTTTTTAACTCCAAGTAATTCATTTTCAACCAAATGCACAAATCAAGATATCAACTTAAATCTAATCAAAATATTTTTAAAACTTCAACTTAAGGGACACAACCAAACGTAGGTTAAACATTTTAAAATCTGTTATTTACCTTTAAAAGCTAAAGGTTATTTACCTTCAATTAGTTGGAAACGAGGTTAATACCCGTGCTACGCACGTGAATGTAGAGGAAAAAATAAAAAGAAATAATTGAATATTATACAATAAAAATAATTAGTTAAGATAAATAATATAATTATAATAAGTATATTTTTTTAGCATTAGTTATTATAATATTAGAATATTTACATTCAAGTTTATATCAAAATGTTGGATTTATATATACAGACAAACATATATAGATATAAGTTTATAAACAAAGTTGTTGCAAAAGGAACATCTTCCACTGAAAATATCATCAACTGTGTTTAATTTTTTCCCCTTTTTCCTCCGATCTGTCATGAGAAAAAGAATAATTATTTTATATTTATAAATAAAATTAAAATTGGTATAATTATATGATATGTAATTGTATATAAAAGATAAATATACCTTAATTCTTTCCGTTTTCTAGATGGGTCAACGGAAGATGTTTGAATTATAAGTATAAATTAATTGTATTAATTTGGTCTATGTTTTGGGTGTTTGTTTTCGGTGAAAATTTTTGTTGGTTAATATTTTATTATTTTTGTTTAGTATTTAAAATATTGTAAAAAAATTTTGGACATTTTATTTTACACTTGGATGGTAACTTATTGATAGTTACAGAAGTTTAATTTTTTTATAAACTTATGATTCTTTCTTTATCACTCTTTGTTGTTATTAATATGTTAAAACAATTTTTGTTTTTTTTATATAAATATGAAATTATGAACCTAAACAATCTGTCAAAACTATTTAAAAAATTAGTTAAATTTTGATAACCTAAAAATTTGTTGTTCTACTACAACATAACATCGAATAAAACATAATATAGTATAAAAATTGAACCATATAATAAAAATTACATAAATTACAAAATATAAAAAATTAAATTATACAAAAAAAATTACAAACATTTGTAACTATAAAGAGATTTATATACATAAAATTTTGTAATGAATCTAAATATTAAACAATCTGAAAAAAAAAAAAAAAAAATCCCCTCGCCTAATAAGAATGATGGGAAAAACTTATATGAAATTACAAAACCAAATAATCAGAAATCATGAGCAAAAGTAATAATAAGATGGCAACAAAATAGAAGGGACAAATAAACATATAGACAATCAATATATATACACTAATGTAAATAAAGAATTGAATATGTTTATATCATACAAAATATTAAAAAAATTTATACATACTGTTTTTGACAGAAATAAAAGAAGATTAAAATTTATTAGATTATGCTCAGATCTCTCATATGATAAGATTACTTATAAAGAATAACTAAAATGTCATTCAACCTTGTCTTAGTAGTCACCAGGTGAGATGTTTGGGAACATATATAATGTAGAAAAAATTGAAAAGAAGAAAATAGAAATAACATAAAGAAAAGAATTGTAAGAAAAAAGTGAATAGCAAGTGCAGTAAAGAGATGAAAGAACCGGCAAAGACAGAAAACAGAGGCAAAAATTTAACTTTTAAAACAAAAATAGAAAAAATAACAGGAAACACAAAACAGTAAAAATAAAAAGTTGTAAAGATAGCAAATATAAGATAATAAGTTAAACAGTAATATATTGAATATGGTTTTATTATCAGAAAAGATAGAAATTCTATTTCCCAAACACTCACGGCATCAATTAAGACTATCAAATAACATAGAGTAGTTATTCAACATAAAGTTTGAATATTATTGAATTCAACAACATATACCAAATTAAGTAATATATTTGGTATATGCATTATAATATCTATAAATAGAGATCATCATGGCATATCATAAATTTTGGACCAACATCTTGTAAACAAAACATTTAAAATATAAAAAACAGAAAATAAAGACAGAACACAGAGGGAGTAGGGAGCAAACGAAAAAAAAAAACCAAACATTCATCACAACAACAGTAATAGTCACAGCAGTGAAACAAAATTGACAAATCATATAATATTTTTATATGACAAATTATAATAACAATAATAATTAAAAAAAAAGGGAACAAAATCATAATAATATTTTTATCTAAGCAGGGGAGAGAACAGAGAAACAAAAACGGAGGAAAAAGAAAAAAACTAAACACAATAGGAAAATGGTTCCTCATATAGTATGATTATAAGGATAATAACAATAATTATAAAGCAACTAATCTTAATAAAACAAAAGAACAATAAATTCTAATTAAGAAACATAAATATGAATAGTACCTGATTAAAAACAGTAGCTTTGCATAGATATGAAGATGTGAAGACAATTAGTTTTCAGAAAAGAGCAGAGTAGAGGATTTCGGTTGACAATTAAGGAGGATTCACAGAAGCGTAATTAAGAAGGTATTTCACAGAAAGTAGTGGTAATATGTGAGAGTAAGGTAATAAATGAGTAAAAAAGTATTTATAACAGAAAATGTGCTAAAAATTTTATTTAAAAAAAGTTGGATAAAAAAGGTCGGTGAAAAAGAGAAAGAAGAAATTTTCAACAGATATATATATATATATATATATATATATATAAACTGAAATGCATTAAGTCACAATATATCACAAAAAGAAAGAAAATTAAAAATATTAATGACACATTTAAAGATATAAAAAATCTTTAGCAGTCAAATTAATTAGCAAGCTGTAAACAACAGAGGAAAAACAAATACCAATAATTCAACCAAAACACAATGATATATAAGCATTTAATGCTCATGACAGATCAGCAAACACAGAGGATAACATCAAACAATAGAAATTACGTGAATAATCTAGAAAATTGAGTAATCAGAAAAGCTAACAATCTATTGAAACCTAACTAAATTATAAAATTGAAACATGAAACATGACAGCAAAACAAAAACACAGAAAAAAATTTTGAACTCAAATGAAACAACTATTAGCCGAGGGAAAAAACCGGGAAAATTGAGAAATACAAACATTACATAAACAAAATCTTCAATATTTTCCTTTGTATTCCGCCTCAGTAATCTGAATAGCTTTGTAACTCCAATCTACAAAAATTAAAAACTGAAAATCAATTAATTATGAGAAAAAAAAAGGAGAGGAAAAAATACTAAGATAAATAGGGAAAAAAGGAAAACATACCTAAATCTTTTATTTCATTCTTTACATTTAACTGTATAGTACATTGAAGCATGTAAATAACCATAATGGGGGAGGGAAAAATTTAAAGAAACAATTTCTATTCAATGATTGAGGGAAAAAATTCTGAGAAAAAAGTAAAATAACAATAATAGGAAAAAAAAAAAAAGAGATTAATCTTAAATCTGAGTAACAAAAAAATGACATATAAAGTTTACTGGAAAAATGACAAACGACAGGAAAAAAAGGTGGAAGCAAATAATAAAAATCAAAACTTCAACCTGTAAAACAAAAACTGAACAACAACAAAAAAATAACATAATTATATAAAACCTAAATGACTAATAAATAAAGATAGTCGAGAATCAAGATTAAGGACAAAAAAATTTTACATCCCGGTGACAAAAAATGAATAATCAACAGTTCATAAAAATAATAAACAATATGTATAAAAAAGGAAAGAAGAACAAAATATCAAAACCCAGAATTCAAAAAATATAAATCCAAACAATGTGAGAAAGAAAAATCAACTTTAAATACTAAAAAAACTGAAAGAAAGAAAACAAAACTAAGAAATTCCTTTTTTTTCTTACATACATACACCGGTGGAACAAAAAAAAAAAACCAAAAAACCCCAAAAAATATCAAATCACAAATAACAACAATAGAGATGAACAAAAAAATTCCAACAACACAATAAAAATAAAATGCTCAACTTTTATTTAAAACAAAAATGCATGGACAATAGATAACGGAAAAAATATTACACAATGTAACTCGGAAATACCCAAAAAAAACCCTAAATCAAAACCTAGAGTTGAAAAAAAATTATTCATACCCTCAGAAAAATAAAAACTAAACTCATAAACAGTAGATCGACAAAATCAAAAATGGAAAAACAACAAAAAATGACAAAAGACCAGCCGAAAACATGAGAGGAACCGAAAACAGAGTTTCAAAAACAATAAAAAGAAAATGCTACACTTATAAAACAAAAATGCATAAACACTAAACAACAAAAAAATATTATACAACCTAACTCAAAAATACCCAAAAAAAAAAAAAAAAACACTGTAAAATCAAAACGTATGACTTTGAAAAAATTTATTTATCTTCCCACCCAAAAAAAAAAAAAAAAATTCCGCGATCAACATTTGATGCACATACTCGAAAATGAGAAAAGATCAAAAAAGAAGAAGTTGAAGGAGACATAAATAACGAATCCGAGAAAAAAAAAACCCCCAAAACAACATACAAAAATCAAACAAAAAAACAAAAAACATAAAAAACATACACCCAAAATCGAGAGGAGAACGGCGGCCAGAGCAAGCCGAACACCAAAAACCCAAAAAATTAAGAACAAAAAAAGAGGAGAACCGAGAGAGCGAGAAAGAGAGAGAAGAAGATGAATAGTGAAGACAATATGCAATAAATGAGAAAGACAGGCGGCAGAGAACCCAAAGGGCAAAGGCAACAACAACCTTAGGGTTTTGGGGGCAAAAATGACAAACCACTGTGCAAAAAACAACCGATGGACACAGCTTGGAGGGCAAAACAGAGAAAACACTATGAAGAAGGTAGAATCGGCATTTTTCCTGTGCGTGAGAGGGCAGCAGACTAATTTAGGAGGGCATTACCGTAAATTTACTGTTCATAGAACAGTAATCCACTCTATCCTTTTAGTATATGTATAATATTATTTCCATTCTCTTGTTTCTCTCTTTTTGGGATACCAAGGTGCATGTGAGAGGAGCAGTTGGGCGTCTTCTACTACATGAAAGCAGTTGGACCCACCAACCACAACCCTTTTACCAACTCCCAAGAAGCTGTTTGTATTGCTGTCTAATCTCAATGGCCCATGTAAGACAACACGAGCAAATAATGTCCCTCCATTTGTTTGGATGAAGTACTTATGAATGTGGGGAAACACTATTACAAAATACAGTTTTAGATCAAATTCAGAGCTTAAAAAAAAAAAAACAGTTCCAACCATTAATTTTTATCAATATTAATTTTTAAAAATGCCAAAAAAAGAGACTAAAATGGTTGGGGAAAAAAAAAAAAAAAAACCAAACACTTCCAACCATTTACAATATTTGAATGTGACATTTTGGAAAAATTATAAATTGTGGATTGCAAAATAAAGGAGAAGACAAATCCGAAAGAAATGACAACTGTAATGCAGAACTTGGACAGAAAAAGACCAAAAAATTAGAGAAAAGCTTTTTTTTTTTTTTTTAAAGGCTTTGAAAATATGCTTGATAGAGATAATAGAGTTAAAAAAACATTTGAAAAAAAAAAAAAAGCCGAACTCGCCCATAAGAATACGTTGGTTGTATATTGCTGTAGGGGTATAATCATTTATCTTACGCATATTTTTAGTTATTGGAACTATTTTTCAGCCTTTTTAGAGGCATTTTACGTATTTTCAAAATTCAAATGGTTAATTGAGTTTGAGTATCGCTGTAATTAAAATTCAGTTAAATGAGTATCACTACTATATTTTTCAGCCTTTTAATATTTGAAATGCTGAAAAGTAAAATGCTCAGGAGTGCAAAATTTTTTTTTTTTTTTTTTTTTTGCTAAAGAGTTGTTTTCTTTTTTGAACTTAGCAGAAGGAATAAAATCAAAATCTGTTGTTCCAGATTTTATGTCTTATTGGTTGTTTTTAAATAGTGTTATGTCATTTAATAGTTTAAATCTGCTGTTTCATTTTTCTGTCTCAATTACTGTCCTGTCTGTTGATGCCGAAAACGTCTCCGGCAGCAACACCCAATATAACATGGTCGTCTGGTCAGGTCAGGCCAGTCTCTCCGTCGTCGGTCACCTGCAAAATGGAAGCACCTCAGAATGATGGGGACACCGGTGTGGTGTCTGCCGCGGGCACTCCGATGCTTAAGTCAGCTAAGAAACTGATGAGCGTAGGGAGAGGCAGAGATTTGGCAAGGCAGAAATGACCATACCTGAATTTGTGTATTTTTCCTCTATTTATAGGCGTCCTTCCCGGATTCGGGTGCTCGGGGCGACCCGGTCGGGTCGGCTACCTAGGGCATCCGGTTGGTGGCTAGGGTTCTAGGCCTGCAGGGGCTATTGGCCCAATGGGCGCGCGCCACGTGGGGTCTGACTCAATGTAGGGGACAGAAAGATGACTGTCGCCGGCACCTGCAGGGGCAGGTTTTGTCAGAGTAGGTGGCGGCGGATGGCGATGTGATGTTCTGCAGGAGTAGGTGGGCGGCGCCTGTAGCTGATGGGTGCCAGGACAGGGTTAGCGTCTGCTGTGGTGAGGTGGACTGTGGGCCCGGATGACCTAGGCAAGTCTAGGAACCACCGATTCAATCGTTGATCCGAGAACAGCACGGTCCGAGTACACCGCCCGTTCTCGTGAAGTCGTGGGATGTGGTCGGCTAACATTTCTGGTCGACCACTCGGCCGTCCACCGGACCCGTAACCGAGAAGGTGGGCAGATCGCCGATTGTGGCCGGAAGTGGTACTTCGTGGTCGGAGCAGAAAATGACATCAACACTGTCAATTATCTTTTAACAGCTCATCAATTTATTTAAAAAATTTTAGTGATATGTTAAACACTATCAGGGGACAACTAATGAGACAAAAAATATAGGACAGTAGATCTTGATTCCTTAAACTATGTATCTTATTATAAAGGCATGTATAATATTATTATTAAACTATATATACAATTACGAGTGAAGCGATATTTTTGAACTCTATATGTCAATATTATTAATAGGTGTAGAATTGAATATATGCTTTGTATAGCAAATTTGAGGGGTAATTAGACTCGACAGTAAGAGATGTTATCCATCCAACTATGGCGCATATATATATATATATATATATATACATGTTAAGTGGTAGCTTAGTGTCATTGGACTTCATTACCAAGAACGTTTTATGTACCTATAATTATAGAAATAAAGATACCAGCAACCTAATTGTCCATGAGATTGTTCGTATCCAAGTTTTGTACTATGCTAGAGAGAATTTAATATATTATTTTTGTTTTTAGTGAACAATATTCTAAACGCTAAATCAAAAGGGGACCATTAGGACCACTCATATGAATAATCACTATGTATTGCTTTAGCACACACATTGGAGTGTAATACATATACAAACATACAATATGTGTGTGTGTGTGTGTGTGTATATATTTGTTGAGGAAAGAGACAGCAAGAAAATTAAATAACGTGATTCTCAACCGTGTATATATTTTTGTTTTTCAATATATTAATGTGTAGATGTTATACATATACACGAGCCAAAATGAAAGCTGCACAGAAAGGGGAGGAGAAATAAAGCAAGAGGAACATGGATATTTTTTGTATGGAAATGATGGTTTCGTTATTCTTATTTATTTATTTGTTTGTTTGTTTGGTTTTGCTTTAAAAGATATTGAATATAAATAAAAGGTGAGGTGGTCAAATGGCATACAATAAAGAGGACCACAAGAAGCATCCATGCCTAACACAATCACTTTCAACCGACTATTCCCTTCTATGTGAGAATGGAGACAATTTGGAGATGACTTTTCTTTTCTTCTTTCTTCTTCTTCTTCTTCTTTCTTTTGTTTTTGTTTTTGTTTTTTTTTTTTTACCCCTATTTTTTGCTCACAATTGGAGGTGACTTGGAGCAACATTTTATGATTAATGTTTCCCTTGTGCACAAAGCTAATGAATGTAGGTGATAAAAACTCAAACCTCATAAAGGTTTTTTTTTTTTTTTTTTTTTAATGAACAAAATTTGGTAGACAACGGAGAGGATGTTCTTGGGTTTTTTAGCACTACTTTTATTTTCTTAATATCCAATTTACTATAGAGGGAATACCAGATTCTATGGGGAATCACTGAGGTTAGTCCTATTTATATAAATAAAGAGAAAATAATCTGTACAACAATTACTAAAATTATTTCCCAATGGGGAGCTTTCAAATGGTAAAAACTCTGTCTAAAACTTGAATAATATTGGGGATCACAAATTTAGTATTTGTTAACGTGATAAATAAGTTTTCGTTCGTTATTCTTAAATATTATTATGTATGTTTAAAAAATTGTTTTTTAATCAACATAATAAGTTATTTGTGTATCGCCATATTAAAATGTATGTATAAAAGTTGACAATCTCATTTATAGATAAAAACTTCTCTAATATATAATTTTTTAATGTCTAAAGTATCGACATTTTTTTTTATGGAAAAGAATTTCTCTGAAACTTCTGTAAACATTGAAAATTATGCGTGTGTGTGTGTGTGTGTTTTTTTTCTTCCAGAATTTCGGTAAATATTACAAACTTTCAGAAAAAAATTGTAAATATCAAAAATCACTATCATTTATTTTATCAATATTTTATTAGTTAAATAATTGCTTCTTTCATCACCTAGCATAGATTTTTTTAGTGTTAATGTAAAACTTGCTATTTATATATTTTTTATGTTGTTCATCATGTCTTCTTAGAATATAAAATACAAATGTTGAGTTATAAAACAAATATCCATAATTTTCATTTTTTTTATCGATATTTCCACTGAAATCAATACTGTTACCGAAACTTTTTTTCAATCTAAAATACCGATTTTCTTATATTGATCTCAACCTTAACATTATTTTTAAAGAATTATTAAAGGGTCTTTTTGAATTTAAAAGTCAAAAGTATAATATGTTTGGGATGAAAAATAGAAAAGAAGGAAGAGTAAAATCTCTAGGTGATAGAAAGGATGAATGTTTCTCTTCATGTTGTTAAAAAGAAAACATGAAAAAAAATGTCTAATTAAATGTATGCAAGTTAAGAGATGATGATAGATTATGATCAAAATAATTATTTTACCTACATTTACTTTGTCAAAAAATTTTCTTCTACTTTTCTTCCCCAAGTTGGAAGGATGAAAAAGTGAAGGGTTCCATAGATTTTCAATTTCCTTTCCTATATATTTTCCTTTCTACCAAACAACTAAAATTCCATTTTTTTCTCTCCAAAATCCCTCCTCTAATTTGCTTCTCTCCTTTTTCCATTCTATCAAACAAAGGCCAATGCAAGTCACGACAAGATTCTCTTACTTACAAATAAGTACAATCCAAATTTCAGCACCTAATTTGTTTAACTTAGACTGTATAGTTTGCTAAGATCACATTATCAGATTAGATCATTATGATCGACTATTCCGTCTTATTTTATTAATTCTTGGTTTGTTATTCTCATGGTTGGAGGTTATCATGTAAGTCTCCCGCCAAATGTTGTCACCTCTGGCTGACCCTTAATTGCTTCGTTTGTTAAAAAGCATTATTGAAACTTGGAACTAGTTTTTTAAGATTATAAAGAGGTTATGCGATGTTGATGATTGTTCTAAAGATTTGTTGCCATTTTGATTTTCTTACAATTGAAATGCATTTGTTTATTGAAGTGATGAAAACAATCATTAAAAAATAATGCTAATTGTCATGACCCAACTCTAGTCCTAATATTATCATATTTATCACATGTTATATGAATTGTTGTTTTTTTATTATAAATTCTTTTTTTTTTTTTGAAAAATTACCACAATATTATATTAAAAAAATCGTATTTATTATTAAAAAGACGATAACTTGCTATTACATGAATTGATATCAAAATATTAGGATTAAAATTGAGATGTCCAACACTATCATCAAAATTGTGACTTAAAATTTACTTCTTTTCGTTTTGTGATGGGTTTGCTTGCTCTATTTCTCCTAATCTATCCAGTTCTTGATATTCCCTATTGTGACCACCTTCTTTAAGCATTGGATGCTCCATCTTTAGGGGCACCTCCCAACCCACCCAAAATTGTCCTATCAAAAAGAGAAAAGTAAAAGTTCCCTTAATTGCATTACACTCTAGAAAGTAAGGAAAGATATGCGGCTTGTAAAAAAATAATAGCTACTTTATTCATACACCTCTTGATTATGAGTTGGCCAAGCATAGGAAATAGTGGAGTCAATACTTATGCAATTACACATAATCGGATCCAACACCCATCATGCATTAATAAATTTGGTCCCCCTTTTTTCTTAAGTTGATGAGTTTTTTTTTTTTTTTTTCCCCTTCTGAATTGACTTGATGGGTTATATAAGCGCAAGTAATTTTCTTCCATTTTTGTTTAATTCTCTGCACGAGACTTTCCGAGATGGAATTTGGGGTAAATGGTATTTTTTAAATAAGTTTTTTTTTAAAATAATCGAAGTTTTGTAAAATTAAGAAATTGTTTGTTTTTAAAAAATGATGAATCAGTTTCGTAAAATTAAGAAATTGTTTGTTTTTAAAAAATAATGAATCAGTCAATCACTAATTGATCAATGATTAATCAGTGATCGATCAATATTAATATATATTTTTCATTGATTGATTGTGATCAATCACTGATTAACGCTCATATTCCTAAATGAAACAAAAAAAAAATCAGTAACAAGCTTGCAAACTCTCCTTCTGAATACATTTGTGATTGATCTAAGTCGTGAAAAATATATGTATGTTTGCCTGTGTTTAAAAATAAAAATAAAAAAATAAAAAGGTCCATTTTATTGTTTGTTTGAGCGTGCATTTCAAGACCTAGCTTTCTTTGTTTCATCATCCAAATATTATATGATTTTTTTGTTGGTGGGTGTTTGGGGGGGGGGGGGGGGTTGGGGTGGGGGGGTTGGGGGTTGTGTGTGTGAAAGTGGCAAAGATATGCTTGATTCTCAATATAATTGACAAATAATATTTTTAGATCATAAAAGCAATAGCTATCAAAACCTCATAATAAGATTCACCAAAAAAAAAAAAAAAAAAACCTCATAATAAGACAAGGTATGAATAATATCAAAAGAGTTAAGCCTAAGGAATCGTTCGATAAGCAACATTCTAGCAATCTAATGATTGGTCGTTTAGAATATAAAACAGAAAAAAAGAGCCTTCATCATATTATAATGTTTAATTACAGATAGTCTTTTGAGCATTAAGCAGTCCTTTTGAAAAATTAGATAAGAACATTAATAGTGAGTTCACCTTTAGAATGGAAAAGACCGAAAGCAAAAATAGACCAGGACACCAATAGCGAAGAAGCCCCCAAAGTCCCGTTTAATCTTGTTATAACAATTGTTTTATTTTTGTAGGATAATCTTGTGACATAGTGACATAAATTTTAGGGCCCGTTTTGGGAGAGTTATTGAAAACCGAGTTTGAAGACATTATTTAAATTAGAGATAAGTGTTGATTTAAAAATGTGCTTTGGTTAAAAAAAATTATTTAAAGTGAAAAATTGTAAAATTTTAAAATATATTGAGAGAAAATATATAAATATATATCTTATTTCATTTTTCTTAAAATTTTATATAATTTTTTTAATTAAAATCAACTCATTTAGACTTGAAATAATAAAATTATAAATTTTAAAATTTAAATTATTATATATAATTAAAAATATAAATAGTAAAAAATAATTTTAAGTTAACGAAAAAGATAAAACTTTTTAAAATGTTGTTTGGAAAACCTCCCGCAAACACAATCCAGGTAATTAGTTGATTTATGTATGTATTATTCTTCCATTTTAATACGGAAAAAAAGGTGGTTTTACTTTATTGATGCCTTTTTTTTTTGGCTGGTACTTTATTCGAGGTTAGGTGCCACGTATTGATTAAGCCGAAGATGACTGCCGACAGAACACAAGTAACCTCTTGTTTTTGCAACCATAAAGTCATGCATTATTTACCCAAAAAAAAAAAAAAAAAAAAAAGAAAGAAACAATAAAGATAGATAACCAAAAAAAAAAGTCACATATCTCGCTTCAATCCAAATCAGAACCTCCAGCCAACAAGGGCAATTCAGGTTCATAACAAAATTTCTAGAAAAAAAAAAAAAAAAAAAAAAAAAAAAAAGGTCAAATCCTAATATAACTTTAATTTTCCCATGCAAATGTAATTTATGCGAACCTTTTTTTATAAGATTGGGTCCGTTTGGTTCACCAGTTCAATCCCAACTTTTCAACTTAAATTTTGTCTTTTTCCTCAAAAGTCTTTGTCTTTTTCCCAAAATTTTTTTGTCTTTTCTGAAAAGTCAACAAAATTTACTATTTCAACTTCAAAATATCAATTCAAACTTGCGAACCAAACGGACCAAAAGTTATGATAAAGTCTATTTTACATACTTTTTCGATAGAACTTATTTTTAAATCGTTAAAATGTAATTAAACGGTTAAAATGTTATTTATGTATTATAATTATAATATACCTTACCTCATATTAGTATAGATTAATAAAAAAAAATTTTAAAAAAAAACCTACCCCTTCCTTTCCCTGACGCCGTCAACTTCCCCGCCGATGCCGATGATGGACCCCCTAACCAGATCTGTCCCCCCATGCCGACGAGCCCAAGCACCCCTCCCCCCCCCCCCCCCCCCCCCCAACAACACTCAAGGCCCCCCGTCCCGATCCCGATGACGAAAATTTTTAAATTTTTTTTAAGTTATTAATCAAATACTACTGTAAGGTAAAGTGAATGTAATTACCATATACAAATAACATCTCATCTATTTGATTACATATGAATGATTTAAAAATGAGCTCTATCGATAGGATATATAAAAGGGGTTTTACACAGTTTTACCCTTTTTTTATATTATGTTTATAGTTTAACCTCTTTTTTTTTTTTTTCTTTTCTTTTTTTTGTAATTTTTAATGTAGATAGGAATAAAATATTTTCCTGCAATCGACTTGTTCATTATCTTATTCAGTAACTTCGGCAAAGAAAGGGTCATAAAAAGCAATATCAAAGTTGCGAAGCAGTAAGTCCTGCCATCCACTAATTACACCTAACAAAATAATCGATTAAAACAATGGCAAAAACCAAAAGCTAAAAAAAACCTAAAGATATAATCTTCCGAAACAAAAAGAGTCCAAAAGATACAAGTTTGCAGCACTTTTTTTTTTAAAAAAAATAAATAACACAGTAAATATTCTAAAAGGGCAAAACATGAAACATCCCCACTTAGATAAAAACAAGATTAACTGTGCTCCACACTTCAAATCGAGTATTAAATTGATAATAAATAAGTTTCAAGAGAACCATAACACTCAAACCTTTGACTATTAATCTGCCATGGTATTTCCTTCACCGCTAGGCCATTATACTCCGTTTTCTAAGTTTTCAGTCTTGAAAATCTTAACAAACACAGTTTGTAAGAGGTAATCACCCTATGTACGGTTCTAAACAGTGTTGTATGTAATAGAGGCCCGGGGGGGCTTGAGCGGACCCCCCCCCCCCCCCCCCCCCCAGCCCCCAATTTTTATTTTCTTTACTTACATACATACATATATATAGATGAGTAAAATTATATTAAGCCCTCCTAAAAAATTGCATAAAACCCCCCTAAAAAGTTAGAAATGTAGTGTAAACCTTCAAATTTTAAAAGTTTGGTTACCTAAACACAATAACCTAATAGTTTAAAAAGCCCAAAATGAGCTCAAGTGCCCAAAATGATCTTCAGTAGCCTTGATAACGAGGTTATTATAGAACATTTTCAGTATATAAAAAACCAGTAATTTTAGTTTTTTTTTTTTTTTTCGAAGGACTAGTTAGTACATTGTTAGTTGTTAACCTTGATAAAATTGTGGTTGTAATTATAAGCCCCCGAAAAATATTACTGACTTTGTCACTGGTTCTAAATCAATTTTAATTTACAATTGGAACCAAATGAAATCTTTATGCAATTACTTTACCATACTTGTGCTCTCAATGGCTGAATCATGCTTTAAAAAAAAATATATATATATATATATATATATTTTGGTCCAAAAACCTTAAACAAACACAAGGAGAGACACACAAACGAAACCAAGGAAAACCAGAAAGGATGGTTGTCATTCAAAAACCAGAAAAGTTCAGATGGGTCTCACTGTTGTTGGATAAAAGAGGCTCTTCGTCAATCAAAATGGCAATAACCATCTCCATCTGGGCTTCAAAGGACCCATTTTCTATCAAAAAGAAAACAAGTAGGCCCTAATTTGCTTTTTCCTCATACTTATAAGTGGGCCAACTGATGAATCCAGATGCCATCTTTTCTTCTTTTTACCCTCAACTGTTCTCTCAGTACGATATTTTGGGTGGGGAAACGTGTTTTTCATTCTTTTGGCAGGGAACCAATGAAATTTGGCTCCTACAAAAATATCTAATGTTTGCTTTGCCAATAACGAAGAAAATTACATAGCAAAGTTGACCCAAATTGTTTTTTCTATCGTTCAATTCTACAAAAGTGTTCTAATTGAATGACTAGTAGAGGGGTAAAGAGAAACACAGAGACGAAAAAGTTGAGATGTCACTTAAGCATAGAAATGGATACGTACCAAAAAGCGTTAGCAGTTCTGATTGCATTGTTGAGTAGACACTTGATGAGATGCTTGTGAAGTTGTTGTACCTGTTTGCATAGCGAAAGGAGTTCTGAAGAAAGAGTTCCATCGTTAAGTAGTTCGATATCTAGATGACGGGCGGGACATGCGGTTGATGAAATGTGCATTTCTAGTGTAGGATATTTTGATCAATCCGAGAACCATGTACTGTTAAGAAAGATCTTTGTTTAAGTGGTTGGTTCAAATGAAGAAAATTTAGCAGGCTTCGAACTACCAAGCCCTTCCGTTGAATTTTGAAATGGCACAGACACTTTTCTCTGTAATGTGGTAGCAAAGTTGTGCTCTGTAAGCTTTATTAGAGGGATTCGAAGAAAAAAGGTTTCTTTTATTAGGTCAACACCTCAGACATTTCCTCTACTAAAGCGAATCATTGGTGATGATATTTCTTCTACAAAGATGTGAGTTCATTTTTGCAATGCAGAGTGAGGAAGGGCCTTTCATCCAAATAGCATATAAATGTATTCTATATATTTAGGATGTAAAGTTAGGCATATGACATTATTTTAATTCATTCAAGAATACTATGAAAAGTATCATTTCTTCTCAGTATCACAAAAACTTCAGAGCTATGTAGCAGACTGCAGAGTTGGAACTGTGAACTGTACCTTCAATTTATAATTATAGTATTACAGCATCGTCTCTTTCGCCTTCTCGCTTGCCTCAAAATCCTTTCTGTTTCTTCCTTTACCTCCTCAGTCAAACAGTTTCCTAAATCTTTCGAAGAAAAAGTCGAGCAAAATTTAGAGCTATGGTGCATGTATGATGATGTATATAAAGCTCAATATGTCCCGTAACACACACACACACACACGATGATGTGTCATCGGATGAAACAAAATATACAACCTTAAAAAAATGGTTATTAGTTTACTCAACTCAAGATTTCCTACGTATATTTGTTTTTCTGGAACTTATTCAGATGGCTGGATGTGCTTTACTAAAGCGAATACTTTTATACATTTTACTAAAGCAAATACTTTTCCAGTTTATGCCAAGGTTAGGGTGTGAGATTTCATTAATGCTTATAGTGGTATATCAACTGGTATTAAACAGTATACAAATTGGCTACCAAATAAAAGATTATGCTTTTTGGAGTTCAAACTCCATTTAAATCTGATTCCTCGCAATTAATGGAAACTCAATTGTAAAGTTCTCACAAATATCTCTTGAAAAATAAAAAACCTGATCGAATAAGAATAAGATGCTTGCATCTAATGATATTAAACAAGAAGAGATGAGAGGTAATTGTCAACAAGGAAAAATAAAATAAAATCAATTCTAGTTTCACCAAGTACCTGCTGCATTCTCTTTAAGCAAGCAGGAAAAATCTCCATCAAGCTCCTCGTCCGATTCAATGATAACTCTGCATTCTCTTCCCTGCATTACATTACGTCATTTTCGGATTTGCAGTTCTAATAGACATACATTGCAGTCCAAAAGAGCTAGCACAAAATTTTCAATGCAGCTATAGAAGTCTACTCTTGATTCATGTGCCTAGATAAAGATATGATTAGCCATTGACCTTGATGTGAAAGCATCGAGCAGATTATATATCCAACTGATGAAAGGGACAACAAAAGAGAACTAACAACGACCTTCTGAATTGAAGACACTCCTTTTTGTTTGGGCATCTTGCTGGATGCCTTATGTGTGGAAGCTGATTTGTTTGATTTTACTGATTTCCAGCCTCCCGTTTCTATTTTGGGAACTACAGTTTCTTGTACACAAACCTTTGGAGGCACAGCCGAACTGAAAACAGTTAAAGAATTTTTAGTCCCCTGAAAGCCTGAAAGACATGAGCCTAACTTAACCTGATAGACACCTAAGCAAACAAAGATAGTTCTGAACTTCTGATAGACTATTATGCAGTTGACTTTAAAAAAAAAAAAAAAAAAAAAGAGGAAGAATAAGAAGAGAGCTGAGAGCATGGACAAAGGTAACAAGTGTGACGTGTGTCAAGTTGAGATGTCATAGGGTTAGCAATTAGCCAGAAAAGATCTCGTTTAAGTTGCAACAGTTTCTCTGATGGGACATCAAAACCTAAAAAGTTTTCATTATTAACCAGAAAATCATTGTGCTCCCATTAAGTGCAGTTTTACTATTCTTCTTCAAGTATTAAAGAGTTCATGTAAAAAGAATAAAAGTGTGTAAACAGAAGCTGTTCTCCCTCAAATAAAAATTAAATGAGCATTTTTTATGTAAAACTCCGAAGATGTAGGAACTACCAAGCCATGTGATCATATGCAAGACAAAAGTATGAAATGAGGATTTGTGACATAAGTTGTAGAATATGTATGATGAGAAAGATATAAATGAAATTATCAAAGAAAAAAATAGTAAAGATATAAACGAGTAGCTCATTGCACAGGGGCTTCAAGGATATTTTGCTGGTTTACATTTTTTCATACCTCCTGTCCTCAAGATCCAGGGCATAGTTAGAAGGAAATGAAACACCTAGTGGCTAAGCCTCAGATATGTTCAATCCATAGCTCATGGAAATTTTCATTTGTCTCATTATTTGGTGTTTTGAGAAGTAGTATCGTTCTCCGATCAAAGTAACAGATATTTAATTAATTTAATAGAAACAATTAAAAAAAAAAAAACTTTTTCACATACTTCATAATTGGCCTTGGCTTTTCTTCTGGACTAGAACAACTGCTAACCTGCAAATTTCCAGGCGAAAAGGGTTTTCTTAGAAACCATTCATCATGTGAGGTGTGATTAGAAAGTAGTTTTCGGGTCAAAATTGTCATATATAGAGCACCTTGGGTTGAAGAATTGCCGTGACTCGATCTTTCCGATCAGGGATCACCAGTCTGCAAGCAATTGCCTGTAGGTGGCCAAATGAGAACGAAATTCAGCAAGCTGAGAGTGATAGCAAACTTTAAACAGAAAGTTCACATTGATCAAAATGGAAACAGGACATATTTTGAGCATTTTTTTATGTCAGCTGAAGATATTTTTGAAAGAAAAAGCTCAAGCTATTCTCCGCTAAATTCAGGTAAGAAAATCCGTTGTCTAAAATTTTTCAATGCTTTCATGTATTTGGAGTCTATTCCTATAATGCTATCATACCTGTATTTCCTTGGTGAAAGAATTATGAAGCTCATTCTGTGATTTCTGTATAGACGCTTCTATCTTCTCTGGTAAGGCTGAAAGCACCAACAAAAGCTCCTGAAACTTGTCTTGATATGTATGCTTACTCAGTTGTTCCGTTATAGATTTGAAGCCCCCATCAAGGCTAGATTTGATATCTTCTTGTCCCTTGTTCTAGTTTACCATAAGTCCACGGTGCAAGAGAGACAACATTCAAGGATGCAGATTAAAACTTAAAACATAGAAAGAAAATCGGGGCTTTATATGTGAACAGTTACCATCAACTGCAATGTGTTATCTTGAACCTCCAATTTCTGCCGTATCCCTTCAGCTGAACATAAATTAAGGAAGAAGTAGGGTAAGATGACTAACTTCATAACTTCTGATATCAAGTACAAAGCATATTCTTCCTCTTCAAGGAATTTAATGTCAGCCCCAACTAATGAACTTAGATTATAACACTGACATGTAGAGCATGCTTGCTGTTAAATACTTTTCAGCAGAATCGGAACAATTCCATCAGCGTCATAGTAAGTATAAAGATGGTTTTAGTTGTATTTTCATTCAACAAAATCACTTAGACCTTCTAATCAGAAATAAAACTGAAAAATCTAGGATTTGAAGAATGAGAATCCTACAAGGTTTTGCTTCCTTTTTTGTAGGAATACAAGGCCTTGCTTTCAACATGATTAATTCCTTTCTTAAACCATCTGTCAGTATCGAAATTAAGGAGATAAGTAATTAATACTTGGTCTTAATTTAAATTTAAAGTCAATACCAGAATCTACAATGTTGTGGTTTACAAAGTAAAACAATCAAACTTCTTTATTCGTTAATACCACTATAACGTGAAACTATTAACTCTCACAGAGCATTGCTTTTAATAACATAAAATATTTCTTAACAAAGATATTTACTTATCGTATTAGATAGCTATTTGTGATTTTAAGAAATTGAAGCGGTACTTGAAAACTAACGAGTTACTAGTTGTTATTTAGCATTTCCATTCTTCGCTCTTTTTTTTTATAACAAGCATTCAAATATCTTATAAATTGCATGGTTATGCACTTGCACTTAGCACGGCGCCAAAACATTTTTTCCTTTCTTTTCTATTACTCTCAAGCTCTTACATTTAGTACAATCTGCAAATAGATTACTTACTTTCCATTGGGACTTCCTTTGACCCTTTGTTCACTTGCATGACATCGCTCTGGATAGAATCCAAAATCATTCCAAACCTATTCAATGAAGTTTCCATTATTCCAATCCGGTGTTCAAGTTCTTCACCAGTCTGACCTGCTCAACAGATAAAAGATCGTTCCACATTGGTATGCATTCTCACTCTTAAAAGGACGGGATTAACTGAAAGAAATCAGATTTAAAATGCCTTTTGCACACTAAGATGTGAACTTACATCTATTATCTGAAAGAGAAGCAGAATTCCATTTGCGCATTAGGTTGGTGGAAGATCTTGATATATGCATTTGACTCTCTTCACGGGTATGACAAGTTGGGGGCAAGCATAGTGTCTTCTTCACAGGGTTTTCTCGTTCTTGAGATCTCTGTATAGACATACAAAACCAACAGAAGGGAACAAGGACAAATACAGTACCAATTATCAAAGTTTACTCATGCAGTAGGAACAAAGTATGTAAAGCATCATTTTTGCAAGTTCATTCCAGCCACATTGATGCAATAACCAGACATAAGCAAGTTGTCCTAAGCAAATTTTTCCCAAAAGTAAAAAAGACAAGGATTTTCTGCACACTAAAGTTCAATAGAATACTCTTTAAGCAGAACTGTAGAGCACGCAAAATCCATTTGCGTAATCGTATAAAAACTTAAAAATATATTTATAAGCAGATATCACTGATTATACAAAAAGTGGAAGGAAAAAAACACACGCCATGTTGAGCTTGAGTTTATGTAAAATCTAAATTCCTTGATACAAAAGAACAACAATACACCCAATTTAACAGCTTAGAAGGCTGGAAACTAGATTGCATACTTACATAGCCAATTGAATACCAAGTACTCTTTAAAGAAAAAATGCGTGAATAATTTTTTCTATACTAGTGAGAACGTGCTGAAATTAAGTTGGAAAAGAATTTTTCAGTTTATGTATTTTATCAGTTTCAGACATGTCATCTATAATTTGCATATTTGAGTTCTAGCAAAAAAATAAAAAGGTTGATCTTGAGAGTTTATAATGACAAAAAATCAGTTGTTTCAAACGTAGTATTCTTGCATTGGAATTGGAGTACTGTATCATGGAATTAATATAACCCTACATTTTCGATTGGTGTCTAAGTAGATGAAAGGAAGACCAAATTGCTCTGAGAATTATGTATCAAAAAGTGAATGACGAAAATCAAGAAAATAGCTTAAAGAAGTTATCTATTAGCGATGAATTCAAAGATTTAAACAGCAAAGAAACTAATCTTTTAGTTCTTTTCTTTCAGTCCACTTTATACAAACAACAACCAGAAGAAGGATTGAGAACTGAAACTTCAAAGAAGCAACAAAATGTAACCTGATCATTTGTTGGAGCCTCGTCAAATGAGTTCTGAGAGAACTGAGAAAACACGCCGTGTTGAGAAGAGACCTGAGACATTGATTGCTGGGACACTTGTGATCGCAGCTGCGATGTTTGGGGGCCATGTGCATAAGGTCCAGCATTTTTTATCCTTCAGCCATTCCAAATTAAGATGAACAGGTAAAGAACAAGAAATTACAGAGAAAACCTACAATGCTAACCTCATCAAATTACAGATCTAAAAAAATTAGTCCATGCGCGTTTCTATTTCCGCTAATTTTTGCAGGATTTACAGAACACTGAAAAGAGAGTTTCATATACTATAAACACTGAAAAGCTAAATTTTGGAAGCAAATTTAGAAAACTCTAGCTTAGCCGAAAGTTCTGTTATAGGCTTCACTCAATTCAAACTTTTCTAGAATCGTGAATTTACTGGTTAAACTTTCCAATTTTCTAAGAATTTTCTGCTGTTTTAGCGGATTGCACGAAGGAGAAACACAGAGATCAAGTTGAGTTGACATCCTTAATACCACAAAACTAGACATGAATATTGATTTCCAGTACATTTTTCTCCATTATCTCGGGAACCAAACAGAACACATCCTGCGGAAAAATTGAAAGCCTAGCACGAAGAAGCTTCACGACCAAGACTGGTACGATTCTCGAAACGTACTCAAAGAAGATCATCAAACGAGATTCGAGGATAAAACCTCTCAACCTTCAACTGCGCCAAAAATTTTCCCGCTTTTTCTCGGGAAATAAAAAGAACTTGTAGCAATTAGGGAAAAAAGAAGAAAATATGAATCAAATGTTAAGGAAATTGAAAACGAACCTCGCCTGAGGAGGAAGAACGGAGATGGAGTTGAGATCAGAGGCCTTGTTGATCTTCAGCTTCATTTTCAGCGCTTGAAATCAAGAGGTCTGGAAACCTCTGAGACTGGCAGAGAGGCCGATCTAAAGCTTTGAAATCAATGGAGCTTGAAGAGAGAGAGAGAAAGAGAAGCTGATCTTACGCACTGAAATCTATCGAGTCTGGAGAGAGAGAGAGAGAGTGTGAGCAGAGGAGAGAAGAAGTTCGCGTTTGAGGCTTTGAGCTGTATATCTGACGGGGTTGTGGCGGGAAGCAAGAAAGCAGGGATTTGAAAGGCTTTTTATTTATTTATTTATTTATTTATTAGAAATAAAATAGTTTTGTATCTTAACAGCCATGAGGCTTTTCCTAGTTTCAGGGGTGTTTGGTGTGTAAGTTTGAGTTAAGATTTGTAAGTTTAAATAGTAAATTTTTATTGCATTTTTTTGAATTTTCAGAAAAGACAAACAACTTTTTAAGGAAAAAAAACAAAAAACATGATGAAAAAAGTACAGTTTAATTTAAACAGAGCTTTTTGTCAAACAAGGCCTCAGTGTTAGAGAATTCAGTATTGATATTATTTTATCTTTGTTTCTACAGGATTTCTAAATGGGTGATGGACGACCGACATTAAGACAACTTTAATCTTTTTCAGTTAAGTGTGTGTTTGGTACACGGATTTGAAATAGAATTTTTATGTTGAAGTTGGTTGATTTTTTAAAAACTAATTAAAATTTTTGCTTATTTTTTAGAAAAAAGATAAAAAAACTAATATAAAAAAACTTATGGGGAGGTTTGGTGTTTGAGTTTGAGTTAAGATTTTTAAGTTTTAATAGTAATTTTTGTTGACTTTTTTATAAAAGACAATAAAAATTTTCAGAAAAAACAAAAATTAAGTTGAAAAATTTGGGTTTGAGTTGGTGAACCAAACTCACCCTTAGATCCAAACCAATTGACTAAACGTATGGTAAATAAATAATAATAGTAATAATAAAACAATAATTAGCACGAAAAAAAAAAAAAAAACCAATCTTTTGATATAAGAATAAGAATGCTATTACTTCTTCTCCTTCCATAATAAAAGCAGGGTCGGATACTCCATAACTCCACTTCAAGACCCCAGCCTACCAATGTTTTGTGAGCTGTTCGGTGCATGGTAATATTAGTGAAAATTGGGTAAATCTTTTGAGTATAATGGGGTTAGGTTCTTTCTATTTCATTAATGGGTTGCAAGATTTTCAAAGTGACAAAATGAAAGGAGGATAGACTGACACTAATGATGCTTTTTTGGTTAAAGTATAAACAAAACTATAAAAATAAAAAATAAAAAAAATTGAAAATGATTCGAGAAATTAATTGGACCATAGGTTCCCAGTCCAAATAAGCCTATCATTTTTCATTTAGATGCGTTCAACTTATATTCAATATTGATTATGAAGTGCACTTATTTAGCTATGTTTCTTTTCTACGAATAGTGTTGAGATCAGATTATGTACATCATCTCTCACCGTCCATGTGACAACGCAAATCAAGAAGATCAACTCAAGAATCAACCAAACAGCTCATCAAGTCGACTTAAGAGCCAGATTGACCCGAGACCCTATTAGGTTGAGCCGAAGACCAACGACTTAAGGAATCGACTTGACGAGTCAGTTTGAGCACTTCCCCAAAGTTATAGCATGAAAATATCAGGAAATTTTCCTTGTTCATCCCTGCACAAGAATCGCACGAAGATCAGGAACAATCAAGTCAATAATCAACCAAAAAGTTTACTTTCCCATTCCTTAAAAAGCTCTCCATATAAGGAAAGTTAACCTAGATCAAGAAGATGCAACTTCTCTTCACCAAATACTGCATATTCAACACCAAAACGGCTAACAATCATCATCTATAAATAGAGGGAATCATCATATGCCCAAGCCATCTCACATCATCTCGGATTACTTGGAATCACCTCACAATTTTTGCATATTTACCCGATTCTCTTTACTCCCTGCAATATTTCTCTATTTTCTGCAATCCCCATCTCTTTTCTTCAAGTTCACTGTACTTTTACATCAACTATAGTGAAACCTCCCAAGCCACCACAGAGAACTAGCTCTCACATTGAGAATGAACCTCTATAAATCTCTTGTATTCTCTGTCTCATTTACTTTACTTTACTGTTATTTTGTAGCTAACCCAATCGGTCAAATCAACACCTGCTTAGTCGGATCAACGATACAGTAGTAGGTCCTAACCCGACTCGATCCAATTTGATTTAGATTTTACCCTCTACAAATAGTTTGGGAAAAAAAATATTTGTGATTGCAATATCATGTCTAGCGTTGATTTTACACTTAACTCCACCATAAGTTAAAGAGTTTTTAAATCTCTCAATCTCCAAGTTCGAAAAGGGGAAAAAATTATTTGTATACAAAGAAGGATGATTTGACCTTTTATTTGTATTAACAGAGAATTAAGAAGTATACTAAAAAAGTGTGATCTACCCTTTTTATTCTCATAAATGATGTTTCTCAAGTCATTCCTCTACTACATGATATTCCCTTTGACTCACCCTAAAATGCCAGAGATAACAATTTTCTTGCCAAGATGTGGAAGGCATGGGATTTGAAAATCCATCCCATCTCCCAATTGTTTACCTTCTTATAAGTTGGGGTTTTCATCATTAGAACTCGGTTTTTGACACCATAAATATCTACCTCGAAATATCTTAAATTTATATTTCTATCCAATCTTTTCTCTCTCTCTCTCTCTCTTTATTTTATTTTTTAATGAGAGATCAAAATTTTCCTCTGAGTCACTCTCCGGTGACCATTGGTCACCCATTGAGTGATGAACATATAGATGGTCAGAGTTACTTTGAGTGATCAACATTGGTCATTGGAGCAGTTAAATAAGGGCCCGTTTGCGCACATTTGATGTCTGATTTCCAAATGTTTTCTCTGCCTCTTTCCTCAACTCAATTTTTTTTTTTTTTTTTCATTATTCACATCCTTAAATGTCTACAATAACTCAAATTTTAAAGTTCATAACTTGTTATTTTAAATTCAAATGAGATAAATATTTTTAAAATTACGTAGAATTTTGAAAGCCATGAAACAATATCTATATTACAATATTTTTAAAATTACAAAATTTTCTCTTATAAAAATTTGAATTTACTAACGTATAATTCAAATAGAGGCTTACAAATTAGTTTAGTTTGAGAATTTTTCAAGTGTATAGTTTTTTATTAAAAAAATAAAAAAAGATAATGCAAAACATTATCACCTTTTGTCCTTTTTTTTTTTTTTTTGTTAATTTCAATTGAAATGAGACTTGATTTTTGCAGCTAACAACCCAATTAATTGGCCACAATACTCCTGAATCCAATTAAATTATTATTACAAATATAGTCTAGCGATAATTTCACATCTAAATTCATCTTATTGTGAAAAATTCGAATCATTCATCCCTAAATTTTGGGGGAAAAAAAATTCATTGGCATATACGTTGAGGGTCGAAACTTTGCAAGTGCTCACTTTGTTTTGGCATTGAAAGTAAAACAAATTGAGGACTAATGAAATTTTGAAGCAAACGTCAATGAAATATTCTAAGACAAATAAAAATGGTCATTAAAAAAAATCACAAACTGTATTTGAATATTTCCTTTGACATGGCACAAATACAAAACCTCATACTTTCTAGGCATATAAAGATCCTACAAAGCTGATAGTTATAATATTTATTAAAATTAAGTCAATATGAAAATTCCAAAAGAATTTGGAATATCCTTCCAAATATGACATCCTAAACTAGGTAAAACTATATCCAACTTAGCAATTGATTGGCGTCTCAAAACCAAAAAAATGCTTGCATCATTATCAGCTGACTTTAACGTGATAGTTTAATTCAGGTCACACCATAGAATATGTGTTTATGAATATATTATATAGATATATGTTGTGTGTTGTGCAACAATGTGACAACTTAACCTTTTTATAAACATTGCCCATTATTATGGATTCTGCTGACGGCCATTTTAATGCTTACCTTTTGTTTTTAACTTATTTTAATCACTTAACATTAAACTTAAACAATTGTTATTATTTCTAATAATGTAACAACATTTGGAAATTAAGAATTGCCGATGTTTTAAATCAATTTTTAGGTAATTTAAGGAAATATAAATAGTGCAACTTAAGGTAATCTAATCACTGAATTTGCAACAACGTGAAGCTACAACGTTTCAACAAGATTTCAATGGTTATTTTGATATTTACCCATGGATGGGTATCGCTCTTTTAATCGTAAAATATAGATCCAATAGTTGAATGAAATTGGGTAGTTGGCCAAAAATTTTAATGAAAATTAATTAATATTAAACTTAAAGAGCTCATTAAGTGTATTTTAGATGGATAACTTGTTACTTACCTACTTGACATATATTTTTTTAAAGCTTTTTGAAATAAATTTTACTGTATTTACTTTTCTTTCACAAAAAGGTAACTCACCAAAATGATATTTGAACAAGGTTCCTAATGCGTAGACCTTCCTTAAGGCACTGAAGCTATTTAAATACTTTTTTTCTTCATATTATTTTTTAACTTCTATTTGTTTTCCATATTTACTCGTCAGAATCTAGAAGAATAATTTCCTTCTACATTAAAATTTATTATTGTTTTCTTATGCATGAAAAATAAAATAATAAATCCCTATGTTTGGATGACATCCAAATTTATAAATTGAAAATTTTTTGCAAAAACAAGTGTTTATCTCAACTTTTTTCATTATTCTCTCATTTTAAAAAAGAAAAATTATCTCATTTTCAACTTATTTTGTATAGTATTTTTTTAAAAAAATGAATTTTTTTTTTAAATTTTCTCACAATCACAATTTCCTACACTATTTTTTTTCACTCCAAATAACTTTTTGTTTTTAAGAAGAATTTTTTTTGCACATCAAAACACAATCTTATCCCCAAAATAAAAAGACTTTCCATTTGAAACAAGAAAGATTTCCTTTTCAAAAATGGACACTCCATCCAGACGGAGCCAAAGTGTTTTTTTTCCTTCAAAATCTTATCTATTTCTTTGTTGTTTTTTTATATGCTTCTTACTGTTGTTTATGCATGAAAAAATAAAATAACAAATAGAGTTTTTTTTTTTTTTCTTTTTTCAATTTTTTTTTCTTTTTATTTATTTATTTTTTTTCGGTACGCTATATCTCGGGGGAAAAAGAAACTGAAAAAGTAACTGCTGTAGCCACAAATGCCACGATTAGAGAGCATGTTTGTGAATGAATTTGTTTAACCTTTTTTTTTTTTTTTTTTTGAATTTAACCATCATTTTTTATGCTAAAAAAATAGAGCTTTATCAAATAAAAAAAAACTCCTAAAAAACAAAAACTTTTCCTTTTGTTTTATTTTATAATATTATATTAAATAATAATTTTATCCCTTATCACTATTAGATATTATTTGTTATTTTATATAATTCATTTAATTTAATATATAAGATTCATATGATTCTTAACAGCAAGTCATTTATCATTAAATGCAATTAATGCATGCACTTATTTCAATAATTTTATCTGTAATCACCTATGGTTACAAAAAAAAATGAAAACTCTTTTAACATATATATACACATAGATATACCTATATATAATATGGTGCGGGGCCTATAGGTTGTAACTCCCACTTAATAAATAATAACAACAACAGCAATAATAATAATAAAAACAAAACCAGTCTAAATCTATTTTTTCCCACCACAGAACTAAAAGGAGTAAAAGATAAATCTAATTAATTTAGTTTATTGTGTACTAATTTACAAAGTAAAAACAATCTTCTATACCTCATCAAAGAGAAAAGGCTAGGATTTTATTATAAAGAAACATGCTTGCTTGTCTGCGATATTTTTTTTTATTCACATGGTCAAACCAGTAAATTTCCTCCATGAGAATATTTATTGCTCAATAGAAAACATGCTGGCGGCTAGTTAATTAATTAATTTCAGTACTCCATATTTTTTTACATTATTGAATTAGTTATTTATTTCTTATAAAGGTTCTTTTTTTTTTTTTTTTTTTTTTTAAAGATTTCTTATAAAGGTTCTATCAACATTTAGGAAATGTGTGATAAAGGAAGACAACTTTCACCAACTCCTAAGCTTTATTTTTTTTTTTTTTTTAATTCCTAAGAGCTCCTAAGCTTGATTAGAATAGTCATAGTATTCAGTGTCTAACAAATTAACGGTACCTTAATTATTTCTATAGAATATAGGGGTGTTTACATTTTTTTAGGCTTATTTTACTTATATAGAAAATTAATCTTATATTTTTAAAATTTACATTTTTATGCCATCAAATTACATTTAATATGAAAATTTATACCTTTTTTTGGTTAGCACAAAATTTTGACTTAAAAATGTCCGAAATACCCTTAAAAAGAAAAACCAATTTGGACTTTTTACCTTTTTATACATACTTAATTTTAGTTTTTCTTTTTTAAAGGTAATTTGGCATTAAGTATTGACCAAAATTAAGTGTTGACCAAAAAATTATATAAATTTGTAGATTAAACATAATATGATGGTATAAAAATTTTAAAAAACATGGTGTATTTTTCAAATAAAAGCAAAATACAGAATACAAAAACGTACATAGTTCCAAAATATATTATTCATCAGTAGCCGTGGAAATAAGTTAATAGTACGAAATCAGGAAACATTGGATGTTCAATGTTTCTTGCACATACTATATTGACAAATGACAGTATGCTAACGTGCCAATTATTAACGTACCAAAAGCTTTAGAAAAATAATATCACTATATTATATATATTGGAAAAACATACAAAATGGGCCGTTCATAGAAGTTGGTGTGTGATATTCGTTGAATATCCAATTTGAACTTTTTCAGTGGTACTTTTTAATTTGGGAGACCATTTGAGTCGTATGTATTACTAGTGAAATTTAGTGTATATTGCACTTTGTTTCCCCACTTACTAGGGGGTTCAATTTATGCATCAATTTCTCTTTTCTATGTTCTATATTATGAGAGGAGCGTGCCTTTCCGTTAGTGAAATAGAATATAAAATCTTGTTAACTTATATATTTTTTTTTACAAAAATTTGACCTAAAATAGTAGCTGTAGACATAATTTAGTGATAATATCACAACCATATATGATTCTATCAAAAGGTATAAAGTTTAAATCTCACACTTCAAATTAAATATATATATATATAAATTTAATAACTTTTCGATATGAGAATTTTCTTTCTTATTGTTTCTCATAATGAAAACATGTAAATGGGTATTTAAATTTAGCTTGTAATTTGCGTTAAACTTGAAAATTAAAAATAATAACAATAACATGCTATTGCCCATTGTGTAGCTTATAATATTTGAATGCAGCTTAATAAATTTTCAAGAGGATTGATTGCAAAGTTTAGTATATCCACTGGAAGAAAAACACAACCCTTTCGACCATTTGGGTCGACTTAGATACGTTGATTCGAAGGATGCAACGATGTTGCATGTATTTAGAAGTTTCATAATCCTTTTAAATTAAAGGTTCAAACTTATAATCCAAAATTAAGTTCAATTTTTTATTAAAAAAAATGTTATAGGAAAAAGCTAAAAAAATGAGTTTAAAATGAGATATTAAACAATAGCTCAGTTATCTATAATAGAGCGAAGTGAGGACTTCATAGGTATGCTAATTGACTTGACTCGATGATCTGGGAAGATTCCGGAGCAGTTCCTCATCCAGGAATCTCGGTACAATCTATATTCCAATTTAGACTTTTCTTATACTCCAATTTAGACTTTTCTTAAAATCCAGCCAACCTAAATACTTACCACATCAAAAGAAATATATACATATGTATATATATATGTATATCCGAATTTAAATTGGTCAATCTTATTACAAATTTGTGAATAATAATGTAGTGTGTGTGTGTGTATATATATATATATATATATCGATCTCTCATCATGAGATATCTTGGATATCTGCTCTCTTGGATCCGTTTTGAAGACTACTAGCATCTGCTTTTCAGATTTTTTTAAATTTTTTAATTTATCTTTTTCTTCAACTCAAAGTTAATTTTTACTATTTACATCTCCAAATCATATTTACAGTAAACTCAAACTTTAAACGTCCATAACTTTATTATTTCAAGTTCAAGTAAGATGATTTTTTTTTTTAAATTGTATATAATTTTGAGATAAACGAAACAAAATACATATTGGTGTTTTTCTGAACATATTTTAAAATTTTACATTTTTTCACTTGAAATCATTTTTTTTAAATATATTTTTCTAAAACTACATCTGATTTTCAAATCAAAACACGTCTCCAAAACCTCTCTCAAATAGGCCCTTAATTTTCTGTACATTCCATTGTTTTTGTTTTTCAACTATAAATTTTCATCGTCCACAAGTACTACTACTTGCTCATTTTTCTGCTTGGCATGATGTGTTGTATAATTTGTTCTCACCACAGAGTAAAAAGCCTTTTTTCAAATTAGAAAAATATATTTAATTCTTACCTAAGATTCAAAAACAAATATTATTCTAGTTAAGATCCGCCAAAGCCAAAAACGTACGTGCTTACCTTTTAGGTATGTGATTGACTCTTGTTTGAGACAATAAAATATTATAAACGTTTAGAGAATGAATTTCTAAATATTTTATTTTATATTATCTAATATAAAGTTGAGGATGGTGACAAGGATCACATATATTAAATCATAATTTTTTTTTTTTTTTTTTTTTTGCGAAGGTAGTTTGAGAACGAATTTTCTTTATAAGTTTTTAATTGTTTGGCGTGCATGTATCCGCAACCTATTGAGGAAAATACCTTTATACCAGAAGCTTAGCAAAAAAAAAAAAAAAAAAACAGAAATAAAGAAAAAACAATGAATTTACGTAATTCGGCAAAATTGTCAACGTTTACGGGAGAGAGAATAAATTCACTAATACTTTTACAATTACACACTCGTCAAATATTCTCAACTTCTCTCTACCCAAAACCCAACTTACATCCTTTGCCTATCTCTCTTCTTACTTTCTCTCAACAGGAGGCATACACTCTCTTTCTTTTCTTTTTTTTTTTTTAACATAGACATACACATAACTCTTAACATAATGCACCTATTTATAAGCTCTCAATGGGACACAAAAATATAACTTTCCCAAACTCACAAAATAGGAACTACCCAAAACTAATTTGAGTCACATACCAAACAATCTTCACCTTGACTCAAATTCTCTATCCACACACTTACGCTTAACAAGAATAAACATGTGTCGAGCTCAAACTCTCATCGAACTTGACACGGGAAACCAGTTTCTTCTTCCTCTAAGCTTTGTCTTCAAATGTCACCTTCACCTTGTTACACTCTTTCACTCTTGCAACTTCTTTTGCAACAAACAAAGACCTTTCTTGACGTGGCTCTACGTCATAGCTCCACCTGCAACTGTCTTCCCCTTCAGCTTGTACAGATTCTTCACACCCTTCATTGCAACCAAAGCACCCCTCTTTACTTCCATAAAACCACCCTTAGTGGAATACTCACAACCCAAAGTGTCCAAAGCCTCTAAAGAAATTCAACTTCTCTTGAATTGAGGAACATGCCTAACATTCGTCAATGTCCTCACAACACCATCAAACATCTCCACCTTAACAGTACATATTCCAATGGCTTTAGCACTCGAATCATTGGCCATCAGAAGTGTACCAGCATCACAGGGCTCATAAGAATCAAACCACTTCTTGTGTGGACATATATGGAACGAACACCCCGAGTCCAAAATCTAATAGTCAGAATTACCTGCCACAGTAATAGCAGAATAAACATCATTTTCACTATCATACATGTCACCAACAACATTTGCAGCTTCTGTCTCTTGAGCTTTCTACTTCCTTCTTTCTTCAATGTGCCTTGTCAGTTCTTCACAGTTTCTCCTATGATGTCCTTTCTCATGGCAATAAAAGCATTCAACATCCTTCCATGAACTCGATTGGGAACGGTCATCTCTCGGCTCATAATATCTCCCTCGTGTCTTACTCCTACCCCTACTCGCATCTGACTTCACCACAAGAACTTGTTCAATATGAGACAAACTACTAGGTTGTTTCATGTTTGCAGTCTCCAACAAAACAATTGACATCTCATCCACAGCCAACTTAGTTTTTCCAACCAACAGCGTAATTGCCAAAGTCTCATACGATTTGGATAGGGAGGCCAACAAAATTATTGCTTTATCTTTGTCATTAATTTTTACCTCTACACTTAACAACTGAGTTATGCACTTATTGAAATTATTTATATGATCCCTAACATCAGTTTCTTCACTCATCTTCAACTCATACAATTGCTTCTTCATTTATAATCTGTTTGTTAAGGATTTCAACATATAAACTTTTTTCCAATTTTTCCCGCAACTTAGAAGGAGATTTTTCATTCATAACACTATACTTTAATTTAGGAGCTAAACTCAAACGAATAGTGCTTACCGCTCTCGCTTCTAATTCTTCCCAATCTTCATCGCTCATCTTTTCCAGCTTATTCTCTTGCAGTGCTTTCAGAAGTCCCTGCTATACCAAGACATTTTTCAACGTACTCTGCCAAATGTTGAAATTACTATTTCCATCAAAACGCTTAATCTGCTTAAACTTTACTCCAGACATCATCTTGAAAATAAATTTACTAATACTTTCATAATCACACACTTGTCAAACACTCTCAACTTCTCTCTACCCAAAACCCCTTATACTATTTGTCTATCTCTCTTCTCACTTTCTCTCAAAAGGAAGCACACGCTCTTTAACACAATACACAATACACACACAACTATTAACACAATACACTTATTTATATGCTCTCAATGGAACACAAAAATACAACGTTTCCAAACTTATAAAATAAGGACTTACTCAAAATTAATTTGAGTCACGTACCTAACACAACCTTATATTAGCTAAGAAACATAAATTTAAAAGTAAAAGATATTTAACCAATTATTAAAAGAAGTTCTGGAGCTCAATTATTAGAGGCGTACTTAGTAGAAAAACGTTAACTGATTATTATTATTATTATTATTATTTGTTAAGTGATGGAGAGTATATGATGATAATATTTCTTCTAAAAAGAAATATGTACACATCAATAAAACAAACATATATATATATATATATATATTGTGTTTGTGGTTGATTGGCATGTCATTTTCTAGGCACATGGCCGTGCTAGCTGATTTCAGACTGTACTCTAATTAATAAATGAAGATGTGACAGATATACAGCAGTGGAATTGTCTTCCAAGACTTGGTGGCAGATGAAAAACCTGAATGGTGAATTTGGAATAGTAATCATGAAAAATGAATTCAGCATAAGAAAGGCTTGCATTAGGCTCTGCAGCCATCCGCAACCCAATACATGGCAAACATACCCGGTAGGAATGAACAAAAAAGCTTGTAATCCGAATGATCCACCGGAACCCGATCCGATTAACTTAATTAGATTTAACATGATCTTAAGTTTAATCCAATCCATCCAATATAAGTTTTCATTAAATGGATTTAGTATTCAAATTTAGTAACTCGACATAAACTCAAAACCCACCTAATCAAGCTTTTAATGTTTTTAAAATATATATATATATGTTTAGTATATATCAATTAGTTTTTACTATGGTTTATGATATATATTTAAACTTGCATTGTTGATATTCTATTTTTGTGTATGCTTTATTATAATTTTTACAGATTTGAACTAGATTTGATCTTATTAACTTGATATGAATTTGTTATATTTTCAGCACATTTCTTATTAAAAATTGCATTATTAGTTTTATTTTTATTATATGCTCAACTCGATCAATTCACCCAACCCAACCCAACTTTAATTGGGCGGATTGACTGGGTGGGTTGAAAAATCCCAAAAACCCATCCAATGTTCACCCCTAAATTATCCGGGGGAGAGAACTATCTCTATGGGAACATCTCTAGACGAGATTGGCTTATCCATATAGTTATGTACTTTTCTAATAGGAGTCCATTTTCTGAACGAGATTGGCTTTCGTGCTTCGTGAGTCAGAGATCCTTTTGATGACTTATGTTATGTTATAGGGATATTATATGTGATCTAGTGATTACGGACATAGTTTAATAAATGATAATTTCATAATTTAAACTTTATTATGATATGTAAAGTTTATATTCTCCACCAATTAATTAGTTAATGAAAAAAACTAATATATATATATATATATATATATATATATATAAAAACCTACTACCCTTAAATTCCTCTAAAACTTTTTTTACGAGAATTTTATAATTGAGTAAAGAAAAAAAAAAAAAAGAACTAGAAAATTTTTGAAATTTGTTTTGAGGTGGTGTTTGATTGGTTTGTTCTAATCAAATAATTCCAATTTATTTTTTGGCTTTTTCTTTCAAAGTAAATTCAATTTCACTAATATCCAATTTTAACTTAAAAACTCAATTTTAAATTTCTATAACTTTGTTATTTAAAGTCGAAATGAGATTATTTTTTTTAATTGTATAGAATTTCAGAATTTTCGTTAACTTATTAACTTTTGATTGTGTGAATTTGCATTAGTATATGTCTTTGATCGTTAATTTCCATATTTCTTCCTTAAACAGGAAAAAAAAATCCATTACTTCTATAACCAATTTTTTAATTTTCCTCTATTATGCGTAAATTCCCCGCCCCCCCCCCCCCCCCCCCACAATGTATACATATATATAGTTCTGCTATATACTTAATACATATTTTTAAATATATACTTTTTTTGTTAGTATCTCGTCAATTTTAAATATGTCTCTAATGTGCCAACTACAATTGTGATGTAATTTTAATTTAAATATGATTTTGACATTAACAAAAATTATAACTACATAAAAAGATGGCCATTTTCAATCACGTTACAAGAACTTTAGCGCTTCTTAGCTAACAAAACACGCAAATCATCAAACTTGCGGGGCTAAAAATTAATACCTGAAAAAATGATATGGTTTTGATTGGTGATTTGGCACTAAATCCTTCAAATGAACGAAAAAAAAAAACGAGGACGTTCAACTTGTGCGCAGTGCAGAAAGAGAATTTAAGAATTAGATTGAGAATTTAAAGTTAGAACCCAAAAAAAAAAAAAAAAAAAAAAAAAAAAAAGAAGATGTCAGATTGAAAGATTAAGTGCGGCATAGGATTAAAAAGCGTGTTTACATGAGTAATAACTTAATTAATAATCAATGAACAATCATTGATTTATAAACAGTTTCACGCTCAAAATCAAATTATAATTGAGATTGTCGCGTCTATTAACGTTTATTAATAAGCATGAATAAGAATCTATACTTGTCTTTTCTTATTTCTTATTTTAATATGTTTCTGACTTGAACGTCGAAGAGTTCTTGTTTGCATGAATCCCCTTTTTCCATAACAAGTTTGAATAGGGGATTCAAAATAATAATAATAATAATAATAACAGTTGTTTGCTAATTCTTTTGCTCCATAACACTCCATAAGAATTAAATCAAAGACATTAAAACATAATTCCCACTCTGGTCCATTTTGGGCATACACTTCAATTGAAGTTTTCCAAATGTTTTTTTGTTAGTTTTTCTAAAAGTAAATCAATTTCACTATTCGAATTTTCAAATCTCTCTTAAAAACTCAAACTTTAAATTCATAACTTTCTTATTTCAAGTCGAAATAAGATAATTTAAAAAAAAAATAGTATAGAATGACGAGATAAATAAAACGAGATCTATATTGTGATTTTAGCCAAACACATTTCAAGTTTTTTTTTCACTTTTTAACTATTATAATTTATTATCAACCAAACGTAAAACTCTAAATATTCACTTATTTTCAATCAAAATATTTTCAAAACTCATTGGAGTGAACATTTTCTATTTCTCCCTAAAACAAAGAAACATTTTTCATTCATAACATATTGAGTCTTGACAAAGTAATAATCATGGTTTAATTATTTACCATAAAAAAAATATGGTTTATTTAAGCCTTCACCAACTAAGTCGAAGGAAAGAAAAAGGAAAAAGAAAAAAAAAAAAAAAAGAAGAAAAAAAAAGAAAAGAACGAAAGAGTCTATCCATTAGAAAAAATATCTGGCTTAAGTTTTATTTTTCTTCCTTTTCACAATTGGAAAATTCAATGTAAATGTCGTTTTGTTCATGTTTGGTGTGACAAACTGTTTATATTTTGGACAAAAAAAAACAAAAGCATTGAAAGTCAGAATTTGGTGCAAACCGCGTCACGTTGCATTGTTCATTAATTGCTAGCATTGAACACAAAGTTTCTTTTTATTTTTTATTTTTGGTAAAGGAGATTCTTTAATTTTTATTTTATTTTATTATGGAAGTGAATTCAGCTTCTTGAATTTTATCTAGTCAAGTCCTTCAAGGACAAATCAGGGAATTTCTTGGCGAATAGAGTACATGGTCAACTTAATTGACCACTTCAACTCTTCATGAAGTTGAGACGGCTCATATGTTTTTTTATTTATATTCTTCTATGAAAATAACTTTTTTAATTGATGTGTTGTACAATTATTGATATATTAATGAGACGGGAAAACAAAAATTTAATAGTGGAATCCTTCCAATCTAGTCTTAGTTTTCTTTTCTTAGGGCTTTTTTTTTTTTTTTTTTGCTGAAGAATTTCTTTTAATAGTTATTGTTCTCTGAGTAGAAGTTGGGTTTTTGTGCGTGTGTGTGTGTGTTTTTTTTTTTCAAATTCTTTGAAGATTTGACATTACGCAAAATATATAAGTTTTCCATGTAATTTACTAAAAATATAATATAATCCTATGAAAATCAAGTTGCTCTGATAATGACTTGTTCTCTTGTCTGTAAATGTACGTAACTAGCATATTTATAATCATATTTCTAATTACTTGTTGTTCTTTTCAATTTGCCGCATGCTGTGGCAACAAGCATGTTAAACCTGAGTGGCATTTTAAAATTGAATAGAATAAGGTTACACAATTCTGTTTTTTTTTTTTTTTTTAAACTAAATTTAATGGAAAACTTAAACATACATAAAAAATTAATTAAAAAAAATTTGTATGATTCTTACGTTAAGTGGGGATTGGCATTTGGCTTTAAGTAATAATTATTGAATTCAAATTCAATCATATACTGATATTCAATTTTGAAGCATCGAATCAAGAAAAAAACAAGAGGTTTTTTTTCTTTTTTAAACAATATTATTTTTGGTGTCATTATTCCTACTTCTGCAGCTATAGGTTTGCACTTGTACCCAATCTAGGAAGCGGCTTTTGTTGTCACTGTATTAGGGGCGGGGGGGGGGGAGTATCACTTTGGTGCTTTGTTTTAATGAAAGTCTGGTTTTCTTTTAAACTTGATAGGCATTAGACAATAGTGCCTTTGTTTATGTTGAATTAAAAAGTGATAGCATCTACTTTTTTATTTTTTATTTATTTTTGCTAAAAATAATAGAGATTACCTAGCTTTTTTAGAAAGATATTTAATCACATTTTTTTAGCACATATGAAATTATTAATGACTTTAAGATCTAATAAATCAATTTGTATAGTAAAGATTAAACCAAAAAAAAAAAAAAAAAAAGGAAGCAATACTAAGGTGAAGAGTTCACAACAAACTTCACCATAAGATAAGATGAACAGTTTGAATCTCCTATCTACAAGTTAAAAAAAAAATTTTAAAAAAAAACCTCAACTTTTGAAAAAATAAGTAGAAGTTCAACACTTCTTTTTAAGGTTTGTTTGGCTCTCCATTTTGAACCTGAAATTTTCATTTTAGTTTTGTCTTTCTCTAAAAATTCAACAAAAATTATAACTAGTTTATTTAAAAATTAGTTATAATTATTAAAAAGTTAATCAACTTCAATAAAAAAAATTCTTTTTTAAATTGATATAATTTATGAGATAAAAAATCAATAATTTTAAGTGGAAAAACTCTCTGAGAGAGAGAGAGAGAGAGACTGTAACAATATCAATTTATGAGGAAAAACATTAACAATTATAAGTGAAAAAACTCTTTGGAAAAAAAAAAAAAAAGAAGAAGAAGAGAGAGTGAGAGATTGTAATAGAATTAAAAAAAGAAAGGAAAAAGAAAGGCTTGAGATTCATGGCCTATTTGGGGTAATATCAGGATATAGTATTTTGAAAATTAAGTTTGAAATATGCGTTTGATGGAAAAACTTTTGAAAAAGTTATGTAATATAGAAAATAATGCAAAATTTGAAATCCATTCAGAAAAAAATAACAAATTGAATCTTATCTTATTCGTCTCGTCGTTAATAGCATTTTGAGATAAAAATCATCTCATTCCGATTTGAAATGAGAAAGTTACGGATTTTTAAAATTTGAAAATTTTTTTTTAAGTGAGAGGTGTAGTAGAGTCTCTCTCAGAGTAACTACCGGTAAAGTTTTTTTTCCTGAGCAGTTACGATTTAATCGAACGGTTAAAATAGTGTTGGTGTACCATACTTATTATACACCTTATTTCATATTACCATTCCCACCCCAAGTCTTCTCCGTCGTCGGTAACCTTCCCACCGCCGCCGCCGGCGACCCACCCCCGGCTTGCCCCACACCCCAGGCCCCAGCCCTGGCCGCCCCACACCCAGCCCCGGCCCCAGCCCCCCCCCGAGCGGCCCCCAGCCCTCCCGGCTTCCCCCCCAAGGTCCCCACTCCCCACTCCCCCTCCCCCGACACCCCCACCCCAGGCCCCCCTCTCTTGGCCTCCCGCCACCCCCTCGGCCCCCTCCGGCGCCCCCCGGACGGGAACCCCCCACCCCCCTCTTTCTCTTCCCGGCCCACGCCCCCTACCCCCGTGATCCCCTTACACCCCCGACGTGACCAACTCCCCTCGACGAGAGGAGAGAGAGAGAGGGGGGTCCCCGTTGGGGGTGGGGCTGGGGTGGGGTGGGGGGATCACCGGGGAGCCAAGGGCAAGGAGAGGAGAGAAAAGAGAGAGAGGGGCACCGGGGGGCCGTGGCGGTCGAGGGCTAGAAGAGAGGAGAAGAGAGAGAGCCGGGAAGAGAGAGAGAAGGGCGGGGATGGCCTGGGTGGGGGGGGGACCGCCAGGCTGTGGGGAAAAGTGGGGCCGGGGGAGGGGGGCCCTAGGGTGAGTAAGAGTGGGGGTCGGGGGGGTGGGGGGCCGGCCGGGCCTGGGGTGGGGGGGGGAGGGGGGGGTTACCGGTGATGGGGTGGGGGAGGCTGGGGGTGTGGTCGCCGGCGTTGGGGGGTCGTCGGTGACGGCCGGAAGGTCATCGGCGACGGAGAAGATTGGAGTGGGAAGGAATAAGATGAGGTAAGGTATATGATAATTATGACACACCAACAATATATCAACCTTCAATTAAATCTTAACGGTTCAAAAAAGAACTCTATCGATAGTTACTCTGAAAGAGACTCTACCACAGTTTTATCTTTTTTAAAAATGGAAGAAAGAGAAAATTGAATGTAGAGCGAGAAATTTAGAGCATGTTTGGTGAATGAGTTGAGTTGAAATTTTTAAGTTTAAATAGTAATTTTTGTTTATTTTTTTAGAAAAGATAAAAAAAAATTTTAGAAAAAGATAAAAACTGAGTTAAAAAATTTGGATTTGAATGGTATTACCAAACTCTCCCTTAAAATCCAGATGACAAAATAGCCCCAAACATGCCCTGGATTGGACAGCAGCTGGCGAGGAAAATAAAATGCCACGTGGTTAACTACCGGTAAACATGCCTTAACTTTTAATGCTTGTTTGTGTATGATGACGTGGACAAATCCCATGCGACAGTTACGAGGAGACGGATCCAAAATCGGCTACTTGGGAATATGCCGCTGATGCTCTTACCCTGTGGTGGCCCACTGCTATCCGTACATGTTGACTCACATTTAAAATTTTTTTTTGTTAATTTTTTTTTTTTTTGCTCATAAAATTTTGGTTGTTGTCACAAAATAGGGACCCACACACGCGCTTATCGTGTAGTCTCTAACACTAATTGGGCAGAGGATTTATACTTTCTGTCCTATTGTCATAAATTACAGTTGAATATTCATTCAAAATAAATATTTGTAATTTAAATGTAAAATTTGAATTATGCATTCAAATTAATTTTTCATAAGCATATGTTTGAATTTGATTTTCCATCTTTAGTTCAAAAATTCCAGCTCAGTTTTTGATTTTTTTTGAAAAGTTAATAAAAATTTTAACTAATTTTTAAAAAATTAACTAACTCTAATATAAAATTTCAATTCAAACCACCAAACCAAACGGGGCCTAATGTGTAGTTAAACAGTTTTTATTAAATATAACATTTGAATAGTTAAAGATAGAAAAAATAAGTAGAGTACAAATTTCTAAAAAGTAAAAATTTGGATTAGGGGGTGTTTGGTGTTTGAGTTGAGTTTGAGTTGAATTGAAATTTTTAAGTTTGAATAGTAATTTTTGTTGACCTTTTCAGAAAAGACAAAAAACTTTTTCAGAAAAAGACAAAAATTGAGTTAAAAAATTTAAGTTTGAGTTGAAAAACTTTTTTAGAAAAAGACAAAAATTTAAGTTTCAGAAAAATACATTCAAATAGTTTAACTTTAGTGGTCCAACCAAACACCTTTGAGTATTATAATAGCTATGATCGCTATTATTCTAAGTTACGTTTGAATGTTTATTCAAATAGAGGGTCCGTTTGGAATAGTTTAACCTCAGTATTGGTCAAACCAAACACCTTTGAGTATAATAATAGCTATTATCATAGGTTGCAATGTTCATTAAAACTAAGGATCCGTTTGGAATAAAAAAAATTGAGTACAATACGGATTTTTAGAAATGAATACTTGGATTTGAATCTTAGTTGAATTGTTATGAAATTGTGAAAACATTTAAATGCACTTGAATGTTTCACTACCAACCAAACACATTGTATTGGAGTTAAATATTAGATGGTGATCCAAACGGACCAATAGATACGATCTTTCAAAAAATTAAGGGAAATGCCAGGTGTTTTTTCTTTTTGAAGTACTCCTCAACCTGAGAAAATAAAATGTAAAAGGGGATACGTGGGTAAATGGTCTTTTTTAAGAAATTTTTTAATAAATATTTGAAGTTTTGTAAAATTAAGAAATGAACATTTTTTTTAAAGGTCAATAAGTCAATAATGATTGACCGTCATCTATTATAGATTGATTAATATTAATATGTGTTTTTAACATATTGACTAATCAATGACCACTTGTCATTTTTTTCTAAATTAAAAAAAATTGGTAATTTTTTGGTTCGCAAGTTCAACCCCAACTTTTCAACTCAAATTTTATCTTTTTCCTCAAAAGTCTTTGTCTTTTTCCCAAAAAGTTTTTTATCTTTTTTGAAAAGTCAACAAAATTTACTATTTCAACTTCAAAATACCAACTCAAACTTGCGAACCAAACGGACCCTAAATTTTTAAAAATTGCTTATTTATCTATTTTTTTTTATCAAAAAATGAAGTACCATTATTTCAAGAAAAATTATATAAAAAAAACGTATACTCATATTTTTATTTAATGATGAAATCTAATAAATATTAAAAAAAAACTGTAATAAAGACTTAATAAAGACTTTATACTTTATAATTACGTAGCATGTATGAAGTATTAGTTTTGCTTTTTTACTAAAATTTTCAAATTGTAATAATAAAGCAAATTGACATAGAAAATCATCTGCGTTTATGATTATATAATGTAGAAAGATTCATATGTATACTAAAAATTTTAATTTTAATAAAACTAAAAATTTTAAGCTATTCCATTTTTTTTCCTGTCTTATTAATGATTTTTTTTTTCAGTTACAAAGTATAGTGAGTTAGAAAACATGAAATATTAGTATGGGACAATAAAATGGGTCATTGATGTCCAATAATCCTCATTTATGATTTTAGATGAATTAATATAGATTATTTGTGTATAGGGAGAAAAGAAAAATACTCAAGATAAATAACACCTTGAAATTTATAGATTCATTAAATGAGAGATAATATTCTTGTGTGACGATTTTACTATATAAAAATGTAAAGTAGAAGGAAGTTAACATGAAGCTAATAGCTTCCGTGCGGTGTTCACGGATCAAATTAGACATATTAGAGTTTAATCCATAATCCAATCCGTGACTTTTAGAGTATAATTTTTCCAATCTGCAAGACTCTCAATCCAGTCCGTAAACATCGAATTTACGGATTGGATTTACGAATTCAATCCGTGGACTCTAAAAACTAAAATAAACATATTTAAACATAAAATTGTTCAATGAAATAATATTACAATCAAATTCAAGTATTCAATATAATAACAGTCTAAGTTAAATAGTTAAGCCAAGCTTAGGAGTTAATGACAACTCGGAAAGTTCAGATCGTCACAAGTAATTAAGTAAATTGTAACATAACAATTCATTACAACAAAAAAAATCAATTAAACTCAAAATAAATAAAAAGGAAAGAAAGTTATGGCCCGTACAGTAGGATTAGGAATTGGGTAGAGACATATTCAAATTTCTACATGTATAAGGTTCGGTTTTGCGGATTTCACGGATTGAGAAATCATTCATTCGTAATTCAATTTATAACTTTTGGATTGGGAAAATCCTGATTCATTACCAATCAATTAATCCCTCAATCCAGTCCATCAATCAGATTAGACTGGATTGAGTGGATTTAGCAGATTAACAAATACGTGAACAACTCTAGTTTTCCGCTTCCTGTTCTTCGTCTGAATTTTAAAGTAGGAAACGTGCATTACGAAGTTCTCCAACGCAAACTCAGTAAAGGATTTTAAAAGTAAGTACTTCTACTTTATTTTATGTGGGAGTTAACCTTTGGATACTATAAGTGTAGTTTTTCATATTTCTTGATCTCCTAATTTATGAGGTGTCTGATAAATGAAGGCTTAAGGTTGGCGGACGAAATCTAATATCGGCATTATTTCATTTTGATTTGAAATTAAATCAATTTAACAATCAAAACTGAGAAATATGAGAAATGCTAATAGGCTCCGTTATTTTAACTTCGGAATTGAACTCCTCATTTATATATCCTATTAAACATATTATATTTGTTATAAAAAAAAAAAAAATCCTTTTTTAAACAACTATTTTCAGCATCTCTGTGGATACTATTTTCAACTTGCGTTTGGTTTGTCAGTTGGAGATGGAATTTTTAAGTTAGAATTGAGAGACTTTTCAAAAATTAGTTATAAATTTTTGCTGACTTTTCAGAAAAAAAAATAAAAACTAATATGAAAATTGAAAAAATACAATTTAGTTGGTGTTCAATTTAAATGCCAAACAAAGCTAATATTCTCTTTCTATGACAATGTAATTGTACATTCAAATGCCAATTCAAAACCAAACAAAAATGATTTTCTATTTTTATTTTGGTTTTCAACTCAAATGAAAATTTTCCTTATCGTCTAAATTGGAACATACCAAAAATTTTTGTTTAAGCATAAGCTTTTTCAAGAGCTGAACAATTGCAACAAATGAGTTTTTGAGGTTTCTCCATGTATTGTTGGAACAAAACGCAACTTTAGATAAAGTTTTGGGACTAATTAAACAATTTAGTCAATGTTTGACACATCGTCTTGAATAGAAAATATTCAATACAAATTGAGAATCTAAAAGTGAATTTGTGTTTAGAAGAAATAAATATAAATGATACCTAGATTTCAAAAAATTAAAAAAGTAAAATTAGATGTGATTCAAATTGAATTTTTACGCTCGAAATGGTATGTCAAACATCAAATAAACTCAAGAAAAAAATGGTAATATTCCCCTCGAAAAATTCGTGTAATATTTTGTCCATCAAATGTCAAAATGTAACATCTCTTTCCCCCAACTTTTAAACCATAACAAATTTGCCTCTCTATCGTCGTGTTTTTAATTTTTAATTATATATTTTTTTTGTTTATGGAAAAAATCACGTGACATGCACATAACAAGGAAATTAGGCATTTTAGTGCCAAAAAAAAAAGTAGGGATTTTTTGGGTGCCAAAAAAGAAAGTATTTACCTCTCAAAAGGTAAAGAAATTTGTTTTCTTAAAAAGTAAATAGATTTCAATTTTCTTTTTTCTTCACAAGGAACTTTTTTAAATTTCTTTAATTTTTTAAGAGAAAACTTATTTTATTTTTTTGAATAAAATTTATTTTTATTAGTGTTATAATTATTTTAATCATTAAAATTTAGATTTAGTTAATTTTTATTTTTTTTTAAAAAGTGTGTCTGTCTATCTCTCTCAAATTTCTCATATACTAGGGTTTCATTAACAGGACTCAGTCGAAGCACGTGCACTGTGACGTCGTCTGTGTCTTGGTCCGAAGAAGTCGTGGTTGGCGAGGATGATCGACAGTTTGATGATTTTGATAGGGATGGGATCTGAGGGTTTTAATTAGGAGTATCTCGATTAGATCTAGTTTAGCGAGTTTTATACAGTTTTGGATGTGGCAAGACCTTGGTGATTTGTTGGCTAGTGCGGCAATTTTTTACCTCTAATTGAGTCAAACTGATTTCCTCTTAGCTGCGGTGAAGTGGTTGTTTCACGTGGGCGAGAATTTCTGGTTGATATTATTTTTTATTCATTTTTTGTTTTTGTTTTTGTTTATTTATTTATTTTAGTTTTGTAATAAATGAGGGTAATTCCTTGGCCACCTCCTATTTGTTTTTTTATGTGTGTTCCACTTGAGTTATTCTCTAACAGTATTTGTTTATTGGTTCTGTTAGTATTATGGCTAGATAGAGTTTTATTGCAACCTCTGTCCTACAAATGACTGTCTTTCGATCGATCGGAATATTATATCGACTGTAGATTTTTCCTAAAAAAGAGATTTGTACATGTTTCATTATAGGATTGTCAAGGAATACGAGAAATTTTTTCGTTATTGGGTCTCAATTTATGTCCTCTTCACTGAGTTTATCAGATTTTATTAATAAAATTGATCTTAATCGAAAGTTGTATCTCTTATATCACATGATTGTTTTGTTTTTAAAATTTATTTTGTATCTTCTTTAATTTGAATGATAATTTTCAATAAAAAAAAAATTTCTCATGAAATTTTTGTAATTAATAAAAGCACACATTAAAAAAAAAAAAAAAAAAAAAAGGGACAAGTGCTATATTGTACCTGATGCGTCCTCATGCTAGCTCTCCTCCAAAGTCTCTCTCTCTCTCTCTCTCTCTTTTTTTTTTTTTGTCTATATTTATCCGGTGGAACCCATCTCTTATTCTCAGAACCTTCCCCTCGAAGGAACCTTAAATTCACTCCACAGACTCAGTCACATAGAGAGAGAGAGAGAGAAGAGAGAGGAGAGAGAAAGTGTGGACCACAGGCAATGGAGCCCGCCATGGAATTGTTTAAGCAACTGCTTTTAGTTTGACGTGTAATTATATAGATATAAACGTGTGTGTGTGTGTGTATGGGTGTATAAAGTCAGAGTCTGCTTCTGTTTGGTTGTCTTTCTTGAAACCTCAGGACAATCTTTCTCTTTTAGACACAATCATACTCATCGAGAATCCTCAAAAACTACTTTGTTTCAATTGTCCAGTTCTTTTCCGCAATTTCCTTCTCATTTTTATCCCAATTTTCCTTTCAGTCCAAGATTTTTTTCCCCTTTTCCTAGAAACGAAAGAGAGTGATTCAGAGAGATAGCGACGGATGCAGTGTTCAATTCGTTGAATTTTGAGGTTTAAAGAGAGAAAATTTCGATTTGTTTGTTTGTTTGTCGAATTTCCACAGAGAGAAAGTTGAATTTTGATTATTTACTCAGATTAGGTTTATCCAGTTCTGTGGAAGTGAGAAGTTTGGTGAATTTAAGGAAACAAACCGGAAAATTGTGTGAATTTTGCTTTTGATGGTGAGAGGTTTTGGTTGAGTGAAGGGAAAGGTGTTTGGACATGGCTGTGGTGAGCTCTGTGCCTCCCACAATTCCGCAACGCGTCGGTCGGATTCGGTATCCGGACATATTGGGACTCATGGGCAGCAGTGGTGGTGGGGAGATTGTGGAAGAGCCCATGGAGAGTGTGGTGGAAGACACAATCTACGTTGCTGTGGGGAAAGATGTGAAAGAGAGCAAATCGCTTCTGATATGGGCTATTCAGAACTCTGGAGGGAAGAAGATTTGTATTCTTCATGTTCATGTCCCTTCCCAAATGATACCCCTCAGTAAGTCTTGCAAAATTTTGTATAATTATAGAAATATTGTTAAATTGTTTGTTCTGGTGTGTTGTTTGCTTCATATGTTGGAAAATTGAGGTCAAACTTGGTAAAGAGATCAACCGTAATTGAAGAAGATTATAGCCCGATTTTGTGAAAATCTATTCAATTGTCAGGATAAGTAGTTGATTTAGTCCGGGTTTTGAAGGTCAGGAATGTTAGAAGTTGAATTTGGCCACTTTACTAGGTTGTTATGGTGTTTATATATGAATTTGGAAACCTCTCCCTCTCCCATTGGGATAGCTTTTTCGAGGTCAGTTCTACCCAAGTCCATTTAATATGGTATCAGAGCCATACTTTTGCAAGTGATGATGAATTTGTCCCATATCACCAGGTTACTGAGTTGTTATGGTGTTCATATGTTGATTGAGCACCCTCTCGTCTTGAGCTAGCTTTCGGTGATGAGTTTTACCCAAGTTCATTTAACAAAGATGTCATAAACATGATGAGTTAAGCTATTTGGTTTTACCTAGGTTAGATAAATTGTTTGTAGTTGAAGTTACCCTATCATTATTTGTTGTTTGTCAAATATTGGTTCTAATGTTCAACTGTGTTCTTTTTGTAGTGGGGACAAAGTTTCCAGTTAGTTCACTGAAGGATCAACAAGTCAGAGCACATTGGGAAGTTGAAAGGCAACATATGTATAAGATTTTAGATGAATATCTTCTTCTTTGTTGTCGGATGGGGGTAATATTCTTTTTGGTGTTTGTTTCTTTGTGTTTGCCCTTTAATTGTTTTTCGTTTCTGAAGGTCTCTTTTCTAGAGAGAAGATAACTTAGTTTTTAGCAAATAACATTATTTGGAGTTATGTCCTTCTTTTCGGTTATGTGTAATGCTAAATTGCAATGTCAAGTGATCGTTATATTTTATGCGATTCTGCGAATATAGGTAAAGGCAGATAAACTGCTTATTGAGATGGATTGTATCGAAAAAGGAATTGTTGAGCTCATCTCCCAGCACAAGATAAGGAAGCTTGTCATGGGAGCAGCGGCAGACAAGTACCATTCGAGGTACAACTGCTCCTTCTTATGAATTGTCATCTTGTGAATTTCTTGTTTTATAGACACACTTTGCGTCTCAATGGTAAGGGCAACTGTTTAATGCCCTCCAATATTCTGATGCATTGAAAAATTCATTAATTGAATGATTGGTTAACTCTTTAGCAAAGATGAAAATGTGGTTGATTATTTTCCCTCGATGAAAGAATTTGCAAGCTCCAACTATCGTTTTCTTTTTTCCTCAGCTGCAAAATTTATAATCTTCTCTCTTATTTGATTTTATTGATCTTTGTGATTAAAACTTTACTATTGATCAGTGTTTGTGTACTCTTATATGTTTTATGATTGTGTTAATTTGTCTTTTCGCTCCACTAAATCATAAAATTTGCATCTTTGCATATAGGTTGCTTTACTTCTAGCTTTAACATTGCAGGAAATGATGGACCTCAAGTCGAAGAAAAGCCATTTTTGTGCGCGAACAAGCACCTGGTTCCTGTCACATACATTTTACTTGCAAGGGACACCTTATCTACACCAGGTTGCTTATCATTTAATTGTTTAATCTCTTCAATGATAATAACCAACAAATAGATTACAAATTTGTCGATCTATACTTTGTTGGGGATTTTGTAATAAATTGTTTCTAAAATGATTTTCTGTCAAAATTCACCTTTTTTTTTAAATATCCTAACCACTAATGCAATTACCATGACGATACAGGAATGGAGATGATGTTGGGGTCAGATCTATATCGGTGCAACCTAGTCCAAACTCTGGGATGGGACAAACAAGCCACTTGAGATCACAATCGGTTAACCTTGGTCAGAATAATCGGCCGGCACTCACAAGTCCAGTTCAAGAGTTATTCCGCAGGGTAAGATCTGCAAATATCGAGAAATCTGGAGGGAGCATCATGATAGATGTTTCTTCTCTAGATGGTACTGAACGGCTTTCAAATCCTAGAAACAGAATGGATGCAGAAGGTAATGAGTGGTTTGGGGTACCAAGGCGAAGCCCATCTTCAGGTTCAGGTGATTCAACATGCTCTTCCACTCCAATGGTTGATGTAGCTGTGGTTCCATTTCCGAGAAGTGAAGGGAGCGATGCTGCATCAGAAATAAGTGCTCTTACTCCTTCCAAAGATGATATTAATCATTCATCCCCTCCAAGTGTATTAGTAAGTGTAAAACTATCAGGTTTTAAGAGAAGCTTTTTATTTCTCTCTTGCATTAATTATCCAAGTCATTTAGTAACAAAACAATTTCTGGTATACTAACATTTAATGGTTTCTTCCAGGATGGAAGCATAGATGATGCTCTTTATGATCATCTTGAACAAGCATTAGCCGAGGCGGAAAATTCTAAGAAAGAAGCATTTCAGGAAGCAGTCCGGCGTGGGAAAGCTGAAAAAAGATGCTATAGATGCTATACGGAGGGTAAATCTAAATCTATATAAGACTTCTTTGACTTCTTCCATTGTCGAGTTTTTCTTAATTTTTTCACTTTTCAGACATGGGTATCTAACTTAACCTCTTCTCCACCATAATACTGGCCTTAGGCACTTTATGCGGGAACTACAGTTTAAGACGGTAGATATCGTCTGCAAGAACTAGAGATGTGTTACAGGCCTTATATTTATCTATCATACATCTTAACCCTATCCAGGATGACAGGGTAAACAAGGCATTGACCGATGCCATGCATCTTAACCCTATCTAGGTTGACAGGGTAAACAAGGCATTGACCGATGCTTTTATACCGGTCCTCTCACTGATGTGGCATGTTTAATAGGGTTAAGGTTGATAGTATTAACCTTTTGAAGTCGGCTATCTTCAATTATCATATTTGTTGCATGTTATGCCTGCAATTATTAACTTCTATAGCTCAGGAAAGAAAGGAAATTTCATTGTGTGAATCACCGTGTTTACAGGCCAAAGCATCAGAGATCTTATACGCTGAGGAGTTGAAACATAGGAAAGACATTGAGGAAGCATTAGTAAGAGAGAGAGAAGAACTCGATAAGATGAAGAAAACAGCGGGATGAAGTTGTGGAAGAGCTTCGAACTGCCCAAAATCTAAAAACATCACTGGAGAACCAAATTGCAGAATCTGATGAGATGGTAAAGACTTGGAGCAGAAGATTATTTCTGCTGTTGATCTGCTGCAGAGTACAAAAAAGAACGTGAGGTGTTGCAGACGGAACGTGATAATGCACTAAGAGAAGCTGAGGAGTTAAGGAGACAACAAGGAGAGGGCACTAGCTCACACATGCCTCAGTTCTTCTCTGAGTTCTCGTTCTCAGAAATTGAAGAAGCAACTAATAACTTCGATCCGTCCCTGAAGATTGGAGAAGGAGGATATGGAAGCATTTATAAAGGTGTCCTGCGTAATACCCAGGTGGCTATAAAAATGCTTCATGCTCATAGCATGCAAGGCCCCTCAGAATTTCAGCAGGAGGTAAGATCGTGGGAGTGTTTGAATTCATTCTGAAATCCGTTTACTATTCTATTAAATTAAATGTGCTTATATAATTAATTATTATCCAAGAAAAAGTCGATCAATTGCTAGGGCCTGATTGGTATTATATCTAGTGAAATCTGTATGCTCATCTTCACTATGTGTTTGGTTTGCTATGATGCAATTGTGACATGTTTTGATGATATGTCGACCTGGGTTGTGCAATGTTTGGAATTTGCTATCCGCAGTCTGTTGAATGGTGATTGCGTCGAGCAGTCATCAGTGATCATTGTTAGCTATATCTGTTTTCGCTTTGAAAAATGATACGTTTAATAAATAAATCTAGCTTTTAGATAATGTCTTTATCATTTAATAGTAAATCGGCGTTGTTTTTTTTTTTTTTTCATGCAATGGGTCATTATGAAATGATTTGCGGTATATGAGGTGTAGAGAAACTAAGAGCTAAGCATGAAGGGAAAACCTTCCTAATTTATGTTGCCATAGATTTTTTGTATTGCTCACAACTTCAGTAAATAATAGGACACAAATTAGGAAAGAATAAAAAATGAACTGGTCTCTTGTGCTTGGTCTTGAATCACTTTATTTGTTTTCAGGTGATGTACTGAGTAAGTTGAGGCATCCCAATCTTGTTACGCTGATTGGAGCATGCCCAGAAGCATGGGCTCTTGTCTATGAATATCTCCCGAATGGAAGTCTTGAAGATCGACTCAACTGCAAGGAAAATACTCCCCCATTATCATGGCAAACACGTATCCGGATTGTTGCGGAGCTGTGCTCTGTCCTAATCTTTCTTCATTCCAGCAAACCGCACAGCATAGTACATGGTGACTTGAAACCGGCCAATATTCTCCTTGATGCTAACTTTGTGAGCAAACTTAGTGACTTTGGGATCTGTCGTCTGTTATCTCACGGTGAAAGTTCAAGCAACAATACCACATGTTGCAGAACTGACCCAAAGGGGACTTTTGCTTACATGGATCCCGAGTTCCTCTCGACAGGAGAGCTTACTTCAAAATCAGATGTTTATTCCTTTGGAATTATACTGTTGCGGCTATTGACGGGAAGACCAGCTTTGAGGATAACAAAGGAAGTACAGTCTGCATTAGATAGTGGAAAGCTAAAAACACTCTTAGATCCTTTTGGCTGGAGACTGGCCATTTGTGCAGGCTGAACAGTTGGCTCGCTTGGCACTACGTTGTTGCGAGATGAACCGAAAGAGTCGGGCAGACCTTGGGTCAGACGTTTGGAGGGTGCTCGAACCAATGAGGGCTTCGTGTGGTGGCTCATCGTCAATTTCGGCTAGGTTCTGGAGAAAATTTTCAACCCCCACCATATTTTATTTGTCCCATTTTCCAGGTAGCTCCTCCATTAACATCTATTTTCAACTCTATTCAGTTGTTGCTACTGTTGACCGAACTCATCCCCAACTCTGAACATTGTTGCAAACTTGCAGGAAGTGATGCAGGATCCTCATGTAGCGGGAGGACGGTTTCACTTATGAAGCGGAGGCTTTGCGGGGATGGCTGGATAGTGGACACGACACATCTCCCATGACGAATCTTAAGCTGGAGCACAAACAATCTTGTTACCAACCATGCTCTTCGCTCTGCCATTCAGGAGTGGCTGCAACAACATTAATATCTCCATGCTGTTGTATGTTCTGTTTCGTCAAAGAATCGATTACAGTCCTCTCCACACACACACACACAATATATACATGTTTAATAACAATTTTCTTATGTACCACTTTTTCTTCTCTTTACTGTGTTTTCAGTTGGACGTGAGGACTTGAAGAGTAAGCAACCACACTATTGTGATGATTCTATACTTATGGTGTTTGTATATAAGCGACAACAAATCGTTTCTACATTATAATTTTCTTTCCTTCTTGTACAGAAGAGAATTGCTTATTTTTCCTGTAGAGGTAGTGAAATTTCTCCTTAAAAATACAGAATTGTTTTTCATAATTGCGATTGCTTGGTTATCTTCCTCAAAATTAATATATATAAAGAAAAAAAAATATTGGTTGTTAAACAAACCAGAAAAATGATATTTTAGCGTCCATATTTCATTGATCACAAAACTAAGATATATTTATAGGATTCCTTTTTTATTTTTTTCTTTTTGTTTGGACATTTTTCTTGGGAACTCCATGACTAGAATCACGTAACATTGTTGCCCCCCTTATCTTGTCATTCTTTGACATCTTGTTAATAATTTATCCTCTAAATTATAAATTATTGTAATAACTTACATGGAATTGAAGATTTGAATTTGGAAGATTTGGTTTTTAGGTTTATATTAGATTTTGAAATTTGAGGTCCATTTTCACATAAGGCCTATGAGAGTTATTTTCATAACCAATTTAACTGGAAGTTATGTCAAATGGAATTCATATATTGCAATAATTTAAAGAGCTCAGATGAATAACTTGTCAAAGTTAGAAATTTAGAAGATAAGTTACAAAAGGATTATAGCTTTAAGAGATGATAGTACCCAGTACCTAATAACTTGATTTAAATAAAATTTAACAATTTACTCCCTAGATGGTTACATAATAGTGTCATAACTTATAGATCCATTACGATACTATTCCTGAAAGCCTTGTGGTAGACCTCTCTCGTGGGACTATGTGTTACTCTTTTGTGTGCATATCAAAAAGGCAAGTAATCACTTGACGAGTTAAGCAGCTTTTAAGTGTCATTAGTTATGTTTTTTAATTAACAATTATCTAAAAAATTATAATTAAGTGAGATTCATTTATGAGTTTATTATGATCCTCATTCTGAAGACTTTGTGGTCTCGTGCAAAAAATTATATATTACACTTTTGTGAGTATGTCAAAAAAAAAAAAAAGTACCGCTGCTCTTCCTTGCTATCATAATAAGGTGGAAACAAGGTGGTATACTTTGTAGACGGTTGTTTCTGCTTTTAGCTGATTTAATCGCTTGATGCTTTGTTGTTTCTATTCCTTAAAAAAGAAATATTCACAAGGAATTTGCAAGATGATGCGGCAACAACAAAGGAAAAAGTGGGGTTCATTGTAATAATAATATTAATAAAAGTAATTTATCTAAATAATTCCTGAATTATTTTAAAGATAATAATTTTGTTTTGTTTTATATTTTTAGTTGAGAAGATTCTCACTCTTAAAATTTTAACTATGATAATTATTTCCGTCCAAAATTTGTTAAGTTCTAACGGAACGAGTCATATACAAAGTTTTTAACGGAACGAGTCATTTACAAAGTTTCTAATGGAATGAGTAAGTGTATAATGTAGATAATCAAATTTGAATAGGTATTTTATAATTTAACAATAATTAATTTAATAAAAATTAAAAAAAAAATCATAAAAAAACTAAAATTCCTTTCTCTCTCCTCTCTCTCTCTCTTCACAAAACCCAGATCGACGACACCGTTCAAGGGGGCCAAAACCAGATCGGAAGTGTTGGGGGGGGGGGAGGGACCAGATCAAAAACGTGGGGGGGACCAGATCGACGACATGGGGGGCGGGGGGG